>OY998177.1:232191735-233391735 GCA_963921935.1 Galeruca laticollis
CAATGATTTCAATAATATTTAATATGAATTAGTTTGTATTGGTCAGAAAATATGTATTATAAATTTGAACAAAGAAACAAAGTGATGAAATGTCTTATGCTAATATATAAGTTGAGAAGTCGAAATTTATAAACGTTAAATAGAAATGCGCAAGTACTAAATTGGAACAAAGGAACAAAGTGATGAATTATAAACGTTAAATAGAAATGCGTATGTACTAATGTTTTTGTAATTACTTTTATCAGATCTGTTTTATATCTTTAACATAAATGTTGGTACCAACAAAGACAAAAAAAAACTAACCTGGTCCTCACTACCCCACTAATACTCCTTCTTGAAGTGCTGTCTTTGAAAACCACACCATACAGAACTGCCGGGACTCCAATAATTGTTATTTTATATATTTTTATATGTAGCTTCTTTATAATATTCCTTCTTATATATTTTTATTTGCCGCTTCTACTGTTCATTCAGGACTCTTTTATACAATTTTTATAGTTTTTTATCTAAAATTTCTTATCATTTCTCCAATATGTCATACCTACTTCATTTTCTTCATCAACAAACTCCATTGTTTTTTGTTGCTATGCCCTAATCATATGTGTGCTGATTCTAATGCTTAAGTGTTAATTTTTTTAAATTGTGTTTGTGTCCTTTTAAAATGTTCTTTCTACCAAATTATTATTATTCCTTCACATAAACTATCCTCTATTCCTATTTTCTAATTCCTAAATAATAGCTTTATTTACTCAACAACAAAATTCATATATTTCCTGACACAATAAATATAAAGTTCTGTGATTTCTGCTTCTCTTTTGATTTGTTGCATTATTCATTTCCATAGACTTTTTTGACATCTATGTCACTGTGATATATAACCAAACAATTCTCTCCTATGTGACAGTTCCTAAACTTTTGACATTATATATTATAGAATTATCAACTTAATGTCACATTAAAACACTAGTCAGGTCATCTTGTACATTTACCAAGTATTTGTATATTTCTCAGTACTTCACGTTGATAATCATTTTAAATAAAAATTGTTAAAAATTGAAAGCAAGTATTTTTTATAATTCTATTAAGTTTATAATAGCTGAACTGCACATAACCCAAAAATGAAAAGACACTATCATTCGGATACAAAATTAAGTAATTAAACGGTATCAAATCAATTTCTCCATCCAACATTATGATTGAAGTTGGTCTGATATATATCGATAAGCCAAATAATATTACGGACAGTATAAATTTTATTCTAAACGTAAATCCGAATATCAGCAGCCTTATTAGTTCCGTCACAACGTCAATGCATTCAAAAAAATAGATTCAAGGTGCTCATTTCAAACCAGTATAATATATATATATATATATAGTCTTTGCTGACTAATTAGGTATAAAACCACGAATATTGGGGTAACGGCAAGTTAACTAAAGAAACTCTTGTTACTGTTTTTCTTCCAAGCTTTCGGAAACGTTTATTTTCATTATCAAGGATAAGTAAATTGAGATTGTTATAAATTGGTAAATATAATTATATTTGAACATTTTGACAGATTCATTAATGTAAATATTTTTTTTATATGTTAAAATTTTTTTAAAAACAAAAGAAGAAAATAGGTTATATTTATAATATCGGTTAATAGATATTCGAATATTCTTTTCTTATTATATAAAACTAAACCTCAAATTATTATAGATGTCATCTTAATAATTACTTCATAAATTCATTTTATTCAAAATTATTGAAAATATTAAAATCGTTCACCTAAAACAAAATTATTTCTAAAAATCATCAAATTTTCATTTAGATAGTTCTAATTATGTATAAGAATTTGAAATTTACTTATTTTTATTATCAATTGTTAGTAGATAATGATAAATATCACTCAGATTATTATGGTCACTTCTTTTGTTAATAGTATTAGGCTCTTGAAATATATGAGCCATTTCTAAGAAAAGTCTTTTTTTGGTATTTGGTTTAATATTTTTATGTTCTAGTAATTTTCTTACAAGTATTAGACATTCTTTAGGAGGAATTTTAGTGAACATATTATTAACGTCAAATGAAATAAGCTTAGCGTTATCTTCTAATTTGAATGCTTTTGATTTTTTTATTAGTTCTATTGAATTTCTAATCGAGCATTTAGATGTATATCCGTAAATATTAAGTATATTGTTAAGCTTCTTTGCCAATATATTATTAGGAGCATTAACATAAGAAACTACAAGTCTAATTGGTTTCGTTATTTTATGTAATTTAACTGTTCCATATAATTGTGGACAATGAGGATTCTTATGTATGATAGACCTCTTTTCGTAATCACATAAAAGATAATTTGAGTTATTAACAATATCCCTTACATTATTAGAAAACTTCTTTGTTGGGTCTGCTCTAAGAACTTTTACATCGCTAGATTCTATCAATATGACAGTTGTGTTCCCCTTATCAGATTTTGTATTTGAAAATTATAATTCATAATTATATTACAAAAAAAATGGTAAAAAGGCCGAAAGCGCTTAGCTGCATATTAATAAACATATACACACTTAGTACTCGTCATTTTCATTCACTCAATAACATATATATTCAAAGGTTTACCAATGGAAAGCCCTATATCACCTATTTTGGCAAACATTTTCATGGACAGTTTAGAAAGAGAAATCTTTGAAAGTGATATTTCAAAAAATGTTCTATTTTGGTATAGATATGTAGATGACATATTAGCTTGTTTTATAGTTAGTGATCGACAATTAGATATATTTTTCAACCATATTAATAATTTACACCCAAAAATTAAATTTGCATTAGAAGTTGAAGAAAATAAAATTCAAAGAGTTAATGATTATTCAATTTACAGAAAACCAACACACACTGATGTGACAATTCCTTTTAATTCCAATCACACCGTGTCCCATAAACTAGCGGCATGTAATTCAATGATATATAGAGCATTTTCAGTTCCTATGAACAAATGTAATTTTGATAGAGAGATTAACACAGTTATACAAATAGCATCTTCCAACGGTTATCTATTACGTATGATAAATAAGCTATTTAATAAAAAAGAGGAAAAAGTGGCATTACAACTAATATTTCCTCAACAAACTAAAGAAATAAAAACTTATAAAACCATCACATATGCAGAAAATATTTCTAATAATATTTCAAAGATAATATCTTTAGCAACGAATACAACAATTTCTTTAAAAACAGAAAGTAATGTAAGTACCAAATTGTTAAATGCTAAAACAAAAATACCAACATTAAAGAAATCAGGTATATATAAACTCAAATGTCCAGAATGTAATGCTGTCTATTTGGGTTAGACCCTTAGAAATTTCGAAATCCGATACAGTGAACACTTACGAGCATACAGAATAAAACAACAAGATAAATCTCATTTCGCAAAACATCTACTTGACACAAACCATTCATTGACACCTAACACAGAACTAGAAGTACTGCATATTTGTGATAGGAAACAAGAACTGGATTTCCTTGAAGAGTTGGAAATTAGAAGACACATAAGAAACCCACAATATGAAGTCGTCAATGAACAGATAAATCTAGGGAGTTCTCCACTATTAAACTGTGTTCTTAAGCGATAATTGTGAAGATCAGCAAATATAGTTTTCCTGGTTTTCTATATCATTGCACAGTTATACTGATCTTAATTGGAAAAATGATATCCGGGATATCACCATAGGGCTAATAATATCTAAGCTTCAATATTTGTACTATCACATCTTCTCCTTTTTTCTATTAACGTATATTAAGTCCATCACAAGTTAGGTCACTTCTTGGTCCAGCCAAAAATAACTACTTAACATCAGGTAGGCATCAAATGAAATGTAACTTCTCTCATTCTGACGATGATATTCAGTTATCGAAACAATTGTTAATTTTTTAGAATTTTCAACATTTTTCATTATATTGTGGAATTAGTTAGAAACCTTGAGTTTCATTTAAAACACTGAAACTATATACTTTACTACCCAGGTGGGGTCTGTCAAACCTCGTTGTTATTACTCGATTACTGGCCAACCCAACACAAAAAATGGATATTGTTCATCTACTTATACATATTTTGGGAAGTTATGGGAAACCAAAATAACATGTCTGATATAAAACAAAAGTTACAACTTAATGCAGTTTACAGGTGGCATGGTAGACCCCACTTGGGTGATGCTGGGTTAAAGTATATAAAAATAAACGGTTTTAAACATTAAAACTAACTTTCCCACATCTGTGACCCTGAACAATATTCTATTATAAAATTGTTACTTGTATACACTTCGGAGGATGTATCGTGCTAACAAACCGAAATTTCTCCAAAAATAACCAAAAATGTAGTATATCTGGATTTATAGGACCCGCTGTACTCGTTCTAGTCAGCTGAAAATCAATAGGGTATATCTGTGAGACACCTTGAACAATATTCAATCATAAAGTTGATCAATCGTATACTCTCTGGAGGCTGTGTCGTGGTAACAAACTGACAAAAATTTGGTACTCCAAGTACCATAGCACCCGTTGTACTAGCTCTAGTGAGCTGAATATCAATTGGATTCATCTTTGAGATGCTCTGAATAATATTCAATCATAAAATTGGTCACTTGTATATAGTCCGGAGGCTGTATCATGCTAACGAACTGAAACTTCTCCGAAAATGACAAAAATATCGTAGTTAAAGTACTATAGCTTGTATTGGCTCTGGTGATCTGAAAAACAATAGGGTTCATCAGTGAGATATTCCGAATAATATACAATCATAGAATTGGTGATTTGTTGAACTCCGGAGGTTGTATCGTGCTAACAAACTGAAATTTCTCAAACAATGACAAAATGTCGTACTTCAAGTACCATAGCACACGCTGTACTGGCTCTGGTGAGATTAAAATCAATAGGGTTCATCTGTGAAATGTCCTGAACAATATTCCATCATAAAATTGGTGACTTATTGCACTCCGGAGGCTGTATCGTGCTAACAAGACATGCAGGGAAAAGTGGACGACGACGACGACAACGACGACGACGACGACATACACACAGGATTTTTATTCTAAAAACCATTTTTTCGTGATGTTGTTGATGGAAAACGTGAAAATAACTCAAAAAAAATTTTCAGAATTCCAACTTTTTTTGGGGTAAACCAATACTTTTCTCGCATACTAGATAGGTTGTGCGGAAAAGTAATATATTGAGTTCCCTAGTCTTTATATCATACATTAATGAATACACACTTTTACCAAGTAAAACTTTTTTTTTTTATTTAGAAGAGTCGCATCCACCCGAAGGTTATTAGCGACGGTACAATCGAAAATTTTATATTTCATAAAACATATTAATTGATTTTAGATAGTCAATTACGAGCCGGTGATCGCAGAAATTTCCAATGAGTTTCTTCAAATCGGTAGGAATGTTGTGCATGCTACGTTGATTATGAAATCTGGGACATTCGACCAGGAAATGTTTTACACTATCTATTACATTGCACACAGTGCATTTTGGTGGATCGTCGTTTGAAAAGAGGTAGGAGTGGGTATACCTGGTATGGCCCAATCGTAGGCGTGTAAGAATCACTTGCGTACGTCAATCGCTACTTTTAAACTGACATGGAGAAACGTCACTTTCGATTTGCCGTAATTTCGACTGAGAACTTTCCCAGTCCCGGTTCCACTTACACAAAACTTGTTTGGACACTCAGAAACTAGCTACTAAACTAGCTGAACCCGGAAACTTTCTTTTTTTATCAGAAATATATAGTGAGTAGTTCTGACAATTACTTTGCTTTTTCTCGCCAAAATTATTAAATTCAGTTTTGAGGGCTAACGTCATCTTTAACATATCAATAAACGTGTAAATTAAACTGGTGACTATTTAATTCCATTAAATCTCACTAAACGTTTCACTGCCGACAATCTCTTATTGTTTTTTTCTTACAAGCAAACTAAAGATCAATATCTTGTTTCGCGTATTTATTTTTATTCCTGTGATACATCGTCACACAAAGACGGTTACTCGATTCCGATACGTTCAATCACACCGCCCCCTGACAGCTTACTCTCATATTCTTCTTTGATTGCCCCGTCGTTTCGGTTCTCAGTTTCCTTATCAAATAATACATCGCAGAAATGCGATACGAAACCCGAACGATTAATTTCCATCAGAGGAGCTTCATTAAGGGATTTACCTGATGTTCTCCGTGTCTCACTTAACTTATGAAATACGAGGTGTCTTGGATTAAAGTCAGATCGTGATCTTATTAACGAGAGAGTTAATATATTTAAGACGGAAATCATTTTTTGGAGATTCTGCAACAGACAATAAATTTTAATTTGGTATAATCGTCAAGAAAGAAGAAGAAGCTTTTTTATTGATGGAATTTTGAAATATGATATGATAAAGCAATGTATACGTAGTGTTTTCTAGAATACAACCGTAATAATAATAATAATATGCCCAGGAGGTAGAATCCTAGAGGATATAATAAATGAACGAGACCTGATCATTTTGAATTCAGGAGAAGGAACATATCTCAATCTAAGATCAAACAATATGACTTCAATCGATCTAACCATTGCGTCAGCACAAATCGAACACAAATTCAACTGGTACGTCAATGAAGAATGGAATTCAGATCATATTCCTCTATCCATTGAAATAGCAAATAAAATCATACACAAAAGGCGTAGACAAAAATATATTTTCGATAAAACTGACTGGACACTTTATGGAAATACTTTAGATTCGCAAAACATAACAGGAGTATCAATCATGGAGCAAGTAGACGAATTAACGAATGCCATTCAAAATGCTGCTAATTTAAGTATACCTAAAACAAGTGGTTTGGTAAAAAAGAAGAGTACCTTGGTGGAACCCAGAATTGGAAGAGGCCATTAAAAGTAAAAAAAGAACCTTCAATTTATTTAAGAGAATGCCGAGCAACGATAACATGATTAACTTCAAAAGTCTCAGAGCCAAAGCCCGTTTTCTTTTGGTGAAAAGCAAAAGAGAATCGTGGCAAGATAATGTCGGTACAATCGACTTAAATACCCCAACAAACGAAATTTGGGAAAAGAGTAGAAAAATTAAGGGATATAGCTTCAAAGTGACCTCACCCTTATTGATTATAAACGGTAGAGAAATTACGGGCGAAGATAATATAGCAGAAGAACTTGCCAAATCATTAGCAACAGTAAGTGCCACCAATAATTATAACCCAAATTTTGTACAACTTAAAACCATACAGGAAAGCATAACGATAAACTTCGAAACACGAGAAACCATACCATATAATAAACCATTCAGCTTAGAGGAACTTGAGGAAACAATATCAACCACCAACAATTCAGCACCAGGTAGTGATGAGATCCCTTTTGAACTCCTTAGGCGCTTACCTGAAAATAAAAGAATATATATATATATATATATATATATATATATATATATATATATATATATTAAGACAAATAAATTGTCTTAGAAAATTTTAGCTAGAATAATGTACCAAATAACAATAAATGATTTATAAAATATTAGATAAATTTGGCACACACTGTAGAAATTTGAAAAGTACCTAAGTAATTAATCAGAAGTTAGGTGAAGATTTTGAAATTGAAATGAAATCAAAATGGTACAGTGTAATATAGAAGCATACCTTCACAAGCCATTGACCAAAGTCCAGGAGTATAGAAGATTATTTTATTGATTGTAAATTATTTTAGATATTATGTAGCATTTTAATTATAGGAAGGTAGAGTAATTTAACGAACATACAGAGTATGTTATTAAATTTATATTTGTCAAGTGCGGGTGACAAATGGTGACAATTTAAGGTTATAGAAGAAAGTTAGTGATGAGTAAGGAGAAAGGATACTTGTTCTGTCTAATGACTACTCTCTGATTGTTTGCGGTAACCAAAAGATAAAAATTCAGGTGACTAAGAGAAAAATAATATAGTGTCATTAAGAAAATTTTGAAAGAGCTGTCAAGAGTTAAAATAATTTTAAAAGAGGTCAGAGATTTCAAAAAAGAGATATAATTGATGAAATGGAGGTCTTTTGAACATACACTATAAGATATAAAGAGAAAAAGAAAGAAGGCTGAATTGGATTCGTTTTGCATAAAAAAATTTTTCATGAACATTCCTGGATGATATGTAAATTGAAGAGATAAGAAAATATTTGAAAGATATATGAATGGTAAAGGGGATAATTTCCCAAAATTTATAAAAAGAATTATAAAAGTTAAATGGTACATACCTTATGCTTTGGTTTAGTGAGGAGTTCAATAATTATTGAAGAGGATTTCCTTTATTAAGTGTATTTGACAATTGAACTGCAAGGTAACAAGTCTTTATTATTATTTTGTCCGAGAAATCATCATTGTTCAGTATTTTTCATTGTAAATTTATAGGTTAAGTTTCTTCTCTTTTATTTAGTAGAGAGAATGCATTCCATCTATTACGTCCAATAATAACAATCTTTAATTCTTCATGTATATTTATTGTTAACTTAAATTTGGTAATTCGTTATTCAAAATTACAAACTTAACAAAGTAATAGACGTATTTTGGAATTGATTAGTTTTTTTATTTGGAGTAGTTTATTGTGTGTTATAATATAGTGAATGTCTGACACAGTTGGAGGCCATAGGTCTGGAAAAATGAGATATTGAACCCGTACGCCCAGAGTGCGGAAGCAAAGAGTTCTCAATTAAGATAAAGTTACATAAAACTAAATCTAGTGAAAATTATTATATAGCCGGAGCCAAAAAATTCAAATTTGATAAAATAAACTGTTTGTTAAAGCCCAAGTGTGACAATTTATAATTTGACAGTGACATTAAACAAAATTTCATTTTAATTTTCCAAATTTATATTACAATAGAAATAAATATCGTCACAATATATATATATATATATTAAATTTATTTAACAAAATATATATCAACGGTACTTACCCCACACAATGGAAGAATGCAATTATAATACCAATCCCAAAACCCGGAAAAGATGCAAAAATTCCATCTAGCTATCGACCCATCTCACTAACATGTTGTCTAGGTGAAATACTAGAAAAAATGGTTTGCGTAAGACTACTGCAACATCTGGAAAAAGAAAAACTGTTATCAAATTATCAAATTGGCTTCCGTAACAGAATATAAACTTCAAAAACGTAGGGATGAAGTGGTAATTACCCGAATTAAAATTGGGCATACTAACCTGACCAGCTCTCACTTTCTTCTCGGTAGAAACCGACCTGTCTGTGAATGCGGAAGACAAAACACCATAAGTCATCTAATAGTTGAATGCCCACTGCTTTCTCGTAGCCGTCTAGATATGGGGATTGCAAAAGATGTTAAGTCATGCACATCAACAACAGACCAGCAAATTAAGCTCCTAAATTTTCTGAAAGCGAACAATTTGTATCTGAGAATATAAAAGTGTAGCCTCAAATGTTGGGGGAGGTTTTTGGTTGGTAGGCCATAGAGGAGTCCAACACTACCCGATTATAGGTCCGGTGAACATGAGTTTTCCCTCCTCCAAATTAGAAGAGCTAATGACCAAAGCAGTCGATGATCTATAATAAAAAATAATAATAATAATAATAATAATCACTGACTTGATTAAAATCCAAAAAGGAATTTTTCAAGGGGATTCGTTAAGTCCACTCTGGTTCTGCCTTGCCCTGAACCCGCTTTCCCATTTATTAAATGCAAGGAAACACGGATTTACCATCAAGACGAACGGTACAGTCCAACAAAAGGTTACACACTTACTATATATGGACGACATTAAACTTTATGCTGGGACCGAAGCTCATATCAACTCACTACTAACCACTGTAAAAATCTTTTCTCGAGACATCCTAATGGAGTTTGGGCTCAAAAAGTGTAGAACCCAGACGCTGATAAAAGGAAAGCATAGTACACACGCATTCGATCTTAACGATGGTAACACTTTAGAAGCAATGTAAGAAGGAGAAACCTATAAATACCTGGGTATGCAACAGTCAGTCCGTACAGAGCATAAGTTTGTGAAGAACCAGATTCGGGAAGCGTATATAAGACGGTTGTGGGCAATACTGAAAACAAAACTAAATGCAAAAAATACAACAAGGGCAGTTAACACCTATGCTATCCCCATCCTAACCCACACATTCGGAATTATTAAATGGACTGGGACAGAAATAGAGGATATCGAGCGAAAAACTAGAACTCCCTTAACTCAATACCGTGCACATCACCCTAGGGCAGCTATTGAAAGGCTCACAATACCAAGAAATCAAACTATCTTCATTAAAAACAATGTGCAGGTTTGCAAAAATATTTTATCCAAACACAGCAGGAGTCTCCATTGCACAGAGCTGTATGTCTGGCCGATAAAAGTTATACCCCACTGGATTTAAGTTCAGCTCATCCACAAATCGCTACGAAGAGGAAGCAAGTGAATCTTAAAACGGATACATGGAAAAGAAAAGCGCTGCATGGAAGACATCCACATGATAGGGGATAGATACGGAAGCTTCAAATTTGTGGCTAAGTCGTGGCACTTTATTCCTTCATTATAGGCATACAGGACCAGGTCATTGCCACAAAAAATTATCTCAAATATAAAGCGAAAGACCCAAGTTTAACGGATGATGAATGCAGAAAATGTGTTCAAACATCTGAGTCAATCCAGCACATCATTGGAGGATGTACAAGCCTAGCACACTCTGAATACCTACACCGCCACAACTGTGTGGCCAAAATTGTTCACTTGAAACTAGCATCTATCAACAAACTCTCAGAAGACCCGGTACCGTATTATCACTATACACCTGAAAATGTCTTGGATAATGAAAGCTTCCGTCTATATTGGGACAGAACGGTACTAACGGACAGAACGGTGGTGGCAAACCGTCCTGATGTTATTCTCCTTGACAAATCACGAAAAATTACATATATAATTGATGTCGCAGTCCCTAACTCCAACAATATTAATGAAACTTTTCAAACTAAGTTAACTAAATACGCAGACCTGGCCTTCCAGATTAAACAACAGTGGAAACAAGACAGTGTAATAATCCTTCAATTAATTATCAGTACAAATGGAATAGTATCCAACTCTCTTAAAAATAATTTAACAACCCTCGGTCTGCAATCAGCATCAATAGCTGATATGCAGAAATCTGTGATACGTAACACTTGCCGGATTGTTCGTGAATTTTTAAATGTACAATAGTCAGTACTCATCTTGCAGACCGCCGATGAATACGAAGAGACCGCCATAAGCGAGAATAAACCACAATAATAATAATAATAGATAGATAGATATACATTTATTGACAACATGTACATATGTATTATGTTTGAAGTCAGTCATCATGAAAGGAATAAAACAATATTTGAAACAATTAATAAAAGAAAAGTAACAATAATTTAAAACTGGGTTAAAGGTAATAAAACATCAACTAAAAAATAAAATTAACAACGGCGGTCTCTGGGCGCAAATTTTAAAAAATCTTCGATAGAATAAAAACAATGTTCCAATAAAAACATCTTAGCGAATTTACAAAATTCACGAAGACTCCTATTTTGGAGATCGAGACCTCTATAAAAACTATTAAAAACATTGTAATACTCAACATTTAGTTTATTCGCCTAGGTAGTCCTAAGCCTAGAGAAAGGGGCCACAAGATCCACCGCATTCCTCGTGCCGTAGGTATGAATATTATAGTGCGAATTATACTTGGATCTATTTTTGTGAACCAATACTAATGTTTCATAAATGTACAGACAAGGAACCGGTAAAATCCTGCACCCCCTAAACAGTGCAAGGCAGTGCGAACCATAAGGAGCATTCCCGACAATCCTCACGGCGGATTTCTGAAGAGCGAAAACTTTATAAGCCCCACTCGAGTTTCCCCAAAATCTAATGCCGTAAGTGAGAAGTGAGTGAATGGTGCCAAAATACACAGTACGAAGGGCCTTGGTTTGCAAGCAATGCCGAAGCTGCCGCAGTGCATAAATTTGCGAAGACACCGCAGAGCACAAGGCTTCAATTTGAGCAGACCAGGTAAGACTCGAGTCAAGTGTTAACCCAAGAAGCTTAACTGGTTGTGACTTATGAGCAAGCTTGTCCGAGGTGAAAGTGATTTTGACGGTCTTGCTTTCATTCAATTGAAGTCTATTAGCCACAAACCAATTTTTTGCTAATGAAAGATGTTCAGATTCATCAGACTCATCTTCATCATAAAGTAGTGTCGTGTCGTCAGCATATAAAATACAAGTACATCCGTTAACGGCTGACGGCAAGTCATTAATAAATATTAGAAACAGTAAGGGTCCCAAGACTGAACCCTGTGGAACTCCAAATAGGATTGGCATATTAACTGATTCATGCCCATCAAAGCTGACATACTGGGTTCTATCGGCAAGGTAAGAGCCAATGAGCACCAATGGTAAACCACGAATGCCGTAATGCAAGCAAAAGAGAATGGTCCACGCAGTCAAACGCCTTGGCGAGATCGCACAGAACAGCAGAAGTACCATGACGTTCGTCAAGGCCATCGACCACGGTCCCAATCACCTTTGCAACAGCATCGATTGTTGAGACATTCTTTCTAAAACCAAATTGATGAGGAGAAATGATGGAATGAAGCTCAAGAAATTCTAGAAGCCGGTGGTTGATGATAATTTCAAAAATTTTGGATATAATGGGAACAATGGAACTCGGTCTAAAATTATTGGCACAGTTCAAGTCGCCTTTTTTATGCAACGGCAAAACCTTAGCAATCTTTAACTCACCAGGCCAGTTACCCTCGGTCAAGCAAGCATTAAATAAAACTGTTGAAGGACCAGTAACGTGTTCAAGCGCAGCCTTCATTAAACGGCTATTCAGACCATAACAATCAGTGCATTTTGAGTTTTTCAGCTGTAATATAGCAGCTTGAACCTCACATTCAACGACTGGAGGTAAGAAGAAAGAGGCAGAAGGACTAGGTAGAACACTGACAAAGTTAAGGGGATCAGAAACTGCTGCCGGCAAAGAGCTAGAAATTTTTGTATAATAATAATAATAATAATAATAATAATAATAATAATAATAATAATAATAATAATAATAATAATAATAGATAGATAGATAGATGGTTTATTGACCCCATTCACATACATATTACATTAGAAGTCAGTGAAAGTAGTACAATGAATACATTTTACCAACTAAAAATATTAAAGATTGTATAGTGTTGTATATGACAAATTTAAAATATAATAAAAATAATAGAAAGTAAACATTTACATAAATACAGACATACATTTCATAAAGTAAAAATATTGATGAAAATATGACAATTTTAAAATATAAAATAAGTTAAAAAATAATGGAAAGTAAAAATTAAATTAAACAAAACAAACAAACATATAAGCATTAAGCCTAAGTATTCAATTCCTCCAAAAACTCATCAACTGTATAAAAACAATAATTTAAAAGAAAAGACTTAGCAAAATGTTTAAATTGAACTCTCGTCATATCACTTATATTTATATGTTCAAAATATTTTACAAATGAATTGTACAATGTAACATTCAACTTATTGTTTTTTGTTGTTTTCAGTCTTGATTTGAGAATGACAATGTCTTTACTATTTCTAGTATCATAATTATGAACATCTGCATGTTTAGTCAGAACATATCGATTTTTATGTGTTTCAATTAACACTTCGAAAATATACAAGCACGGAAGCGGCTTAATAATAATAATAATAATAATAGTAATAATAATAATAATAATAATAATAATAACAATTGATGCTGTAGTACTCAGACAGTCGAAAGTAAAACAACGTAACCTCCATATGTGCTACATCGATTACAGCAAGGCATTCGATTCCGTGCCCCATGATTGGCTCATAAAGGTACTGGAAATATATAAAATATGTCCTAAGATCCGGAACACTCTGAGTCATCTAATGATCAGATGGAAAACCAATATCCACGTGTCCAGTCAGAAGGTTGGAAAGGTTGATATAAAGCGGGGAATATTTCAGGGTGATTCACTCTCACCAGTGTGGTTTTGTCTGGCCCTCAACCCACTTTCAGCCTTATTGAATAACACGGAAGCTGGCTACAAACTTAGTATGGTATCACCAAAAAGACTATGGCATCTACTGTATATGGATGACCTAAAGCTCTACGCTGAGACCAGGCAAAAGCTTTCCCAGCTCCTCGGTTTAGTGAGAACCTTTAGCAATGATATCAGGATGTCATTTGGATTTGACAAGTGTGCAATCATTAACGTGAATAAGGGAATCCTGGATCAGGATCAACAACTACCTATGCATGAGATTAAGCAGCTACCACCAGACGAGCTGTATCGCTACTTGGGAACCCCCCAGAACCAAGTAATGGACCATACACTATTAAAACAACAGCTTAGAGAAAAATATAGAAAGAGACTCACGACTCTCTTGAACACAAAACTAAGTGGGGGAAACTTGATCGCTGCTATAAATTCATGGGCAGTGCCAGCTCTAAACTATTCATTTGGAATAGTCAAATGGTCCAACACTGACTTGGAGGAACTGGATCGCACGACCCGTAGAATTCTAGAGAAATTTATATGTTTGCATCCCAACTCATCTGTTGAAAGGCTGTATATTCCAAGAAGAGAAGGAGGTAGAGGGCTACTTAATATTAGAAACTTATGTGTGCGCCAAGAAAAGAGTATGAGGCATCGACTGATGAATCAAAGAAGCGATCTGATGAAGTTGGTTGCACAGCAGGATAAAGGGCATACGCCACTAAACTTAAGTGCTCATAACCTGGTGCTGGAAGATCGATCAACTACAGATAGAATAGCAGAATGGAATAGGAGAACTATCCACGGAAGGTATCCTAAACTTACAACAGCTCCTGGTACGGATAAAAAATCGTCTTTTAAGTGGCTTACTACAAAAGAACTTTACGCAGAAACGGAAGGTTTCATTATTGCTATTCAAGATAGAGTCATAAGAACGAGAAATTATGAAAAGCATTGTCTTAAGTTAGATGTAACCGACAAATGTCGAAAGTGCGGGATGGTTGGTGAGACCATCGAGCATATTACCGCTGGCTATACAGCTCTTGCAGAATCTTCCTATCTAGGAAGGCACAATCAAGTAGCTAAACTTGTCCATCAGCAATTAGGAATTACGCATAGACTTTTTGACGTGATGCCTCCTCCGTACTACAAGTACAACCCCCTACCAGTTATAGAAAATCATGACGTGGTGCTTTACTGGGATAGACCGATGCAAACTGATCGCACTGTGGATTATAATAGGCCAGATATCGTGTTGATTCATAAAGATAAAAAAAACAGGAATTATCATCGACATTGCTGTACCTCTCAGTCACAACATCAGGAAGACCGAGACAGAAAAGTGTACCAAATATGAAAATCTCGCCTATTAAGTCAAGAATACTTGGAAACTAAATACAGTGAAAATAATCCCCTTAGTGTTTTCGGTGGAAGGGGTTGTCAGTGACCAGCTTTCCAAAAATTTAGGAGAATTAGAGTTGCCACATAACATAGTGGACATCGGACAGAGAGCAGTCTTACTGCAAACATGCCATATAGTCAGGAAATTTTTAAACTAGCAGAGACAAACTGAATTGTTTCCTCTCTAGCATGTTAAAACCGCACGCCTCTTGGAGGTAGATGGAATGATAATAATAATAATAAGCAAGTATAAAGATCTAGAAATCGAGATAAGTCGGATGTGGAATACAAAAACTAAAGTGGTACCCGTTATTGTAGGAGCATTGGGAATGATGCGGGATAGTTTGAAAACATACTTAGAGATGATCCCAGGTAAACCATCCATGTATAATGTGCAAAAAATTGCACTCATGGGAACTGCTCACATAATAAGAAAGGTGCTAGGGTGAATGACTTTGATCTCTAGTTGAGAACTGTATTCACCCATTTTACCGCCAAATCTATAGTAAGGCGAGAGGTAAAAAATATAGAAATAATAATGATAATAATAATAATAATAACAAAAACCATGTCCAAAGACATAAAAATTGAAATCGGTTCAAATAAATGCAAAATTAACAGCATAGAGCGTGGCAAAGTGGACAAACACCGAGGGCATCAGGACTACAGAAGGCATAATAGAGCACATGGATGAAAACGACACATACAAATATCTTGGCATCGAACAAGCAATCAAACTCAACCATACAGAACTCAAAAACAGTTTCATGCAAAATTCTACAAAGAGACTCACACAATTACTAAAAAGTATACTCACAGCCAGAAACCTTATGAAAGCCATAAACTCATATGCCATACCAACGCTCACTTACTCATTCGCAATTCTCAAGTGGACACCGACAGATCTCGAAAATATCAACAGACAGACCAGAACACTAATGACAAAACACCATATTCACCACACTAATGCCTGTATAAAAAGAATTACTTTACCTCGAGCAGATGGTGGGAGAGGAGTTCTTGACATTCACCAACTACAAGACACCCAAATCTCAAACCTAAGAAAATACTTTCATGACAAAAAGTCCGAAATCGAACATCACCTAGCAATAGTAAACGCCGACATTAACTACACTCCACTAGACTTACACAACATCGACCTTTCACTGAAGGACAAGGAAACCACATACAAAGAGAAAATACAAAGATGGGCGAGCAAATAACTACACGGACGATACTTCAATCAGACACAAGGTGAAGGCATCGATAAAGGACTAACACATAAATGGCTCCAGAAGGGCGACGTCTTTCCCGAAACGGAAGGATTCATGCATGCTATACAAGATAAAGTAATAAAAACGAAAACATATAGCAAAGACATATTAAAAGACCCCTCAGTTACAAATAACAATTGCAGAAGATGCCATTCAGACAGAGAAACAATAGAGCATATAACCAACGGCTGCAACATTCTTGCACCAACCAAATAACTGGAGAGACACAACACAGTCGCAAAAATCATCCACCAGCGAATGACATATAAAATTTCACTAATAAACAAAACCGTACCCCACTACCAGTACACGCCATCCGAAATACTAGAAAACCAGGAATACAAAATATACTGGGACAAAACGATAAAATCAGACAAAACATTAGCATGCAACAGGCCCAACATCACATTTACTGGCAAGAAAAACAAACACACATACCTCATAGACTTTTCCATTCCTACCGATCACAATATAACAAACAAATATTCGGAAAAAATACAAAAATACACCCCCCTCGCAATAGAATTGGAGAGAATATGGAAGCAAAACACGGTCACCATTATCCCGTTGATTATATCTGCTACTGGTATCACCCACAAAAAATTCACAGAACATCTGACAGAACTCGACATACCTGAAAATGCACACAATCAAATACAAAAAAGCGTCATTTTGCACACAAGCAATATAGTCCGCTCGTTTCTTAGGGCACAATAGATTTCGTTTATACTTGGCCCGCCCGTATAAAGAATAAATCCAGGGAACAAAAACCCTGTGAATTCCTAAAATGATAATAATAATAATAATCTGCGATCATTATTGACTTCTCTGTACGACTGGATGATTTGTTATGAAATGAATTTGAAGGTTTTTTGTTCAATAAAAATGAGTATCGGTCCCTGCACTGTTTAATTCGCGCGTTCCTATTTCCGGTTGAATTCCCGTAACTGCTGTTCTGGCGTCCGTTCTTTCTCGGTCCGTCGTTGTCTTTCTAACCATTGACCTTTTGTAGATGTATGAATAGGGTTCAATTTTCTATTCAAGTTTGCCGTAAAACACTTAAAGGTGTGTATTTTTACAACCCTGTCGAATATCGCCCGAGGGATAACTCTAAAGCATATCAATGAACTAAATGGCTGGATAAAAATTCGAATTGGTTGAGCACTTTGCATATAGAACTGGGAATGGAAAAGGGAAACAAAAACGTGTGGTTTTCAATTGGATATTCAGTATTCTCCTACCAGATATTATTGTATACAATTCATGGAATGTTTAAAACAAAAAAATATAATAGCGTCAATGAAGTCTGCGTTGCTCCATCAAGACTCACAAATTCGTTATTGAAACGGCAAAAATTAATGAATTGAAGTTTGAATTGCTACCTCATGGACCTTATTCACCAGATTTAGTCCCCTCAAATTATTATCTGTTGCCAATCTTCACAAAATGGCTTAGTTGTCAAATATTTTCTAACGATAAAGAATTTCTATTTGGAAGGTAGTATTTAATCTTGAGTTTTCGAATATTTTTTCACTTTTACAAAGTGTTTCAACTATATCGCCACTCGTTAAAATTGTTTGACATTTATATTGATTTAATGCTCGATTTACAATGGGTAATGGACAGGATTGGATTCCCTACAGATGTATGTACTGTTTCTAAACCAGTTTCTGAATTATCTGATAATGGTAGTTATATTTATTTTATAATTATCGTTTAATGTATTACATCGCACTACAAAATTTAAAAAAAAAATGTGTTGCCAAGTATTTTTGAACGAATTTATGGTAATTCAGGTCTGTTGAATTCAAAAATAAAAGCAGTTTTTCCAAATTGGCTCTAGTTTTTGAGGTAATGGATACATAATTTTTTAAGGAATTTAGCTATAACATTTGCTTTTTATTTTTTAAGAATAATTTACGAACAAGAAATTTACGCAGAAACGAGAGTTCGACCCTGTTAAGTGAGCGTACCACGTGCCGACTGCTGATCACGTGATCAGTGCGTGCACTTGTTTGTCTTGTGTCTCTTGATTTTAACTGTCAGTTCAGCGTAAGCAGTTGTTCTACTAAGACTTCGCGTCGCGGTTATTGTGCTTTTCTTACAGATTTTGTGTATTTAGTTCTTATTGCCTACCTAGTGAAGTTATTTAAATTTAATAGAAGTCAATTGGAAGGTAGGAGTACGAATATTTGTACTTATATTTTTAACTAAAATTACTCTTTTTTCAGAGGAATGAGTTCTTCACGCAGAAGCTGTTTGAACAGCCCTGATGTCTTCTGCTACATTTGTGGCGAATATACTGTAGTAAAACAAAGAAAAAATATCACAGATTTTGTTAGACAAGCTTATCAAACTTATTCCGGCGTACAACTTGGAGACCAAGACAAGTCCTGGGCTCCCCATATAGTGTGCAAAACGTGTGTCGAATGTTTACGACAGTGGTCAAACGAAAAAAGAAAAGTTTGAAATTTGGTGTGCCCATGATGTGGAGAGAACCTAAAAACCACCATGATGATTGTTATTTTTGTTTAGTTAGTGTAAAAGGTTTTAACAAATACAAGAAAGGCAAATGGGATTATCCTGATTTAGAATCAGCACGAAGACCTGTGCCACATAGCGAAGAGATTCCCGTACCAGTATATACAACACTGCTAGATGTTCTGATGGCGGAAGAAGAAGAAGAAATTAAGGACCAGTACAGTAGCAGTGGAAGTGAATATGAGCAGGAAATACAATCAACACCACAGCAGTTCTCCCAAGAAGAACTGAATGACCTGATACGGGATCTCGGTCTATCAAAGCAAGCATCTGAACTTCTGGCATCCAGATTAAAAGAAAAAAACTGTCTACAATCAGATATAAAAATAATCATTTATAGAATACGTGACGTGAAACTTGTTCCTTACTTTAGCCAAGATGAAGATGAAGATTTATTGCAACAACATTCCCGGACTTTTTCGTCAAATGGGAATACAATTTGTTCCAGGTGATTGGCGACTATTCATAGACAGTTGCAGTAGAAGCTTAACGTGTGTTTTGCTACACAATGGCAACCGATATGCGTCAATTTCTATCGCCCACTCAACAAAACTTAAGGAAGAATATCAAAACATCAAATTGGTATTACAGAAACTATCCTATGAAGAACATCAGTTTTCCATTTGTGTTTATCTAAAAATGGTCAACTTCTTGCTTGAGCAGCAAGGTGGGTACACAAAATACGCTTGTTTCGTCTGCTTGTGGGATAGTAGGGCGAAGCAAGATCATTGGAATATGGTTAATTGGCCAATAAGACATAATATGACTGTAGGAACAGCAAATGTCATAAACGAACCATTGGTTGACCGTGAAAAAATCATTCTCCCACCGCTCCACATCAAGTTAGGACTAATGAAACAATTTGTTAAGGCTTTGAGTAAAGATGGCGAGTGCTTCAAATACATTTGTAGATCGTTTCCTAGGCTAAGTATGGAAAAGCTAAAAGCGGGTACTTTTGATGGCCCTCAAATTCGCAAACTTATTAAGGACTCTAATTTTTCAAATCACATGACGACACTTGAAGCTGCTGCTTGGTGTAGCTTTGTTATGGTAGTTAAAAATTTCTTGGGTAATCACAAAGCGGACAATTACGAGGAATTAGTGCAACTTTAAAAACTTGGGTACTAATATGAGTATTAAAGTACACTTTCTTCACAGCCACTTGGATACATTTCCCGACAATCTTGGCAATTTCAGTGAGGAACAAGGGGAACGGTTCCACCAGGATATAAAGGAGATGGAGGTAATGTATCAGGGCAGATGGGATCATCATATGATGGCAGACTATTGGAATCTCCAACGTGATGTACCTGACGGTCCTCATAAAAGAAAATCCCACAAAAAGAGCTTCTTTCCTACGAATTAGATGTTATTTTTTAAATTAAATTATTTCTTTGCTGTTATACCTAATCAATAAATGAATTTTATTATTTTTTCGTTTCTCTTTTTTTGAAACCACTTTAATATTTTTTACTAAAAGTTGCTTATAAGGGCCATTGGTCTATTAAATTGATGTTTTTCTCTATCTTATCATATTTTGATAATATATCTCTAAAATTAGAGCCAATTCACCTAAATGGACTTCAAATTCGTGATCATCACCACGACATTACCTAGAAATCGCCCAAATATTGTTGACAATGGAATTAGCGTTGATCAGTGTTATCAATGTCATTTACGGACAAATTTTCCACTTATCTTTTCAATTTCTTGTTGAATAATAGAATCAATATTATCTATATTAACATCTAATAAATCGGTTTCTAAAGCATTCAAACCAAGTTTAGGAGGTGCTATCGAGAAGGCGTCTGCTACTTGGATTAATTTTCCTATTTGATATTTTATAGCGTATTCAAATTCTTCTAACTTAAGCCGCGAGCGCATGAGACGAGAATTTGGTTCTTCATAAGAAAACAGCAATTCAAAAGGTTTATGGTCTGTTAAAATTTTGAAGGTTCGGTCAAATAAGTATGGGCAAAAAAATATGCACAGCCCAAAACGATTGCCTATAATTCTTTCTCAATGGCTAAGTAATTAATAACGACAAAATTTAAAGTTTGGGAAGCGTAACATATCGGCTCCGATAGCATCCTTTGACACGTCCGTCATAATTTCGAAAAGTTTTTCAATTACAAGATTAGCTAATATTGGTTCTGGTATTACCAAATGTTCCCGTAACTGCTGTTCTGGCGTCCGTTCTTTCTCGGTCCGTCGTTGTCTTTCTAACCATTGACCTTTTGTAGATGTATGAATAGGGTTCAATTTTCTATTCAAGTTTGCCGTAAAACACTTAAAGGTGTGTATTTTTACAACCCTGTCGAATATCGCCCGAGGGATAACTCTAAAGCATATCAATGAACTAAATGGCTGGATAAAAATTCGAATTGGTTGAGCACTTTGCATATAGAACTGGGAATGGAAAAGGGAAACAAAAACGTGTGGTTTTCAATTGGATATTCAGTATTCTCCTACCAGATATTATTGTATACAATTCATGGAATGTTTAAAACAAAAAAATATAATAGCGTCAATGAAGTCTGCGTTGCTCCATCAAGACTCACAAATTCGTTATTGAAACGGCAAAAATTAATGAATTGAAGTTTGAATTGCTACCTCATGGACCTTATTCACCAGATTTAGTCCCCTCAAATTATTATCTGTTGCCAATCTTCACAAAATGGCTTAGTTGTCAAATATTTTCTAACGATAAAGAATTTCTATTTGGAAGGTAGTATTTAATCTTGAGTTTTCGAATATTTTTTCACTTTTACAAAGTGTTTCAACTATATCGCCACTCGTTAAAATTGTTTGACATTTATATTGATTTAATGCTCGATTTACAATGGGTAATGGACAGGATTGGATTCCCTACAGATGTATGTACTGTTTCTAAACCAGTTTCTGAATTATCTGATAATGGTAGTTATATTTATTTTATAATTATCGTTTAATGTATTACATCGCACTACAAAATTTAAAAAAAAAATGTGTTGCCAAGTATTTTTGAACGAATTTATGGTAATTCAGGTCTGTTGAATTCAAAAATAAAAGCAGTTTTTCCAAATTGGCTCTAGTTTTTGAGGTAATGGATACATAATTTTTTAAGGAATTTAGCTATAACATTTGCTTTTTATTTTTTAAGAATAATTTACGAACAAGAAATTTACGCAGAAACGAGAGTTCGACCCTGTTAAGTGAGCGTACCACGTGCCGACTGCTGATCACGTGATCAGTGCGTGCACTTGTTTGTCTTGTGTCTCTTGATTTTAACTGTCAGTTCAGCGTAAGCAGTTGTTCTACTAAGACTTCGCGTCGCGGTTATTGTGCTTTTCTTACAGATTTTGTGTATTTAGTTCTTATTGCCTACCTAGTGAAGTTATTTAAATTTAATAGAAGTCAATTGGAAGGTAGGAGTACGAATATTTGTACTTATATTTTTAACTAAAATTACTCTTTTTTCAGAGGAATGAGTTCTTCACGCAGAAGCTGTTTGAACAGCCCTGATGTCTTCTGCTACATTTGTGGCGAATATACTGTAGTAAAACAAAGAAAAAATATCACAGATTTTGTTAGACAAGCTTATCAAACTTATTCCGGCGTACAACTTGGAGACCAAGACAAGTCCTGGGCTCCCCATATAGTGTGCAAAACGTGTGTCGAATGTTTACGACAGTGGTCAAACGAAAAAAGAAAAGTTTGAAATTTGGTGTGCCCATGATGTGGAGAGAACCTAAAAACCACCATGATGATTGTTATTTTTGTTTAGTTAGTGTAAAAGGTTTTAACAAATACAAGAAAGGCAAATGGGATTATCCTGATTTAGAATCAGCACGAAGACCTGTGCCACATAGCGAAGAGATTCCCGTACCAGTATATACAACACTGCTAGATGTTCTGATGGCGGAAGAAGAAGAAGAAATTAAGGACCAGTACAGTAGCAGTGGAAGTGAATATGAGCAGGAAATACAATCAACACCACAGCAGTTCTCCCAAGAAGAACTGAATGACCTGATACGGGATCTCGGTCTATCAAAGCAAGCATCTGAACTTCTGGCATCCAGATTAAAAGAAAAAAACTGTCTACAATCAGATATAAAAATAATCATTTATAGAATACGTGACGTGAAAC
Organism: Galeruca laticollis; assembly: GCA_963921935.1. Lineage (NCBI taxonomy): Eukaryota > Metazoa > Arthropoda > Insecta > Coleoptera > Chrysomelidae > Galeruca > Galeruca laticollis. The sequence continues at coordinate 232,215,155 of OY998177.1, forward strand.
TTGTTCCTTACTTTAGCCAAGATGAAGATGAAGATTTATTGCAACAACATTCCCGGACTTTTTCGTCAAATGGGAATACAATTTGTTCCAGGTGATTGGCGACTATTCATAGACAGTTGCAGTAGAAGCTTAACGTGTGTTTTGCTACACAATGGCAACCGATATGCGTCAATTTCTGTCGCCCACTCAACAAAACTTAAGGAAGAATATCAAAACATCAAATTGGTATTACAGAAACTATCCTATGAAGAACATCAGTTTTCCATTTGTGTTTATCTAAAAATGGTCAACTTCTTGCTTGAGCAGCAAGGTGGGTACACAAAATACGCTTGTTTCGTCTGCTTGTGGGATAGTAGGGCGAAGCAAGATCATTGGAATATGGTTAATTGGCCAATAAGACATAATATGACTGTAGGAACAGCAAATGTCATAAACGAACCATTGGTTGACCGTGAAAAAATCATTCTCCCACCGCTCCACATCAAGTTAGGACTAATGAAACAATTTGTTAAGGCTTTGAGTAAAGATGGCGAGTGCTTCAAATACATTTGTAGATCGTTTCCTAGGCTAAGTATGGAAAAGCTAAAAGCGGGTACTTTTGATGGCCCTCAAATTCGCAAACTTATTAAGGACTCTAATTTTTCAAATCACATGACGACACTTGAAGCTGCTGCTTGGTGTAGCTTTGTTATGGTAGTTAAAAATTTCTTGGGTAATCACAAAGCGGACAATTACGAGGAATTAGTGCAACTTTAAAAACTTGGGTACTAATATGAGTATTAAAGTACACTTTCTTCACAGCCACTTGGATACATTTCCCGACAATCTTGGCAATTTCAGTGAGGAACAAGGGGAACGGTTCCACCAGGATATAAAGGAGATGGAGGTAATGTATCAGGGCAGATGGGATCATCATATGATGGCAGACTATTGGAATCTCCAACGTGATGTACCTGACGGTCCTCATAAAAGAAAATCCCACAAAAAGAGCTTCTTTCCTACGAATTAGATGTTATTTTTTAAATTAAATTATTTCTTTGCTGTTATACCTAATCAATAAATGAATTTTATTATTTTTTCGTTTCTCTTTTTTTGAAACCACTTTAATATTTTTTACTAAAAGTTGCTTATAAGGGCCATTGGTCTATTAAATTGATGTTTTTCTCTATCTTATCATATTTTGATAATATATCTCTAAAATTAGAGCCAATTCACCTAAATGGACTTCAAATTCGTGATCATCACCACGACATTACCTAGAAATCGCCCAAATATTGTTGACAATGGAATTAGCGTTGATCAGTGTTATCAATGTCATTTACGGACAAATTTTCCACTTATCTTTTCAATTTCTTGTTGAATAATAGAATCAATATTATCTATATTAACATCTAATAAATCGGTTTCTAAAGCATTCAAACCAAGTTTAGGAGGTGCTATCGAGAAGGCGTCTGCTACTTGGATTAATTTTCCTATTTGATATTTTATAGCGTATTCAAATTCTTCTAACTTAAGCCGCGAGCGCATGAGACGAGAATTTGGTTCTTCATAAGAAAACAGCAATTCAAAAGGTTTATGGTCTGTTAAAATTTTGAAGGTTCGGTCAAATAAGTATGGGCAAAAAAATATGCACAGCCCAAAACGATTGCCTATAATTCTTTCTCAATGGCTAAGTAATTAATAACGACAAAATTTAAAGTTTGGGAAGCGTAACATATCGGCTCCGATAGCATCCTTTGACACGTCCGTCATAATTTCGAAAAGTTTTTCAATTACAGGATTAGCTAATATTGGTTCTGGTATTACCAAATGTTTGCAATTATTAAAACAATCTGTGAGCTCTTTCGTCTGCTCTATTTTGTTGTCCTTCTGTCAAACAAATCGTTGAGGGCTTAGTTAAGTTTGCAAAATTTTGAATTTCCGGTAATAACCTAGAAGACCAAGAAGAGATTTTATTTCCTTCTGCGTCTTTGTAATCGGGAATTTTTTTATTGCGTGAATCTTTTTTTTGGTTCGGTTTAATGCCCTGGAGAGTTACTACATGACCTAGAAATTCTACTTCGTTTCGTATAAATTCGAATTTGTCCATTTGTATTTTCAGACCAAATTCTTTCAATTTATTAAATACTAATTTTAAATGTTGGATATGTTCTTGCAATCCAGTACTGAAGATAATTATATCGCCCATGTAGACGAGACAAGTCTCATTTTGGAGATCTTTTAGGACTTCGTCCATAACTTTTTAGAACGTACCGGGTGAGTTACGAAGACCCATTGGTATTTTCCATTATCAACAGTAAATGCTGTTTTTCAATTGAACACGTGCTCATTTCTATTTGATGATAGCCACTAGCAAGATCGAGTGTGCTGAAGTATTGAGCTCTGCCCAATTAATGAAGAATTTCGTTAATACGCGGTATAGGGTACCGATCAGTTATCGTTTTGTCATTTAATTTCGATAATCTACTACGAGACGCCACTTCTGCTTTCCCGAAGCATCCATTCTCTTTGGCACAAGCCAAATTGGAGAGGACGACAGACTATAAGAAGATTTAATGATACCTTTTTCTAACATATCATCTATTTAATGACTTACCTCTTCTCTGAGAGCATAAAGATACCTATATTACTTTACATGAACATATGTCTCATTTGTAGTCTTTATAATATGTTTTACTTTTGAAGTAAATGTAAGTGAGGACGGCAGTTTTTGGATATTTTGAGGGACAAAATGGTTCTTATCATAAAAAGGGTATCGAGCTTATTGAATATTACTGGAAAAAGTGAAAGGAGATTATGTTTTTTTGTGCTGTCTTTATTGTGTCGGAAACTTCTGGAATCACCCTATAAGTAAAATATACTTATTGTGATAAATCATTTTCAACAATTTTAATGAGAAGAATATGTACAAGAAGACCTACAAAAATATACAATTTCTGTACGGCTTCATTTAATTTGAATACGGACTTATTCATAATAAATAATTCGCGATTGAATAGTAGAAAGGGAGGAAAGCATTACGTTCAACGTTTCGAGCTATTTGGAGCAAAATAATTGCGAAAGTAATCTTGTACTGTAGAAAAATGAAATTGAGCGAAAAAAGTATAATCTTGTGAATAATTTTCAACGAACGTCTAAATGGATATGCATAAAATGACAGAACGATGAGTGCAGGCATTACACTTCATGAATCATCTTGGAATCAGCGATTATTTTTTTGTGAAGGGTGTTTTACGTAATGCAAGGATTTTATCCTATCAAATTTTTGGTAAATGCGTCTTAAAATTTGTGAATTGTTTTCTAAATGAAAAGTTATATGCGAATTATTGTTATTCTTCATCTATTTTCTAGGTTGGTATACGATATTTACTAATTACTATATATTTATAATAATATAATACTTATTTACAAAAAAAGACACAATAGAATTTTATAATAATAGGAGTAGTGTAGCTATAAGAGTTCTGACTCACTACTTCGAAAAAGGTCCGCTAGGCGACGGTGGCGCTGCTGTCGTTGGCGCTGTCGTCCATTTTTTATCGATTTCGCATTTTTACAGATTTCTTTTTTCTGTCGGCCATTTTTTTATCGATTTCGCTAGATGGCGCATTTCTTTTTTCTGTAGTCCATTTTTTATCCTGTAAATTTGTGCATGACGTAAAAATTTTTGCCCCGAGTGAGATTCGAGACCACGACCTCATCGTTCCCAGCCTAAACCGTTACATCTCCGCCATAAGGGTTCCAATGTATTATAGTTTTGAAATCTAACTGTATAAGATACAGAGAGTCTGATTTCACAACACGATGTAATTTTCTTCAATACTCCCTATAGTTTTCATCAGCCGTTTGAGTACAAATCAATAGCATACGAGTGAAATAAAAAGTGTCTACTCTTCGTTATTAAACATAAAATGTATACAGAGGGTGTACTACGTTCTTGTTAAGAAAAAAAAAAGATATTTGCGTTTGAGTACAAATCAATATTCCGAAGGACCATTGATGAATTCACTGCATACGAGTGAAATAAAAAGTGTCTACTCTTCGTTATTAAACATAAAATGTATACAGAGGGTGTACTACGTTCTTGTTAAGAAAAAAAAAGTGTATCTGATTTTTCCAATAAATATTAGACACGGTCATATAAACAGTCGAGGGTTATAATTTCATGTATGTAATATATTTTTTAACTATTAAATCACCGCGTCAACCCTTAAGATACTGGTAGGTGATTCATAGGATTTCATGAGAAAAAAATTTATTTCACGTTGGCTTAATCGCATACCAGCATCTGATTTCAATTAAAATATTAAATGCATTTATAAACAGTCGAGGGTCTTAATTATACACACGTGCATGTGATATATTTTTAACGATTAAATCATAGCGTCAACCCGTATGATATTTATTAGACACAAAGCATTATATTTAGTTTGAATGACCATATTGCATTCAGTATTTTCCTAAACCATTAATTTTAATTGGATTTCAAGAAGATGTGTTGGGGAATCAAAAAGATGGAGGAGGGGTCCGTGTATATAATAGCGAACTCAGATGTGATTATCAGTTAGATTCATCATCTCACAAGTCATCCGTCGAATCTGAAAAAGTTTAATGGCATCGTGATAAATTTGATTAACAAATTATTAATAAATTCGTGCAACTTTATACAATTTTGTTCGACATAAAAACTGAGAAAAGAAGTGTGTTAAGAAAAATCAAAAAGGAACTAATCAATGTAAGTACCAACAAGCATGTGTGTTTCTCTACTTATAATACAGTGTTTTTTTTTATTTCAATTTTTGTAGATGGATTTAAATGTATTAAATGAAAAATGTTCTGCAGTAGCTAACATCCAATCGAAGAAAATTAGAAAGCTGAAGGATCTCACACTAGACATAAGCTATCCAATTCTTGGAGCTCGGTTGACGAATGGACGATTCGGCAAGAGTGTTTTGTTGGAGCTGCACGATAAGGTTGTGTTTTTACCAAATCGTGTAACAGACCATTTCGCGCCAAATCTAATCCATTTTCAGCCGAACAAGTACGGGTTGATATTCAGAGGGTTGAAGGAGACTGGAAAGCCACACTCGACAGCACTCTTCGAGATTGTTGAGATATAATCGGTGAGTTTTTTATTTTATATAATATATACATATAAAAAAATGATTGATGAATTGAACAAAGTTGATTGATGGCTTTCCCAAACATTATTGTAAACCTCTATGTAATACAACTATAAATCTTTTAATTAAATGTATTAATATTTCAGGCTATATTGAGAATCACCACCCTCTCTGCAGCTTTACATCACCTCTCTGCAGCCCTACGTCAAGAATCAGCTCCACAGCCCTACGTCAAGAATCAGCTCCACAGCCCTATATTGAACATCAATATTGGAGGAATCATCCTTCGTTGACACACGCACCCACACACACACACACACCATCATCAAAGTGAGTACATTTCTCGTATTATTCAAAATGTCTAACTTCAGTGGTAAAAGTTTGCAGCAAATAGATGAAGTTCTAAATTCCTTGAACAAACTTCCGACATTTTCATGTAAAAATAAATGGGTTTTAATAATTAATGGTCATATTAGAAAATGTAATCGGGCATTGAAATTTTTCAAATTTTCTGTGGGACAAAAACATAAAATTCATTCAAAAATAGCACACTTGAAGCGCATGAGATGTTTAATAAAAGTAGGGAATGGGGGGAAACATGTCATTCACGATAGTAAAAAACAGTCCAATAGAGTCAAATGGGAATTCATAAATGCAGCCTTTGATAGTAGATTAAAAACGGGGATTATTATAAACTTGGGTCATAAAGATATCAATTCATTTTTTACAGACGCTTCAAAAATTTTTAAAAAGAAAATGTCTGTAGTTTTCAAGAAATTTCAAATTATAAAAGCAAACACTACATTTTGCGGTGATTTTGTTAAGATGTCAAATGATGTGGAATTGGTAGACCGCAAATATTTTAGTACTCCCAACGTTGTTTTAAATAATGGAGATGATTTATATGATTGGTTCAAAATAAATGTTACTGATCCCATTTTAAACAACATGTCCGAATTTGCTGAAAAAAATAGTGGGTGGGCTTTATCGAAAATAATTTTTTTAGAAGTGGCAATTAACAAATATGAACTGGCTGCAGGCTCATCGTATATTCCATTACCTAAATCCATTTCTCAGAAGCATGCTATAGTTAATGTTCGCAATATGGATAATGCGTGCTTCTTCTGGGCAGTTACCAGTTTTTTGAACCCTTTATGCAAAAATAGTCATCTTGATCGTACATCTTCGTATCCGCATTACTCGGAAGTTTTAAATATTAAAGGTTTAGACATTAAGATGCCTCTTGCTCAAATTACAAAATTTGAAAAAATGAACAATATGTCTGTAAATGTATATGCGTTAGAATTAAACCATTCGCCAAAGTCGTCATCACAATTTTACACCGTAGTGCCTGCCAGATTAGCGACAAATAGATTAGAACAACACGTAAATTTACTGTTACTTCAATCCAAGTATTATCCTCAGTTGAGTGTTTATGATGCACCTCCTGTAGACGAAACAAACGATGAAATCAAATACCATTATTGCTGGATAAAAAATTTATCTCGTTTAATTAGTTCACAGTTAAATAAATATAAAGGTAAAAAATATATTTGCGATAGATGTTTAAATTATTTTCACGGCCAACAAGTTTTAGACAATCATGAAATGACCTGTAAAAATGTAAATGATTCAAAAATTTCTTTTCCGCATTATACACATATTGAATTTAAAAATTTTATTTATAAACAGAAATGTCCGTTTGCTATTTACAGCGATTTTGAGTCCATGTTAAAGGCATATAGTGATCATCAAAAAACAACTAAAACTCAAAAATATCAGGAGCATATTGCTTTTTCTGCAGGATATTATTTCAAGTGCGCTTATGATGAAGAACTTTCGTATTATAGAGATAATCAAGGTGAAGACTGTATTGATTGGTTTACAGGTCAGTTGATGGATGTAGCTGAATTTGTACACTCTAAACTTTTAAATATAATTCCCATGAATGTGACACCTAACACCGTACACGCGGTGAATTGTCACATTTGTGATCGGAAATTTACTAGTAATGATAAGATTGTTAGAGATCATGACCATTTTACGGGGCAATTTCGAGGGTTTGCTCATCAAGCGTGCAATTTGAATTTTAAGAAAGTTTTCGTTGTTCCAATCATCTTTCACAATCTGAGCTCTTATGATTCACACTTTGTTATTAGAGAAATTGCTAAACGTGGTAAGGTTACAGTGTTGCCCATCAATAAGGAAATCTATATAAGTTTTACTCTACACGATCCTAAAACTAACATCAAATTCAGGTTCATAGACTCCCTTAGGTTTATGTGTGCAAGTTTAGACGAACTAGTATCCACACTGAAGGAGAGCGACTTTAAAAATTTGAGGCAGGAATTTCACGATTTAAGTGATGAAAAGCTAAAACTTTTAATGAAAAAAGGTGTTTTTCCATATGATTACATGGATTGTATGGAAAAGCTTGTAGAAGTGAAATTACCATCCATTGATAATTTTTATAATAAACTCAATGATTCCAACATTTCCATGGAACAATACCAGCATGCAAAAAATGTTTGGGAGAATTTTAATATTGTCAATCTGGGTGAGTACAGTCGTCTGTACATGAAAACAGACATACTGCTATTGGCGGACGTTTTTGAGCAATTGCGACATAATTGTATTCAAACGTATCAGCTCGATCCAATCTGGTATTTTACGCTACCGGGATTTACTTGGGATTCGATGTTGAAGTATACAAAAATAAAATTAGAGTTACTCCGAGACATTGATATGGTTATGTTTGTTGAGCGAGGCATTCGTGGAGGAATAACTGTTTGCTCAAACCGATATGCAGAAGCCAACAATAAATACATGTTTGAGGGGTATGATCCACAAAAACCATCCAAATACCTCATGTACCTCGATGTAAATAACCTGTATGGATGGGCAATGTCTGAATTCCTTCCATATGAAAATTTTCAGTGGGTAGACGACGTCACCAACATTGACATAACTCAAATTGCTGATGACTCTCCAGAAGGATATATTCTTGAGGTAGATCTAGAATATCCCCAGGAGTTACACGATCTACATCAAGATTTTCCCTTTTGTCCCGAACATCTGGCACCTCCCAATTCCAAATTAAAAAAATTATTGACTACTTTTTACACTAAACATAATTATATTGTACACTATCGAAATTTAAAACAGGCTTTGGCGAATGGTTTAATTCTAACAAAAACACATCGAATGTTGAAATTTAAGCAAGCTGCATGGTTACGACCTTACATAATGCTAAATACCAAATTAAGAACAGATGCCACTACAGCGTTTTCCAAAAATCTATACAAATTAATGAATAATGCTGTGTTTGGCAAAACAATGGAAAATATTAGGAATCATAGAACGGTTAAACTATCTACAACATATTTAGGTCGATATGGGGCAAAAAATTTAATTGCCAGTCCACAATTCCATTCGAGAGTCATTTTAGATGAAAATATGGTAATAATAGAACTTAAAAAAAATAATATAATTTTCAATAAACCTCTGTACGTTGGGATGGCGATTTTAGATATCTCAAAAATATGTATGTACGACTTTCACTATAATTTTATGCTCCCCAAATTAACAAAAGAAAATTGCAAGCTACTGTATACAGATACAGATAGTTTTACTTATGAAATTCAGTGTAATGACGTATACGAAGAAGTAATAAAGACCAATATGAATTTGTTTGATACTAGCGATTACGTTGAAGGTAATTGTTATAACATGCCATTGGTAAATAAAAAGGTGTTGGGGTTGTTTAAGGATGAATGTAATGGTGCAATCATGACCCATTTTATAGGTTTACGTGCAAAAATGTATGCATTCAAAGTTCAAGGGGGAAAAATTGTGAAAAAATCTAAGGGGGTAAAGAAAAATGTTGTAAGAAATAAAATTACCTTCGACGATTATGTAAATTGTTTAAAAAATTGGAAATCAACATTAATTCATCAAAATTCTATTCGGTCATATGCACATAAAGTGTATAGTATAGAGCAAAAGAAAATTGGTCTTTCCCCTAAAGATGACAAACGGGTGCTAATTCCAGGATCATTTGATACGCTTCCGTGGGGTCATTATAAATTAAATACTACTGAATGATTTTTGAATATTTACGAAATGTATTTTCTTTACTATAACATGGGTGTGGGGGGTGTGTGTTTGTAAACCATATTCTTAAAACAATATTTTTCATCCAAAACGAACACATCATCGTCATCTAAATCGTTTCATTGATATTTATAATGATGATGAAGACACTGATAATGATTGGTGAATTTTGTAATTTTTTCCCATTCACTTTTTATATGTATATGTTATATAAAATACTCTCAAAGATAGTTTCTATTAAAAATGCTGGTTTTGATCCATCTCAATTTGTGAACTTGTATCTCACACAATTTTTAAATGAAACAATTTTATGTAATTTAGAGAGAGCTAAGTTTTTCTTTTTCTCTCTTTTCTTCTCAAATGAATCGGTATATATATTTTACTAATTAAAGATGTACACTATATTTAAAATGAGAATGTTTATATATGCATATTTAGAGATAGATAAGTAGAAATAAATGAACTAAAAAAAAAAATTGTTTTTTATTATCTCTACCATAAATACTAGTGATTTAAATGGAATTGTGTGGTGGTGGTGGTGGTGGTAGAAAATAAAAATTGCAAGAAATATATAATTGTTTATTGAATTATTACATCATCATCTAAATCGTTTACAACTTTAGACTCATTGAAATATATAAATTCTCTGAGAGCCATCGTCATTATACCATCACTACAATTACAAACTGCGACTAATAATTCAAACTTGCTCAAATGTCCATTATGTTGAACAAAACTTTTGATAATATCCACTACATTTCTGTAATATTCACCAAAATTTAATGTTTCTAAATGGGCAAGCCGGTGTGAAATGAGACAATCATCCACTTTCAAAATTTGTTGAACATCTTCTCTGCATAAAAGGAAACTGATGTCATGTTTTATCACTTCCAACCATTTAACATTATTGTATATTATTTGTCGAACATTGCAGTAATCACCACACGATATCGCTGCTACTTCTTCTTCTTCTTCTACTCCGAACGGTTCATTTATAAATGAATTTTCTCTTAAAATATCGGTTAGCGTAGCCCATTCATAGGTGCTGAAGGAGATTTTTTTAGGATGCATACCAATGTATGATAAAGTGACTGCACTACAAAAAGTTCTTGCTACACTAATACCACATCCAATTCGAACTGAATCCATAGAATACTCTGTATATAACAAGTACTGATGTTCCATTTTTGATGCCATTTCATAATTATTTAAAATGTTATCCAATTCAGCTCCATAATTTTCTGAACCATTAGTATTACTACTACTACTACTACTACCACTACTACTCATAGTATAATAACCGGCGTCTTCAGGAAACATATTGCGATGACTAACAATATGTTTCACTGCGCTCCTCAATTTATACTCTGATGCCAAGCAAAAAATGTATTCATACGCGGCGCAGCGAAAAGTAGTTACCCAACAACAACATCTGTATTTTCGATCCAACTGTTGTGTTTTGTGTCTAAACCCAACCATTTTACATACATCTTGTTGCCTTTTCTTCTAAGCACCTTTTCCACCAAGTAAATATCTGGATTTGACGTTTTCTGTAACTCTTCCTCGTAAAACCCCCCACTGATTGGTATACCATGCAAATCTTCTAGCAAATATGTGGTGGGATTTGTTATTTTAACTTTAACGATTTTGAATAGTTCAGTCGTCCAATTGGGTGTATATCCTTTCTCAAAGACATGTTTCGACTTGCTTATACGTACAATATCACCGACTTTAAATTTACGACGTCCCACAATCTTTAGATGTGTATATGTTTTGTTTAAAATATCTTTTTCGTTGGATTTATTGACATTGGAAGGTTTATAGTTGGTAGTTGAATGCTTTGTATTATTGTATTCCTTCGTAATTTTGGGTAAAATGTTTATCCATTTATGTGTGCCATTTAAACTGAAATGTTTGTAAAGCTTTAATTTCAATGTTCTAATAACTCTTTCTGCCATAGAAGCTTTTTTCGTGCTAAATACACTATAATGATTAATCCAATGTTTTTTCATTAGTTGTTGAAACTTGCTGTTGTAAAATTCCGTTCCTTGGTCTGATTGGAGATTTTTAGGAGCTCGTTTTGTGCGGGCGAGAATGTCCTAGAATGCACGAGTTAACTCTTCACCGGTTTTTGTCTTTAATGGACGTGTCCATAAAAACTTTGAAAAGCAATCGATGACGACTAGTATCATTTTGTGATTTTTATTTTGATTAGCGTAAGGTCGCATTTCAGCTAAATCCATTTGCCATAAATCATCTATGCCTTTGACAATTGTACGTCTGCGTGGATAATTTTTACGTATAGGTTTATGGAGTTCGTTAACAAGCTGGACTTTGGATGACATGTTTCGTGGGCGCATGCACTTTCTAAACTGATGATCCATTACTCTTCTCATCTATTTTCTTCTTTTGTTCAATTTCATGCTTCTTCTTCAAGTCCCTGTCCAAAACTTGAAACGCATGTTCTATGTATGTATTATACATATCGATCTTATCACTGATTAGAGTATTACTTTTCGACAATTTATCCTGTACTTCTCGTTTAAAACTCTCCAAATCATTTCTCAAAAATTGCTTGCCCATAGCAACTCCCTCGTCGACATATATTTTAGTTGCCATATCTCGAGCTCTGACGGGAGGATTTCTCGAAATAAATGCTGCAATTTCGTTGATTTTATTTTGATGAGATACCAATTGCGTTTGTAATGAGGGGATTATTGTTTTTTGAAGTGTTTCGAGCTCATTATGGTACACATGTAATTGTTCATCAACATATAGTTTGTTAGCAACATCGCTATTTGCAGTCGGCATCTTTACATTACAAATTTTTACATTTTCTGCATCAATATTACCGTCTAGAGTATGTGGATACGATACTTTCGGCATATACGGCTTAACCCGCTCATTAGCATGATTGCGGCGATGTCCAAACTTATCGACAGACATGATTGAAATGATTATGTTTTCCGTTTGTTATTCAATTATATTGGCCTCTTTCAACTCATTGATTATTGCAATTATCTCGTTGTTGTGTGAGAATGAGGTGTTGCCAGCCTCCTTGGATGCAATCAGTAATCTTAAACGGTCACACAGCTCATTGGGATCGTCCCAATAAATGTATTCCATCGGTTTTTCGTTGTATGACAAAAGAGGGCCACCACCACCGCCGCCGCCGACAACAAAACCTTTTCCTACATTAGTATATGGAGCGGTTTGAATGGATTGTTGTTGTTGTTGTTGTCGTTGTTTCTTTAATATTCGAGCTGATGGAGGTTTGGTTATAGTACTACTACTAATATTTGATGAGTCAGTTTTAAACAACGGTCTAATTATGTTGCGATACTTTTCGGTAGCAGTACTTTTCAGACGATCTGCTGCATTGAGATGAGCTTTTGTTATTGTTAGCAGAGCTTTGTAATTATTCAAATCATCATCAGAGTATTCATTGGGATGATTGTAAAACACAAGCTGATACAATCCCGAAGTCCCCGGTATATTTCCTTCTCCACCCCCCTCATCCTTCTCTCGTAATATGCTTATATTACCGTTTCTTTTATCGAATGCAATTCTACGTCTGCCCAACATCCAACCAATTTCATCATTATATAATGGACCATAACTTCTATCAATTTCATCATCTTTGCGAAAGTAATCTTCAAGATATGGTTGACTAATTATTGGATATTGATCTAAATAATCTTCTATGACATCACGCGAAACGTTGGGATGTGTGCCTATATCATAATCATCATAATAATAATCGTCTTCTTCTTCTTCATCATCATAACGTATACTATTTCCTGATTCATCCGTCTCGGCTATGGGTTTTGTATCGAGAAATGATACATCAGCATTTTTTTCTTTTTTTGTCGTTGTTTCCTCTTTTGGAGGGATGAATTTTGAAACTATGGCTTGTTGTAATGATTTTGAGGATTTGACCATTTCTTTTAGCGGTACAGATATCGGTTTAAATAGCTTATTTAGAGATGTATCATGTTCTGATTTTCCTAATTTTAACGCTAAATATTTCTTGCGAATAGATCTCGCCAATTCACTGATTTTTTTCTTACGCATGGCAATAGCAACCTTATCGTTGGACATGGTGACGATGACTGAGGATAATGTCTAGTGCTCTATAAATTTATCGAATCCTTTACGGTACCTGCCATTATTTAAAGCAAAATCTTTTACAATCACCAATGTTCCATAGTTGTTAGTAGTCGACCAGCATTCTGAGCAAATCTTTTTAAATTCTTCAAATGTCATGTCTGGTGACACATGTTCCTCAAATATATGTTTTAGATTAACTTCATCCTGCTTGAATAACACAATCATATTACAATTGTCACGTATGAGCTGTTTCGGTATTTTCGAATATGTTTGACATAAGTAGGCCGCGTCAATGTCTTTGTGACGACACATTGAATAATATGCGCGAATTTTCTGTTGACCATCACATGCAACATCATCAAATATGATTATCGAGTTTGACTGCGCTTTATCTGGACTAATAATTTCCTCATTGTCTTTAAATGGAAAATAGCCCACACCTTTAACTTCTCCTAGGACTTCTTGCAACAACTTATATTTCGGTTGAAATAACGACTTGGAATAAACGTAAACATTTTTGAATTTAGCACCATTTGGATCGAATAGGAGCGACAACATAACATTTGTCTTTCCACACCCACTAGGACCACAGATGATTGCACGAAAAGAATTTGGCAGTAGTTTACCATGTTTACCAACAGATGATGGATTAGAGGTAAAGTCCAAGTTTTCAATGGGCAGCGTCTGCTCTTGTTGAACGATCTTCATCTTGTGAAGAATTTTATTAGAGTGTTATTCTATAAATATGGATATCGCAGCATTATCATACATCAGTCTTAATGTTGGTGTTTGAGGGAGAAGGTCTTTTGAATTCTCTAATAAATAAACTGCCATTCGAACTTCACTTGCCTACCTACAATTATTGTGGTCGTAAGTGAATATAACTTGTCTTTTTTCCGTTAAACATATATTACGTACATTTATAGCTGGAACAAAACTACAAAAGCGACTTGCACGTGGTGACGCAGGCATTAATCCTTTAGACGACGCCTGCAAACAACACGATATAGCTTATTCGCAAAATCAATCTCTTGAAGAACGTCACAAAGCAGATAAGGAGTTGGAAGATAAGGCTTGGGCTCGAGTAAAATCAAAAGAGGGATCTTTTGGTGAAAAAGCTGCTGCATTAATTGTTACTGGTACCATGAAAGTGAAACGAAAGTTGGGAATGGGAAGTCGTCCAAAGAAACAACAACGACAACAACGTTCCTTCCATCGAGATGTAGTGCTAAAGGTGGGAAAATCAATGAAGAGAGGAGCATCTCTAAAAGAAAGCGCCTTGTTTGCCTTACGAGCAGCCAAATCACTTATTAAACAATTTGGTGGATCGAAGAAAATTGTTGTTCCTCGAGTGATACCAGTAAAATCTGGAGGTTTTCTACCACTTATACCTCTGTTTGCCGGTCTCTCAGCACTCGGAGCACTATCGGGTGGAGCTGCTGGGATTGCAAAGACTGTCATTGATGCAAATAATGCTCGAAAAAAATTGGAAGAAGACCACCGCCATAATAAGGTTATGGAACATGTCGGAAATGGTTTATATCTGAAAAAGTATCCTAGTGGCAGAGGATTTGGATTGTATTTAAAAAAAAACTCGCGATAAAGCTACCCAATCGTCCACTGTACGACACCGATATTGCGCGTTATGCAAAATTATATAAAATCTCACACTTTCGTGGTGTTTTCATGCGTGACACTCTACCTAAATCCGGTCCTCGACGACAACAAGAGTGTGCAGTGGTTAACTTGGACTCATCCAAAAACAGTGGAACACATTGGGTAGCATATATAAAGAAAAACAATGTCATCGAGTATTTCGATTCATTTGGTAATTTGAAACCGCCCAAAGAACTTGTAAAGTATCTAGGAGGAGGAGGAAAAAATATTTTTTATAACAATAATCAGTATCAAAACTACGATCAAATCAATTGTGGACATTTGTGTTTGAAATTTCTACTTCAACATCCTTGGAACAATGGGAGAGGAGTGGGATGACATTAAAACATTATTAATGCAAAAGCCACGAAGTTTTACTGTTGATGCGCTGAAAATAGTCCCCATTCAATATCTGATTGGGTTTGTCAGCCCGTCTGAATTGTTGGATATATGGCATAAACTACCTAGTGACTACAAAACAAATTTTGAGCTACAAATTCGTCTGCCGTGCTTCGTTCACTACAACCGTCCCGATTGGACAACGCATTGGGATGGTCCTGCAAGTTCTCAGGCATCTTGTTTTCTATGTCAGAGTGTATTAAATAAATCTTGAACATAGTTCTGTGTATTATTTAAAGTACCTTCATCCCTTGACATGCATCAGTCATCATGTCGCAGTTGTTGAGAGTAAATAGCACAAATCACGTATTTACATTCCAACCTCCTACGCCTATTGTACTCTATCCTGAGAAAGAGTATGAGTTAGCACTACGTTCCTTTCACTCATACCATAGTATACCAAACATTGAAAATCGCAAATTTCACTACTACGATGACAACAACATGATGCAGAGTTTTGATATACCAACGGGATGTTACGAAATCGCTGATATTGAAGCGTTCATACTAGACAAGTTAGGTGGTGGTGGTGGCACCAGCAATCCATTTGAAACTGTATTTGCGTTAAAACCCAATAATAATACGTTACAATGTATGATTTACAGTAAATATAGAATTCCGTTCGGCGAGCAGGATACTCCCAACTGTCTTGGCGACATATTGGGTTTTTCTAGACAGATACTCGAAGCCAAACAATGGTACTCTTCAAATTTACCCGTTAAAATTATAAAAGTATCTAGCATACGCTTCGAATGTAACATTACCACTGGAGCCTTCGATGCAGACAGACCTGCTCATACTATTTACGAATTGGTTATAAAAGTAGATCCTGGGTACGCCATTGACGAAACTCCACATAATTTACTTTATTTACCTGTTATACCACAACGTGAAATTACCAACATTACTGTGCAGGCTTTGGATCAAGACGGACATCCAATCAACTTTCGTGGTGAAAAGAGCACCTTGGTGTTGGAGCTTAGAGCGAGAAGCAACCGATGGGATTGATAATTAATAATAAAAGACGTACCGCTGCACATTCAATACCATTAGTTAGGCGACGTCCTTCGAAGCAGCAGCATCTTACATTTGCAAACAAATTGCTTTTACAAACATTAGGGTTTTCATTGAAAGATAAACGATGACCACCACCACGTATGGAAAACGTTCTCGTATGAACGATATGCCACCAATGTTTGATATCTATCGCAAGCCGAGATTCGATGAATCGATTCGCAAAGCTGAATACAGAACATATGCTCCGTTCATCAAATCGTTCAGTTGCAGTGACATTACGGAATTTAGCATCAATCAAGTCGACTCGTTTTTTGCAATGAACGAAACATTGTTGTGCATTAAAGGTTCGCTCAATATACATGGAGCCGGTGATGTAAAGCTGGCAAATAATTTTGGTGCTTTCCTTTTCGATTCGTGCACATACAGTGAAAGCGCAAGAGAAATGGAAACGGTTCGAGATCCTGGAATCGTGAGTGCTGTACGTGCCATGACGTGCTACAATCAAGAAGATTCCAATCATATGGCTATAGCAGGCTGGAATTATCCCAAAGATCCCATCCTTAATGCTCCAGATAAATCATTCAACCTACAAATTCCTCTCAAGCACATTTTCAACATTTTCAATGACTATCCCATGATTACATGTGGGCGGCAAACAATACGTTTGGTTCGAGCTCGAAACGATAATGATTGTGTATATATCACAGAAAAAAATGTTGCCGGTGTGACTTCCACTACAACTGTTAGCATAAACATTACCAACATCGAATTGAAAATCAAGCATATCTACCCTAATGATGATATTAAGTTGGAACTGATGAGGACCATTCAAAAGGATCAGCCTATAGTTATTCCATTTAGAAAGTGGGAGATACATGAACTGCCATCCATCACCAGAAATGCTAGACGTGAAGTTTGGGCTGTTAAAACTACAACTTCAGTGGAACGACCTCGTTATGTTATTGTTTTCTTTCAAACCAACAAACGTGACAACAACACAACTGATCCAACTTTATTCGACAATGCAGACATTCAAAGTATCAGGTTATCGCTAAATGGAGAGTATTATCCCAATGAAAGAATGCAGTTGGATTTTACCAAGAATGATTACAATGAGGCATATTTCAACTATACTGAATTTTATCCTAGCTATATGAATTCGACGCAGAAGCGTCCTCTGTTGGATTATTCCTCATTCAAGAGGCGTGCATTGTTTGTTATCGATTGCTCGAAACAAGAAGAAAGCATGAAGGCATCTACAGTTGATGTAAAACTTGACATTGAAGCAAACATTGGTTTCCCCGAAAATACCAAAGTATATTGCATCATAATACACGATTGCGTAATGGAGTATTTCCCCCTCACCGAAATTGTTAAGAATTTAAACTAGAATGTGCTACTGCTGCTGCACATCAGTATTCCGGCCATCGTCATCATGAGAATAGCATTCGTCGACATCCAAGGATTCGTAGTTGATGGACACACAGCGTCTCCAACAATGGTTTTCAAATACTATATTACCTTTGTAATGTCTGAATAAAACAAATTGCATTGAATGGGTTTTTTATTAAAAACATCTACTCATCAACCAATACATTGCATGACGATTTAAATTTACGTTTAACAATTTTCAATAGAATTTTAATTATTAAAACAAATAAGCATGCTAATATTATACATGCCAATGAAAAAAGATTGTTAAGTTCGTCTTTCATGTTTCTGCTGCTGCTGCTGCTGCTGCTGTTGTGAGAGGTTTCGTTGTTCATCTTGTGGAAGCCAGGTAGGTTTGATTCTGTTTAATGGATATATCGTTTGTGGTGTCTGGCGTCTAAAAATGTGATCTAAGGCACTCGAAATCTCTCTTTGTTGTATTCCGTCGTTTAGTAGTAGTTCTTCGGGCACCCAATTAATTTTAAGATTTTCCCATTTATTCTGATGTGGGTCGACAGCTGTCGTTGTTGCAAGACACAAGTTTTCAATTTGCTTAATAATCCTTCTTTTATCTTCATAAAAGATTATATCCTTATTCAATCGATCGATTTTTATCATAAACTCCTCAAATCGACAACGACAACGATGACTAAGCTCAACCAAAGACATATCGCGACTGATTCATCATCTACAACTAACATGCATCATATGAAATTTTATGTAGACGTCCTACTAAAAATAAAAATATCTTTTTTTTTTTCTTAACAAGAACGTAGTACACCCTCTGTATACATTTTATGTTTAATAACGAAGAGTAGACACTTTTTATTTCACTCGTATGCAGTGAATTCATCAATGGTCCTTCGGAATATTGATTTGTACTCAAACGCAAATATCTTTTTTTTTCTTAACAAGAACGTAGTACACCCTCTGTATACATTTTATGTTTAATAACGAAGAGTAGACACTTTTTATTTCACTCGTATGCTATTGATTTGTACTCAAACGGCTGATGAAAACTATAGGGAGTATTGAAGAAAATTACATCGTGTTGTGAAATCAGACTCTCTGTATCTTATACAGTTAGATTTCAAAACTATAATACATTGGAACCCTTATGGCGGAGATGTAACGGTTTAGGCTGGGAACGATGAGGTCGTGGTCTCGAATCTCACTCGGGGCAAAAATTTTTACGTCATGCACAAATTTACCGGATAAAAAATGGACTACAGAAAAAAGAAATGCGCCATCTAGCGAAATCGATAAAAAAATGGCCGACTAAAAAATGGACGACAGAAAAAAGAAATCTGTAAAAATGCGAAATCGATAAAAAATGGACGACAGCGCCAACGACAGCAGCGCCACCGTCGCCTAGCGGACCTTTTTCGAAGTAGTGAGTCAGAACTCTTATAGCTACACTACTAATAGGGTTTTTTTATATTTCGAGGCACTACATCATGGACTTTATTTTTCATTATTAAAGTGTTTTTTATTTTTCCTCCAGTTTTTTTATTTTTTCCTTTCCCATTCTCACTTTTTTAATTATTCAACAGAAACTGTAACTTCTTCTTCTTCTTCAGGTGCCATCTCCATTTAATGAAAGTTGGCGACTATTTCGGCATACTTATTTCGGTTCTGAGTGGTACGAATTAACGATGATGTGTTTATACCAGTCCAGTCGCGTATGTTTTTTAACCACTAATTTTGTCTGCGACCAGGACCACGTTTTCCCTCGATTTTTCCTTCTATTATTAATTTCAGTATATCATACTTGTTGTTACGGTATATGTGGCCCAGATAAGCGGTCTTTGTTTTATTGTTGTAAGTAACTCTCTTTACCTTCCCATACGTCTAAGCACTTCATCGTTAGGTATATGTTGAGTCCATGATATTTTTAATAGTCTACGGAAGATCCACATTTCGAAAGCCTCGAGTCTGTTCATGGTATCCACTTTTAATGTCCATGTTTCTGCTCCATACAAGAGAACTGACTGCACGTATGCTTTTACAAAACGGTATCTTAAGTTTAAGTTTAAGATTGCGTTGCACAATAGGTTTTTCAACTTTAGGAATATGGACTTGGCTTGCTCTATACGTGATCTTAATTCGACGTCAGGGTCTACATTTGTTGTTATGCAGCTACCAAGATATTTAAATTTCTCAACTTCCTCTATTACGGTATCATAGATGTTTATGTTTAGTTGTGGGTTCGGTAATCTGGTTATGACCATTACTTTTGTTTTTGTTACATTAATTTTCATGCCTAGTTGATCCCCCACTTCTAAAACTTTGTTGATTAGGCGTTGAAGGGCTTCTGGATTGTCTGCAATGATAACCGTGTCGTCTGCATAACGTATGTTGTTTAACGTCCTGCCGTTCATTTTAATTCCATCCCGGTCATCGCGTATTGCTTGGTTAAATATATGCTCAGAGTACATACTAAACAGTATTGGCGACAAAACACAGCTCTGTAGTACCCCCTTTTCTATACACACCGGTTCCGATGTCGTTTGTCCATATCTAACCTTTGCTTCTTGGTTCCAATAAAGATTTCTAATAAACTCGATGTCTTGTTTGTCTAACCCCTCTTTCTGTAGTAATGTCAGAAGGACGGTGTGATTAAGTCGATCGAAGGCTTTCTCGTAGTCTATGAAACAGACATAAACATCTTTCCTCATGTGACGACATTTCTGCAGGAGCATTATTAAGCTGGCTAGCGCTTCCCTTGTTCCTAGACATTCCCGAAATCCAAAATGAGTATCGCTTTGATCGGCTTCACATTTTTGGAAGATTCTAGCTTGTATGATTTTGAGTAGCACCTTCAGCACTTGGCTCATCAAACATATCAGTCTGAACTAGTCACATTTCTTGGCTTTTGATTTTTTAGGGAGGGGAAATGAATACGGAGGTGGGCCAGTCTTTTGTAATATTACCTATTGCATGCACTATGTAGTAACTATAACAGTGGCAACAAATTTTCTTCTTCTAACAGTTTTATAATTTCTATGTGAATTTCGTCCGGACCTGTTGGTTTTTCGTTTTTACTCAGTTTAAGTGCTTTCAATCACTCTGATTTTAGAATTTTTGGAGTCTGTTCACATACATTATTCCTGTTGTATATTCGTAGCGTATCGCTAACGAATGTTTTCCGTATATATGTTTGCAATACTTTTAATAATTATTGCTCTTCTGTTATCATTTCGTTGTTTCCATTTAGTATATCGAATACAGGTTGGTTCTTGTTGGAATGCGTTACCTCTTTTATTTTCTTATGAACTCCGTGACTGTCCTGTTTATTCTGAAGTAACTCAATCTCCTCGCATCTTTCCTTCATCAATTCTTCTTTTGCTATTCGGATTTTGTTTCTCTATTTATTCGTTTGTATCTTTTGATGTTTTTGTGTTTGTGTACTCTCCGATTGTCCATCATCAGTAGAATTTCTTCTGTCATATATTCTTTCTTCGTTTTTGGGCTGGCATGCCCTACTTCTCCTTGTTCTACTTTTACAATTACATGTTTATTTCGATCCCAAGCATTTTCTGTATTCGTATCTGATATTGTGGTTGACTTTATTGTTGCAAATTATTCATTTATTAATTCTTTTGCATTTGTCTGTGTATTTTTGTCTCTAAGTTTTTTCATGTCTATACTTTTTTTATTACTCTTTCTTAGCTTTTAAATTTCACATGCAGATTACCTACCACAGGGTTATGGTCTGAGCCTATGTCCGCCCCAGGGTATTCTTTTATGCCTTTTATATTGTTTTTGAATCTAGTTTTGATTAGGATCTAGTCGATCTGGTTGCGAACGATGTTATCTGAGCGGTACTGCGGAGATTGCCAAGTATACAAATGTCTTTCTGGTAGTTTGAACAATGTATTAGCAATCACACAAACATATCTAATTTATTTATTAATCTGAGGATTATTCTGTTCGGCCAATTTAAATGTCATTCGTCGCACGTCCAATCGAGTAGGAGAAAATCCATTTTTTTTAATTTTGGAAATGTGTCTCATCAACTTTTCTACAGCAGTTGCACCTAATGTAGAGGAGGGTCCAAGAGGACCTTCATTTTTCGTGTTGATTTCCGTTTTCGTAGAGTAGTGGCCGGTACCCCAAAATTTCGAGCAGCCTCATTAACTCACATTCTGTTTTCATTAACGGCTTAGAGGGCTTAGGTTAACTGTTGCTAGAGAGAGAGAGTTCATTAGAACCTTGGAACTGGAAGGCGAGCTGTAGTAGTAGCGACAACAGCTCTGATAGAGAGGGCACAATAAACCTTTGGTTTCAGTGCACAGTAACCCCGTTAAAATCTAATCTAATCTAATCTAACTGTTGCTCAGTCCAACTAGCCCTATAACAACTTCTAGTGCGCTTGTAATTGGTAGGCATACTAACCATCTCACCTCAAAAATAAATAAACCATCTATTCCCGTCAGGAGAGAGGGGATGGCGCACCTAATAAACTGAACACGTTTCTAAATATTCGTCATTTTAAGCTTATACAACAAAACCAGAATCTTTTCACTTACCTAAGATGATAACTTGACTAAAATTATTGCTACATTCAAAGTTCACCAGCACCAAGGAAAAATTCGGAATAATATTTTTGGCCCAACCGGATCAAAAAATAAATAATTTTTCAATAGGCTTGTAGCTTGTAAACACAGACGATATGGCGGCTTGTTTAATATGAAATAAAGGCTATCAGGACGTCTCTACTTGTCTGTGGCACTAGCGGTGTAAAACCATTGCGCCATCTCACCTTCTGGGCCATCTATCCTCGAATTACCCTATATATATATATATATATATATATATATATATATATATATATATTTTTGGAAACATTTTTCTTGGGATTGTAGGTTCCTAGTTAAACTTATCAAATGGTTTTTTTGGCTTTAATTAATATTTTTGTTCTTGTTAACGTTTCGGACATATCGTGTCCTTCATCAGAACATAATTCTACAAATAGATGACAAAAAATTAACAATTTATACATTACATATGTCTATCCTAAAAATAACTTACCATAAAACAAGAGTTTGGCGAGCGCATGTTAAAATATGTTAAAATACACGAAAACAATCATTTTTATTAAAAACTTCTAGTATCAATATAAAACCCACATACAACTGCCAGTACACTACATTATATTATGACAATAATTACTTCTTAAAAGGAACAAAAATTTTTATTGTTAGTAAATAGAACTAGTTCTTTTTTTGTATTGTATTCAGTAATTGTGATGGAACAAGGTTTTTAATACACATCAATTTTTGTCTTTTGAAAAATTTTTTACTGATGTTATTATGGTATAAGGATTTAGAAATATTACACGATGTCATTTCATTTATAGACAATGCACCGGAAAAGACATCTATTTGATTAAATTAACATAAATTTTTGATAAATTATTTGTGTCAGATTGAGCATTGATAGAATATGGGTTTTTTTGGATTTCTATCATTTCATAGACTTCTCTTTTTTTTGGTGGCTTTCAATTCTCAATATTTTTGTGCTGTCATAGTCAAATGTATGTTTGTGTTCAGAAATATGATTTGTCAGGGCTGTTCTGTTTTTTTTATCATATTTGTGGCCATTTAGGCGGTTTTTAAGATATTGACTTGTCTGTCCAATATATACACCTTTACAGTCTTTGCAAGGGATCTCATAGATGACATTGCTTTTTTTTTCTTTGGGAATTTTTGATTTTAGTTTACTAAAGTTTGATTTTAAAAGATTATGTCCCTTGTGAGACACTGTTATGTTGTGATCTTTGAAAATGCTTCCAATTTTTTCTGAAAGTCCCGAAACGTATGGTAAAGAGAGATATTTTTTTAGGGGTAAATTGTGTGAAATATTTTTATGTTGAGTTTGATTGTAAAAGAGGTATATAATCAAATACAATCAAACTCAACATAAAAATATTTCACACAAGTTACCCCAAAAAAATATCTCTCTTTACCATACGTTTCGAGACTTTCAGAAAAAATTGGAAGCATTTTCAAAGATCACAACATAACAGTGTCTCACAAGGGACATAATCTTTTAAAATCAAATTTTAGTAAACTAAAATCAAAAATTCCCAAAGAAAAAAAAAGCAATGTCATCTATGAGATCCCTTGCAAAGACTGTAAAGGTGTATATATTGGACAGACAAGTCGATATCTTAAAAACCGCCTAAATGGCCACAAATATGATAAAAAAAACAGAACAGCCCTGACAAATCATATTTCTGAACACAAACATACATTTGACTATGACAGCACAAAAATATTGAGAATTGAAAGCCACCAAAAAAAAAGAGAAGTCTATGAAATGATAGAAATCCAAAAAAACCCATATTCTATCAATGCTCAATCTGACACAAATAATTTATCAAAAATTTATGTTAATTTAATCAAATAGATGTCTTTTCCGGTGCATTGTCTATAAATGAAATGACATCCTGTAATATTTCTAAATCCTTATACCATAATAACATCAGTAAAAAAATTTTCAAAAGACAAAAATTGATGTGTATTAAAAACCTTGTTCCATCACAATTACTGAATACAATACAAAAAAAGAACTAGTTCTATTTACTAACAATAAAAATTTTTGTTCCTTTTAAGAAGTAATTATTGTCATAATATAATGTAGTGTACTGGCAGTTGTATGTGGGTTTTATATTGATACTAAATGTTTTTAATAAAAATGATTGTTTTCGTGTATTTTAACATATTTTAACATGCGCTCGCCAAACTCTTGTTTTATGGTAAGTTATTTTTAGGATAGACATATGTAATGTATAAATTGTTAATTTTTTGTCATCTATTTGTAGAATTATGTTCTAATGAAGGACACGATATGTCCGAAACGTTAACAAAAACAAAAATGTTAATTAAAGCCAAAAAAAACCATTTGATTTGTTTAACTAGGAACCTACAAACCCAAGAAAATTTTTTCCAAAAAAATATATAATGAAATAAGGTTCAAGAAAAAAAACAAAACTAAAAATATATATATATATAATGTGAAGGTATGTCTTTGCTGATCAGTTACAATGTAACTTCTGTGTAGATTTTTTGAGGGAAATTGCAGCAATAAAACGTATCCGTGTACTCTTTTAAGTATTTAATCCAAGCTTTCGAGTGAATTTTCACCCATCATCAGGGAAGCTACATAAAAATATACTTTGTTAAAATGATCTAAAATGTTATACAAAACACTATTTACTTACAAACTTACTGAGATTGAAACGTGACTTGTAAATTTGCTGTCAGTGTGGGATTGGGATTTCAAGCACGTGGTCGATAACCAGACTTCAACAAAAATGAATTTTAAAAGAATTTTAAAATGTGTAATAATTTTATTTTGTAATGAAATGTGATATAGTGTGAGTTAATGATAGACGTAGTTGTTGGTGCTGTCGATGGCCATTCCATTTTTTACCACTGCTAATCACGTTTCAATCTCAGTAAGTTTGTAAGTAAATAGTGTTTTGTATAACATTTTAGATCATTTTAACAAAGTATATTTTTATGTAGCTTCCCTGATGATGGGTGAAAATTCACTCGAAAGCTTGGATTCAATACTTAAAAGAGTACACGGATACGTTTTATTGCCGCAATTTCCCTAAAAAAATCTATATATATATATATATATATATATATATATATATATATATATAGTAATATTTATAGTAATATTTATAGCTACCTTCTGAATATTGAACAAAATAGATAATTTTTCATTATTTATATGATTATTTCATAAAAATTAAATTCACTTCTATTAAGGTCAAAATATAAGAAATTATTTGTCAAAGTCATTTTCACAGGTTATAATCTAACCTCAAATTCAAACTTCATTAAATAATTATAAAGTAACCTAAAAAAATTAAAATGACTAAGTAACGAACAAACAAATTATGTATCGATTTGTCTTATGTGAAATATGACATCAAGTATATTATAATTATATTTATTTTTACATTTACAAATTTTTTAATGATTATTTATATTGAATTTACTTAAAATATTTTACATGTAAGTACTTATATTTATTTCTCTATTTTTAAATCATATTTATATTTGTATATGTATTATAGTGCCCTGAAGAAGTGTCAAAAGGACACGAAAGCTTGGCGGCATTTTGTAAATAAAAGATCTTGGCGTTGATTCTTTGGACTGAAATCCCCGTTATCCCCACCTATATATATATATATATATATATTGAATTTCTAACTCCGCAGTTTCTGGAGGAGTTGTGGTGATATCATCACTGCTGACAGTATCAAACACTAAATAGGAATGAAGCCATGTAATAGGTATTATTTAAATGAAATTATATGAATTTACTTACTTTTTATGAAGTATGAATCAATTTTAATCTAGAATTTAAAAAAATAGATAATAATCAAACAATTTTGACAATCGCTATTTTTGACAGTTGACAATTGTTCTTTTTTTCTCAAAAAATGCAACAAAATACACTTATGCTGCACTTCCGGCTCTAACAATTAGTACTCAATAACCATATTAGTCATTTTACGTTCACTTTAGAGGATTTTTTATTCATTTAAATATTTCTACACTACTTGTACTCTGCGTAGTGCAGCTGGTGTAGAAAGCGGAGCACGCCTATTTTCTCTTTCCGTCAAATGAACCGCGACATTTAGAGGGCGCCACAAGTATTCATTCCATACCAAGGGCGAGAATGAATATTCTCACCCTAGGGTTAGAATGAAGCTATTCCATAATCAAAAACTCCTTGGGAATATAAAAATTTTAAAATAGTTGTAGAGTAAACAAATTTTCACTGTAGAGTTCGAATGTTTACATTCTTGATGAAATTGAATTTGGAATTATTGCATTCACTGTATTTGAGATTTTAAAAAAATAAACAGATACATTTTTATATTAGTGAGACTAAATATTATTAAAATTTTCACGTTGTAAAAATAATTAGAATAGAATCCGCCCCTGAATGAAAGAGAAGGAAAAACCGGAATGACGTCGTGTCAAATTCGAATGTGTATTGTTAGTAGCAACTGGTGTTGACACGAAGATAAATCCGAAACGTATAAGATTTGTGCTACATCATTAATGGTTGCCCCTAGATAAACGGCATGTCTGTTACAGTAGCCATATTGATTTCAGGATTTCAAATAAAAGCCAATGTATGTTTCAGTTTAAACGCCCGTTGTCGCATTAAATCCTTATCCTATAAAATTGGAAACGAGTTTATAGTGTCAACTCAAATACAAATGGAAATGGAAGATATTTCAGTATTTTGAAAGCTCTCCGGAT
Organism: Galeruca laticollis; assembly: GCA_963921935.1. NCBI lineage: Eukaryota > Metazoa > Arthropoda > Insecta > Coleoptera > Chrysomelidae > Galeruca > Galeruca laticollis. The sequence goes on from OY998177.1 coordinate 232,242,303, forward strand.
ATTTTTTATTTGGAAAATATGTACTTTCGGATGAGTGCTTCTAAGAAAACGTTTCTTTTCCTTTGAAATTAGAACTCATATTAACAAGATTCCTTTTTTGATTTTAACAATAATTTGGTCTTGAAAGCAAGTATAACAAACCAAGCATAATTAATGAAATAAAAGCCCAATAGCTTAGGTATGCTGGACATGTTTAGAAAGCCTAGAATGAACGCCTCATCAAATAAATGTGGAAAGAGAACCAGGCTGACAAGAGGTTGTTCGGCAGACCAAGACTCAAATCGAGGGATAATATCCTGAATTATCTAAATGGCCTTTGAATTAGGTTTCGAGAGGCGACATGATGGACCAAAAAATATGGCAGAAGGTCGTGTAACAGTCTAAAAATATGTTACAATAATAATAACCAATTTCTATACTGGATGGTGGAACGAGAGACAAAAAGAAACAATAAAATTATACAGGGAATAGAAGATAGTGAAGAGGAACGATCTGGAGACAAAAAAATAAAAATCGAAGGAATTTTAAAATAAGCAGGAATAGAAGTGAACTTAAAAAACGAAGTAAACGATCTACGAAGATTAGGAGAATTCAATAGTAGAACTAAGAGACCAATTATTATAAAGCTCAACCAATGGGAAAAGAAGCAGGAAATAATGAAAAAAAGAAAAACCTAAAAGGTACAAACATTTGGATAAATGATGATTTACCAAAAAGAGTACAGGAAGACCGGAAATACATGATGCAGTTTATGAAAAGAGCAAGGGGAAAAGGAAGTAGAGCATACTTTGAATATGATAAATTGATAATAGATGGAAATATTCATGCCAAGTATAGTTTCCAGGAAGGCCAAGAAAAGATAGAAAAGGTAGAGACAAATAAGCCTAAAAGTAAAGTAAACGTAAGATCACCGGAGGCAGGACAAAGCGAGTAGAAGATAATCAAAATGCTTAGGAGAGAAGAAAAAGCTAGAAGAAGAGGAACAACTGAAAGAAGAATATGGAGACGAAAGAGACAATGAAGAGGAACAGAAAAATAGGGAACAGAAGAAAGATAGGATTGGTTTTAGAATTAGAAGTAACTTTAAGATTAGTAATAGTAAATTAATGATAACAATTTGTAGTAAAGGGAGAAGTGTAGATAACAGGATTAGGATAGATAAAGGATATAACAAAAAAGGAGATAATCTAAGTACAAATGAAAAAGGTAGGGAGATATATATTAATAATCGTAATTATATGTTTGAAAAAAGGATACAAGACAAACATAGAGAAAACACTAATGATAAACCAGGCGATAATAAAAGTAAATATCGATCAAAAAGGGGGAAGAAGAAAAGGTACGTAGGACTAAAGAAATTAAAATAAGTACTTGGAACGTGAGGACAATGCTAGAACCAGGAAAGATGGAGGAAATTGCATGGGAATTGGAAAATATGATATTGATGTGCAGCGCTGCAGGAAATAAGATGGAGGGGGAAAGTCAGTATTGAAAAAAAGAAATATCAATTATTTCACTCGGGAAGAGAACAGCAAGGACAATATCGAGTAGCATTTTACTGGGCCCGCTGCTATTCAATATCTATTTAAATAGCCTACTTTTACTGGACATAAGGTGCAAAATTATTAGCTTCGCCGATGATACTGCCATCCTTTTCACCGCTCCTACTTAGGCTCAGTTGAAAACACAAGCTGAAATCGCTTTTAAAAAAATGAAAACCTGGTTTCAATTCAATGAACTAACACTAAATGTAGAAAAAACAAAGTATATGCCTTTCACATCATACCAGACAGGTCTACCAAATCTCGGATATTTGGATATTGACATGACTACTAAAATTCCAGAAGTAGATAGGATCAAATATCTTGGAATTATTATTGATCGTCATCTCAAGTGGGATCTGCAAACAAAAAATATTGCTAACAAACTAAGAGGATTACTGTCAAGGTTTAAGTACTTGAGAGACATCTTGGATATACACCACTTGAAAATGATGTACTTTTCGTTAGTGCAGTCACAGCTGAGCTATGGCATCTCTGGCTGGAGTGGAGTATATGATTGTCACATTGAAAATGTAAATGTACTACAAAGGTGGATATTACGAATTATTCACCAAAAGAGTATCAGGTTTCCAAGTGATGAGTTATATGTGATGAGCCAAGTTATGGATTTAAGGCAATTAATCATACTGCCTTAGAATACTGCTCTACCTAAAACGAAATGAACATATATTAGAACGTCTTGAACACACTCATGATACTAGGCATAAACAGAACACATACAAGTTACCTAAAAGAGAAAAAACTATTGGACAACACTGCTTTGATTACTTGGGCTCAAAAATTCTAAGTCGAGTACCTGTAGAACTACAAAACATTGAAGGATATAAGAGCTTTAAATGTGAAATAAAAAATTGGATATTATCAAAAAATAGAGACTTCTTCCAAAATATAATAAACAAGATATAAAAAGAAAAATATGTGGTTGTGCGAATATATGTGTATGTATGTGTTGAGAATAAATTTATATCTACCTACCCGACTCACTATATCTACTGAACTTGTCAATACTACTAAATTTGTCAATACTATACCGAATTGATCATTATTATTATACTGATGCTGTCAATACTAAAAATAATATTCACTTAATTGTATCTTTATAATTTAATTTCACTGTGTCTATTTATTATATCACACACAAGTTGTTGGTAACCTAGTTACTCTCAGCTTCAGTGATTAATTGTTTACTTCTACATAAAAAAATGTTAGTTAAATTTTGTAGTTTGTATATTTCGGTTTTGTTGTAAAATAAACATATATTATTATTATTATATTATTTATAGTAAAATGAAAGGAAATGTAATGGAGTTTAGACCAATCGATGAGAGAATGGCCTATATAAGAATTGAGGAGAGACCCTTCAATCTGTCAATAATAAATGTTCATGCACCCACAGAGGTGGCAGAAGATGACGAAAAGGAGGTCTTCAATGAAAAGTTAGAAGAAGAAATATTAAAAATACCAAAACAAGACACTATAATATTATTGGGTGACCTGAACGCGCAAATTGGAAAAGAAGAATATCACAGACAGATAAGCGGTATTCACATATTACATGAAAAAACAAACAGCAATGGACACATAATTTGTAATCTCGCTGTAAAAATGAACATGATTATTTGCAGTACGATGTTCCAACAAACCAAATGGCATAAAGTTACGTGGAGATCATCTGATTGCAAAACATATACACAAATTGATCACATATTGATAACAAAAAGAAAACGGTCGACAACGTCAGAACATATAGAGCGGCGTGTGCTGATACGGATCATTACATGGTTGCAGGCACTATGCAACAAAAGATTAAAAATGAAATATGCAACAACAAATGTGACATAAGAAAACTAGAACAGACAGAAACACAAATCGAGTACAGATATAGTATAGACGAACAATTCATTAATGAGGCAGAAAAAATTAGTGCAATTCAAGCAGGATGGAAAAAGATAGAAAAATGTATAAATACAGCTGCAAACAAAAAAATAGGTACGGTGGGAAACAGAGAACAGAAGGAATGGCTCGATGAAAAATGCAAAGAAATGATTGAAATTAAAAGAGAAGCATGGGTAAAATGGGTAAGGACGAACAGAAATGAAGAAAGAGATACTTATGGAAAACTAAGAAAATAAACAAAGAACATAATAGAACAAGCTAAGAGAAAAACAATTGAAAACAGAATTAGTGAAAAAGAAAGGGCAAGTTATGCAAGGAACACAAAAGCTTTTTATGAAAAAAGAAATGCACAGACCCGAACATATAAAAACAAAGAAATAGTAATAAAAAAGAAAGAGGAAAGAATAGTTAATGAATATACGGAATATAAAGAGACATGATGGAATAGTTTAGGGAATTACTAACAGAAACAGAAGTAAGAGAGGAGGTTGATATAGAAGCAAAGAACAAACAAGATGGAATCAAGAGCCCAAAAAAGGAAGGAATTAGAGAGATAATTAACAGGAGTAAGAACGGAAAAGCTCCAGGAAGCGACGGAATCAACATGGAACTTATTAAATACGGAGGGACTAAACTGTTAGAAAAATTATACCAATTGATATATAAAATATGGGAAGAAGAGATGCAAGAGGAATGGAAGGTGGGACAAATAGTAACAATACATAAGAAGGGAGACCAACAAGCTTGCGAAAACTTCAGAGGAATTACGCTACTGAATACAGCATATAAGATAACAACAACAATCATAAAAAGAAGACTGCATGACGCAGGTTACAGAGGTGGAGAATATCAGTACGGATTGACAAAGGGAAGGTCAACTACAGATGCGATACATATACTGAAACAAATTTTAGAAATGTCTAACGAATATAACATAGACATTCACAAACTATTCATTGATTTCCAAAGAGCATTTGACTCAATACAAAGGAATCAATTACTGAAAGCACTGGAAGAAATGGGAGAGAATAATAAACTGATAAAATTATTAAAAATGACACTAGACCAAAGCGTAGCAGAAGTGATAACACAAAAAGGGAAAACAGAGAAGTTTACATATAATAAGGGAGTCAAGTAAGGAGACTCTCTGTCGGCAACACTATTCAATTTGGCACTAGAATATACGTTGAAAAAAATATGTAAAGGAAATTTAAGGACCAGAGGAGGACAAATAATAGCATATGCCGACGATGTAGCACTAGTGACTAAAAACAGAATGGTAATGGAAGAAATGCTGGAGAAGATAATAAGGAAGGGAAAAAAATTGGACTGGTGATAAATACACATAAAACCAAATTATTAAGACTCAAAAAGAATTGTGAGTACAGAAATGTGAAAATTGGAAGATATGAATTTGAAGAAGTGGATAGAGTTAAATATCTGGGAATAACAATAAGTAGCGATGAAGACAGAGACACTGAGATAAGATCGTAGCCACAAACAAAGCTTTCAGACTAACAAAAAATTATTAAAAAATAAAATAATTGGCACGCGCACGAAAATAAGAATATATAACACAATAATTAGACCGGTGATGATGTAAAAGGCAGTAATATATAAGGGACCGACCAGAAAGAGTCAGTTTAGTTTATAAAGTGATCTCGTGATATAAACAGCGAACAAGTAAATAGTCTAAGTAGTGAAGTGTTTATATAAATTAATGTAAGTGAATTTACTGTGTATATAATATGAATTAGTGAATAGTGTAGTGAATAAATAAATTAAGTAAGTGAATTTACCGTGTGTATGAGTTTATCCCACCCGTTTACTGTTTAAATAAATAAGAAAAAACATTAAAATACTGTAGAATTATCTAGAAACAGGAAGTTTCATTTAAAATAATAATGTGACTAGATTCCACGAAGTAGGGGTTGAGACAGTAGATTTCATATGCTTTTTCTATTATTTGTCTTCCATTCAAGATTTGTTCATTTATTCCCTTTCCTGGCATAAATCCTGCCAATTCGTCGTAAATATGTGGAAGTAAAAACCATTTTAAACTGTTGTTAATGATATGAAGCAGAATTTTGTTTGCACGTTACAAAAGCGCGATTGTTCTGTAGTAACTACAGTCTGTATGAGAGTCTGAGTTATCTGCAGCCCTTTAAGATATCAAATTCTTAATATTGCCCTTCACTCTAAAAGTTCGTTAACTAATATGTATAGAAGAGAGCATGTTGTATCTAAACATCTGGTGCTAGACAGTTATAAAAATCATATGCAACTACCGTGAATAGTATTGAACATATAATTTTTCCTTCAGGTGATTCTTTCATAGAATCTGTGAATCCCAAACAATGATCCACCCTACAGTACTTTTTTCAGAATTGTATATTGGAATTATTTTCTATTCTCAAAGGTTCAAGCCTTTTTAGTATCAGCTTCTCTTGCAGTTATATGACAAATAATTTTTCATTTTTGGAGATCATAATAACTTGTCTATATTCCAATGATCTTACGTTTTTTCTTTAACATTTTAATAATTGTTCCAATTTTGATTATCTTGCATCATAGCATATTAAAAAGATAATAAAAAGGCTGATGAATACTTTATATGTTTTGTATTATTTCCATACTGAACTGTCCAACAGAGTATGCATTGGTTTAACTTTCATTTTACAAAAACAACGTATCGTATTTGCAAACACCTAACGGCATAACTGAGTTTACAGTTTGAGTTGGATTAAAATACACACTTTCTACTTTGAGTTTATTTATTTCTGCATGTCGCGTAAAAAGTTTTATTCCAAATAAAAGCTAAGTATCCAGTAAATTTTCTGCTCTTTATTTATGACGAATTGAAGGTGTACAGCACTCCCGAGGACCGTATACTTTTATTGAGTAATAAATATTTACTTATTTTGCGACATAAAATTGGAGAAGAAATAAATGGAGTATTAGGGAAACATCGGTCACCAAATGTATCCAAAATTCAATCATCAATTATTAGTTTTAGAACAAATATAATATTTAAATCAGCTAAAACAAGAGTTTTAATAAAGAAAGAAAAGATTGGAAACACAATAATAAGAAAAGAACTAGAAACACCGTCAACTTTGTTGCCCATTGGTGAATATAATATACACCTTATGTCAAACGTGGAATAGTTCTGATTATTTCATAGGTACCACCATTAGTGTGACAAAGTTCGATATATCCGTTATTATAGAAGATATGGAATGAAGTTATATACGAAAATTGTAGACATCTGCAAACTTCACATTTCAAAACTATTTTCATTTGTACTGGGTGTTCCCTATCACCAGGGTGAAACAAACATACCTTTTTTTGAATGAGATACCCTGAATATTATTTCAGATTCAAATTGGGCTCACCTCCCCCATACTCACAATGTAGGGTTTCATATAAGTATTATAATGTAATATATGGCTTCAATAGTAGCATATGACAAGTTACATGGTGAAAGAAGTTATTTAATAAGAACGTCTTATCTTTTAGTTTGCAAGAAGAAAAAAAAACCTTAGAATGTTTTGAGAATTTATAAAAAAATGTCAACACCTCTATAAACACAAAGTTGTATAGTGAAAACAATGCCAACATGAATTAAATTGAAAGGAACATTATAAAAATAAGACAAATATATCAAGCATTATTTCCATAGTTGATAAATAGCATCTCTTTCCTTGAAAGAATTGAAAATCTTATAACTTATAGAATGCCAAATTTCATCGGTCAATAAATATCAAGCGATTTGATTTTTTATTTGAAGACTGTTATTTATTGAAAAAAGTATAAGAGTCATTAGTCAGATACGGTCGTGAAAATTTTCCAAAAAATTATGTAATTCATGTAAATATTTGTAAAATAAGCAGTGAATAAGTGAAACAAACCTTGACAAACTCGAGAAGAGAAAACAAGGTTGAGTAATCTCTGTAAGTACAATAATTCCATTTACAAAGATCTATCCAAAGACGATTGTATGTGGGAACAAATCAATTTAGTATCCAAGACGTCAAACAATTGTTACGTGAATTGAACACTTGACGTATGTGAGGTTATGCATTCATAATAATAATAATAATAATAATAATAATAATAAACGACTTCATTGCTTCCATATATTAATACAAGGAAAAAAAAGAAAATACACATAAGGTTGAAAGCAAAAGGCGAAGTTCAGCTTACAAGCTGATATAACATCAGCTTATAAACTGTTCCTCCACTTAACCTTGAATACATCGCTAGGTTGGTGTGACAACAAAATAAATTACAATTAAATCTAAACTCAATCGTACGGATATCAGTGTTGTATTGAAAATAAATGTTTCTTGTAGGTCTTCTTAAATCTTTGCAATCTGTAACTTTTAAACATGGCAGGTACCTGATTATAAATCGAACATATTTGATAGAAATAACTGCGCCTGAAAATTTCTAGTCTGAAGATTGGGGGTGGAAGGGTTCCTTTGTATCGGATATTTGAATTATGTAGATCAGATCGATAGGTAATTTTTATGTGCAAGTATGAGGGTGTTTTATCATAAATTATTTTTTGAAAAAGAACAGCTGCATGTATAATCCTATTAGCCATATTTAGCCAACCATTATTTTTCGTTTTGTGGGAAATATGTTCTCTTCTGCGTATACCGAATATGAATCGTAAACATTTTTTTTGCACTTTTTGTATTTTTCTTTGATATTGGTTGGATAAAAACGGTCCATATAGTACATCAGCATAATTAAATATAGACAGTATCCGTGACTCACAGAGATTTGATTTCACATGTTGTGGGAGAAAATGCCGGTTGCCATATATATTTTTAAGAGTGAGGTATGCGCGTTGTATAAGCTGATTTATGTGTTTTTCAAATTTTAGATCGGAGTCCAACATTATACCTAAACTTTTAGCTTCGCTTATATTCTGAAGAGTTTCATTTTTTATTACATCACGTACACTATCAGAAATCTCATCTCTTTTATTTTTGTTGCCAAAAAGTATAACATTAGACTTACTACAATTAATGCTTAGGCAGTGATCCTCTGCAGCTTTAATAAAACTGTTAAGTTCCTTATTTATATACCCACATGACTCCACTACAGTACTGGGGTGGAAACTATGATAAAGTTGAGTATCATCCGCATACAAGTGTACATTACACAACTTAAAATTTTTCACTAGACAGGAAGTATATAAAGCAAAAAGCAATGGCCCCAGAATGGAGCCCTAAGGGACTCCGCACTAAATCCATATACCCAGAAGAGTGTCCGTCAACCACAACCATCTGTTTACGTCCTCGAAGGTAAGATGCTATAAGGTTTCTGGCATTATTGGAAAGTCCTATATAATGTAGAATTTCCAGCATTAAATTGTGGTTAATGGTATCGAAGGCTCTGCTAAAGTCTAGCAAGACCAGAACAGTGCATTCACCCCTGTCCAAAGCTCTAACAACATCGTCAATAATATGGAGAAGAGCCGTTGTACAACTATAATTTTTTCGAAATCCAGATTGTGTTATAATAATGAATACTGATCAACATATTTCTTCAGTTGTACTTCTATAGCTCTTTCGAGTACCTTAGATACAGTTGGCAGTATACTAATTGGGCGCAAATCCTTAATTTCAAGTGGATTAGTCTTCTTAGGCAATACTTTTACAATGGCTCTTTTCCACAGTTCAGGAAAAATATTATGACTCCGGCAAAAGTTAATAATGTGTGTGATGTAAGGAATTATATATGGACAACACAACTTCAATAGTCTCAAATTTAGTTTGTCTTCACCGGCAGCATTTGTCTTTATACCATTTATTGTTTGGTGAATAAATAAATTATGAACCTCCTGAAATTCAAAATCCGAATCTATTATTTTTCTTAGTTTGTACGACGAAAGTAATTCTTCAGGAGGTTCTCTCATATAACATGAGTTGATGAAGAATTCATTTATTTCAGCAGGACTTTTCAAATTGTCCGGTATTGTGCTTGATTTGGTAGGTATAATACTATACGTTTTTAGAGTTTTCCAAAGAGTTTTAGAATTCTTGTTACTAAGTTCGTATGTAAAAAATGCTTTCTTTCCTCTTTTAATCGCAGAATTGGTGTAGTTCCTCATATCTTTATAAAACTCAAAATGATGGTCAAGTTTAGTTTTCTTATACGTGTGCAGCGCTTTATCTCGTATTTTCATCATTTCTGTTATAGCGCCAGTTAACCAAGGTGCTCGAGGCTTAGATACACGCGATGTTATTAACGGCACATGCCTGTCGAAGAGGTTCATCAGACAGTTGATCAAAAACGTTATTTTTTCATCAGCCCCTTCCTGATCATATATTCCAAAAAATGGAGTATTATATAAATCTATTCTAAAATCATCTTCATTAAAATATTTAAAAGACCTATACGTAATCATTCTGGGGCCATGTTTTTCAACACTCAGTTTTACTTTACATGTAGCTATATCATGATTAGAAATGACACCCGCTGCGTGAATAACTCCCCTGTCAATAACCCAGTCAGATGATGTTACAATACCATTCAGTAAGGTAACAGTAGTAGCTATAATTCTTGTAGGAGTGTCTATGATTTGTTCAATACCAAAGCATTCTAACACAGATGACATTTTATCCACATAAATATCATCGGCATTTGAAAAATCTATGTTAAAATCTCCAGCGCATATAATCTCATCTACAGTGGGATGAATCAGACTCAGGATATCTTCCATTTCAGCAATAGAAGAATTCTTATTTATTTTAGGAGGCTTGTATATTGTACCAAGAGCAATAATTTTACTTTTAATTTTTATATTTACCCAAAGTTGTTCCGATACCGTTCCATGATAATTCAGTTCTTCACTATATATCTTATTATTTACGTAAATACACAAACCTCCTCCTAAGCCACCTCTGTCCTTTCTATATAAAATATACCCATTAAAATTTATTAAGTCATTATTTACATTTTCATTTAACCATGTTTCACAAATAAAAAATATATCAAATTGATGTTCATTCACAATTAACTTAACATACTGCAAAGAAGGCAGAAGAGACCTTGCATTAAGACAACCTATAAATAAATTACCGAGCATTTATCTCTTACGACAATTCAAAAGTATTCCAAAATAAAATAAAATAGATATTAAAAAAACTTCAAATAAGTAGTAATTAACTACGGTTGAATAGAGAATTGAACACAAACGAATCCCATCTGCACTCATGTGCCACTTTTTAGTCTTTTAAAATTTCTGTATTTGAATAGTTATTTAATAAGTGATTTCATAAAAATAACACAGACTATTAATCTGACATATATCAAATAAATCGAGAACAAATTTCATATTTTGGCATAATCAAAGTTTAGCAATGTCATCAATGGAGGTAATCTTGATAATCTTATCAGCTAATTTCAAGAAGACGATACCTGAATGTGTCCAGACTTTACCTTCTTTTCCAGCTTTTTGAATTGCCATCTTATACAATGTTGATTGATCTTTCGTTAAATCTTCTTTGATCATATATTTAGTACCTTTAAGATACTTTTTGTTAGAAAAAATATTTTGCCTGGTATATTCATTAAAGAAATTTACCAGCAATGGTCGCGATTTCCTTGCATTAGGTTTTCCTAGTCTATAACAGCTTCCAATATCAGATTGTTTTTTATTTAAGTTCAGATTCGTATTGAAAATGAGTAGCACTTGATCTAGTATACTCTCATCATGTATCTCTTCCAATCTATAGACTATAATATTGTTGTTTTTGGACTAATTTTTCCAACTCACTAGTTCTTTTCTTCAATGACTCCAACTCCATTTCAATACTTTCACTAATTTTCTCAAAAATAGAGTTTGTTAGCTCGGTAATGAACGACTCTGACATACACATTTTATTGACTGCAGATTTAATCGCTTGGTGTATTTGATCTCCGTCCTCGCCCTTTTTCTGTTGCCTTGTTGTCATGATCAACAGTTATTATAAATATTGTACTTACAACTCAATGTGGTTGTTCAAATCAGACAGAATCTTGATAGCTTACACAAAATACTGTAACAACTCCAAAAATCAGATTTGTAAACACACTATTTTCTCCAGTTTCAGCGAATTTAGTAGCACACGATGTGGAACGTCTGTTCACGACAAAACCATCACGATGAATCATAGACACAGAGTCCGTCCCTACCGGTATACAACCCTCAAGAGCGTTGCATCCTGGGAAGAACCTTCCGCCCACCCTCCATCTCATTCGATGGGTCCTCAGTCGTCATTTGCGTTTATCGCGTGCCGCTCTTCCCTTGCAGAAATGGCTGTTGGCTAGGGTCGGGCCGTCTTCTTTTCGCCGTGTAACCGGGATGGTTATATCTTCGGCGGTCTTCTAGCTTTGTTTGTTTTCTTCTGTTTTGTGTGTTTTTTCGCTCCCTCTATAAGGAGCAAATCCTTAGTCGACTTATTACGACCCTATAGAGTGGATCCACTTGTTTTTGATGACCTAGCTAAAACCCCGGCTCATCTTTTTAAGGATGTGTCGGGCCTACTCGTAGGCGGGTCTTCTCGAGTTTCTCAAAGGTGACTTTAGGATATTTGCTGGGCTAATAGCCTTGTCACTTGTGTGACGTACTTCCTTTCCCCAGATTTTCTCGGGCGCCAGATTTTTGGGATGGTTCACTCCACCGAACTCTCGGAAATGGTAGCGTCAAGAGTTACCAGGGTAGCAACAGATGGAGGTTAAGTAATTCCAGGGGTCTGTTGTTCTTGACCTCTATGCCGCGCGAAGTAGGAAACAGGCTTTAATTGTTTATCACTATCGGAAAATGGAACTACCTGTGCTTTACAATTTATTTCGGCTTCGAAATAATTTGGGAAAAGGAAATAAAACGAACCACGTAACTATATATTTGAAATTAACTAAATATTGATGAAAACCCTTCAGTATTTGCGATTTATACTAAATTACAACCCAGACCAAAGCACTTTATTACAGAATAAATGTTTTACGCTTACAAGCCTAACGTGCAAAGCTTTAATAATTTTCGGCAATCGCCGGTGAAAATCAGCGAAAATTTACTAGTAGTACGGTGAGAATTACACAGAGAAAGCGTTATCAAGGCAATAGCAGTGTTTTACGGGAATGTTTCTTGGCATTTGTGTACGGTTTAGGATAGAACAGCGGTAAATAATAAATTTCCCTCGGTTTTTATGCAGATATTCCCCGGCCGTTGGTGCTAAAATCAATCGTGTAAAGATCAGTTAGTCGGCAGAATCCGAAAACCTCTCCCTGGCGAACCTGCTATGGCAGCGAACGCTCGTGAGATTATTTCGTTTCACGCCTTGGAAAACCCTCGAGGATGTCCCTGCTATGGCAGCGAACACAGACGAGACTCCTCCAAGTTGCCTATTATCAAATATTTTAAAGCTACGCTACCAAGGCCTATGGTACTAGATTGAGCAAACCCCCGAAATGCTTTGAGAATCCCTCAAGAATTTACCTGCTTTGCAGCGAGAATGCTTGAAGGTTTCCCAACGGTATTTCTTTTCCCTAGTGTTGTATACCGGAATTGGGATTCCCGAAATACCTTGAAAATCCCCCAAGAATTTACCTGCTTTGCAGCGAGAATGCTTGGAAGTTTTCCAATTATTATATTTCTTTTCCCCAACAGTAAATTCTTACTTCGGAATCGTACACAAATACGCGTAAAATCACTCAAATTAAACAAGCAGTAAGCAAAAATAAAATCTATTAATACAGTTACTAAAAATGCTAGGAGCAAAATAAATTTTAACACCAGAAGAATGATTTATAAAATAATTTCTAAATTCGCTTACCTCGTTGGCGAAAATCAGTCGGCGTTTCGGTTACGGCGGAACTGTCAGAGCACAGAGCTATCGAGCTAACGGAGCACAAGAGTAAAGAGAGCTATTCCGTCCCGTTTGCCGGTTTTATACATTCTTTTCTCGACCCCACTCAGGAGGTTCCCTACTTAACAATCTTAAGACCGGCGTCGACTGATGTGCGCGAACGGTACAGTAAAAAATACATATCAAACATATACCGGATGTATCAATTTACATATATTATTAAGAGCAAATAAATTTACAGCTTTTGATGAAAGAGGGGTGTATAAGTAAATAATACCGTAACTTAATAATAATACTAATAAAATGAGAAATTAAAGTGTATACAGTGGGATGTCGGAACGAAAAATAGTAACATCGTTACACTTGTTCGAGAATCTCTTGTTTCTTCGGGTGTCCGTCGTCGTCGTCTTCTTGGTTGACGCTTGGGCGTAGCTGACTCCTGGCTTCGTTCCTGCGGGGGGTGGTTTCTTGTAGTTCGCTGGGTGTTCTCCTTGGCAGTTTGCGCAGGTGGCTGACTTATTACTGGGTCTTGTGCATTCACTGGATCAATGTGGTCCTCCGCGTTTGACTCTGCACGTCGTCTGTCCGTGGTGGAATACCTGACAGTTGTAGCACTGCGTTGGTCCGTTTCCTCTCTTGTATTCTTCCCATCTTATTGTCACTTGCTGGATGTGCTGGATTTTTTCTTCCACGTCTATCTCTACAACGTAGATGGGCAGTTGTTTTCTGTCGCCGAATCTGGATCGGATTTTACCTATTCTTTCTATTTGGACTCCTTCATTTTCTATCTCTTCCTTGAGTTCGTCGATGCCCTCGCTGCTCGTCAGTCCATTGATGACGATCTTTCCTTTTTTCCTTCCCTTCCACTTCTTTTCTTTCTTCATTCATGAAACTTGTCTGGTTCTTCTAGTCCTCCAGCTCTTCGCATGGGATCTTCACTCCGAGCCTTTCTCAGATGGTGATAAACCTCGTTTTTATCCCTCTACGGTCGATTTCTTTTCTTACCGAGCCCGAGTGATGGACGCTCCATAGGACAACTGGCGGTGGTCTGCTTGTCGTCGTCTTCTTCTGGTGAATGGATTCGTGCATCATTTCTTCATCTTCTCTCTTCTTCCTTGCGGCGGCTCCTTTCCTCTGCTCCTTCTGGATGTTCTTGATGGACACCACTTCCGTGAGGTCCATCTACTCAGCGTCGTTTTCTTTGGTTTGTGGGGTTTCCGTCCTCAGCGCCTTACTTCGGACGCTTTCTAGTCGGCTTCTCTTTTTCTCTTCCATGTCCTTCATTGTTTTTGCGATGTTCTCCATGGCAATTCTTAATACCGTCATTTCTGCTTCCATTCGCTGGATAGTTTTTTTCAGCTCCACCGCTTCTCTCGTGACTTCTGCAGCTTTATGTTTGTACCTGTCGCCTCTCTTACACATCCTTTCTACGAATTCTTGTACGGTTTCATCATCTTGATCGTTTTTTGTGGTCCTTGCTTGGTGATTTAGGTGTCGTCGTTTCCATCTTGTTGAAAGCTTGGCTGCTAGCGTTGCTGACGCCTTTTTTCTTCTTCGGCATCCCTAAATATTTCAAATCATCCGTTAATTGCTATTTTAAAAAGTTTGAATTTTTTCAAAATTTTCATAAACAGAAAAAAAGTGTTAAAAACACTATTTGCGTTTTCAACCCTGTTTTTGGCTTCCGATAAGCTTTAGCCAGTTCGGTTGACAGAAATCAACCTCTGTCCGATCGCTTTCTCAAACTACGCTTCGCTTGTAGTACTACTACTCTTAACAGTCTCACTGCTACTCCTACTACTCACTAAATCCGTTAGTCATTTATAGTAGTCGATGTTTCAGTGCAACGGCTGGGCAGCCATATTTTGTTAAGGTGAGCCAAAAATTCATGTTTTATAAAACTATGAAATCTGCATTTATGAAGAGTGTTTGACATATTTTGGGTGTTTGGCGGTAATTATATTTAATAAAGGACTAATATATTTACATTAAACTCAATCTAATGTACTTAATGTTTAAAATATTTACATGTTCAATTACTGGTTCACAGATATTTCGAAATTCCAGTCAATGAACAAGGTGATCATTTATTGGATTTTTGCGTATTTGTGGAAAACAAGCAAAATTAGGTTTTAAGATATATACGAGTATCTTTATGAAGCAAACTTACAAATTAACATAATTACGCCTTGTGAGGTGATTTACCAGTAAATGAACGGTGTCCATTTACTGGTTTTCATTTGTTCATTCACAGGAGAAATTACCTAAACCTATCTTTTGAGAATAAATTGGCACTATTATGGCATTTTTTAATGGTAAATAGATATAAATACATTTTCGTCTTTCTAGTTGGAGCAAAAATAGTTGCACTTCAAGTACACCGAAGAAGATTTAATTAAAGCTGTAGAAATTAACAACGGAAGTGTTAGTTTGAATAAAGCCATCTTTGAAATATGGTGTTCCTAAATTACCCCTACACAATAAAATTACAAATAAAGTACCGCTTGGAAGTAAGATGGATCCATACTCAGTTTTGAGTCCCGCTGAAGAGGAAAGGGTTGAAAGTGGGATTTTGCAAAAGGCAAAATTATAAAATGTCATGAATGCTGTCCAAAATATTCTCAAATACGCTTCAAGACCAAACAAGTTTACCGATGACAGGCCTGATAAAAAATGATTAAAACTGTTCTTGCAGATGCACCCAACCATTGCGAAACGAAATACTGAAATCATATCAAACTTTCGGGCTTCAGTTATGGAAGAAGCAATTTGCGAATGGTTTGCAGAACTAAAGTAATCTTTGAAAAATGATAATTTATTAAACATGATCCAACTCGCGATTTTAATAACGATGAAACGGTTATGAAAATATGCATGAAATCAGGGTTAGTCCTAGATCCGATTAGAAAATTCAATAACCTCTACGAAATTGCTGGTGATAGGGAACACCCAGTACAAATGAAAATGTGAAGTTTGCAGTTGTCTTCAATTTTAGGCTTATTTCAGAATGAAATAGGGCTATTGTAGAGAGTAGCATGACGCGACTTCGGAAAAATTTCAATGCAGTTTCTCGTTTTGGTGTTCCTAGATGCCAAAATCACCCTCCGTTCCAAAGGTTATATATATATATATATATATATATATATATATATATATATATATATATATATATATATATATATATATATAAACATGTATGTATGTGTTATAACGGAATTTGTAAGCACGATAGAGGGCGTATTTTTGGACAGATCGAAACCAAACTCGCTACAAAAATCGTTTAGGCCATAATCTTTGACGAGTTTGTTAGTGAGCCAAATCGGCCCAGTAAAAACAAAATGGCGGCCTGTCAAAGTTGAAAAAAAATCGTATTTCCTTTGCTTTTCATTTGACGCAAAAAGTTACTGAGCTTTTTCATAGACAACACGTTCTACAACTTTTGTATTTAACATTTTTCTCTAAATTGTATAATAAAAAATTTATTTAAGAAAAGTCACAAATTATAACGGAATTTGTAAGCACGATAGAGGGCGTATTTTTTGACGGATCGAAACCAAACTCGCTACAAAAATCGGTTAGCCCAAAATCTTGGACGAGTTCGTTAATGAGCCAAATCGGCCCAGTAAAAACAAAATGGCGGCCTGTCAAATTTGAAAAAAAATCGTATTTCCTTTGTTTTTCATTTGACGCAAAAAAGTTACTAAGCTTTTTTATAGACCTTAACACGTTCTACAACTTTTGTATTCAACATTTTTCTATAAATTGTACATTAAAACATTTATTCAAGAAAATTCACAAATTTACCAGAATTTTTTTTTATTTTTGATTTGATGCCAGAATGTTACTTTGGTTTCTTGTACATCTCAAAACATTCTATCACTTTTGTATCAAACTTTTTATTTTGTGTTTTATGCAAACATGTCACTGAAATAAGCCTGTCCAATTGGTCCTGTGCCATTGGGATTTTTTGTATATAACTTTATTCCACATCTTCTATAGCAGCGAATATATCGAACTTAGTCACTTTAATGCGTGCGCCCGGTATATCAAATAAATTAAGCAGATCTGAAGTATACAGTATTATGATATTTATTTATCAAAAATGTAATTATATTAACATTTTACGTAGAAAGCAGAAAAGAATGTCAAATTAAAAGCCGTAATGTTGAACTTTAGGGTGTAACAACAGGAAAGCAAATATTCCTAAAACCGTTATAACCGGAAAAGGAGAACGAGAGTGCATTCTCTGCGGGGACCCTCTTACATATTCATCAGGGGTTATCTGTTGGACAAGCTGCGGTCTGTTCGAGACGATAAAGGAATATTTACTTTACTTACAGACTATAATTAAGCGCACCTATATTTGCATGGCAGATTAAATCGGGGAGTTGTCTGATAGCCATTTGCATGAAGTTTTGTTTGTGTTCAGGTAATTGTCACATACTAACTGAGACTCGGATTTCTTCCGATTACGATCGCTGCTTTTATTGAGGTTGAGATCACGATGTGAGTTAACAAACACTAGATTTGAGAGTCAAAACATAATTGATTATTCCAAGTATACGTTTTTACATATTAAAATAAAAATATTCAAATGATTGATTTCGAAGTCCATTGTACGATGTTTTGACAGTCCAATTTCTCGAAAACTATTCACGTGTCATGTATGAAATTTGGCAATCATAAACAATCGAAGCTGTTGCTTATATTCATTGTGAAAAAACTTGTTTTTCCTATCATTTCCGGTTACTCGATACAATTTTTTCAAATGAGGCTATAACGTTTTTGATATGTCTTCTAAAAACAAATTCAACGAATCCACACGTGTCATTATTGTATAGTGCAGTACTTATAATAGTAGCTATTTATTTTTACTAAATTCATTAAAACAGTATTTTGCACTCAAAAATTTTGGTGGTTATGAACCTGTTCGCGCCACCCTCATATTTTCCATAAAATTCGGCGCGCTGCTCATGGATTAATTTCATTGAATTTCAATACTGGTTTTCTTCTACATTTTGATAAGAGATCAGTTTAATTTTGGCCATTAACGCTGTTATTGAGGAACAATTAGTTTTCTAATATACTCTCTCCAAATCAATCTCTCGTTATTAAACCGCAAAATTCCATTAACCTTTATAATACCAAGCTTTTTTACATACGTGCGATACCAAGCGGGGTTCATTTGCACCCCATTTTTTTTGTCTATCTTTGTAATTTTTGCACTTTTTTAAGTAAAATGAAAAAAAAACGCAAATAAATTATTTTGTATCTATTTTTATTTCAATTTAGTTACTAAAAAATAAACAAACCTTAATTAGGTTAACAAAATTAATTTTAATTTTTTGCTTTACATGGGATACAAAAAATTTCTTTTTCAGAGTGATTTACACAAACAAAACGCTCACATTTTACACAACGTTATCTTGATTTTCTATCTTTGGTTCTTTCACAGAGAAAACATCTACCTTGAGTTCCTACAGGTCTTGTTGAAGGGATATTTTGCTCCAATTCTGGAACAACTTTAAGAATATCTTCTTTTATGCTTGCTTGCAAACCATTAGTATTTCTAAATCTATAAATCATATTTTCCTTGGCCAGTTCCTTTCCCAACTGAAGAAGATATTTTCTTCTTGCATCTAAGTGCCCAGACCCGTAATTCGGATTTTTTAATATATAATATGGTAAAAAAGTACCATGGGCCATCTAAGAGTTTTTTTTTGAGTGGTATATTTTGCTGCCATTTGGTCTGTTGCATCTACAGCTCCTTTAGTACTATTATAATGCAAGACAATATCTGGTTTGTAGTCTGACTCCTTATTACTTACTTTGTCATCGTCATGCTCGGTTGATAACAAAATACCGGCATTGTTCTTTTTCGGCACATAAGACACTAATGTACACTGTTTTGTGGAAGCAAACATTGAAGAATATTCTTTTTTTGAAGATGATGGAAGTAGTTCCTTTGGTATAAACGTCTTATTTTTGCGCAGAGTGCCACATAATAAAAGCTTCTTATCCAACAATTTTTGAGATAGCTGAAGACTAGTAAAGAAGTTATCAGTTGTGATACCATATCCTTGACTTAGATAATCAGAAAGTTCAAGAACAATCCGTTCACCTTGTCCTTTTTCAAGCCTGTTGCCTACTTTGCCTAACAAAGAAAATCGGTAGATAACATAGCATAAATGAGAATAAATGCCTTACCTAAATACACTTGCATATTCAAAGTATAATTGTATTCACACTCTGCCAGTGCCCATATCTTTATTCCATACTTTGCTGGCTTGCTTTTCATATACACCCTAAATGGAGCCTTTCCTCGAAATCGGACGAGTTGCTCGTCAATGCACACGTGCGTACTCGGATATAGTGCTTTTTTACAGTTTGATACGAATTTATCAAATACTTCCCTTATTAGCGCAAGCTTGTCTTCTAACTTTCTCTCAGCCCTGGTCTCAAAATTACCAAATCTCAAAAATTTGGTCAGAAAATGGAATCAGTTTCTAGACAAAGTTGCTGTTATTATAGGCCGACAATATGCAGGGTCACTAGTAAAAAGCATTTCAATGGGTTCGGTACTAGCTTGCAATGCTCCTAATGTAATAAATAGACCTATATAGGCCTCGATTTCTCTTCGGTTAGTTGGCACATATTTCTTTGTACTCTCGGGATGAGTTTCATCATAATTATCAAAATAAAATTTAGCTTTCCGGTTGGTTTCAGCGACAATAATGTTAAATATATCGTCTGAAAAAAACAGCATAAACGATTCTTTGATCGTACCTATTTCTGCACTGGTACGTGTAAGTCCTGGAACATGCACAATCTTGTTTGCTTGCGAACGTCGAACTTGATTATTTATTGCCTTTTTATACCACTGGGTACCATCTTTAGCTTTACAAACAGGAATGTCAGCTACAGGTAGCTCTAAGTTAGTGTTTTCTTCGCCAGAAGAAGCATAGATTTCTTCATCGAATTCTTCTTGGTCGGATATAGGGTCCTCACTTTCGATGTCGCTTGCATCATCTTCCTGCAATAATTCCTCATATTCTGGATCATCATTTTGTAACAGCATTAACATTTCCTCCTCCGGTAGAGCTTTTTCATTTCGAATTCGGAAATTACTCATTTTCGACCGAATAAACAACCACGTGGCGCACTATAAATCGACTCGTTTATCTTACACAGACGCTTGCATAAACGACACTAAATAGTAATAACTATTACTCCTGTACCAGTAGGCGGCCGGCGGCGTAGCAATGCAAGCGCCGCGCCGAATAAGAGAAGTAGGGTTACGAACAGTACAACATGTAAGGATTTTACCCTGCCGTTAGCTCATAATAACATAGAAATATTGGTATACGTAAAATCCCAAGTGGGGTGCGAATGCACCCCATACTCTAAAAACCTGAATAATTACTGAGATGGAAAAAATCCATGTAAGATTTTAGGTAAATTACATTTGGAACCTAAAAAAATGCAGCTACTAAAAAGAGGAAATAAAACAAAATATAATTGGCTTAGATATATACAAAAAAGTACATGTGGGGTGCATTTGCACCCCGCTTGGTATTATGAGGGTTAAAACTGCGGCGTGTGTCTACTCATATTTTTTCAACGTATTTCTTCGCAAGTATAGATGTTGCAATTAACTTTATCTAGTGTCACAAAGGCCAGGACTTTCCACTAAAGGTTAAACGATCGATCGTTGAAGCTGATAGTGAGTTGCAGAAACCGGCATCTTTGGTAAGCACATTCAAATTAAAGTTTACTATATATGTGGACGATTCGCTAACTGCATAATATCATAACTAGAGTCCATTGAAACATTAACGCTAACAGAACCAAAACAGAAATTTTGGCAATAACGCAGTTATCATTCATTATTGATAGGTGAAATTGATTCAAGAAATTTAGTTAATTACTAGTCATAATATTGTGAAGATACCGTAATATTTATTCAATAATGCCTTCAATTCTACTTACGATGAATATGTGACATGTTACTAATTTATGAAGAATGTGGGACAAACCATACTCATGTTCAAAGTTTGTACACAGATATTTTTCCTTGTAGAATAACACTGAGCACAAATATTTTTGCCTATGTTGAAGGAAAGTTAAGAACTGGTTCTTTTCCAATCGGTAAAAGTATCATGTTCTTCTCCACGTCTTTTTTTGTAACAGAAGTAATAAAACACATTAAAATTGGTAGCAATATTATTTCCTCTTTGTTTCATAAGTCTCGTTATCGCCGCTTCCATATTCTTGTTAAATTCATCTTAGTAACAACCCTCATACATTTCATACGCGGGATTAAGTTGACTGTTGGTCATATAGGTCCTGGACGATCCTGGGAATCCTTTTGAATAAGGAATGCGGCCGAGCGCCTTCTTGAGAATGCTTCATTTACAAACCGTAGGAAACAGATTTAATTGTTCACATGCAAAGTAAGCATTTGTGGCATTTAATCTGTTCTCTTTGGATACTGAGTTTTACTGAGTAAACAATAACAAAATAGTTGGGTTTCGC
This sequence comes from Galeruca laticollis, assembly GCA_963921935.1. Classification (NCBI taxonomy): domain Eukaryota; kingdom Metazoa; phylum Arthropoda; class Insecta; order Coleoptera; family Chrysomelidae; genus Galeruca; species Galeruca laticollis. The sequence goes on from OY998177.1 coordinate 232,264,162, forward strand.
TGCGGAAAATGAATAGCAATATAATTGTTGAACTAACATTCATTATTTGATATTGTGAGTATCACGAGACAACAGAAAACTTTTCACCAAATAATAGGTGAATGTGTATCTTCTTTCTCCTCTCATATTCAAGAAAATAATATATTGCTTTTAGATTAAAAATGATACGTTTGTGACGAGTCTGTAGAGATCTGAAAAATAAAAAATAAATACTTATGGACATCCACCAGGGAGATTTGAATACAATTCAATATTTTCAAAGACGTTACAAGGTGTGGGTCGAAAAAATTGACAGACAGCAAATTGATAACGGAAAATAAAATGGATGAAAGTATTCGTTCCATTGCATTTGTTCAAATTCAACGGCCATTTGAACAGAAAAATTAAAATATTACCAATAAATTTCAAGCTTTAAAAAAATTCGTTAAGCTTATTGCATATCGGCATAAAGGCGCTGATTGGCCTAAAAATTACGCAAGATAATTTGTTGGATGAGCTATGTCGCATTTTATCCCTTCTTTAGTCCAATTCACGTAGTAACTGAACAATTTTATAGCTAATTCGCTAAAATTATTTATGATCCTTCGAGCCGGATGACTAAAAATTAGTTTGATCGTTTGTGGACATCGTCGCCGCAGTCAACGTACAAGAAATTCAGCAATAGTCGTCAAAGGAAGCCAACTTTACAGAATTTCCACGTACCAGCAGACATCTTCCTCATAGAAAATATCAACATCCAAGTCTTAGGTAAATAGACCTGAGAAATTCAACAACTTCACTTCGTAGCCAGCGTTTTATTCAGAAAAAACGAACTGCCGGATCCTTGGCATTCAGCATCATCAGAGAAATTCAAGTAACGTCACATCTCCAGGTGCCGATAATATCTGTTTAAACCTCTTAAAATTGTTTCATTTTCAAGCAAACGAAAATAGTGTATACATATAATAATCTTAAACCAACATTTTGGCCTTCTTGTTGGTATATAGTAACAATAACTTACAATGTCACAAATAGACGATTTAAAGAAATCTAGAGCAACGTGCAAAGCACAAATAACGGGCAGATTCTCATTTAGTCTGTACCGATGAAAATCAAATAATGAGTTGATTAGAAGATCTGAAATCATATTTTGATAAATATTCAACAATTCAAGACAAAATTAAGGAAGAAGAAAGTTCATCACAAGACAGAGATATCACAGAAAGTTCATATTTTGAAATGTTTTAGAAAAAGTAAACTCACCGAGCGTAGCTTCTTCAAGTTATACCAACAACAACACATCACGTCTAAAACTACCTGAAATTAAAATACGAATTTTTTCTGGCAATCCTTTGGAATACACATCTTTTATTAATTTATTGAATTCTTTAATAACTAACAATGTGCAAATGGGATCGGACTCAGAAAAATTGTTTTATTTGAGATCACATTTATCAGGACAAGCCCTAAAATGATTAGAATCTTTACAAATCTGTGACAATAATTTCAGAGTTGCACTAGATCTATTAGATGTTAGATCTAACAACAAGAGGCAAATTGTGGCTAATCATTTTCAACAATTATTGAATTTACCTGACAACAAAAATTGTTATGTACAAGATTTAAGGAATTTCATTTCGCAAACACAATCAAATCTTGAATCATTGCTTACATTAAATTATTCACCGAAAGAATTACTTGATACTCTCATCTCACAAATTATTTCGCAGAAACTTGATTATCAAACTAGGAAGGCATTTGAAGAAAAATCAGATCCTACCAATTTAAGCACCCCGAATGACCTTTTTGAATTTTTAATTAGACGATGCATGATTTTAGAAACGATTAGCGCGGAAACTCCTAAACCAACGATCACAAATATCAACATTCCCCTCTACCTCAAAACAAAACATCACGGGTATCCTTTTTATCAACTAATGATGAACCAAATCAATCGCAAAAAAGCTATCATTCACAAATTTTTACCTGTGCAATTTGTAATGAGTCATTCCACAAAAGTCACTCATGTCCCAAATTTATATCATTATCAATAAGAGAAAAAATATCATTCAAAAAAATAGGTTATGTTTTAACTGTCTAGGAAGAAAACATAGTATACAACAATGTTTATCTAGATCAAATTGTTCAATTTGTAATCAGCGACATCATTCATTACTTCATGAAAATAATGTTAGGAAGAATAACCAAAATAATATCACATCAAGCTCTCAGTTGCCAGATGTATCAGTTCCTCCCCCAAATTATGTGACCACTAATCATTCAAAATTAAACGAACAATCAAGTTGACTAGCGTCAACTGCCCTTTCCACCTTCTCAGTCCAGAACAATTACGTACTTTTAGCAACAGCCCAAATCAAAATTCACACAACTAATGGTAGTTCAATCATTGCAAAAGTGTTGCTAGACAATGGAAGTCAGGCTTATTTCATTTCAAAGAACATTGTTCAAATTTTGAGAATTCAAACTCAGAATGCTTCGTTAAACATTTCAGGTATTTTTCAAAACGAGAAGGCAATCACAGAAAGGGCCAATGTAACTTTTTCATCTCTAATTTTCCCACAACAAAATTTTACGGTAACTTGCGCAGTAATTGATAACATTACATATGAATTACCTCAATTTATTTTGCAAAAAGATCAATTGAATATCCCGGTTCAATTTGAAATTCATTTAGCTGATAGTTCTTTCAAAATTCCTTCTGACATAGATATGTTAGTGGGAGCAGATCTTTACTACGATTTGCTGAAGCCAGGTATACATAGGTTAGGTAAAGGATTACCAACACTAATCAACACTCATTTAGGATGGATAATATCAGGTATTATCCGAGCAAACTGCTATAACAACAACTTAGGTTCTTATCACACTGCATCATGATCAAATCATAACAATCTTTCATTATCAAACGTATTTTTATCACAAGTAGATGATCCGGCATTAAACAAAAGCTCTTTATCACCTGGATCATCAACAAATGAATTTTTATCAAGCTCTTTATCAAACAAATCTGTAGCACATGATTTTGTATCAAAAGAGAATAATCATCTGGTATCACCCAAACCAAGCATTTTAATAAATGAATCATTATCAAACATAGTTTTATCACCAAAAGATGATTGTTCAGTATCAAACGTATCAAAACATGAATGTTTATCAAATTTATCTTCACCAAATGAACTTATCAATTGTTGTAGAGAAAATTCAATTGAACACACTTTGGGTACAGGAAGAAATTCAATCTCCGCTTAAATTGTCAGAGGAAGACGTGTTAGCAGAAAACATTTCTCAATCAACAACTATCAACTTAGCAAATGGTACATTTCAAGTAGATCTTCCTTTTCAAGCTCAGAACATTCACACAAAATTGGGAGATTCATTTCAAATCGCGAAACACAGATTTTTATCGTTAGAGAAAAAGTTTTCACGCAACCCTGAACTATTTGTTGAGTATAAGAAATGCATAAATAAATATTTGCAATTAAATCACGCCCGAATAATTCCTTTGCAACTTAGAGTTGTTTTTGACTTTTCGTGCAGAACCGCATCACAATTATCGTTAAATGATATTTTGTTAACTGGACCAAGAGTTCAACCTGAATTATTAGAAATTCTTTGTAGATTCAGATCTTACAATTATGTTCTCACAGCTGACATTCAAAAAATGTATCGCCAAATAGAAATGAATCCTAAGCATAATTTTCTGCAAAACATTCTTTGGAGAAATTCTCCAGAAGTACCACTAACATTTTATTTTAACAATAGAAATTCCTTAAATACTTGAATTCATATTGTATGTTTATTAAGAAGTTATTAGTGACCCATTACAGCGATAATAAATAATATTGAGTGTCCATGATCGCTTCATTTAAGAAGACCTAATTTTAAATCAAGTTAAACAATCCAGCACCTTGAGCAGTTGCATTTGTATCCAACAATTTTATAGCTAATTCGCTAAAACTGTTCAGCATTGTTAAGATAACTGTTACAAAATACAATAAAGAATGTTAAACATAACATCTGAAAGACTTTTTTCAACTTGGAAAAATACGAGCATTGTACTAAAATATTCCACTGAGTATTAGTATGATCTCTAATTGGACCAATATTCTACTTTTAAAATTAGACTCGACGTCACAAATAATAAAACTACTAATAATTCAAACCGTGTTAGTACAGTTTCCCAGTTAGCCAAACCATCAGGATTAAGTGACCAACAACTTATAAAGATAACGGGACACATCATAATCTTCCAATAAACCTTACCTCCAAATTGACCCTGAACATCTCCAAAATATCATTATTTCCTTACCAGCCTCGAATGAGAAAAATAAAAATGAATATTCCACATGTGAATTTTGAAATCAGTACACCAAACCAAACAAGTTACAACAATTGTCATGTCGCTATTTTTTTTCTGAAAAAAATCAGCTCAATTTGGGATTTTCTTGATAATTTATTTCTTGTTTTATTATCCATTATAAAAATATACCACCTCACAACCGGCCGGGTTATTCAAATGTCAAATTTAACCTCACATTCTCCTTTTTGATCATAGAACGTGAGTAATTACATTATTGTCAATTTTGAAATTCAAAATGTATCGTATGGCGATAGATTAGGTTAGGTTTGTAGTGAGTGGCACTATAAGACCCTCCACTAAGAGTCTATTGTGGCTCGTACCTATTCATATTTCACGAAACAAATTCAGCTTCTTAACGAAGCCGATTAATTTGTTTGGTGGATGATATTTCAGGTTCGAGGGCGAGAGAGAGGCCCTGCCAAACATCAGATACCTGACTAGAGCCGCGGCGGGGCAGACACAAATTATATGCTCTGCTGTTTCATCATCTTCCAAACAAAGACGGCAAATCGGTACGTCCGACAGTCCAAGTTTCAGCATATGATGATTCAAACGATAGTGGCCTGTTAGAAGGCCTGTTAGGCACCGTAGATCGTGTCTATTATAGCCTAACATTTGTTTGGATACATTATTCGAAGGATGTATGAAAGCCTTTGAATGAACCTTAGAGTAATAATAAACATAGAGAGGGCTATTTATTCAGAACACGTTCATTTTTGTGGCCAACAATTCTAAACGCCAGTAGTGAAATAATTAATGAATTACAAAAAGTTGGGATGGTATTGTACATTGACATATTATACTAGTGGACTGGCCTACGGTAATTAACGCTAGAGGATAAAATGCGGAAGAGACTAGAAAGAGAAAAGCTAGAAAGAGATGGAACTGGGTGTGGCAGAAAACACGGAGAAAGCATATAAAAGCTTATAAAAATTATTTTCTTATTAGTAAAAGTTGTAACTGCATTATATGCTTCGAAGAATATTTTAGTTTTATAAATAAACAACAGACTATGTTTTATTAACCTTCATGGGACGGGCATCAAAATTTTACGAAAAGGACTAACTGGGGTCCGAGAAGACCCCATGCATAGAATTGCAGAAATGCTGTATTTTTCTTTAAATTAAATATATAGAAAAGAGGTTTCATTAAAGTTTCACTATTAACCATTTATTAGTCAAAAATCATCACGAAAAAATACAAAATACCCTGATCACTAATACTACTAGCTACATATCATTTTAACATTTTCTACAAACTCTCCGATTTTGAATGTTCTAGGCACACAAAGTTATTACACCTAATACATATTTTTCTGGATTTTCTGTCTTTTCCTCTTTGACACATATGGCAGCGCCCCCTGGTAATGTTTTGTTGTTCAACTCTATGTTCTGTTGCATCCAGTAGTTCGGGAAAAACGTTTGTCATATGCCGTTTTCTATTCGTCTGAATGTATTTATTATTATATCGCCGGAAAACGTTTTTCTTTATGAGTTCTTTTCCTAGTCTCAAAATATACATTTTACGTTTATCCAAACTGTTTTTTCGCCAATCCGGGTTTCGCAGTAACCACAATTTATAAGCATTTATTCCTGCGATATCTATAAGATGCGAAAATATTGCCATTGGCCAGCGGTTTGACTTTCTCTGCACTGAATATTCTTTGACCAACTTATCTGAAGTGTCGACAGCACCTTTTGTTTTATTGTAATGAAGAATACTTTTTGGTTTATAGTGCTGTTCTTCTCCAGCTACTTTACTATCAGTATGCTCACTTGAAAGTAAGATGACAGCATGTTTTTGTTTTGGAACGTAGGATACTAGCGTTCTTTGATTTCTAAAAGCAAACATACTTGAAAACTCTTTCTTGTACGATGCAGGTAGAAGTTCCCTGGGAATAAATGTTTTATTTTTCCGGAGGGCTCCACATAAAGTAATATTTTTTTTCCACAACTTGTCAGCAAGTTCTAAACTTATAAAAAAGTTATTGGTCGTTATTCCAAATCCGCCTTCTAAATGGTCTGTCAAATCTAGGACAACCCTTTGACCTTGACCCTTTTCCGCTTTGTTACCTTGTTTTCCTAAAAATTAAAAGATACATAGGAATATAAAGTTTGCCTATATTGCTTTTCAAATAACTTACCCAAATAAACTTGCATGTTTGCAATATAAGAAGTGGTGCAGTCCACAAGAGCCCATATTTTGATTCCATACTTATCAGGTTTACTCTTCATATAGACTCGAAATGGTGCCTTACCCCGAAATGGTACAAGCTGCTCATCTACACATAGATGGTCGCCAGGATTAGGTGATTTTTTACAATTAGAAGTGAAAATATCGAATATATCTCTTATCGGAGCTAGCTTATCTACTAATTTTCGTTCTTGTCTTGTTTGAAAATTATGAAAGCGTAAAAATCAAGTAATTTGTTTGAATCTGTCTCTTGACATTGCAGCAGGAATTATAGGACGACAGTAAGAAATATCTTGACAACAGAGCATATCGATAGCCTCTTTAGATCTGTGAAGTGCGCCAAGAATAAACAACAGTCCAATATAAGCTTCAATCTCTGTAGAATCAACAGGTACAAAAACTTTAATTGTATTCGGATTTTCTATATTCCATTTATCATAATATGTTTGTGCCTTTCTGTTTGTTTCGGTTACTATTATGTTCAGAATATCCGGAGATAGGAAAAGAAGAAAATCGTCTTTTATACTTGAGATATCAAAACTGTAATTTGTTAGGCTTAGAGCATGTCTCCGAATATTAGCTTTTGAACGTCTAACTTTTGTGTTTTCTGGAATTTTTGACCACTCAGTTCCATCTTTAGATTTATATACTGGAATGCCCTGGCTGTTACTAACTGTTGGTTCCTCTGGATTCGTTTTCTCTATACTTTGATCAACAACTATTACATCATTTTCTTCCTCTACTTCTGTGACAATGTCTTCATCTTCTATCAAACTCTGAATCATCACTTTCAAGTATACGTAACATCTCATCATCAGTAAGCCCCTTGCGATTGTTTCTAAATAAAAACTGACTCATTTTCAAAACGATGTACCCTACTCGCAATATCACAAGAGACTAACCCGAATATTCAAGTCTAAAAATTATATCGCAGTGCGGGGAATCCCCCATTTGAACTGGTAATTTACATTTTACAATTATATGGGTAAATTCCCTGTGAGTAAACAAACGTTAAATGTATGGGATTCCCCGATTTTACTAACAGTTACCGGAATTATTTTATCGGATGTAAAAGGCTGACCGGGGTCTGAAGAGACCCCTGGAATATAAAACTATTTTTTGTTTATACCAGCCAATAAAAACTACTAAATACATCATATTTTATCAAAATAATTCATAAACTGCAGCTAGGTGAAAGATCAATGTTTAAAAATTTGCGCTACAGCAAATACATACGTCATGGGGTACAAACGGACCCCGGCCAGTCCTATCAAGATTAATATCAATAATATTATTTTAAACCCAAATAACACAAAGAAAATAATGGAACGACCATTAAAAAAATGATTTTATATTACTATATTACATATAAATGGAAAATATACAATTATTATTGTTATACATTACGAAAAAGACATTTTCATGAAAATACATTGTTATGTGTCTATTTATACAGTGTGGTTTTATAAGTGTGCAACGTGGAATTATTTTTATTGCTCAGTAAAAATTCAAATATTGTTAAAAGTTGGTGCATGTTCGATAATCAAATTAGATACATTTAGAATGGTTACTAATCAAACATGGTAGGTCAAAAAATAGTCCAGAATAAACTAAATCGATTTTTTTGTAATATTTATTCATTTTTTTATATTTACAAACAGTTTGATTAGCAATTTTCCACAATGTCTTTCTCTTATCTGGAAATTCTAAATCACTCTCCTGAAAATCTTCGTAAACTATTGGATCTCGTTTTTTTCTAAAAATAGAAAAAATGCATAATTGAAGGTATTTTTTAAATGGTCAACTATTTAAGAATCAGTAAGCCTTGCAACTTGTTTTTTTCCACACTCGAACATTTTTTTATTTCATTGGATAATATGTTATTGTTTACTGGATCTTCTGGCTTATTAACTTCTGGTACATATTAATCAGCTTCCAGAGATTCCACTTCAGGAATTATATCAGTACAGCATCCTGCAACGGCATCCCCTAAAAATGTAGACTTAGGTATATTAAAATTGTAATATAAAAAGTATTGGTATGTTTATATTAAAAATATTATTTTAAATTCTAATTTTTTAAGAAAAGCACCTTCATCTTGGTTCACATCAAAGTAATCTTGTTACGGGTTTACTTTTCTTGATAACTTTGATCAAATGAGCAGGAAATTTTTAATACCCTATTTCCGTAAACATTTAATACGTTGTCATCAACTCTAAAATGCTTTTCACAAATAACACCTGTATCACTTGGCTTTAATTATCTCTTCTAGCAGCGTGTAACCATTACTTAAACTGCGATCTTTTGGAAATCTAAAAAACATGAATAATCTTTTCAATCATCTTAATAAACCTCTTATATAAACAATTTTTATCATATTGTGGTATTAACTAGAAACCGTGAGTTTCATTTAAAACACTAATATGAGTAGATTCCACGAAGTAAGGGTCGAGACAGTTAATTTCTCTTATATAAATTTTATTGTTTATTTACCTACCTGTGAAATTTTATATTCTTGCCTTTTTTCGATCTTGTAGTACAAGTATAAGATGATCACGATCTCATTTTCAAATATTTCTTAAAATTTTTATAATATATAACAAACGTTCACGCAGTTACACATAAAACCATACCGTAACCATACATCCAATAGTTATTTGTAAAACAAGTGTCACAATGACTCGTTTTGTAGTACGAGTACTACAGAAAGTCATTGTGGCACAAGTTTTACACAATATTTTTTATAATTCGCATTTATTTAATTATTTAAATAAAATAGAATTTCATATAATCCCTGTTTTTAAACTAGGAGGAGTGGTTTGAATTTAAGTTGGCAATTCTGTAGATTCCTAATTGGTCAGATCACAGATGGTTTTATTCAGCACTTCTGACTTTTGACATATTATAACCGAATAATTGGGTAAATAGTAAACAAACTTTCATTTAAGCAAAAAGAGGATAATTATTTGTTTAAAAAAGAGCTTCTTCGTATATGCTCTTGCATTTATTTATATTATATCATAAACAGAATTATTTCTGTAATACATCCTCACATAGATATCTGGTAATTTATCCCAGAAATCGAACGTTTTGTATACCTATATATTGATCCTATACAATATAAAAATAACCAATTGACAAATCATTGATAAATAAACGTTAACGTACTTTATTCAATAATATTTTTAATATATAAATCATTCTAATTTAACTTTAGTATAATAATTTACTAGTTAGAACCACGCTAGACCATTTTATTTATAGTTTGTGTCAAGGTCAAAGTCAAATGTCAAATAAAAATATAACTAAATTCAATAACCAACTGGACACTAAAAATTACTATAACAGTGTTCAAAGAGTTTCATTTTGACACTGTAAACAATGTTATAATGAAGTCTCTTTTATACGTGAATTATAAAAAAATATTTTTGCCACTCCTAGCGCTATCCTCTCGATCTTTCTCTCTCACACTGCGATGTCATCGATTGTGCGGTAGGCGGGCCAGTCCGTCAGTATAATATGTCAATGGTATTGTAGATACATGGCCTTGGTAATTTCGGCTGTTTTTCTGACAAACTTGGCACCGACGAACCACGATAATCCAAAAACATTAAATTAATTAACTTAAAAGTTTATTTTGTCACTAAAAGTCTTCAAAAACACATCAACACGAAAGAACTAAATGTTTACTCTCTAGTGGTAATGGCGCTCGTATAAACAAACCACGTTTGACATTATTTACTACAACACTACGGCGTATTTAAAATGATCGTCGATCACACTCTGACGATATTTGCATCTCTCTTTATATGGTAATTGAACAAGGACAAAACTACTAATTATATTACTATTGACACATTAAACAGGTACTGGAATTTTGAGCAATGTTGTCACTTTTAGTGATAACCATAAAGGTATCTAAGGATACAACAAATACTTGTTCAATATTTATATAAGAATATTCCTTTATTAAATAAAATTCAAGTATTATTAATTAATTTTAAAAGCAGTGACTCAAATGCATGAATTAGTATGCTTTTTTTTATTTGAATAAATTTTTAACAAATTTTCAATTCAACTTCTAATTTCTTTTTTCCCGCAACTAAAGAGGATTTGTAAATATGGCAAAGCAGTGGAAGTGTCCCATAAGTGAGCTTAGATTGTGACTCAATGTTTGGGGTAGGAAAAAGTCAAAACAAACATATCTATTTTATTTGTGTATCTGAGGAATTAACCAATCCTGTTATATTATGCCACAAGTCTAAAATTCTTCCTGCTGTCCAGGTATTCAGTGTTTGTTTGGAAATACTAGTTGCGATGCCAATTGTAGCCTCTGGTTCGATAGAGATACTAGCGGCACCCTCCCTTACTAGAGATTCTGCCTTCTCATTGCCATCGTTACCAAAGTGGTAAGGGATCCAGACCAGCGATACCCTATTGCATTCTCCTATTGGGGCGAGTCTTTTTTTACAGTGGCAAACCAATTTCGACGTTACACGGTAAGAGCTAAGTGCTTTCAAAGCCGCTTGGCTGTCCGTGAAATTTTTTATTGATCTATGTGTGTGGTTGGATTACTCCAAACTCTCCACACATGTCCTAGATCTGCGCCCGTATACACCTGCACGTGAGCCTGAGGGTGTCTTTGAACCATCGGTATACCAACAGATGTCTGCTCTTAAGAGTTCATCCTTGCGGAGGACCCATTCATCTGTATTTGGAAATAGAACAGTATAGGGCAGAGTGTAGTTTACTGTTTGAGGCATTATATCAGAAGTCATTCCCAGAACACTATGACTTTCAGTCTCTGCTAGCATTCTGCTTTGCTTTGTATGCGCCTGTTTGGTGCATTTAGAAATATGCACAATTTTATATGCTGTCCGTCTGGCCTCCTTTTCCAGAAGTATATGAAGAAGAGGTAGGTCCAGGAGGATTTCCATGGCTTCTGACGGTGTGGTATGCAACACCACTGATAGCTATACAAGCCTATCTCTGTATATCAGAGAGCTTTGCTTGGGCCATATGTGATCAGTGGTCGACCAATCATCACATATATCCAGGATATTCTGGCCTCATGGATAACTTTCTGCAAGTGAGCGTTCCAAGTAAGTTTTTTATCTAGGATGATCCCCAAATATTTTACTTCCGTCGCAAACGAACTAACCTCACCATAATAGGAAAGTGGCGTAAAGTCCGCAAAATTTCTTCTCCTAGTGAAGGGAACTATCACAGTTTTACCAGGGTTAACAGACATCTGTTCCCTCTGCCAGGAGAATATTATATGCAACCCGTTCTGACTAGTTCCTTGCCAGAATAACAAGGTCGTCGGCATACGCTTGCAGTTCTACTCTTCCTAGAAGAGTACCAAGCAGGTCATCCATCAGGAGTGACCACAAAAGGGGAGATAACACTCCACTCTGCGGGTAGCCCCTGGAAACCTTAAAGGTAATGGCCTCATCTTGAAGAGATGTAGTGGCTGTTCTATTAGTGAGTATGGCATATATCCAGCCGGTAATCGTTGGTTTGATGCCCTTTTCTGCCAAAACTGAACCAATGGAGGCCGGTAGTATACTGTCGAATGCTCCTTCGATGTCAAGAAAAATGGTCACCGCAATCTCCCAATTGTAAGGCATTGTGTGAATATCCCAACAAGGTTGTGTAATGCTAAATTTGTTTTTTTCGGGCCGCCTTGCGCCCTCAAAGTGGGGAGGTCAATTGTTATCCTGACGTAAACTTCCGGGAAAGTGGTTTTTAATCAAAAGCTCTAACGTTTCTTTTCTAGAGGTCAGAAAGTGCCATCAGGTCGCTTCATCGACCCTATCTCGGCTCGACTCTTTAGAGAGACTCTTCCAAGTCTCCCGCTTCTCTTTTCTAATTTCTTTATTGTAAGTTGTTAGAGCAGTTCTATAAGGCTCCCAGTTGCCTGACTCTTTAGCTCAGTTGAATAGTTGTCGAACTTCCTTTCTGCGTTTATCTAGGCTTTAATTCCACCAAGTAGAGCTGCGATTATCTCTTTTTGTCTTGAGTGGGAAGTTTTCATGATAGGAGGAGATCTTTGCTTCCCGAAGCTCGTCCTCAATGTACCGTTGAAGGGAATTGTTGTATCCACTCCAGTCAGTAGCTTTTGAGTCGCGATATTCCACTACTGGCCGTGGACCTATCTCAATGTTGAATAAAAATGTGTCTGTGATCTGAACACGGAGGCTCAGTGCCGTATCTTATTGCTCTGAAAGTTTGAGCTGATAGTTAAAGCTAACATCTCTGATCTGTTTCTAGTTACAAAGGTTGGTTCGGAGCCCTTATTAATAACAGATAGCCCTTTCCCTAGTATATAATCAAAAAGTAACTCACCTCTATGATTTATATTCGTGCTGTCCCACGATATATGGTGTGAATTGGCGTCACAGCCCATGACTAACTGTAGTCTGTTCTCCTTGCTATAGTCGATTAGCCACCGTATAGCGAGAGGAGGTACAGTATCCATGTCCGCTGGGAAGTATACATAGCAGGCGACTATGTTAGTCATACCATTTTTCTCCGGTAAGGACACTTGGATGGCTACTACATCAGTCGTGCAAAAGCCTATAAGCAAAAAAAAATATTTTCCCTAATGAGGAGGAGGAGGAGACTACTATCTCACCAGGAATATTGCTGAGACCAGTTACTCGGTCTGTGTTTTCTGCCCATGGTTCTTGCAGGAAGGCAAAGTTGATTTATTCGTCCTTAAACCTTTCATAAAAGATGTAAGAAGCGGCCTTGGCATGCTGTAAGTTCGCCTGTAAACAGTTGAACGTGGCGAATATGGAGAGCCGCAGGCAAACTTGTGTCTCCTCAGATCCTTAGGGGAGATCACACGGTGTGTCAATTGAGACGCCACTATCTGCTCCTCCTAGGGATGAGGCTGTGGTTGGTGCCATTGATGAGGTTTGATCACTTTTCGTCACGGCAGACCCATTTGGTTGTTTTGTTACTTTGGTAGAGGCCATATTGTTCTTCGATTTCAGGACAGCAGGTCCGTCCGGTCCCTTTTTCAGGTACCCTTGAAGAGACGTTACCCGTCTTCTTTTTGGGGAAACCAGCTTTCCCTTTTGGGTAGCTGGTACCCTGGCTACGTGCCGGCGGTACACTCCCCTTGTTCTTGTGAGGAGGATCGGTTCTCCTCGCTGCCTCAGGAGGTGTTCCACTCGGCCCCGGGCCATGGCTCTCCTCGAACCACTCCGAGGGACCCGGTCTCGATGCCAGTTGGGAGGACAGGGCTCTAGGACGAAGAACAACCTGTCCAAAACCCAAGTATGATTTGAAGCCGATCCTTCCCAACGCGGCCATTGATCGATCGTCAATGGCGAAACTCCATGTTTGTCCCGTGCCTGTAATTGCCTCGTGTAGAACAGTTCATTCCAAGGTTAACAGACCGTGGTTCATTTTCCTCAGTATGGTGAGGACCTGTTCAGAAGTTAGTCTACGACTGCCTTCGTCAGGTGTATAAGCGATTCAGGTGTGTGGCTTTGAGAGTTGGTCGCCTGAGACGCATTTCAGAGAGGCACTATCCCATGGTTGAAGTGTATTGACTACGCCAGTCAACCAAGAAACACTCTTCTGATCTACACAGGTGACCTGTAACCATTCAAGCGGGAAAATACAGCACCGGAACTGCACTTCTGGACCATAAGTGGTACATAAGTTTACATTAAAATACATAAATTTAACAGCTGATCAATTTTTCAAATTTATTACAATTTAAAATCAAAAAGTTACATCACAAAAGTGTGAAAACGTACGGCACAATCGAATTACGTACTTCTGTTCTACTGAGAGATAGCAAGAATATTTTAAAAAAAATTTTAAATTTGTCCATTTGTTTTATCTGTCTTATTTCTAATGGCAAGAAATTATATAATCTGTTAGAAAGATAATCATACCCTCTTTGTCCAATTGTTTTATTGGCTTGAGTAGTCTTTAACAATAGATGGCATTTTTGTCGTGTGTTATAGTTGTGATCTAGATATTTATTTCTTGTTCCGTGTTTATATACTACTGACTTGTAAAAATATATCTGTCTGATATCTAGCTCGTTAAATTCGCGATATAAAATATCGGTTGGGTACAGTCTGGGTCTATATAGAAATATTTTTAAAAAACGCTTCTGTAAATTTTCAAGCTTCCTCAAATAAGTGTCTGCAAATTTTATTAATGCAATGATGTTTGTTTGCTTTAAATATCTCAACAACAGTGTTCCATAAGCGTTTAGTATCTTTATCTTTGTTTATTTTTCCTTTATAGTATTCGTTTTTTGTAGTTTTTAGTAATTTATTAAGATGATTCCTATAAGAAATAAATTCTTGCTTCAAATTTTCATTTTGTATGTCAGCTCTGTATTTATGATAGAGTTTATCTCTAGTCCCGATAGACTTTATTAATCCATGGAGTTCGCATTATTTTTTTATGATTTAATTTGATTGTTAGAGTATTTTTATTTACAATTTCATTGAACTTGCTGAGGAAATACTCAAAACATTCATCAGCACTGTTTATGGATTGAAGTTCTGACCAATCATAATGTTTTAGTTGGTTTTTTGTGTTTGTATAATTATGAACTTTCTTAAGGGTTATTTTATTTGGGGTGTTGGTATTTGTTGTTCTTATTTCCACAGCGATAACTGTCATGTAGTGATCAGTGATTCTTGTTTTAGTTACGGCTGCAATCGTATCGTTTCTTTCCAATTTTTTCCGAAGCAAAATATGATCCAAACATGTACCACTGTCAGGTCTCGTATCCGTGTTTATATACGAATGGAAACCGTTCTCATACACGTCATTTAAGTCGTCAATTGCATCGTCACTATCTTCCATAATATTGAAATCACCGGCGAGTATATTAAAATCACAATTTTCAGCGGAAAGTTGTACCAAATATTGTTTAAAATATTTTATAAATGTTTTGGTTTCGATATCATGCGACCTGTATAAAGCAGAAATAATTATTTTACGGTTTTGGATTGAAACAGATAATTTTAGAACATTACAGAGTCCTACTTTTACTATTTCATGGTTATACTCTAGACAATTGTTAATGTAAACCATCCATCACAAGTATCAACATCTCCACTATTATATAATATAACGTAACCTGGAAGGCTGAAATCACTTATATTTTCAATTTTTCTGGTTTCTGTCTCAGAATAACACAATCTATTTCCCTGCCAAATTCAGACAGATATATTTTCAACTCATCTAGATTTTTTCTAACGCTTCTTATATTCTGTTGTAAAACGGTGAATTTATTATTGTTTATATTTTTTAACATGTTATATTGACTAACAGAATCTTATCCTATAGTTTTAAAGGAAGTATAATCATAATCTCGAATGTAGAATGTATTATTAAATGATACATTTTATAAAGTAGTTAATTTGTCCATAAAAATGTTCATTTTCCAATGAAAATTAGATAAACAACATAAATTTGTATCAAGCCTTCCGATATCCAGGGACATCCTTTTCGATTTTCCCTTGCCGGCTGCGTCTATCACTGGATTGTTCCAAACAGGTTTTGTTCTATCATTGATATTCAAGACGTTTGGAATTCACAGCGTTGTCACATTTCAGGCAAATGGGGAGTAAATTGAGTGTCAGATTCAAGTGAATAGGGCCACCTGGGACGTAGTCCATTTCTTCCAATTGGTTTTTATATTTGTACAAAGGAAAAGTAGATGTATGTTTTTGTCCTTTCGTAAACATCACGTTTTTCGTATAGATGCTCTAGTATGGGGTGATTGTGAATAATATACAAAATGTCTTGATAGTTTTATAGTTATATCCACCTCAAAAAACGTTATTGCCTCGAATCGGAAGAAAAAATTCGTAACTCACAGACCAGTTTGAATTCTCAAGCGTTTCATTTGTATAAGAGATACGATTCTTCATTTAGGATCTAATCTGAACTGATGATGAGGTTATTTTACTATTATATTACTGTTTCGATAAATAGCATATTTCATTTCCCGAAATCTTCTGCCTATTTTCATCTAGACAATCATTAACTCCCCTTCTATTTATTATTTGTTCTGTTTCACCTCCAGTAATGTTCATTAAAAGTTTTTCAAACAATATAAAAATTCGTCGAGCCGGAGCACGAAGCATTTCCTCACAATAAACTTCACAACGGACTGGAGTTTATCAGCTTAAACAAACATAGACAATAATCAGAATGTAAACCCACCAGTAAGCACTTTCAAAGTAAATATAATTAAATCTTGCAACCGCTGTATAAAAAAATGGACCATAAGAAAGTTCATTAGTATGACAAACACGGAGTAAATTTGGAAGTTGTTTCGAGATGCCTTCGCTTTACCGATGAATTAAACAGGGTTGGAATAGGCTATTTACAAAATTTAAAAAAATTGTTAATAGGATGAAATGTGTAATGGCAAATGAATATATATTGTAACGTTTTTCTTCTTTATTTATAACAGTTTATCCTGACGTGATGCTCTTTCTTTCCTCGTTCCTTCTAAAAGATAGTTTCTTCCTTAGACCGGTAGATAAATTTGAGCCAGTGCAAACCATACTCAGCGTCATTGATAAGTTATCAGCTAAGTTATTTTTGGATATTCTAGAAGCAGTGATTAACGTTTTATGTTCTCTAATCAATAACTCCTTTGAAAAAGGTCTCTTTTCTAACTGTTTAGAAACAGCTATAATTGTTCCCCTCCACAAGGGTGGCGAGAAACATAATACTAGTAACTATCGTCCTATTGCCTTATTACCAACCTTACCTTTTCTTTTTGAACATAAAATCTTGAAATTCCAACAATTCGGTTTCCTACCTAATAACTGTACTAATGACGTAATGTTTTCTGCTCCTTATTAAATATATACCTAACTTAATAATAAACTTCTCACAGCTTCGGTTTTTTGTGACTTCGCGAAGGCCTTCGATTGTGTTGATCATGAAATTTTGATAAACAAACTAGAACATGAAATTGACTGTCTCGACCCTTACTTCGTGGAATATGCTCATATTAGTGTTTCTAAATGAAACTCAAGGTCTCTAGTTAATTCCACAATATAATACAAGTTATTGTATTATATTGTGGAATTAACTAGAGACCTTGAGTTTCATTTAAAAACACTAAACTAGAACATCATGGCATCCGTGGTATTCCTTTTAAAAAATACAAAATTGTAATTCTTCTTGTCCCAATCATTTTGAAATCCGCGTGTTTGGTTCGCAAACACTTTCACAATTCAACTGAGAGGCCAATTTATAGTTACCCTACTAAAAGAAATATTTTTGATATTTACTTAACAATACCCACCTCTGATTTGGTGAAAATTCCATCTCCTTCAATGCCAAAAAACTCTTCAATCAGCTACCTTTAGAATTAAAAGTAGCAAATACGTTTAATAGGTCCCGGAGATTGACAACGGCCTTTCTGCAATTATTCAGTGGCAGAATTCTGCAGTCTACCCTTGACTTTTGAGTTACATTGGCGTAGTTCAATATTTTGTGTGATGTACGATACTAATATTGTATTATAATTATTAATTTGAATTTTATATTATGTTTGGTATTGTTGGTCAGTATTTTTTTTATCTATTTTTGAATTATGTTGCTTTGTACATAAAATTGTAAACATTTTTCATGACAATAAAGCTTATGTCTCTTATTTAGAAATAGATTTCGTTGTGAGAGATCTTTAACTACAAATAGAAGATGAATTAGAAGATCCTTACGATTTGAACGTCAAATTGAGATAGTCACTTTAATATGATTTCAAATATACTTATATAGCGACAACAGTGTGTCTCCTATTAATCAGTTGCTAGCTGCGTTCAGTTTATTTTCATTTAGACAGTGGCAGATTTTGCTTGGATGCACATTTCAACCGTTTCAAGAGTATTTGTCAGATTATCTAGCAATAGGAAGACTTCCTCCCAACTATATATCAATGCCAAATAACACAAAAACATTTATGATATAGCACCATCCAAAATTTATTGGTGCAGTAGATTGCTCCCACTTCAGAATAATTTCAACAGGTATGTCAAATATTTCTTTCTTAAAGCAATTAAAGCGCGATTAAAATATTTTAAATTTGTTGCAATGTGTAATAGATATCGATTCAATTAATTTTTTAGATGGACCTCATGCCAAAAATTTTCGAAACCGAAAAAATTATTAATCTATCAATGCCCTGTGATGCTCAAATGAAAATACTAAATGTAGTGGCAAGATGGCCTGGAAGCTTACATTCAACTGATTTCAATACCAGTATTATTTGTAAGGAAAGATTTTGATAATAATAAATATCGAGGATGTTTCTTACTAGGTAATACATATATACTGTGTGCAACCTATAATAATAATATTATTTATTTACACATAACTCAGAAATACAAACAAACAAAACAAACGACATTATGCGAAATAAATATATACACTTGCGAAGCCGATGAGGCTTGTTTGCAAGGATAAAATAATAATAATATAAAACTTATACTAGGTAACAAATAATAATAAGTATAGGTAATTAATAAAAAATGTATACTATAATTAAGGATTAATAATGTAGAAATAGAAATTGATAGAAACATTATCAGTAATTAATTTCGATAAGGTTGTGAATAGAGCGCCTACTTGTATTGGTGATATACTCATGAAGTTTCAAAGTTAGCACCTTTACAGAAGATTCAGATTTAATTTGTTGGGGTATAGCATTATATAGCTTAGGTCCTAGAAACATAAAGCTTCTTTGTCCAGCTGTTTTTTTCATTGTTGTATTCAGGTAAGTATGTTTATTTCTTGTCATATAATTGTGAGTTTGAATTTGTAGATTTGATTTAAGTTTATGTTGTCTTAATACCGCTTTTTTTAAGTATAATTGTCTAACGTCTAATATTTTCGTTTCAGTATATAGAAGTTCACTGCTATATCTTCTTGTTTTTCCAAGAAGGATTTTGAGGAATCTTTTTTGCGAAACCTCGAGAATATTATAGTAAGTCTTCGCCACTCCACCCCAGCTGACCAGACCGTAAATTAGGTGAGATTCAATCAAACTTTTATAAACTATTAGTTTTTGTTTATATTGTAGGTGATATGAGATATGTTTGAATTTATATAATACACACCTCAATTTTTGAACTAGATAAGATGTGGGTCTATCATAATTCCTAAATATTTTATTTGTTTTGCAGGTTGAATATTGATATTTTTTTGTACATTGATGGCGTAGTTCGGAAGATCCGGTTCTAAGGATGCAAAAGGCAGGTAAACAGTTTTTTTATAATTGATTGAAAGAAGCCTATAGTCAAACCACTGTTTTATACAATATAGATCATTTTCAATTTTCAACTTTAAATCGTACCAATTTTGATCACTGTATACCAGAACTGTATCGTCTGCAAAACTTATAATTTTACTGTTGCTTTCAATCATAAATAAGTTATTCAAATATATATTAAACAAAACTGGGCCCAGAACCGTACCTTGTGGAACACCACACTGAACTGTCTGTTCTTTACTGCATTCATTGCCCACTCTTACTTTCTGAGATCGGTTTGTCAGATAACTTTTGAAAAAAGCATGTGCTGTACCTCTAACTCCAATGTCCTCTAGTGTTTCCAAAAGAAGGCAGTGGTCCACGGTGTCGAAGGCCTTTACTAAGTCCAGGAAGACCGCAATTGTAGGTAAACCCTCATCAATATTTTTATATAAAATATTTGTTACTTCCAAAAGAGCATCGTTAGTGGACTTGCGCTTTTGGAAACCATATTGAGACCCTGACATTAGCTGATATTTATCTAGAAATGTATTAAGCCGTGCATTAACTACTTTTTCTAGTATTTTTGATAAACAAGTTATTAATGATATTGGTCTGTAGTTTGTCATTTCATCCCTTTCCCCACTTTTATAAATATGTTTGACAATCGATGTCTTAAAAGCTGAAGGAAATTGTCCCATTTCTAATGACTTATTTATTATAATCATTAGCGGATATGCAATAAAATCTGAAATATGTTTGAGAGTTTCAGCCAGACCTATAAAAATTATAATTTTAGGAGATAGCGGATATAGCAGCTACAGGTCATATTTAATGACACCACTGCCAAACCCCGCGACACAAGCTGGGCAATTCAATAACGAAAGTCAAATTCGCACAAGGAATGTTATTGAAAGGTTATTTGGTGTTAGTGAAGACGGTTTCCGATATTAACTTATGGTTGAAAGTAGTTTACAATTTTTAATATCTCTTTCGATACGGTATATTATTGAGAATGTAATTTGAATTTCAATATTTATATGAGGGCCAAACTAAAAACATTTCACGAAATAGAGTTAGAGAACACAAACTTTTTTGTCAAAATAAGCATTTTACTGACACAAATAAAACAAAATTGCAGATCCAACATTTTGAAATAAATCACGACTTCCATTTTTAAAACGTGAGTATCATTGATTTTGAGGATAATTATAAGAAGAGACTAATTGGTGAGATGATTATGATCCAAAAAAACAAAAATTCTATCTTAAAAAAACCGGATATGGATAATTCGTATATAATATGTCCCCCAGTATTGGAATCATATGGAAAACTTTTTTATCATTGATTTTAGATAAATAGTTATTTGTTTTACTAGACATAAAAGCACAAGATTTAATGCCACGGCTGGTGTTTCATAGCATATGCAGCCTCCAGACCCTCGAATTTAAATAATCGGCGTGTCTTCTATAAGTATGCGAACGGTAAAGCACATCATCAATTCATTGGCATTCACAAATTCGGTAAAATGCCAGAAGAAATTGCTACTTTTCTGGGACTATCCCATGCGAAAGAGTATACCGGGCACTGCTTTCGCAGAACTTCGGCCACGTTGCTGGTGCATCCTGGTGGGGACATAACAATGTTGAAGAAACATGGAGGATGGAAGTCTTCCGCTGTCGCGGTGGGCTAAATTGAGGACTCGCTAGCCAATAAGTCAAACATCGGCAATAAAAAATTTTCTGGCGTTTCCGGAGTATCAAGTGTGGATACTAAAGTTGTTAATTTTACTGGAAAGGAGGGAAGTGGACAGAGTTCAATTGTATTAAATAATTGTTCACAATTCACCATAAATATATCTAATAAATAAAAATTTCGTGTTGTAGTTTGTAGTTTTAATGCAATAAAACGAGTTTATTATCATCAGCATCATTTCGAGTTTTCTCTCAATTTTAATAACCAGTTTGATTTAAATTATTACTTGGAGGGTTGCCTAGCAACGAACTTTTTCTGTCTAGGCAGTAAAAGTGGACTTTTTCTGCCTAGGCATTAAAAGTACAACTTCTAAGCCTGCCAAGTGTCATTAAAAGGCCGCTTTTAATGTCATTTGGAGAAAAAAGTTATGTTGCATTATCTAAAACCTAAAATACAGTCATCAAATATCAAATTTTTCAGTCGTATACGAGGTTTACAAAAAATATTAGTTTTACTCAAGAGTAAAGTACCTTTAAATTTTACAATATCGAAAAATGTTACTAAAAAAGTTGATCAGAATTGAAAACTACGTTTAAATGTGCAAGTACGTCCATTTGGATTGAAACTTATCATTTTAATTTTCACTAATATTTCTATTTTGAATGAACATTTATTTCTTGTGATTACGAAACACATGATAACCTTCTAGTTTTTCAATGTTTTCTAATACCGTCAACTGAAGTGAAGGTGGTTTTTTGAGATAACATCGTTAGAAGCGCCTCAAAAATTTTGAAAAAAATTATGAAAATTGCCTTAGGTTTACCCCTTTATATGAGGTAAATACGAGTTTCGCAAAAATTATAGAATCGCTAATATTTTTTTTAAGTAGTGTCCAACTCAACCCAGAAAAAGGGATGAAATTGGACATGGTTTCAAAACCAAGTAAAATCAACTTTAAATGAGAAGCTGGACAACTCCATTTTTTTTAAAAAAAATTTGCACCCTTGCTGGGCCAATGAAAAACGTTCGTAAGTAGAAAATAACAGTTTATTCCCTAAATCACAAAACATCAACTTAAACTAGTTTCTAGAAAAAAAATATAACGTAAAAAACAAAAAATATTTAACAAAATACCAGTGAAAAATGAATAAAATATTTTCTGGAACAAAAAAAAGGAACACAATACCTAAAAAATATATAAAATCATTAACCTATGGTGTCATAAGTTAAATTATCTCGAAACTGAGAACGGTTTCGTCTTAATTCTACAGATTGATGTAAAACATGAATAACATCTTCCTATGACACCATCGATTGGTCTTCAACATATTGATAGACGAAAAAATTCCCCATTTTTTCTCCAAATTTTTTCCTAAGGAACTTAACTGTTAAAAACATCTCACCAATGTCTTCAACGTGACCTACAAAATTTAGATTTCTTTTAGTTGATTCAAATATTACCAGGACGTATTGGTTTTTTTCAAAATCTTCGATGCTAGTAGGAACTAATTCAGTCTTATCATTGGTTGGAGCAGGGTTGCTTGTACTTGGCTCAGCCTCGTCATAGTATAGTTCGTGTAATTCATCTTCTATTATTTCTATTTCAGATTGGTGCGACATAGCTTGATTGTAGTTTCCTTCTTCGACTTCACTGCCATTTTCAATAATGGCCATTTTCTTACGTCTTGGCTTTCTCGTTTGAATCACAGAAGAAAGGGTCTCTTCATTGTCGCTGTCATGTTCGATGTCACTATTGTCTTCAGTAAATGTCACATTTCGGCCAGGTTGAATGGCCATTTTTTTACCTCTTTTTTTTGCCCTGAGAGATGGGGTGGAAGCTAATGCCTTCCTCACAGCGGGCAGTGCAATGCTGCGAGTTCGTGTGGGACTTTCACCGCACTAAACCACCCTCCTCTATACACCTCGGGAACAAGTGTGCACCGGTACGAGCTTGATAGCCATGACGTCAGTGCACATTCCCATGTAAGAAGAAACTTCTACCCCCTATCTACCCGTCATCCCTCTTGCCCAAGACAAGCTCCCTATATGTAGGGCAGTTCATACAGTCAGATATATGCCCCTGTTTCTTACATGACAGACATACAGGCTCGTTTGTGCAATCTTTTGCACAATGATTTTCCTTAAGGCAATTAAAACATGCCCTTCTCCTCTCATTATTTCTGCATGAGTAGGTGTTATGCCCGTATTCTAGACATGTCAGTCCAATGTTTTTCAACATTAACTTCTTGATAATCCGCCAGTTTTTTCAACACTCGCTGAGGATCATAAAGAACTATTCCACATGCTGCAAATCCTGATTTGACATTATTCGCAGATCGCATGTCAATTTTCTTAAAAGTCTGGGATAGCAAGTTTGGAAAATCGCTCTTCTGAAAAACTCCTCGATTTTTCATTTTCCACTGTCTTAAGACAAATCTCCACGCTTCCCTCATTGGTCTAAAATAAGCCACATCGAGTGGCTGGCAGATGTGGGTGGAGTTTGGGGGGAGCAATATGAAACTGATGTCATGTTCAAGACATTTGTTGATAACCGTTACGGATATGTGACTGGACAAATTGTCACCGATGATCACTTTTTTGCCTTGAAGCTTTGATAAGTATGGAAGAGCAATTTTATAGAACCAGTCTTCGAAACAAAACTGATCGAACCAACCACTTTTACTCCGGTTATAAGCCGTGCCAGGAGGACCGTTCTCTATTCATGTCGAATAAATATGTTGGGCCTTGTACACTACGTACAAAGCCGGAAATGCTTGTTTTTGAGCTATCCATAACGTGATCACAGTGTTTTGCTCCTCTTTTGGCTAGAGTTTCAAGTTTTCCTGGGTCGTCGGAAAAATTGGTTTCGTCGTAGTTGACGATATTTTCCGCAGGAACATTTTCTATAGATTTTTGCAATTCCGTAAAATATGCGGTAATAACAGCATAGCTGATTTGGGCTCTAGCCCTTTTCATATTCTGGGATAGCCGTACAGATAATTCTCTATACCTGTTGAGGAAATTTTTTACCCATTGATCTCCAGGAACAATATCATGGAATATTGTAATGGTTTTTCCCAGCCGATCCAGATATGATTTAACTAGAGTTTTCACGTCTTTTATGGTTAATGGAAAATTTCCTTCTGCTAGATATGTCTCTTGATCGGAAGTTAGTACGGTTTGACCTCCATATTTATTTTTATTTTTTATTCCTTTAACGTAATTAAATAAAGTCGATTTCGGAATTAAATACTTTTCCGCAGCTTCCCTAAAACTAAGTTTCTTTAATTTAACTTCTTCCTCCGCCTTCTTTATTGTAGAAAGCGAATAGTTACAGTTGGGTTTTTTGCCCACTTTTCTATTATATACACGCGGCATCTTGGTGTCCAACTGTACCCTAGAATAAGAAACTTTTTCATTGTGACGCCACTGGACTCAATAACTTGTGGCAGATTAGTTCAAAATTTTATTGGTTAGTTATACTGTAGTCTACATTGTGGCCAAAAATGGACATTCTAGGAACATCAATATAATACATACAATAGTTATAATAACCAAATTGTCAAAATAGCACTTTTTAAATCAATTGTTTACATAATTGAAAAATCAACTTACCGTTAAAAAACCGCGCCAAATGTAACACACTTTCTTACTACATTCACACCGCCAAATTGGCCGAAGGTCGAATGTCAGTGACGTTACGAATTTATTTGATCAGAAACTACGTCTTGTCCAACTTCACCCCGACTGTCCACCTTCACCTCAGTTGACGGTAATTTTGCAATTCAATCGCGTAATAAGTGCATAATCATTTATTTTGCAAATAATAAAATACATTCAATTACTAAGTTATAGAACTAACATCATATTAATATTAGAAACAAACAAATTTAATTTTCACTCATAACAATGCTTCGACATATCGCACCCCTGTTTCAATAGTGCCATATCCCTAAAAAAAGCAAATTGACTTTTTTCGCCCCTACGCATATTTTAAAACTGTACATTCTTTCGAAACCAGTAACTAAATGCCGCGCTGCCATTGGCTGGATTTCGACCAACGTAATTTCTTAAGGGAATTCGAGAGAGGGCCAATATTCTCACCTCAACAATATGCAACAATTATCAGAGATGCTAAAAAGACAGGTGTACCCTATAAAGTGATAGAATTGTGCCACAGTGATTTTTATAACGTAAAGAAGCTTCAGATGCAGCTGGGCAACAACTTCGATAGAGACCTAAATGATGAAGAAGTTTTATGTTTTATGTAATATAAAAGTTGTGAAATATGATAAGAACAAGCCCTTTTCCATCCAAGTGAAAACTTCGTGAAGAATTCCAGGAGATAGCAACAAAAAAGAGAATAAGAGAAAATAAGTTGGTTCTGGTTCCGGCCTACACAACTAAGCTAAGATTATCGGGCTATAGGGTCAATTCTATAAGAACTGGTTAAAAATTAAAGACACGTTAAAAAATGTGTTTTTATAATTCGCGTATAAAAGAGACTTCATTATAACATTGTTTACAGTGTCACAATGAAGCTCTTTGAACACTGTTATAGTAATTTTTAGTGTACAGGTGGTTATTGAATTTAGTTATATTGTTATTTGACATTTGACTTTAACCTTGACACAAATTATAAATAAAATGGTCTAGCGTTGTTCTAGCTAGCAAATTATTATATTGAAGGTAAATTAGACTGATTTATATATTAAAAATATTAATGAATGAAGTACGCTAACGTTTATTTATCAATGATTTGTCAATTGTTTATTTTTATATTGTATAGGATCAATATATAGGTATACAAAACGTTCGATTTTTGGGATAAGTTACCAAATATCTATGTAGATGTATTACAGAAATAATTCTGTTGATGATATAATATAAATAGATCGCAAGAGCATATTCGAAGAAGCTCTTTTTTAAACAAATAATCATCCTCTTTTTGCTTAAATGAAAGTTTGTTTACAATTCACACAATTATTCGGTTATAAATGTCAAAAGTCAGAAGTGCTGAATAAAAACATCTGTGATCTGACCAATTAGGAATCTACAGAATTGCCAACTTAAATTCAAACCACTCCTCCTAGCTTAAAAACAGGGATTATTTGAAATTCTATTTTATTTAAATAATTAAATAAATGCAAATTATAAAAAATATTGTGTAAAACTTGTGCCACAATGACTTTCTGTAGTACTCTCGTACTACAAAACGAGTCATTGTGACACTTGTTTTACAAATAACTATTTTAACTTTGTGTTAATTGAATATAACCCAATTCCAATTCTATCACGTCAAATTTTGAAGGACCCTTTAAAATGATCCATCTTAACGGTGGTGTTGAATGTGGTTAAATGAAGCAGTGTTGACAGATCGAACTTGTCTCATTTGAACTATTAAGCTCGGAAAGTAGATCAATGTTCCCCATTTATAACCTCTAATCTACTAAAATGACGGCAACGGAAATTTTTTTAAGTTCAAAGGCATAGCGAGTTTTGTGGCAATTGTGTATTTGCTAAATAACTAAATCGAGATTACCTTATCCGTTTCTTATAATTTTTAGTTTTCAAATAGTTACAATAAGTAATATAACAATGTCAATGCCAAGAAGTGCCAGAATGACCAAAAACAAAAACAGTTATTAATATCGTACTTAGTAATTAATAAAGAAATGCTGAAATTTAAACATCCAATTTCAGAGCTACCTACTATTAAAAAGAAATGGGAAGAACTGGCGTTTGTGTTAAATATTGAGCCAGGAGCAAACAAAACTGTTAAGCAGTGGTAAGAGGCAAGTCCTTGCAATCTAAAAAAATAACTAGAGCCTTGAGTAAGATGCTATCATGAATTATTTTTCATGCACTTGATTAATTGAAAACCAACGTAAAAAGAAAATCAAAGAGCACTTGTGTACGAAAACACTGGAACGGGAGGGGGGCCAAAAAAGTTAAGAGAATTTGATAAATTAGAAGAGAGACTTATGGCGATACTATCCAAAATTGTAATTCTTGGAGCACCTAATGTTGTGTAAGCTGGACTTCAAGATGAAATAGATGATGATGTACTAACTGTTGCACTTGATAACAATTATTATAGTTTAGATAGATGCTAAAAGGGATGCAGATTTCGAAGAAATACTAATTGAGGTAGGCAATTTTGTGATTTTAGTTTTATCTCTAACTATTGACGTGAAATCACAAAAATTATCTTACAGCTTGTTCCAAGTACATCACAACAAAGCAATGAGGACCATTTCCACACCAAGTAGTTTAATACATGTAAAATCATTTTCAGGAGATAGACAAAATCTCTCTTGTTAAAAAAAAAGATTTGGACAATTCTTTTGTTAAGACCACCAGCAAAAAATCAAGGAAAGGAGAACCTTTGAAAGATTTAACAAATCTTCATGTGGAGTGCTTAAAAGACATAGCACAGTATAATAATAATATGGCTGCTGCTATTTCGCAGTTAGCCAAACACTTTTCCAACAAAAAACTGCTACAGGAGTCCTGTTAAAAATTTGCGATTTTAGTAGACTAGTATTTTAATTTAGATTTTTTTTTACTTCATGTTCATGTGTATTATTTCAAAACTAGTCTTAACCAATCATGATTTTAATGTATAGGAAACTTTGGTTGTTAACTAGTCTCAACTAATAATTCTGTTTTTTATTTATAAGGAGTTTTTCTTGTAATTGGTTTACTTCATATGTGTTACTAGTTATATGTTTTATTTCATAACTAGTCATAACCAATCGTGATATTTATTTATAGGAAACTTTAGTTGTAAACTAGTCTCAACTAATAATTTTGTTTTTTATTCATAAGAAGTTTTTTTTAAAATTGGTTTACTTCATATGAGCTACTAGTTATATGTTTTATTCCAATACTAGTCTTAACCAATTGTGATTTTTATTTTTTTATACTTTTGTTTTAAAATAAAATACCAATATTTTTAGAATCACCTTTTTATATAATCAGTGTAGCTAATTATACAAAAAATTGTTGAGTGATATTGTTACGAATTTGCATTCCAGCCTGTAACCATTGGTTTCCGTTAACATTTAAATTTGGTCTATTTTGTGTTACATTATCATTAGGATTTATGATCATCGTCTGGTAATTATATACGATGCTGAACTGCCAAGTTGTGCAAGACGCCACAACTATAAATTATATTTGCAGCACGAATTGGGTCAAAATGGAGTGTCCTGTGAACCAATAGACGTCTAAATCTTACTTTTAGAAGTCCATAGGTGTGCTCAATAAAAATTCGAGCTGAGGAAAGACTTGAATCTTGACTCAGGTGAATTACCTGCAGCAGCATCATAGGGTACTAATAACCATGGTTCTAGAGGATATCTACTATCTCCAATCAAATAGCTGATGCCTCCATTTACAAAGTGTTGACGTAGCAAGGTCTTTACTTGAGAACTAAGCCATATTGCAGCATCGTGGGATGAACAATGAAATCTGGCATTCATCTTAAGAATTAATTTGTTGGATTTGCTGGAGTCACAAATAATTTGCGTATTTTTGCTGTAGTATCCTTTGCGGCAATAATATGGTGCAGCAGGATATACAGCATGGTTAACAGGAGGAGATATAATCTTTATATGATTGCAGTCAATCACACCACATAACCCATTAAAATTAGGAAACTACTCATTGAAAATGTCCTGTACCCTATTTCTATTTTCTCCAACAGAAAATATAATGAACCTATCTAATAAATGATTGACTATTAGATTTTGGCAAACTCAATGCAATTTGATGAAGCTGACCAGTGGTTGTCTGGTAGCTGCCATGACCAAGAAAATGCAAAGGACATAGCACGCGGAGGTGTTTAGGAACAAATGTTGATCTTTGACTATCATGCATATGTTCAGATAGTGAATGTATGACTGATTGGCAAGTTTCTTTAAAGTCTGAAAAGCTCAATGAATGTATTATGAGATAATTCGGAAGGATTCGAATTATATCTCAAATTTCATTGAATTCTTCTATACTGTTTCCTAAAAAAGGTTTGATTTGTGAGTAACATAATATATTATAACCTCCAAAATTAACTCACTTTGTAAGTGCGTTCCTATCAATTCGAATTTCTTCATTCATTAGTAAGACATCAAATATCAAAGCCATTTCTATTATCCACTTGAATTTAAATCGATTTGGTTGTATTTGTTGAAGTTTCCGCTATCAAAAATGTTTTAATTCCTTAGTCTAGAGTAGGGTTTGAATTTTAACAGATATCGGATAAAATTAAGTGTCTTCCGTTAATATTTTGAAGCTTATGATGCATACAGAATAGTAAAATGAAGTTAGCGGATCGTCTAATTTTTAACCATGCTCTAAAATTTAACAGTTGCTTACAGAATTGGCCCTAATATTGGATTTTGAGAATGGACTTTAAATTCAAACAATCCACATTTCAATTTCCAAATTTAATGTTTGTTTCTTATGTTGGTTTTTCTTACAATAAGCTGAAATGTGGTTAATTTTTTATCTCTATTTTATTATGTTATTTCCTTCATACATTAAACTTAAAATCAGTAAGTAGAATGCAGTCTATGAGTCTTAACCTATTGAAGGAAAATGAAATTTACGTAAACATTACCGCCATATCACATAATGTTTTTTTGTTTTGGGGTATCTCTGTAGATTTCACATTAAATTACACATCATTATCCAGTAGAGACATCTTCAATCTATAATGCATACCGAATTTTGTATGCGCAGGTACTAAAATTGTTGCTCAAAAAAATTATTATATTCACAATAGTCATTGTTTCGCCTCTCCTGTAAAATTAACAATTATAGGGTTGTGGCACTATTTAAACAGGGGTGAGATATCCACCCTCTTGTTCAATACACTTAATCGTTCTATTGGAAAATTTACGTAATACATTCCTTATCATTTGTGGAGAAATTTCTCGACATGTTCCTAAAATTATCCTCTCCAAGTGGACAATATCTAGAAACGACGTTTTCTGATAAACTTTGTTTCAGGTAACCCCATAAAAAGTAATCAAGGGGGGTAAGGTCAGGGGATCTAGTAGGCCAAAAGAGATCAGAATATCTGTGAATAACTTTTCCATGAAAGAAATTTTCAAGATAGTTCCTAACATTTTTTTGTACTGTGGTATGCGGCACTGTCTTGTTGGTACCAAGTATATTGACGTTCTTTTAAAGGTATAGTTCGATCATGAATTCATTGATATGAGTTTGTAAAAACTGTAAATAACGTTCGGCATTCATAGATTCGCGAAAAAATAGTCCTATTAATTTGTTATTATAAATGCCACACCACACGTTCGTCTTAAACGAATATTGGTCATGAGACTTTAATACGAAATTGGAATTTTCCTCAGACTACCAACGACAATGTTGTGACGAGACAGTTCCATTTGACGAAAATGTCGCCTCATCGGAACAAATTTTATGCCTCATAAAAAAAGGGTCCTCCTCTAACTTTTCTTGGATGAGAGAGCAAAAATCAAAGCGCCTATCATAATCCCTTTCTTTTAATGTGTGTACGATTTTTGGTTGGTATTTATTTAGATTTAAAATTCTTGCCACTGTGCCACTGTATTTTTACTTACATTTTGTTATAACAAACGACTTTCTTTTGCGCAATGACAATTTTGGATTTGCTACAACAGACAACATTATCTCAAACTGCGTATTCTCATCAGCAACCAGTTTTCGACGTTTTCCATTAAAATTATTTTTAATACTTCCAGTTTTTCTAAATTTATTCACTATTTTCGTTACAGTTGATTGGGATGTCTATTATTGAAAATATTTGCTGCTTCTCTATGCGTTTTATAGTAATCTCCCACAATCAAAACAATTTATATTTTCTCTTCATCAGCTTATAACGCTACTACCATTTTTATGTGTCTTATAAATTCTAACACGATTTGAAATTCACTGTCAACGTTTCCTTATATCAACAAATTATTTGTTTGTCAGTGCATCATAAATTATATGTATCTACAGTTTAATTTGCATTATTGTACACATACATTTTAAAAATAATTGTATCAATGTGAATAAATGTAATTACACATTTAAACGTAATTTTTAATTCTGATCAACTTTTTTTGTACCATTTACCGATATTGTCAATTTTAAAGGTACTTTACTATTGAGTAAAACACATATTTTTTGACAAACCTCGTATACGACTGAAAAATTTGATATTTGATGACTGTATTTTAGGTTTTTGGATAATGCAGAACTTTTTATGAAAAATAACTTTTTTTGATAAAATTAATAATAAAAAAGTCATCCATATAATTCCAGCTTAGGGGGACATATTGTATAACGTATATATAACCGTATATGTAACAATCTTATTGATAGTTTTATTTATTGATTTTTCGTCGAAATTTGACAACGTCTCAAAATTAGAAATTCAGTTGCTAATAAATTAAATATTGTTCGTTCTGTATTGATGTCAAATCCATTAGTTGTTTGTCAGGTTTTTTTCTATTATTATTATTCTTATACATACTATATTTGTTTTAGATTTTTATTGTTATGTTTATGTTTCAATTTATTGTAAATTTATATTTAATTTTGTTCAATATTGTTTTTTGTAGCCTGAAGAAGGTGACGAATTGCACTGAAACGTTGGTAAATAAAATAAAAGAGTCAAACGAATTATAATTTTTTATCCACTTCCACTAAAACCTGTACAAATTGAATTAATGTTCTTATGTCACACTAAATAAAATTAACAATAACAAAAAAAACAGATTATCCAATTGAATCATATAAAAACGTCCCTAACAGAGTAAAAGCCGTCCCTGTAATCATTGACAGTTCTACACTCTAATCGTATCAATGAATACTGCCGAAGATAATTTATAAGCATTAATCGTTCGGAAAATGCTCAGGATTCCAAAAATATCTCTCATTCCTTTCTATCCTCGAAGCATTTTCCTCAACACAACCATCTCGCCCTTCTCCTAATAAGATTACAATGCAATTAAAGTTCAAGAAGTTTTTTGCTAATTCAATTAACCTTCCGGATAACTTATACTTTTAATTAATTGAGGGAATTCGGCGTGTCGTAGTCAAACCGAACAATACCTGCACTTTAAAAGCAATTAGACATTCTTTGTGGCTCCAAATCCACAAGAACCAGGTTAAGGGTAAATACAAAGATTACTTCCGCCACTTGGAGGATTAAGGACGAGTTTTAAGTTTGCGACAAACGATTTACGACAATATACAAAATACGACAAAGGTAAAAATAATCAGATTTCCTGCAAAAAATCGTTTAAAAGAAAATCTGTTACAGGAAATTGAGAAAAAAATTTTTTAAGCTGTGACGTTACAGCAGTGGGCAGAGCTTAAGCAAAAAAATCGTCGGGTGAACGGTATTCTGAGTTCCATATCGTTCCCAGGTTATCATCCAGCAAACCTACAGACCTTGTGTTAATTAATATATTGTATTGTTTTTCCTTATTTATTTAAAAGTTTTTATTACGACGGGAGGGATAAATTCATACACACGGTAGGTCTACTCACTTAATTTATTTATTCACTAAACTATTCACTGATTTATATTATATACATAGTATATCCACTTACACTGATGTATATAAACACGTCAGTGCTGTTTATTCACTTAAGACTATTTAGTTTTCCACGGCTTATCTAACGAGATCAAATTATAAACTCCTCCCGCTGGTCGGTATTCTTTATATATGAGTGCCCTTTTCTCCAGAACCTTCTAGTTTTCTGGTTAAGACTGGTCACAAAAACAATGTACCTCACTGGAAATGTCTAGATAGGAATAGTCACAAAAATAATGGTAAACAGCTCGAAGAAATCCCTGCGCATTCGCCAATATTTTAACTCATACAAAGGTTAGGCAGCGTTGGATTCACCTAACAATATATATGAACCGCTTGGACACATTGGAGAGGTTCTTCAAGATCATGTGGTTAATTTTGCACACTTAACTTGGGCTAATGCTTAACAATGCGAAACAACGCATCGCCAGGATTGTTATCTTGATAATATCGGTATCAAATTAATAGAGTTTCCCCCCAGAAGTCCCGAGTTGAATTTCTTAGTTTTGTTCTTTAGTTTACCTACGACTCAAAGTAAATTTTTTTATTCTTTCAATCCTTTTACATATTCAAAGAAAAAAATCCTTTCCACTGTAACTTCCCAACAACTTAAATATTTCTGAAAACTGACGAAATTCAATTTCTATGCTTAATTCCAAATAACAATATGATAAAAATTTTTAGATCAGCAGCACAAATCGAATCGAAGTTTTTTTCGCTTTTCTAGTCGGACCGGAAAAGTTTTTTCAACGATGAAAACTCGTATGCGGAAAACTTTTACTTTTATTTCCCCCAGGACCTAGCGTAACAAGTATAAACGTATCATTACGGCGCTATTATAAAATAACGAGGATGTCTTTCATAATAAATAATTTTCTCGTGTTTTTTATTGGAATGTCCATTCGGTTTTATATAAAAATTGTTACAACCAGAAGGATAATATGTTATATAAATATACAGGGTGACCCAGTTAAAACATAAGTAGGGTTTGTTGGGAAACAAATTTTCGTAACAGCAGAAGTTATCAAGATACAGGAGATTAAAAGTCAAAAAAGGTACTTTTGGTAAAACTCGATACAGTGTACTGCTTTAAGAATATTTTGATTTGAAAATGATGGAGTAATAACCGTCTTAACTGTCATTAAATGTCAGTAGATAACTCAGACAAAAACTTTTTAAAGTTTGCGACAAACCTTAAACTTTTTCAACGAAGGACATTTTGAAGACTTACTTCAACTCGTTCATTTTAATTTTTTTCTTGTGATTCTTCATTTAATGAATAACTTTAACATTACAATGATATTATAATTTTTGATTCTTGTTAGCTAAAATATCATCATTTTCAAATATAAATATCGGAAAACGCTACATTGTAAAGAGTTTAAACAGGGCTACCTTTTTGGCAGTGGCGGATTTAAGTCATTGGAGGCCTTAGGCAAGGCTTTTCGAGCGGTACCTACAACCGGGATGTATTTTCTAAAATTTAACCGGAAATGGCAAGTTTTAAGGTTTTTTAAGGGCTATTTTAAAATAAAATTGACCCTCAAAAACCAACAGGATAATTAATTTGCGGTTGACTTTCTTTGAAATAATTATTCCATGTACGCTTGGATGATTTAACCCATTAGCGCCGAGAAAAGAAAATTCTGTAATAAATACGGATATTCAGAAGAATAATTTTATTGTAGAAAGTTTCAGAACACACGGTAAAACATATTTTATTTTGAATCATAATATTAAATGGAAACACGACCCACATTATGTTTAATAAAACAAATACGAAGCCAAAACAGAAGAGAGAAACACTGGGTCAAAGCAAAATTATTGTTTTAAAAACAAGGATTTCAATAACATAAACTAGCACGATTCAAAAAAACAAAAGTTGTTTTTGGCAAGTCGACAAAAACCCCAAAATCAATGTCGGGTGAAAACAAAAAAGAGTGTAGACAGATCAAGAGCGGCAGGGGGTACCGGGGGCCAAACGCGCGAAGGGAAAGGCTTTCCCTTGCTACGGTAACTAGTGTTTTAGTGTTAGCTGTACGAGAGGTAGAAATTCTCACCGTTGTGTTAGGAGGTGATACTGTCTCCTACTTCGATACACAAACGGTAGATTTACCCTCTACGCTAATTGCCTTTCAACCTAAAACGATTTCGTTTATCGGGCACGATACGTAGCGACCAAACAGATAGAGAAAATCAAGAAATTTCCCGACGTGACGGAGGAAGATTGTCAAACAGTAAGTTTTTGAATTAGATTTCGATTGGGATAAATTTCTTTTATTAGTGATATATATATTTACTCGTTATTGGTCGAGCTGGAGTCTGAACTTGGGAGCATAAGAAAATTTCTGTATACCAGGTGTAGCGATAGCAGATATTATTTATTTGATTTGTTTTAATGTTGATTTTCAAAGAGACTGGACACATCTGTTCACTCTCAGATTTAGTTTTTCGTCCTAACGAACAGTTAATTTACCGTGTGTACTGAAATAATTTCGATCTCCAGAGTTTCGCCAACCTGACACGAGTTGGGTTTCATTTTGTTAAGTAGGAGATTATCAGATGTTGAGTTACGTAATTTCTCCTCCACCTCGAAAGTAGGAAATAGATAGAAAGTTAGGCAAGGTAAATTTTGAAGGCAGTAGAAAAAAAAAGAAACAAAAAGGCCGGAGCGGATGCTTGCCATATTTGCGTGGGTGTCAGCGAACTCGTGCTGAAAAGTAAATTGATTGTAGAGAACCTTTGTTATCAGTCTTTCGTTCAGCCGTAATTATAAATTATAACTCGATTATATTTTGCCAGGGTAAAAGCATAAATTAACATATGTAATTAAACTACTGGGGAAT
The DNA here is from genome assembly GCA_963921935.1 of Galeruca laticollis. Taxonomy (NCBI): domain Eukaryota; kingdom Metazoa; phylum Arthropoda; class Insecta; order Coleoptera; family Chrysomelidae; genus Galeruca; species Galeruca laticollis. The sequence continues at coordinate 232,300,105 of OY998177.1, forward strand.
TTCGCAACTTGGACCGCCAGTGTCGATAAATAATTTAAACTATTTCATTAGCTCATCAGAATTTCTGTATAGAACAAGAATTTCACTTTCGTTTTGAAGGTCAATTGCGACCTGAATCGACATAACGTGAAACGTTTATTGTGGTTAAAAGCAAATTTACACATACGATTTATTTGTTTTCTCGTCGCAGGGGAATAGAAATATTGAGAAACGAATAATAATAATAAGCTACACTCTTCTCCCGCAGTTGTTGTAAAGGTCCGAGCTGATAACAGGGATAGGCTCACTGCCACCCCCGGAAAAACGGGAACTCCGTTCATAATTATCGTTTTATACAGGGGTAGGAATAAGCAATAAATAAATTTTTAGACAAATTTTATGTATTGGTAGAAATTATAACGGGGAACTTTGGGAACTGAGTCCTTCGGGATTATTGTTAGGGTTAAGTATGCATAGCTGTATCTAAGGATTTAGAAACGTTATTTTTTATTATATATGTATTTTGTATAACTTGTTGGCTCTATATCATCTCACCCAACTCCCCTACCCCAACATTTCCCCTTTGGAAGTGTATTAACGTGGACGTGCGACAGAAACGAGGAAGACAGCCCTGTCCTGGCAAAGGAGGATACATCCGTTTTAAGACCAGGCGAACCTAACTAAAAGAAATCGGACTGGATTGCCTTGCACGCTCAGCCGCTCGCTGGAGGCAGAAATCGGCAACAATCTAGGGTCGGGATCAATAGAGAGCGGCCAAAAGATAGGTAGGAGATATTTCTCTTTTTTTTCTGACCCATATTTTTAGTACATCTAGAGCAGCAGATTTTTTTTCAGGAGGATAGATTATTACACTGATTATTAAGTTTTGTTGGCTAAGATTATTACACTGGTGACAGCGTTTTTTTTTTGTTTTGAGAATCAACTCGGTATCAAAGAAGGGTAGAGTTGTACATCTGGTGACAGCGGTTTGCGAACCATTCTCAAATTTAAACAAAACCACCCAGGATTAGGGTGATACTAAAAGTAAGGTCTACTTTATTACAGTTACATGTTAAAATAAATAAGGGTCTAGATTTTATTAGGGTCTACTTTATTACAATTCTCTATGTATGCAATAATTTTATTCAAAACTGTGCTAAAACATCTTATTTTTATTAAATTTAAGCAAAAATAAAGAAAAAATCTTTTTTTTTTTGGAAAAAAAATGGTGGTCCCATATGGGACCACTAGGCGTTCGCCAAGATCAAATATGGAAAAAATTTATTAATTTGTCCCATTCGTATGAAATAGCTTAAAACATGAAATACAAAGCCCAACGTTGTATTTTTCGCACATTGTACGCCCTTTTGAACTGCAAGCTGGCATGGCGCACCTCTTTCTTTTGCCCTCAGGTACAGAGAAAATCCAATGATCCTTACGGTCAAATCTGACGCAATCAGACACTCTAAAATCACTTCCCGCTGCTCTACCTACTTTTCCAGTTCTTTTAGCGGGGACTTTATATGTCGTTAAGTAGGTCTGAAAATTGATTGGATTGTAAACATTTTGTATAGATATACTCTCACCTGACAAATACTTCTTCTAAACTCTAAGTGGCTGATATTCTTCCCCGATTTCCGACATATCGTCCAAGCATTTTGGAGAGCTGCGTCGATGAGGTAAGTAAATATTGGCCAGTACCATTTTTTTGGACGTATGCCGACTCGATAACTGCAAAAAAATTACCCATATATTTTCGTTTATAGAAATATTGCTCTTTATATCTTACCAAGATATATTACTGTCCATGAGATCTGTTCCTCCCACGCTGTTATTATACTGCGAAAGAAGATATGGCCTAGACACTTGTATAGTCTTGCTATCTTTTTTAGAATATGTTTCTACATTTTTGACCAGCTGAACACCAAAACATGTGCTTGCGACTGTTACAACCTTGTTGTCCCTCCAACGAACGTATTGAATACCAGTCTCCTTATTAAATGTCGAACAATATTCTCCCCGGGCCCTCTTTTCCATCGTCTTTTTAGAAACAAGTGGGCAATTTCTAGGAATTCTATTATCCCTCGCAGTACCCGTAACCTCGTACCCATTCGTTTTTAGAGTACTTAACAAGTTTGTACTGGTAAATAAATTATCAACGAAAAACTTGTATCTGAGAGATCCTTTGTCACCCAATTCTTCGATCATCTGTACCATGGGAGCTGTAACTTTTCCGAAATTTTTTTGGTATTCCTCATTAGATCTAGGGTTTTTTCCCTGATATACTTCAAAGTTTATCAAATATCCACTAGGTGTATGCATATACCACACCTTATAGCCAAATCTTACAGGGTTTCCTCTGATAAACTGTTTGCATCCATGATGCCCAAAATAGCGTATCATGGATTCATCGTAAGCAATATTTTCTTCTGGGACAAAATGCTCTAAGAACGATTTTTTGAGCATATCTGTGTGTGGTCTGAGTTTGTACATTTTGTCATTTTTATCTATATTGTTATTGTCTGCAAAATGAATAAAACAGCAAATTTGTAGATATCTGTCCCGTCTCATGGCATCAGACACCAGAATATTTTGCATATCAGGGCTTCTTTCCCAGTAGCTTGTTTTAGATGGTAGCTTATTGTAGCCGCTTACTAAGAGAATTGCAATAAATACTTTCAATTCAGAAAGAGTCACGTTAGGGTTCGGTTGATTTATAAGTTGAGCATATTTTCCTGTTTCAGAAACTATCATTTCTAGCAACTCATCAGTAAAAAACAATTCAAACAGTTGCACACAACTCATCTCTGAATATTTATTGTAATCCCCTCTTGGAAAGTTGCGCGGCGTATAATGAAGGTCTCCGTCAATAAAAGTTGTAGGTTCTGGCAGAGAAATTGCCAGGCGGCGATTTGCATCAGTTTTCATTTGGCTATTTACGTTTTGCAACTCGTTGTCATCATAACTTGCTCCTAGGTCTGACTGTACAACTCCTAGACGTTCAGAGTCTGCAAATACAACTTCCGCACCAGCACGAAGTTGACGAGCATTCATGTTATCCGGTTTACCACCTTCGTCTTCGTCACCTGAGTCCTCATCCGTAAGGAAATTTGATTCAGGTGGCTCAAAAAAAATGTCTGTCACATCATCTTCTTCAAATGCCAAATCTATAGCTTTCTTTAGTGTCAGTCCACTGAAATTATAAAAATATAAATTTTGACTACATAACCGCCTAGTGGGTCCATATGGGTACAGCAATATTTACACTAATTTTTAACTGTTACTTGTAATCTTGATACAAAAATATATACATTAAGTGATATTTTAAGATCTTTTAAAATATGTAAAATTGATTTGATCTTAATATTCCGAAAAAAAGGTACTGAACATATACTTACACCAATCGGATGTCCATTATCAAACACTTTTTACCACAATACGAATTTCTAACTTCCGTCGCTTGAGAAATATAATAAACAACTGATGAGTATTCATCAACGCGGGTCCAGACAAGTCTAAATTAAGTGTTCATGCGGTAAACGTAATTTTGGTTGCCTATTTTATTATACTTTTATTGTGTTAAACGATACCTTTACAGCTGGGTCCATATGGTTAGGCGTTAATGAGTTAAAATCACAAGTTTGTAGTCTATCGAGTTCAGAAGTTAACTACTTTACAATTAATATTTAGATTAATGTGATATGTAAAGTGAAAACACGGAAAGAGTGGATTTTTCACTCTAGTCGGGTGAAAAATCAACAACTCTTACTCTTAGAAGTGAAAAAGTCATTCTTTCCAATTTAGAACGTGGATTTGTAAAGTTGTGAGGGTTCGTCAGTGTGGTAGAGCATAAAAGGGGTTGGATGGTTAGATATATTTCTTTATTCAACCTACAATAAATATCTACAATAAAAACCTGAAACTCTGTACAATAAGTATATATACAAGATTTGTTGGTCCTGGAGGTGGGCAGTCCCTCTAGGGTGGTCGTCGGGTTGGGTCGCGGATTATTCTTCTCGGTTGTCCAGCTTCCTCACTGAGACTCCAGGTTCCTGTAAGCAAAGGGGTGTGTGTATCAGGGTCGAGATCCCGTGTTCAACGCACAGCGTGATATCGGAGGTCGGGAGTTTGCTTCCGTCCCGGGCTCAACGCGCTCCGGAATTTCGGCTAATCGGAAAGGCCTCGGTCCTGCGCTCAACACGCTGCCATGCTTGACCTAGGGTAGTTGGCGTCCGCCCTAAGCTCAACACGCTTTAGGACTTGATCCGATATACAGATTCGCTTAGCGTCTAGCCTCGAGTTCAACGCACACCGAGGGGTCAACGAGAAGCGGGATATTTATGTGTTCACGATTCCTAAGCTCAACACGCTCCGGAATATAGTGCAACACTTCGGTTATTTTCAGTTGAAGCTTCCTAGCGTTATTCTACGTAAGGTAGAGCTTTCCTGGCATATCGCAGAACGTAGGCTTTGGTAGTATCGGTCAAGTTATTAGCGGAAAGGCGAAGGTGCTGCCCTCTCGGTGCTGGGTGCCCAATTCTGTCTAGTTTTGGCTCGTGTAGAGTTCTATTTTCTGATTATTTATCGGGGTTATTTCATGTTCAGACGACTGTGTCGTTACAAAGTATTAACGCACAATGACAAAATGAACTACAGAACTACAGTATATTGTATTGTGTTTAGTCAAATCCAAATAAATCATATAATTTTATATCTAAACTGTAAACTTTTCTTACTTTTTGAGCTGCAAACTCTTTAATCAGTTCATCAAAGTTCAAGTTATTACAAAGTTCAGCATAAGCTACGAAACTTGCTAAACAAGACAATCTTGCGTCAGAACTAGCATTCCGTGAATAATGTTAATGTTATTAAATTTTTCAAGAAATAAATAGAAGTTTCATTCATATTATATTAAGACGTGTACTCAGCTTGAAGGTTTTTATTTATTCATTACATCATATTCTACATCTTATACACAGACGTAAAACTGTAATTCCCAGATAATTTCAGGGATTTTTTGATTTTTGACAAAAGCATCTCGAAGGTAGCAAAATGTACAAAATCAGAATAACATTTGTTTTAAATTCCGTGTTGAATTTTTCAAGAAACGGTCGTTAAACTTTATTCGCAACCCTATAAAGACAAACCGAAACATTTGGATCTGATCTGATACAGATACGGATTTTTAAAATATAAAAAAAGAATCTTATATTTATTAATGTGGTTAGATATTCTTTCATATCTTAGTTCCGTCTAATTAATCCACATCATATTTCTAGAAGGTTAAATTTCATATGTGACATATGAGATACTTGACAATTCAATGATTAAAAGTCTAACAGTACACGTAAAAAAATCTAGGAAACTACCAAAAAGGCTTAAGGCCAGGAAAGTCGATAATCAATGCAATACACATATCTGAAACAACAGAAATACACATGCAGTCTTCACAGATTTCAAAAATACCTTCGATATAGTAATTAGAAAGTATATGATAAACGAACTAGAAAGAATGAAGATACCAAAACAACTATGAACATTGATTAACATGTACAGTTGCGCCCAATAGAAAATGGGAAAACTCTTATAGCAGATTTTTGTCTAAATTTAGCTGAAATTGACTGTCTCGACCCTTACTTCGTGGAATATGCTCATATTAGTGTTTTTAAATGAAACTCACGGTCTCTAGTTAATTCCACAATATAAATATTAAATTTAGCTGCTTTAATTTGTCTTTTGAATATGTCATATGTCAACAAATTCACGGAAGAACTGAACCCCGGAACACCTAGTAAGAAGATTTGGCAATCAATAAAAAATTTCTCTAGATCTATTGAAAATCGTAATTTAATTAACACCCCTCCCCTAGACAGTTCCATATTCCAAAGTCTCTTAAACAAGTTAGCTCAAATCCCTTTTCAAGACCTCAACACTATTCCCCAAGCCATTAACGACTACTTTACTCACCCTTTTACAATAGAAGAATTGAATTTCAGCTTACTAAACAAAAATGATTCAAGTCCTGGATTGGATTCCATCACATATTAAATGATCAATCATCTTCCCAAAATAGCCCTAGAAACTCTTCTCTCTATTTTCAATAAAATACTCAATAAATCTCATCCTATCCCTTCAGAGTGGAAAAATCATCTAATAATTCATATTCTTAAAAAAAACCAGGATCCTAACGATGCCTCCAGCTGGAGACCCATAGCCTTATCCAGCACCATAGGAAAAGTTTTCGAAAGCATGATTAAAAATCGCCTTGACTGGTCTCCTGAAAACTCCCTAAAAATTCACCCCTCACAACAAGGTTTCAGGAAAGGCAGAAGTATATCTGATAACCACATTTTCATCTATTCCGAAATATCATGTCCATTGTCTGCCAATAAAAACTCAATTGTTGTTTTTCTCGACATTAAAGGTGCATATGATAATCTTCTTTTATCCTCTATTTATTCATCTCTAAATTCCCTTAATTTATCTCATGACACTTGTGACCTCATTTCATCCTTTCTTTCAGATCGAAATCTATTCATTAAATCCTCCCTTAACAATGAACTTATAGGCCCTGGTGTTTCTTGTAGAGGTATCCCCCAAGGTTCTCCACTCAGTCCATTGTTATTCAATATATCGTGCAACTCTCTTCAGAACATACTTCCACCCTCCATAAAAATTAGTAGTTATGCAGATGATCTTGCTGTTATATGTGCCGAAAACACCATCCAGGAGTCTATAACATCCCTCAACACCTTCCTTTCTAATCTCAATCTTCATTTATTGTCTATGGGTTTGACACTGGCCCCTCAAAAATGTGCCGCCATGATTTTTCAGAAAAACCATAAGCTTAGTCCAGTCCATTCCATAGTCATTAATGGTCAACCTATCCTTTGGAAATCTCAATTCAAGTACTTAGGAGCTATATTTGACGACCAAATTAACTGGAAACCACATATTGAATTTATTTCTTGCAAAGTATCAAAAGCTATTAATTTAATTAGATCTCTATGTGGTAAATGGTGGGGTAGCCATCAAATCTCTCTTTTAAACATATACAAAGCGACCATACTTCCATTATTTGATAATGCGTGCATGCTATATACCTACTTAAAAAATTAGATCGTTCAAAATATCAAGCCCTAAGGGTTATAGTAGGCTATCTAAAATCTACTCCTATCAACATCATGTTATCTGAATGTGGGCAGACCCCCCTGGAGGTACGTAGAGAAATCTTGTCAGTTAAATATGTATCTAAAGCAGTTGCATATAAAGACCTAATAAAAACCTCACTTATAGAATTATTCACATAATGGGCTGCCGATCCCATATACTGGAGACTGAGAAATACTCCTCCCATTATATTTGCCTTTCAATCAGTATCTAAATTCCTTCCTCTCATTGAATCGTTCAACAAAGTTTCTTGTCATCACTTCTCGCTCGAATCTCAAATTAGTCAAACTAACACGATAGATCTGGAAATTAAAAAAGATTCGGACTGTAATCAAGTCTTTCTGGCCAAAATGAATTCTATCAACTTTTCTGGCCCCATTTTCTTCACTGATGCCTCTAAGACTGACAGTAATGTAGGATACGGAATTTATTCTCCTAACCTCTTATCATTATGTGACAAACTCCCCTCTCATTTTTCCATCTTTTCAGCAGAATGTTACGCTATACTAATTGCGATCCCTAAAAATTTCAAAACTTGACCTTTCCAAAGCGATAATTTTTTCTGACTCTCAAAGTGCCATAAAATGCATTTCCAAAAAATCCTTCTCCTTATCTTTTAATCCATTCGTCCTAAAAATAAAGGAGCTACTACACAAGTTGAATCAGCAAGGGAAGACATACGAATTGGCTGGATTCCCGGACACAGTCTTATACAAGGAAATGTTAGAGCCGATGATCTTGCAAATCTTGGGAGAACTATCAATCGTGCCACCCTCCCAACTGGCCCCATTCGGATGTGGTGCATTCTATTAAGATATCAATCTTAGATAAGTGGAATTCTACTTTCTCTACACTTAGCTTGACAAAAGGAAATCTATACTCTCAATTCATGAAATATCCAAGAAAAAATCCATGGTTTTCTTCACTTTCTAATTTGTCCAGAAGAGATATCTGCATTTCTTCAAGAATTCGATCCAACCATTGTGCCAGTTTGTCATATCTACACAAATTCAACTTAGTACCTTCGGATTCATGCTCATGTGGTGAAAAACAAGATCTCTCACACATCTTTTTAAACTGTTCCTTAAATAGTGTTAATACAGATTTTTTTCACATAAATCTTTTAAGGTTCCTAATAATGTTTATGGCCCCTACACACTGCAAGACATAGTGCTCAAATTCCCAAACAGTGAAAACATTAAACTCATCTCCAAATTTTTAAGTGCTTCAAACATCAAAATATAACCTCAAAAACCGAACAGTTTACAGATAAAATCTTGAACAATAAGTGTGGTATCACACTGTTCGTATAAACTATATTATAGACAATCATAAATCATCCCGGACGCAAAAAAAACAGGCCGAATAGCCCTGGCAGCTGAGGCCTTAAAACAAAAACAAAAAATATTTGACATATGTTAGACAATTCCAAATTTGAAAGTAACTATGTCGCATAAAAATTCTGTCACGAGAGGTGGAATAATCGCAAAATTAGACTCAATTATTGTAAAAAGATGGCGATATCACGTTGAGTTCCATCGTCCAGTATACTGGACATGCGATTTCTTTACATATAGCCTAAGTCCAGTTAACTGGACGAGCTTAAACAGCGGGTTTATACACTTTGATTTGTTGTAGGGCTACGGGAATGAATTGAATATGTCTAGTGCGGGTTATAGTCAAAGAATCCAACATAGATTTGGCGATGTTGAGAGCAGTATTGAAGACAATATGGCAACATGTAGCGCAATCGACAACTAATTTCGTTCCGGTCTCGCTTCTTGTCTTACGCATTAGTGGCGTGCATGACATGAAAACACGTGTGAAGCTGTGGAAGTTTATTGTTGATTTTTCAAGATGTCTATGAGTGATAATGATGAGACTCCAGTGTAAGGCCTATCTATTATTTTTAGTTATTCCTTTTTTTTCTGCAAATTGAATCATGGTTTGGGTACTTGTCGTGTAGTCGCTAAATAAAGTCTATCATTCATTTTATGGCCGAGTTACGATACTTTGACATGCGACCTTGCCAGATTCACTTTATTTTCCAAAATAATTTTATACTTCTCTTCAGTTGCAGTGGTCGGCGGAAACGAAAGAGAATTTTTGAGATGATCAAACCGCTAACCCAAAGTGAATTAGACGCGTATGCGAATGCCTCAGATGAAAGTGATTTTGATTTCTCGAGCGAAGATGATACCAAAGATCGTACGTTTAATCCTGATAAGGAAACAAGTAGTTCTAGTTCTGTCTCTACAGAGGATGTAGAACATAATAGCCCAATTGACGATCTTCTAAATTACGATCCACCTTATGATGCCAACCAGGCTGAACTAGCAGAAGATCCGGATGGTGAAGAATGGACGGATATAGAAGAAGAGCCAACAGTATTTCCGTTTACTGGCGTAAAAAAAATAAATGTTAGTGACCTGCCGCCTAATCCATGTCCAATAGATCACTTTATGCTTCTATTTGATAAGGATATTATCCAACAAATTACAAAAGAAACCAATAGAAGGGGAAATACAGTATTGGCCTCCAAAAAAATAAGGTCTAGTAGAGAAAAAAAGTGGCAAGATATTTGGACCAACGAAATGCGAAAATTTATCGGTTTGTGTTGCCTTTCTGGTACCGGTAAATTTCCTCTTTTAGCCAAACAGTAGAGTCGCCACCCTATGTACTTTCATCCCGTATTTGGAAAAACTATGTCGAGATAATTCTGAAGAACCTTAGATTTGTCGATCATATTACAATCGCAGAGAATGACAAGTTGTTCAAAATTCGACCTATTTTAGAAAAAATAATGGGAAACATTAAACAAATCTTCAGTCCTGGACAAAACCTATCGATTGATGAAGCCATGATTGGTTGGGAAGGGAGAGTATCATTCCGACGATATATATAAAAACAAGAGTCATAAATATGGCATGAAACTGTAGGAACTAACAACTGACGATGGCTTTATCTTAACATTATTATTCACACAAGGAAGGGAACATTAGTTTCAGAAAAATCATCACATGCTGAAAGTGTGGTAAAAGAATTTATGAAATATTATTGATAACTTTTACACCAGTGTTTCTTTGGCTGAATTTTTGCATAAAAAAACAGCTTTGGTAGGAACCATACGTGAAAATAGAAAGGGAACCATAAGGAAACTATGAAAGCGAAGCTGAAGAAGGGTGAGGCAGTTTGGAGAAGAAAAGGGCCAATATTACTCACTAACTGGAGGGATAACAGGTATGTTAGGTTGATAAGTACGGCTCACAAACATTCGATGGTCGAAATACGGGGCAAGGGAGCTAATAATAAAATAAAACCTGCATGCGTTATTGATTATAATAAACACATGTCGGGAATCGACCGATCGGATCAAAATGATGGCTTACTACTCTACCCCTCGTAAGACTGTTATATATTAGGCTCCTAAACTTTTGGGAAGAAGTGATTATGAAACTTATCAATCAGCCGGGCAATTTGCAAGTAGAGAATGAGGTTGAAACTAAGGGCAAATTCCACTTTTTAGAGCCAAATCCTCCTATAGAAAAAGAAAAATGCACAATGAAAAGATGCCTCCAGTGTACAATCACAAAAGTTCAAAAGAAAACAAGATATTTCTGTCCAGATAAATCAGGTCTATGTGTTTACCCCTGTTTCAAAAATTGGCATACAGGATCTTCTAGCGCTTAATATATTATAGTATTTAGGCCAAAGATAATTCATTTCTCATTTTGAATAAAGCAAATGAATAAATAACAAGTTTTTATAATTTTTAGGACAATATTTACACGTCCAGTCAACTGGACAGCGGGACATGGAGGGTAAAACCATGTGCATACCCCAATGTCCAGTGAACTGGACAGCTACTAGTGACCTCAGAAATGTTTATGGTCAGTTTACAAAATCATTCACATGCATTTGACATTAAAATTTTTGTAAATAACCCAAAAAGGGGAGTTGGTTTCTTAGAGGCGTTAATTGGCACTCCATGTGATATGAGGGAAGAATTGATAGAGTACCAGACTCAGGACGTCCGAGAATATCAATTACTGGACAGAATGCTGCTTTGATTAACCATTTAAGAGCTAATCCATTTGAAACAGTAGTTGAAGCTGTTCTAGCAACAATATTTCCAGCATCTTATCGTACGGGCCGTCGTAGACAAGCACAGTCTGAAATGAAATGCCACACAGCAGCAAGGAAACTATTATTAAACAATAGTCACAAAGAGACATGAATTGCTTATGACGAACAATTTTGGAATCGTGTTATTTTTACGGATGAAAATGGTGTAATGACCAAATGGTCTCGGGCACGTAATATTATTCTTAACTGGTGTAGTAAAAGCCCAGACTTCAATCCGGTAGAAAATGTTTAGGCAATGTTAGTAAGAGAAATTCGAAAGGTAAATATAAGACCAAGAAACGTTGAAGGTTTGTTGGAAGTTATAAATAATGCTAGGGAGGAAATAACTGAAGAATGTTGTTTCACATTATATAGATCGATGACCAGTAGATTAAGAGAAGTCATGGAGCATAATGGCGAGATTACTAAATATTAATTGTTGTCTTTTATTAAAAATTACTTAGTATTATTTGATATTTAATAATGGAAAACAATATTATTCACACTTTAGTATTATTATCGGGTCAATTTTTGTTTAGCTGAAATCAGTTATGGAAAAACTGTTGCCATGGCAGCCATTACCACGGTAACGGGTACACAAAAACCTAAATCATATGGTGAGGAAATGCGCGGTTATTAAGTTGACCCCACTTTCGTTTAGCTGAAATCAGTTATGGAAAAACTGTTATTATGACAACGATTGTAATGATTAGTAGTAAACAAAAACTCAAATCCTATGGTGAATTGCGAAACGTTGACACGGCGCGCATTTTTCACAGTCTGTTGATAGCTGTTCATAAACATGTTCCATTTGGTTATTGTGTATGTACATATTCCTGATAGTATTGAATAATGTGGATAATCAGTAGTAATACTATAAGTGTTTTAAATGAAACTCACGGTCTCCAGTTAATTCCACAATATGATACAAGTTATTGAAAATTCTAAAAAATTGACAATTGTTTCGATAAATCAATATCATCGTCAAAATGACAGAAGTTACATTTCATTTTATGCCTACCTGATGTTTAGTAGTTATTTTTGGCTAGACCAAGAAGTAACCTAACTTGTGATTGACTTAATATATGTTTATAGAAAAAAGAAGAAGATGTGATATTACAAATATTGAAGCTTAGATATTATTAGCCCTATGGTGATATCCTGGATATCATTTTTCCAATTAAGATCAGTATAACTGTGCAATGATATAGAAAACCAGGAAAACTATATCTGCTGATATTTACAATTATCACTTAAGAAGACAGTTTATTAATGGAGAATTCCCTAGATTTAACTGATCATTGACAACTTCATATTGTGGGTTTCTTAAATGTCTTCTAATTTCCAGTTCTTCAATGAAATCCAGTTCTTGTTTCTTTTCACAAATATGCAGCACTTCTAGTTCTGTGTTAGGTGTCAATGAATGATTGGTGTCAAGTAGATGTTTTGCGTAGTGGGATTTATCTGGTTGTTTTAATCTGTATGCTCGTAAGTGCTCACTGTATCGTATTTCAAAATTCCTAAGGGTCTGACCCAAATAGACAGCATTACATTCTGGACATTTGAGTTTATATATACCTGACTTCTTTATTAGTGGTATTTTTGTTTTTACATTTAAAAATTTTGTACTAACGTTACTTTCTGTTTTAAAAGAAATTGTTATATTCGTTGCTGAAGATATTATCTTTGAAATATTATTAGAAATATTTCCTGCATATGTGATGGTTTTATAAGTTTTAATTTCATCAGCTTGTTTCGGATATATTAGTTGTAATGCCACTTTTTCCTCTTTTTTACTAATTAGCTTATTTGTCATATCTAATGGATAACCGTTAGATGTTGCTATTTGTCTAATTGTATTAATCTCTCTATCAAAATTACATTTGTTCATAGGAACTGAAAAAGCTCTATGTATCATTGAATTATATGCTGCTAGTCTGTGTGACACAGGGTGGTTAGAAATGAATGGAATTGTCACATCAGTCTGTGTTGGTTTACGGTAAATTGAATAATCAAGTACATTATTAACTCTTTGAATTTTTAAATCAAGAAAATTGATTGAGCTATTTTCTTCAATTTCTAATGTAAATTTAATTTTTGGGTGTAAATTATTAATGTGGTTGAAAAATACATCTAATTGTCGTTCACTACCCATAAAACAAGCTAATATGTCATCTACATATCTATACCAAAATAAAATATTTTTTGAAATATTACTTTCAAAGATCTTTCTTTCTAAATTGTCCATAAAAATGTTTGCTAAAATAGGTGATATAGGGCTTCCCATTGGTAAACCTTCATTTTGAATATATATCTTATTGTCAATTTCAATACTATAAGTACTTCAAAATAATCAGGTTATACATCGATAACTTGTTGCATAATTATAAAGAGTGTCAGTTTGACAGTTTAAATAATCCGACCGCCAAGCGGGAGGATTATTCTGTCAAACTGACACGATTTGTAATTATGCAGGAAGTTTGAGATGTATAACCGTATTTATTTTGAAGTACGTATTGTATTTGATACGATTATTTTTTGAGTAAATTAAGTAAATATATAAACAATTTATTAATTCAAATACAAATTGGTTTAATGAAAGTTACAATTATTATATACTACGTTTTTTTTAACTGAGTTATTTTCAGCGCAGGTAACGTGGCCATTGCTCATTGAAGTGCTGGACATACTGGAGGTGTTATTACTTGAATTGAGTGAATGAAAACGACGAATACTCAGTGTGTATTAGTTTATTACTTTCCGGCTAAGCGCTTTCGGCTATTAAGCCATTATCAAAGCCGTCGGCTTAATAGCCGAAAGCGCTTAGCCGGAAAGTAATAAACTAATACACACTGAGTATTCGTCGTTTTCATTCACTCAATTTACATCTAGTGTGTACACCATATCCACAGGCATTTGTTATTACTTGAACCTGAGCGTTTTTAAAATTGGATCTCATCTTATTTATTATGTTTTGGTGATGTTGTTCATCTATCTGTAGGTAGGGTTTGATAGCATTGCTATCACCATGTCCTGTTATTTTGATAAGTTCTTGTTCCAATACACCTTCTTTTGACAAATGTGAAACAGCAGTGGCGGTGAGAATGATTTGAAAATATTTTGTTTGTCATATTCAAATTTGCCAATTCTGCAGACTTTTTGGTCCATTTACTAATTTCATGCACTCCAATTTGGCATATTTTTGTACCCGCCAAGGGTTTTTTTCTTTTCTCCAGTTGGGATTTACTGTCAGAAATAACCTATCTGTTTCAGTATTGATGTTTTCGCTTCTTTTCATCATTAGCTTATCTAGAAGTCTCACTGGACAACGACTACTCCATTATGGTTAGGTACAAGCCATTTATTATTAGCACATGGTTTAGCTCCTCCCTGTGTGGTTTTGGTAAAAATAGGATTATATTGTATTCTACCAGTTGGAGTATCATCATTTCCAGTTTCTTTTTGAAAATGATGAGTCAAGCATGACGCTCCTTAATTTCCTCTCCACGCAAGTTCTACAGAAGCAATTAAGAAGAAAATTTTATTTGTAATCCTTCCGGTGTATTTTCATCCCACGCTTTTATCATTGCTATGTACTCGTTATCTTTAAATGCTGATGCACTAACCTTTCTCTTGTCCGGTAACATTTGAAGTTCCCTTCTTTTTGAATTTCTTGCGTTTCGTGCGGCTAAAAATATGGGACTAGAGAATGGATCAATTACTCTATTAAACTCCTTCATATATTTTTCTTGTACTTATTTTGCCGTAATGTTCCACATCATTTTAACCACATTTTCTTTATAATTTTCTCCATTACATTTTCGCATATTGAAAGCCCAATCTTTCAAAATGGACGCTATCATTTCAGTGGAAATTGATTCATTTAGCACATAGTTTCTTTCACTGCAAAACGTAAGAAATTGTTTTCATACGTACTTTTTTGTTTTCACTGTATTATGAGGCTCAGTATTTTGTATACTTTCGTCTATTGCATTTGATTATAAATCTCCTACTCGACTCATTTTTGAACAATTTTTGATAAACTACACAATTTGACAGTTCTGTTTGTTGTATATTGATGTGGATGTGGTTACTATGAAAATGAAATTATTTTAAAATTTTCGATTGGTGGAGCTACTCTATGTATAATCAGGAATTATCGAAATTATACGAGGTAACTTAACTAAATTGGACATTCTGATTGGTTGAAAATCATACGAAAAAAATAATCATGCATGTGTAATGTATAATGATTCAAAATATTTCAACTAACTTCGATGTAAATAACTCTTTAATATCAACAATGAAACAACAACAATGAAAAGAAATTATTTTGACCTAAAATCTCCATACTCTATTTTTATAGAATTCAGGAGTTCTATAGCATTGGATCGAGTTTGTTTTTTTTACAATACCTTCTCCGCAAATATTCACAAAGTTTGTCTGCAAACTCGTTCTCCGGAATATGCTGACCCCTCAAAAACTGTTTGGCATCACTCCACCATGTCAATGGCTGCCATGGCAACAATTTCTCCATTACTGATTTCAGCTAAAAGATAGTGGGGTCAACTTGGCAACCGCGCGTTTCCTCACCATATGATTTGGGTTTTTGTTTACCACTAATCACCACAACCGTTGCCATGGCAACAGTTTTCCCGTAACTGATTTCAGCTAAACGAAAGCTGAGCCTTATTATCATTTAAATATATGACAAAACTGTTTCCCGTTAGCAGACAACAACAACTGTCCCATTTCTTTTGGCCGCAACTTTACATGTACAAATACAAAAGCTGAAGTTAAATTTCATGCCATAACAACACATATATTTGAAATCAATGAAGGGGTCTAACAGGGAGTATTCCATCCTATTTAATTTAGTAATGGAAGGCATACTGAGAATGGCAAATTTAGACAAGAAAGATGTAATTATGAATCAATCACAAGTTATGGCACATGCAGACGATGTAACAATAGAAAATATAAGAACAATTAATAAAAGATATAGAAGTTAGGAAAGCACGAAAATTCGGTTTGTATATAAATTAAGGCAAAATATATGTATATTGGTAGGGAAGGCAATTACGCACAAAACTGTCTTGAAACCGAGAAGTACATATTTGAGCTTGTAACGGACTTCAATTATTTATGAATAAAAATTTGGAAAATAGCGAAAGAGAGACCGAATATTGAAGGGAAAATGTGATTGGAATCAATCAATGTTGAAGAAGATTCAAAGAGCATAGGAATAACGGGAATAGATAAGGCCCACAGGAAACTTAAAATAGAGAAAACTATTCACCTCCATAAATGAATGCAATGCATTATCATTGGAACTAGCCATGAACCGTATGGATTGTACGGCTTTATGATGATGATGATGTGAAATTTTATATTTCACTCTTATCAATCACCACTCGTATCTATAGTATTCATACATGAACAAACGGAACAAATCACAATAAAGAACGAAACTAAAACTAAAACGCGTATTGCAAATACTACAAATATTTGAATTCATGTTTTTGCATTAGCACCAAAATAACTGAATTCAACTCTGCCTTTGTTGCATATTTTAAATCTATCCTAAACCCGTCTGGATGTCTTTGATCGGAAAAAGACGAGAGTTAGAGGGGAAAATAACTCACGGTCGGTGGGTTAACAAAAAAGAGACGGCTCATCAACCACGTAAATGACATTTCGATGTCTGTATGTGGTTTTTCACGTATTCTTCACTAGGAGGGTTATTAGAGACCTTCATACGAGGAAAGGTTAAAAAATCATCATTAATAAATTGTATATTGATTTGACTCATACAATAGCAAGATTTGAAGAAATCATTGTATGCAGTTAGTCTGGTGTCAATTATTGACATTATACTTGAATTACTAATTGATTAAGGTGACTGATGTCATATATAGGGGAGACCGGGGGAATTGTGGCCCCCTAAGCTTTATTCAATTTTTCTTTATTATTATTTTTTCTAAATACCTTTAAAACAAGGGAATCATTGAAATAGATCATCTTTCACTCAAATCTTTATTCAAGAGTAAACAAAAAGTAATAAAATTTGTTTTACAGTAAGAAAAGGAAAACCCTATATGGCCATCATTACCCCAACTAGTTGGGGTAATGGTGACATACGGCCACGATTACCCCAATAAACAGATAAAAATTTCTGAGCACAATAATCGCATATATATGTTTGTTTTTCGGTATCGGTACATGCCTTATGAGCCCAATTTCCACAGGAGATACACATTAACCATACCTCCCCATTTTAGACCTGTTTCGCACCAGGCTTTGCATGTTTTTGTTGTGCTAGTAATATTTTGTCAGCCTTTTCTTGGGGAACGTCTCTGTTTGAGGTGGACTTGATTATTTGGGAATGCTGTTTTGTACGGTAAAATTTCGTGGTATGACTTTTCAATGTCTGAATATTAAGGTTCTGATGGCTCTGCTACTTCCAAAGGTTTCTCGTATGCTGAGGGTTGACACGACTGAGAAGCTGGAACTATCTGTCTTTCGGGAGTTTCCTAACGTTCATGAATAACAGGAACGTCGTTGATATAAGACCATCACAACAATCAGTGCTGTTGGTTCTTTGAAGTGCAGCTGGCTCATAGTCTTCTTCAGTAAAGACTCCTGAATTATAGGGACATATTCCTGTAGCCTAGAACCCTTTTATAGCTTTTTATGGAATAGCTACCCTAATAAATGCATTATTGGAAAGCTCTGCAATTTCAAAAGGGGTTTTTTTCATGCGGGTGATTCCTTAAATACTTACAGCATTCGGAATTGAACGCCGTCTATAGCGGGCCGTAGAACGTGACATCAAGTGGTTGCATCTTATGTGACGTGTGCGGAGGGATGGACAAAAGAACAACTTCGTCGGCTTTGCAAAATTCATGAGCTTTTAGGGTGGAGTGAGTGGAATGGTTATCCATTATCAGAAGAACTGGATCATCCGGACTCGCTTTCACAAATTTTTGGAATACTGCAGGAACAGGTCTTCTGTGATCCACCCTTTGTCCAAACAAGTATACAGAGCCCCTGCTGGACCCCCCTATTGGAGTTGCAGATTCATTCTTTTTCGCGCATAAATAAACATTGGTGGTATATAAATTCCGGTTGCGCTGAAAGCGCACACTATTGTAATGTTTCGGCCTCTTTCCTAGCTTGTGGCAAACCCAACTTGTTTTAGTCCATTCTTTGCTAAAATTTTTCCTCACGTCTGAGCTGTAGAGATTCCTGTCTCATCAGTGTTGAATATTCTATGGGCCTTGAAATTATACTTTGCTTGCACTTGTTCTAAATTATTAAAAAATATGGCGACTTCTTCCTTATTAAAAGCTGTTTTTCGATTTATTGATGTTGCTTCAGGCTTACGGAGAGCAATTGGGGGATTTATTTTCATGAATCCCCACAGCCAATCATCACCGGCACTTTTGGAATCTTCATTAAAATGACAAGGCAGGTGATTTTTTACAGCATATTCGTAAGCACATTTTTTGATTTCTTGCCTGGAAATTCCGTAGAAAAGTTTTGAAAGATGAATAACACGCTTGGCTAAAAAATGTTCTTCCTCGACTGAAAATACCGGTTGGCGCCCTAAAGAAGGACCAGCATCACTGTTTTGTTTCAAACGCTTTTGCAGGGTACTTCTCGGAATGTTGGAAGCTCTGGATACCTTCCTACCGTTCCTAATTGCAGTGATAGCTGCATTTATCTGGTCACATTTCCAACTCCCTTTTTCAGTTTGCCTGCGATAGGTCCTTGGCATCTGCAAAACGTATTAACTATCTCAACTGTGACTCTTTTATGTTCTAAAAGAAAAATTATTGATGTTTTCAATAATGATGGGTAATGGTGGCCGGCTGCCATTACCCCATAACGGCCGGCCACGATAACCCCAAAAAACACGTGTTATAATAACAATGATGAAAAAATACTAAAACTAAACAAATTGCTACTTACGATTGGTTTCTCCGAAGTCTACTAATAACAAAAGAATACACAACAATCAGTTTCAGAAAATTCAAAACAATAATCTGAATATTTCACCTATCAATTCAAACATTTGTTATAAATTGCGATACCAAAACAGAAATGTCATGTTGACCACTTCAATTGAAGGAATCGCCGGCATATAAATGCAGTTTACGGGCATTTGCCTTTTTTCGATTTTTTTTGGTTTTTCGTAACTAAATAAGCCTCCTGAACATAGAAAAGGAAAAAAAACTCGGCGGTCATATCAAAATTTCCCCCCACCAATAATTTTTTTTCCTGAAAATCGGCTTTTTTTATATTTTTTTCATTTTGTAGTTAACTAGCCTGTATAAACATAAAAAAGAACAAATTACCCCCCCCCCCCCAAACAAAAAATAATTTTAAGACTAATCAGCGTTTTTTTTTCTATTTTTTAAGTAAATAGGTGGATATAAAAGAGTGGAACAATAACTAAAAAAAATCAAAATCCCCCCATCTTCACTTTTGGCTTCATCATCGCTCCTTTCAATGTTTGTGGCATTTTCTAATATTTCCGGATCATATAAATCTCAGGCCAACATAGAAAAAATCACCAAGGGATCTTGCTAAAGATCCCTACATTTTTTTGGAACATGGAACGGGCTAAGTAGCCCCCAAGGAACTTCTGTCTGGCACTACTGACATAAAAACTCTTCCGGTGCCTCGTTCGTAACCTCCAAAGACCTAGGAACCTTCCACTTGTCTTTTCCCAAATTTTGACTAGTCAATCTCCACACTGAAAATATAATAAAACAATAGGCATAACAAAAATAAAGAGTATGTATCTCTTTCATATTTGACCAGGTCCTACAATTTTCGTTGCCTTGGTTATAAATGCGTCAAAGACTAGTTCTCTGCAAAAATTGGCTCACTCCAGTAACGTATGTTGCTCGAGTCTTAGCTCATTTTGCATTCGCAATAGCTGGTCTTTATTGACCCACAGATGAATAAATCCCAAAATTTTCCAAATGAGCAAGTGGGATTCATAAAAAAACTCCTATAACGTAAAGATGCCCTAAAAAATTTGAGGGAGTAGGTTATTTCTATATAATGTATATTTTGGTTGCCATGGTAACTAATTTACGTTACAATGTTTTGGATATTACCTAAGTTATTCAAGAAGGGAAAGGGAATATCATCAATGGATTCACCCTTTCCCTTTTTGAGTAACTTAATGTACGTTACAAAGTATTGGATATCAAGTTATTCAAGAAGGAGAAGGGAATATAATCATTGGATTCACCATTTTCCTTCTTGAATAACTTAATGTGCGTTACAAACTATTGGATATCAAGTTATTTGAGAAGGGGAAGGAAATATAATCATGGGATTCACCCTTTCCTTTCTTGAATAACTTATTGTACTTTACAAAGTATTGGATGTCAAGTTATTCAAGAAGGGGAAGGGAATAAAATCATTGGATTCACCTTTTCCCATCTTGAATAACTTAATGTGCGTTACATACTATTGGATATTAAGTTATTCAAGAAGGGGAAGGGGATATCATCATTGGATTCGCCCTTTCCTTTCTTGAGTAACTTAATGTGCGTTACAAAGTATTGGATATCAAGTTATTCAAGGAGGTGAAGGAAATATAATCATTGGATTCATCCTTTCCCTTCTTAAATAACCTGATGTGCGCGTACTCACCAAGTATTGGATATTTTTTAAGGTGAAGGATGAATGCATATTATTTTCACTATAGGGAAAACTGCGAAATTTACATATATTCAAAACCAAAGTTTATTAAATTATAATAGAGTTAAACATTTATCTATTCATAAATACAATTAAATTATTCAATATTACTGGATAAACATGTCAAATTATTTTATTATATTGAAAATGAAAAATACGTGACTTCTTTTTAGAGGAAAAGTCTCCGAACGGATGGCGAAACTGCGGTTGTCGAGTTTGACATTGACTTTCATAAGTGTATTTGCATGGAAAAAAAAGTTATTAATAATTACTCGAATAGTAGTTGTTTTCGCAGCTTGTGACTTGATATAAAACGTTTCTATCTATCTGTAAAAAAATTTTGAAGCCTGAACTCGATTGGTGGCATTCCAAAGTTTAGCCATCACTGGCCTACTTCATTTCTTTATTTGGTTTTCGTATATTTTCCAAAAAAATTGCGATTAGGCAACATCAATAATTACCGGAAACGTGAAAAAGAGCGGGGACGTCAAAAATAGATTTGAATAATAAACTTGAATTTATTACTTAACTTTTATTACAAAATATACGTTTCTTTTTTCATATGTCCATTAAATTTCCAACGAAAACCATCTATGGAATCTGGCCGTGGTGTCATTATGAAATGTCCATCACAAAAATCCACCGGACACTTAATTTCATTATTTGCGGGTATTAAACCCAAACGCTGCGCTTGCAATATAATCTTATTATTATCTCGCCAGGTATAAATATCGTCTAGATTAATAAAATTCATTTTTGTCGGAAACCAAGAAAATCTTAAATATGAAAGCACAACAAAAATAAACAGACACACAATACCAACCGCAACAAATAATAATGACAATAGTTTGGCAGCAATAAATTTTTTGTTTATGTCATTGTTGTATAACTTCCAAAAGTGAACCTTTTAAAAGTGGATATTTTCATTAAAATGAGAGACCCCCAAGTTTTTTAATATATTTATGTTTCTACAAACATACTATACCAATAAACTAAAAATTCTAGTAATACAAAAAAAGCCCGTAAACTGCATTTATACCTTTTTTTTTGCGGGTGGGGAAATCTTCCAACGACTGCCTGGGAAGAAAACCCAGGTGTGCTGGATTCACTCGGCCAATGGCCGGGCGCCTACCAGCTAAAACCCCACCCTTTACTCCGCCGGCACACACGGAACCGTTCTTAGCGAACATGGCATCGTTGTGTGCCGACTGTATTCTCTTCCTTTTATGTCTTCTTCATCTTATTCCAGGCTCGCTCGGTCTTCGGTTTCCTTTTTTTCATTATTTTAGTGACTACTTCTATTACCTGAGCATACGTTTTCTTATCCTTAATGGCAGCTTCCATCATGGTCTTACCATTGAGAGATCCTGTCCTTGGCTGCAATTCTTTCCTTTCTTCTTTGTATTTTGGACACTCCAATACCGCGTGTTGTGGGTCATCTGCCACACCGCATTCGGAGCACAGATCATCCCTTGTCTTCTTTATAACGTAGGTGTATGTCCTGAACTATCCGTGCCCCGTCAAGAATTGGGTGAAAAAATAATTTGTTCTGCGGTGTGCGCATCTATACCACCCCGTCACGTCCGGTATTAGAGTTCTTGTCCAAGCAGCTTTGAACCTCTCCTCTTGCCAACGTTGCTGCCATTTACAGAGGCTCGTTTCCCTTTCCTCTTTCTTCGCTCCTTCCGAGCCTCCATCATTTCGATTGTACAGTCTGACTCTCTCCTCCGCCAGTATGTCGATTGGCACTATTCCTGCAATCGCCTGCAGCGCTATTGTGAACACAGTCCTGTAGGCGCTACATACTCGAAGCAGTGGTTTCCTTTGTGTTTTTTCTAATAATTGCCTGTATTTCGCCTTAGGCAGGATCTCGTACCATACTGGGGCCCCGTAGAGGAGGATCGAGTGTATTGTCTCCAACAGCATCCTCCTCCTCTGTGTCCCGGGGCCTCCCATGTTCGGCATAATTTTTTGTAGTGTCGAGATCCTGTTTTCTGCTTTCCCCACCACTGCCTCTATGTGCTTAGAGAAAGTCAGTCTGTTATCGAACGTAATGCCCAGGTACTTTGCCACCCTCTGTGGCGTTATCTTCGTATTTCGAAGCTCGAAATCGATTCCATCTCGATCCCTAGGTCCTCTCAGTATTATTATTTCTGTTTTGTCTACTGCAAGTTCTAAATCGGTCCGCTCTATCCATTTCCCTATTATTTCCATGGCAATGTTGACCGTGTCCTTTATACCCCGGTTCGTATCGTCTTCCGCTAAGATCGCGAGGTCATCCGCGTATGCGATCGTCTTTGCCCCCTTATTCATCTTCATTTGGAGTACCCCATTGTAGAGAATATTCCAGAGGGTGGGTCCTAAGACCGACCCCTGGGGCACTCCGGCAGTCATGTTGATGTTTTTCTTCTTCGATACGCATACGCTTCTGTCCGATAGGTAGTCCTTGATAACATTCAACAAATATGTGGGAGTCTCAATCCGTTCTAGTTTTTCAATAATAAGACCCCAGTTTGCGGTATTGAAGGCGTTTTTTATATCCATAAGTACAAGGACCACCCATCTCTTCTTGGAGTTCTTGGCCGCATCTTTAACCCACTTTGCGGCCCCTATTGCTGAACGACCCTTGCGGAATCCGTACTGCTGGTCCGATAGAGCCCCCGTTCTGTCTAGGAATTTTTCTAATCTTTTCTTTAATAGTATTTCATAGTATTTTCCTAGTCAGTCCATCGGCCTATATGAGGCCGATGAATTAGGGGGTTTCCCGTGTTTCAAGATCAACGTTAAATTTGCTTTCTTCAACTCCCTGGGAAACACTTGTCTTTGCAGTAGATCGTTGAGAATGTCCTTCATCATACCCGGTTTTTCCTTTATGATCATTTTGATGGCCTCCGGTGGCAGACCATCGGGACCCGCGGCTTTGCCCTGTTTCATATCTTCACCAGCGGTTTTGATTTCTTCATCGGAGAATTCTTCTATATCAGCAGCGGCCCTCCTTTCGAAGTTCCTTTCCTCTTTTTGGGGAAAGAGGAGGGTCGCTGCTTCTAACCGCTGGTCCTCGCTTAACCTGTATGGGGCGATAGCTTTCAAGGTCTTCATTGTTATTTTATAGGCTTCACCCCATACGTCATCTTCCATAGCACTACATAAGGTCTCCCACTTCTTCTTCTTTTCATTTTTGATACTTTTGCCTAGCAGCTTTTTTTAGGTTTTATAATTTTCTTTTGATAATTCATCGCCGCTACTTCTGGAGTATATTCTCCTGGCATGGAGGCATCTCGATCTTAGGTCCTCTATCTCGTCATTCCACCAATAGGGAGTCTGTCTTTTCTTTTTGCTGTGGCTGTGGCTTTCTTCTTGGCTCCCTTTAACACCAACTGTAACTGCTCGTAGTTCATCACTTTCTCATCCTCGGTTTCGTTTATTTCTTTTTTGAGCACATTTAGGTTAAACCGAGGATAATCTGCTCTTATTCTCTTGAAATTTTTGGTCTTAATCTCAAAAGTGATGAACCTATGATGGGTAAAGATCTGATCGTCGAGGACATCCCAGTTGATGATTTTCTTGGATGGCCCTTTACTTGCCCAAGTCACATCTATGTGACTCTGGCAGTTTCTTCCAATAAATGTGGGTTTTTTGTTGTTTACTGCCATCATGTCCAGTTGGGCCATCCACTCGTCCCAAATATACCCCCTTTCATCATTTTTGACTGAGCCCCACCGGGTAGATTTGACGTTTATGTCCCCAACGACCATTACGTCTTTTATCCTTGCGGCAGTGTTCATTATCTCGTCTACTTTCTCACTGTAGTTTTTTCTTGAGATGTTGGGGGAGATATAGCAGGCTATAATTGTGAAGTCCTTGAACTCGATGACTATATGTTCTGCCTTCTTGGTGGTGCTCTTCCCCCCAATATCTTTATTTCGGAAGAACACTGCCACATCCTTGCGTTTATCTTGTACCCATCCGCCGCTTCTAGTCAGTTTTTTATTCGGTTCTGGAATGACAAGAACATCAGAGTTTAGTGGCGAGGCTTTGGCAAATGTGAGATCGTGGGCGTTTCTCGACCTTCCCACATTTACCTGCAACGCTCTGATACCGGGTTGATTCATACTGGAGGCCATTTGGAGTGCTGTCCTTTACGGGGACCTATTCCTACAAAAATATGTAGTCGATAAAACCAATAAATAAATAAGTTAATAAAATAAACAAATAAATAAATAAATTAACATATAAATATATAAAATCTGTATATGGGACATTTACAAAGGTTAAAATAAATAAATAAATGAATAAATAAACATATAAATATATAAAATCTGTAAATAAAACATTCACAGTTAATGAAATAAGTAAATAAATAAATGAATTAACATATAAATATATAAAATTTAGTGTTTTTAAATGAAACTCAAGGTCTCTAGTTAATTCCACAATATAATACAAGTTATTGAAAATTCTAAAAAATTGACAATTGTTTCGATAAATCAATATCATCGTCAGAATGACAGAAGTTACATTTCATTTTATGCCTACCTGATGTTTAGTAGTTATTTTTGGCTAGACCAAGAAGTAACCTAACTTGTGATTGGCTTAATATATGTTTATAGAAAAAAGAAGAAGATGTGATATTACAAATATTGAAGCTTAGATATTATTAGACCTATGGTGATATCCTGGATATCATTTTTCCAATTAAGATCAGTATAACTGTGCAATGATATAGAAAACCAGGAAAACTATATCTGCTGATCTTTACAATTATCACTTAGGAAGACAGTTTATTAGTGGAGAATTCCCTAGATTTAACTGTTCATTGACAACTTCATATTGTGGGTTTCTTAAATGTCTTCTAATTTCCAGTTCTTCAAGGAAATCCAGTTCTTGTTTCTTTTCACAAATATGCAGTACTTCTAGTTCTGTGTTAGGTGTCAATGAATGATTGGTGTCAAGTAGATGTTTTGCGTAGTGGGATTTATCTGGTTGTTTTAATCTGTATGCTCGTAAGTGCTCACTGTATCGTATTTCAAAATTCCTAAGGGTCTGACCCAAATAGACAGCATTACATTCTGGACATTTGAGTTTATATATACCTGACTTCTTTAATAGTGGTATTTTTGTTTTTACATTCAACAATTTTGTACTAACGTTACTTTCTGTTTTAAAAGAAATTGTTGTATTTGTTGCTGAAGATATTATCTTTGAAATATTATTAGAAATATTTCCTGCATATGTGATGGTTTTATAAGTTTTAATTTCATCAGCTTGTTTAGGATATATTAGTTGTAATGCCACTTTTTCCTCTTTTTTACTAATTAGCTTATTTATCATATCTAATGGATAACCGTTAGATGTTGCTATTTGTCTAATTGTATTAATCTCTCTATAAAAATTACATTTGTTCATAGGAACTGAAAAAGCTCTATGTATCATTGAATTATATGCTGCTAGTCTGTGTGACACAGGGTGGTTAGAATTGAATGGAATTGTTACATCAGTTTGTGTTGGTTTTCGGTAAATTGAATAATCAAGTACATTATTAACTCTTTGAATTTTTAAATCAAGAAAATTAATTGAGCTATTTTCTTCAATTTCTAATGTAAATTTAATTTTCGGGTGTAAATTATTGATGTGGTTGAAAAATACATCTAATTGTCGTTCACTACCCATAAAACAAGCTAATATGTCATCTACATATCTATACCAAAATAAAATATTTTTCGAAATATTACTTTCAAAGATCTTTCTTTTTAAATTGCCCATAAAAATGTTTGCTAAAATAGGTGATATAGGGCTTCCCATTGGTAAACCTTCATTTTGAATATATATCTTATTGTCAAAAGTGAAATAATTCTGATTAATGCATACATCAAATAAATTAAGTATATCTGATATTATTCCTGGATTAATATTTTTATCTTCTAGTAATTTTCTTACAAGTGTTAGACATTCTTTAGGAGGAATTTTAGTAAACATGTTAGTTACATCGAACGATATGAGTTTATAGTTATCTTGTAAGAGGATTGCTTTCAACTTTTTGATTAGTTCTATTGAATTTCTAATTGAGTACTGAGATTCATATCCGTAAGTATTGAGTATATTGTTGAGCTTATTCGCCAATATATTATTAAGAGCATTAACATAAGAGACTACAGGTCTAATTGGTTTCGTTATTTTATGTAATTTAACTGTTCCATATAATTGTGGACAATGAGGATTCTTATGTATGATAGACCTCTTTTCGTAATCATTTAAAAGATAATTTGAATTATTAACAATATCCCTTACATTATTAGAAAACTTCTTTGTTGGGTCTGCTTTAAGAACTTTCACATCGCTGGATTCTATAAAGTTATATACTTTGGAATTGTAATTTTCAGTCGTCAAAATGACAGTAGCGTTCCCCTTATCAGATTTTGTAACTGTTAGGTTATTATTCTCTAACTTCTTTTTTATTGCGTTTAAAACTGAAATGTCATTTTTTGTTTGACGTTTAACTTTTGAAGGTTCAATATTTTTGTTTAAATTGGCAATTTTCAATTTCTCATGAAGAAAATTATTTGAATTAGATTTTAAAGCTATTTCTGACTCTGTAGCTATAATTTGTTTAATATTATTCGTAAATTTAGGTGGTATGCTGTACTTTAAACCTTTATTTAAAAATTCTATTTCACTATTTGTAAAATTAGTGTCTGAAAGGTTTTCAAATCGTGGTGCAAAGTGTGTTGGTATGTAGGTTCTTACAGTTTCATGATGTTTTGAGTATTGAATTTTATGTTGTGTGTGTTCAAGATTCTGTAGCTTCTTTTCTTGTTTCTTAAATTCCATATGCTTCATCGTGCTGACATTTTCTCTAATTTTGTCATCCAAACAGTCAAATTCTATTGGATGTAATTGGAATGTGAGTTCTGAATGTACAACTTTTATGTAGTTGTCTAAGGAGTCTCTAACTTTGAACCATTTCTTACATTCTGATTTTATCCAAACTCGTTGAGCACATTTTATAGCTTTTTGTGCTTGTGGTGTTTTAGTGTGACATTTTATATTCACATAATTTGGTATTACTTTTTTTCTAAGGCATTCTTGGTTAAACCAAATGTTTTGTGATGCTTTGTAACGTTTTTGTAGTAACTTCTGGTACAGTCGGGTCAAATCTTCTCTCGAAGATTTTTTAATGAAATTGACTGTCTCGACCCTTACTTCGTGGGATATGCAATTTTATTAAAAACTCTTCGAGAGAAGATTTGACCCGACTGTACCAGAAGTTAGGATATTGTTAATAATTCAAATTATCTTTTAAATGATTACGAAAAGAGGTCTATCATACATAAGAATCCTCATTGTCCACAATTATATGGAACAGTTAAATTACATAAAATAACGAAACCAATTAGACCTGTAGTCTCTTATGTTAATGCTCCTAATAATATATTGGCAAAGAAGCTCAACAATATACTCAATACTTACGGATATGAATCTCAGTACTCAATTAGAAATTCAATAGAACTAATCAAAAAGTTGAAAGCAATCCACTTACAAGATAACTATAAACTCATATCGTTCGATGTAACTAACATGTTTACTAAAATTCCTCCTAAAGAATGTCTAACACTTGTAAGAAAATTTCTAGAAGATAAAAATATTAATCCAGGAATAATATCAGATATACTTAATTTATTTGATGTATGCATTAATCAGAATTATTTCACTTTTGACAATAAGATATATATTCAAAATGAAGGTTTACCAATGGGAAGCCCTATATCACCTATTTTAGCAAACATTTTTATGGACCATTTAGAAAGAAAGATCTTTGAAAGTGTATTTCGAAAAATATTTTATTTTGGTATAGATATGTAGATGACATATTAGCTTGTTTTATGGGTAGTGAACGACAATTAGATGTATTTTTCAACCACATCAATAATTTACACCCGAAAATTAAATTTACATTAGAAATTGAAGAAAATATCTCAATTAATTTTCTTGATTTGAAAATTCAAAGAGTTAATAATGTACTTGATAATTCAATTTACCGAAAACCAACACAAACTGATGTAACAATTCCATTCAATTCTAACCACCCTGTGTCACACAGACTAACAGCATATAATTCAATGATACATAGAGCTTTTTCAGTTCCTATGAACAAATGTAATTTTGATAGAGAGATTAATACAATTAGACAAATAGCAACATCTAACGGTTATCCATAAGATATGATAAATAAGCTAATTAGTAAAAAAGAGGAAAAAGTGGCATTACAACTAATATATCCTAAACAAGCTGATGAAATTAAAACTTATAAAACCATCACATATGCAGGAAATATTTCTAATAATATTTCAAAGATAATATCTTCAGCAACAAATACAACAATTTCTTTTAAAACAGAAAGTAACGTTAGTACAAAATTTTTAAATGTAAAAACAAAAATACCACTATTAAAGAAGTCAGGTATATATAAACTCAAATGTCCAGAATGTAATGCTGTCTATTTGGGTCAGACCCTTAGGAATTTTGAAATACGATACAGTGAGCACTTACGAGCATACAGATTAAAACAACCAGATAAATCCCACTACGCAAAACATCTACTTGACACCAATCATTCATTGACACCTAACACAGAACTAGAAGAACTGCATATTTGTGAAAAGAAACAAGAACTGGATTACCTTGAAGAACTGGAAATTAGAAGACATTTAAGAAATCCACAATATGAAGTTGTCAATGAACAGTTAAATCTAGGGAATTCTTCACTAATAAACTGTCTTCTTAAGTGATAATTGTATTGATCAGCAGATATAGTTTTCCTGGTTTTCTATATCATTGCACAGTTATACTGATCTTAATTGGAAAAATGATATCCAGGATATCACCATAGGGCTAATAATATCTAAGCTTCAATATTTGTAATATCACATCTTCTTCTTTTTTCTATAAACATATATTAAGCCAATCACAAGTTAGGTTACTTCTTGGTCTAGCCAAAAATAACTACTAAACATCAGGTAGGCATAAAATGAAATTTAACTTCTGTCATTCTGACGATGATATTGATTTATCGAAACAATTGTCAATTTTTTAGAATTTTCAATAACTTGTATTATATTGTGGAATTAACTAGAGACCTTGAGTTTCATTTAAAAACACTATGAGCATATTCCACGAAGTAAGGGTCGAGACAGTCAATTTTCATATAAAATTTATATATAAGACATTCACAATTAGTAAAATACGTACACAAATGGGCAAGATACCGACGAGTAAATATATAAAATGTGTATAAATTAATTGACTAGAGACGAATAATATATAAATATAAAAGGACAGAAACGAATAAATAAAAGTAAAATCTGTAAATGGGCCGTAGGACAATGTGTTAAATAAACAACATAAACAGACAAGTAAAATGACTAGATGAATACATAAAAAGAATGTATAAGGGACGAGAGAACATAGATAAATAAATGAAACAAATAAATAAACGAATAAATAGACTATGAATAAGTATGTAAAATATATAAATAAAGATAAAACGATCCCCCGGGAGGCATCTCCATAGTTGTGTTCCATATTACTATTTAATTCCCTTCCCGTATACCCAGTCTCTATATTTAGGGCACCTCATTGTGTCCTTGCTCATTACAGGACAGGCACCTGGCTTCGTTTTGGCACTCCTGTGCGCGATGCCCGTCCATTATGCAATTAAAACATTTCCTGCTCCGATCATTTCCTTTACATTGGTGTGTGTTATGGCCGTACTCCAGGCATTTATAACACCTGACGAGCAAACTGCATTTATACCTAACAAAGCAAACAATAACACAGTTTATTAAATATTGAAACAGTTAAACGAATAACAAAAAGTAAATTACTCAAGTTGCTCAAATTGAGCACCATTTTCTGTAAGACCAAGTTCAAGTGATAGTCTTACATCTCTTGAAATGTCAGGTGTAACTGCAGCAACTGTAGTCGGTGGAGTAATATACACAATATTTTTCACGTGCATCCATAAAAATATGTTCGCCACTTCGTTGTGTCTTCCCAGATACATTCCCGTAGCCAAAGCGGGGCAGCCCCCAGTGACATGTTCGATAGTTTCTCCCACTGCTTTACACTTTCTGCAGACATCGTTAACGTCGGGGACTTTAAGAATGTATTTCTCATAATTTCTAGTTCGGATGATGCTATCCTGAATGACTGTTATAAATCCCTCGGTCTCTGGGTGTAACGTTCCTTCCTTCAGCCATAGAACCAAGGTTTCCTTATCAATATCTGGGTTGTTTAACGCATTGGGATACTTTCCGTGGAGCACCTTGTCTTGCCATGCTGTTTGGATATCCTCGTTCGTTAGGATCGTTACAGCATGTTGTCGATCTTTGAGGTTAAGCGGTGTATATCTGTTGTCACTCTCCACTATTTTCCTAATGAGAGGCCTGTTCGAGTTAAAGAAGTAGAGTCTCATGTTCTTCTCTTGGGTTCGGCACATTCTTTTGACGCTGCTTAATCCCCTGCCCCCTTGCGTTCTAGGCATATATAGTCTTTCAACTGCGCTCTTTGGGTGATGCATTCGAAACTTTGTAAGTGTAGTCCTCGTCATTCTGTCTAGGTCTTCCAGGTCTGTATCTGAATACTTTAGTATTCCAAATGAATACGCCAGACTAGGGACAGCATATGTGTTGATGGCTGTAATCATGTTCCTAGAGTTGAGTTTAGTATACAGGAGCTTATTTAAGCGCTGTTTGTATTTTTTCTGAACTCCTTCTTTAGTTGTGTGTGGTCTATCTTTCTATTCTGCAAAATTCCGAGGTACTTGTACGTTTCTTCTGGACGAATTTCGCAAAATAACGTGTATTTTCCATCTGCTGTGTTAATCTTCCTTTTGTGACATGTATTTCGGCACATTTCTCCAGTCCAAATTCCATTTTAATATCGTCGCTAAATGTTTTAACATTATTATTATTATTATTATTGGAACTGAGGCACAGGTTTGTCCTGGTGTGTTCCGCCTATACGGGTGGAGGCCAAGTATAGGAGGACTCTATTGATGTCGGAGGAATGATCTAACAATATTGCATGTTTGCAGTATTACGGCTTTCTGTGTTTGGTTGTGTATGGTTGCGGGTAGATTGAGTTCTGATAGGTGTCCGATGAAGGATGTGTGAGTGAGACCTGTTGATGAAATGATGATTGGTATGACAGTGACCGTTTTCTGTTTCCATATTCTTTCAAGTTCTATGGCAAGCGGGATGTACTTTTGGATTTTTTCCGAATATTTAGCTGGTACGTTGTGGTCGTTTGGTATAGATATGTCTATTAGGTATGTGTGCTTCTCCTTCTTGTCCGTGAACGTAATATCGGGTCTATTGCATGATAGGGGTTTGTCAGATTGGAGAGTTTTATCCCAATATAGTTT
Source organism: Galeruca laticollis (assembly GCA_963921935.1). NCBI lineage: Eukaryota > Metazoa > Arthropoda > Insecta > Coleoptera > Chrysomelidae > Galeruca > Galeruca laticollis. The sequence continues at coordinate 232,332,524 of OY998177.1, forward strand.
ATAGTCTGCGTTTTCAAGTATGTCAGATGGTGTGTATGTGTAGTAGGGCGTATGTTTGTTTAATAATGAATGTTCAATAGCAATGCTTTGGTGTATAATTTTTGCGGCGGCGTTGTGTCTATCTAGGTACTTGGTGGGTGCTAGTGTGCTACAGCTATTAGTTATATGTTCAATTGTTTCCCGTGCATTGTGACATCGTCGGCATTTATCGTCCGTTACTGTCGGGTCCTTAATGATGAATTTACTGTATGCGCGTGTGTTGATTATACCGTCTTGGATCGCTAACATGAATCCTTCTGTTTCGGGGAACAGGTTTCCATTGTGTAGCCATGTGTGGGAGTGTCTTTGGTCAACGCTTGTATTTTTAGTGTGGTTGTAGTAACGTCCATGTATTTCTTTCCCTGACCATAGGTTAATTATTTCGTTGTGTATGGTTGTTTCGTCTTTTAAACTTAGGTTTGTGTTGCATAGCTCCAATGGGGTATATTTTTTGTCGGCTTTTGTGATTGCCAAGTGAAGAGGACTTTGTGTAGCTTTATTGTAGAAGTAGTTCCTGAGACTCATGATTTGTGAATTATGAAGTGGGTGCATATCCAAAATACCTCTTCCTCCTTCAGATCGGGGCAGAGTGATTCTTTCAATGCAAGCGTTCCTGTGGTGCATGTTGTGCTTGGTGAGTTTCGTCCTGGTGCTCCTGTTAATGTTGTCTAGGTCAGTGTGTGTCCATTTTAAAACTCCAAATGAGTATGTCAGTAATGAAACTGCATACGTATTTATAGCTTTTGTGAGATTTTTTGAGTTGAGTTTGCTTTTAAGTAGTTGGGTGAGTCTTGAGGTGAATTTCTGGATGAGTCTTTGTTTGAGCTCAGTGTGGTTCAGTTTAATTGTCTGGTCGAATCATAGATATTTGTATGAGTTGGCTTCGTCCATGTGCTCTATTTTGCCAGTTGTGACTGTTCCATTAGTGTTTGTCCATTTACCTCGTTCTATACTGTTGGTTTTGCACTTGTCAAATCCAAATTCCATTTGTATGTCCGTCGATATTGTTTCTGTAATTTTGATAAGGGAGTTCATTTGATTTTTTGTAGATGTGTATTATTATTATTATTATTATTATTATTATTATTATTATTATTATTATTATTATTATTATTATTATTATTATTATTATCTCATCTACCTCCAAGAGGCGTGCGGTTTTAATATGCTAGAAAGGAAACAATTCAGTTTGTCTCTGCTAGTTTAAAAATTTCCTAACTATATGGCATGTTTGCCCGATGTCCACTGTGTTATCGGGCAACTCTAATTCTCCTAAATTTTTGGAAAGCTGGTTACTAACAATCCCTTCCACCGAAAACACTAAGGGGATTATTTTCACTGTATTTAGTTTCCCAGTGTTCTTGACTTCATAGGCGAGATTTTTATATTTGGTACACTTTTCTGCCTCGGTCTTCCTGATATTGTGACTGAGAGGCACAGCAATGTCGATGATAATTCCTGCTTTTTTTTCCTTTATGAATCAACACGATATCTGGCCTATTGTAATCCACAGTGCGATCAGTTTGCATCGGTCTATCCCAGTAAAGCACCACGTCATGATTTTCTATAACTGGTAGGGGATTGTACTTGTAGTACGGAGGAGGCATCACGTCAAAAAGTTTATACTTAATTCCTAATTGCTGATGGACAAGTTTAGCTACTTGATTGTGCCTTCCTAATTAAGATTCTGCAAGAGCTGTACAGCCAGCGGTAATATGCTCGATGGTCTCACCAACCATCCCGCACTTTCGACATTTGTCGGTTACATCTACCTGCTTTTCATAATTTCTCGTTCTTATGACTCTATCTTGAATAGCAATAATGAAACCTTCTGTTTCCGGGTAGAGTTCTTTTCAAGTAAGCCACTTAAAAGACGATTTTTTATCCGTACTAGGAGCTGTTGTAAGTTTAGGATACCTTCCGTGGTATTATTATTATTATTTCTGCTTGTCAAAATGGAGCATTACGGCATTCGTGATTTACCATTGGTGCTCATTGGCTCTTACCTTGCCGATAGGACCTAGTATGTCAGATTTGATGGGCGTGAATCAGTTAATATGCCAATTCGATTTGGATTTCCACAGGGTTCAGTCTTGGGACCCTTACTGTTTCTAATATTTATTAATGACTTGCCGTCAGCCGTTAACGGATGTACTTGTATTTTATATGCTGACGACACGACACTACTTTATGATGAAGATTAGTCTAATGAATCTGAACATCTTTCATTAGCAAAAAATTGGTTTGTGGCTAATAGACTTCAATTGAATTAAAGCAAGACCGTCAAAATCACTTTCACCTCGGACAAGCTTGCTCATAAGTCACAACCAGTTAAGCTTCTTGAGTTAACACTTGATTCGAGTCTTACCTGGTCTGCTCAAATTGAAGCCTTGTGCTCTGCGGTGTCTTCGCAAATTTAAGCACTGCGGCAGCTTCGGCATTGCTTGCAAACCAAAGCCCTTCGTACTGTGTATTTTGGCACCATTCACTCACTTCTCTGGGTTCTGGGTGGCAAATTAAATGTATCTATCCTTCCTATCCATCTATTTGGATATTTTCTATTTAGATAATTCCTAGTTGAAAATGCGCCAGGGCGCCATCTAACTGCTCTGATATTTAAAGGAATAAGCTCCAAGACTTCCCAAAACGCAGTTTTCAACAATCTTAGGAATTTTTGTGCATGCAAGTGACTATTAAAAAAATAAGGACCTATAACGTGATTTTCTACAATCCCACCAAACACATTTATGCTCCATCGATTCTGACGATCCAAAGTATGGAAAAAGTAATTATTTCAGTAACATTCTCTAAGTGTATTCCGCGGATCCCTAGGATTTCGCGATACCCCTGTGGGGGTTCCGTAAAAATTCAGAAAAAAAAATAAAAACGCCTCTGCCTGGAAGAATGAAACGTTGGCTTAAAGACGTTAAACGTGTTGCAACAACATATTCTAACGAAGCCGAATTTTCAAAAGCAATACGAGCGGAGTACCTATACAGGAATTACCGATCCAGACGATGATGCAACGACGTCAAGCTGTCAAGAAATGGCACCAGGTGCCTTGATGAAACATAACAAAAATAAAAATACATTGGTCGCATTCAGCAGACTAAACAATTACGGAACCGTTACGAATTTTTCTGCTGGCACAACTGCTACCTGTCAACAAGTTGAGGAGCGGTAGCGTAGCGGTCGCCATTTTATCTAGCGTAAAAAAAGGGTGCTCACTTTTGGTAGCTCGTTGCAAATATAGCGGGAAAAATATGATTCCGAGTGAATATGAATTTGAAAATGTATTGTATACAGTCGAAGCCACAGAAGAAATACACGAGATATTAAAAGATGGTAAGACAAATGAAGATTCTATATTGCAGTAACAAGAAACTTATTTAGATATAGTCCGGGAAAGTAAGGAAATAAAAGTCAAAAGTTTCCCATAATTGATTTTTCATTTTTAAATGAAAATATATTGACCCAGCATCAGTCTCCTAGATTGTCTAATAATTTCCGCTGGAGCTTGCGACGCAGCTTGCAAGCACAGCTCAGACCACCTAAAATTCAAGTGATTTATGCTCGTGTCATTTCTGGATGTGTTTTTACAAAAAAATCGTAGACATGAAAATTGAAGCAAATCTTATGCTCTTGAAGGTGACGTGAATAGTTTTTTAAAAAAAAAAATTCCGATCTTAGTTTTTCCAAAAATTGAAAAAATTTACGAAAATTATATTTTTGGTTGGTAATTATTAATAAAATATTAATATCGAGGTCAAAAGATAGATAAACATAGAGGGCGAACTTCTAAAAATTTACATTTTTTCAGATTTGGAAAATTCAAAATGGCGGCTGCGCAAATTGGAAACAATTTTTTTTTTCAATCGCGTCTAAATTTATGAACATTAACGATATTGAGAAACGGTTTGTTGCAATCGACAGAGTGAAAGTTATATTTTCATAAATAACATAAACAAAATTTTTACATTATTTTTTAGAACATTTACCGAAAATAAAAAAAATTTCATCTAGTTTTTTCTCATTTTGGCGTTGAGAAATTTGTTCAAAATATGTTTTGACGTTAAAAAATGTGAGTCCTTGAAAGACGAGTATTTAAAAAAAAAATTTTAAGATGCGACTTTTACAAGTTGAGATAAACAAATTCAAAGTCTGTTAGATTCTGTGATAAAATTGATTGAAATTTTCAAATTTTGATCACTTCGCTAGGTTGTCGAATCCCAACTCAAATTTTCATTTTTCTACCGTCAATTGGTCCATTCAAAAGAGAATAGTAATCCTAGCTCGCTCGGCCAAACGGTGCGGCGGCAGTTGCTTGGCGTTGTGGTGGGGGGGTCAGCGCTCGTTCGCAGTTGAACGGAGCTCAAGCTTTTATTTTGGTTTTCTTTGTAAAAATTTTGCATTTGTGGTTTGCTAATAGTATGGTTATTATCAACCATTACATATTGCTAGAAATAAGGTACAATGATATTTATAATTTATATCTATAAATCCATTTAATATATATATTATACATAATTCGACTAAGAATAATATTTATTTACAAATTTACATCTATTTTCTACAAATTCTCGCCCTTTTTGGTCTTTGAGGAAATGGCTCTGTACAATTTTCCTCGTCATTACCATTAGCAAACAAATTCTCATCGATATTATTGCTACTATCAATTGCAAGTTCACAATTAACTAATTGAGTCATATCAAAATTTAGCCCATCACTCAGAGATTCATTATCATCCTCGTCATTGTCAAATACCGTACTTACAATTTCGATGTTACAACAGTTTTTGCCTTCGCAATTTTTACATAATATCGTACAATGTATGCCAACTTTTTTACAACCACACCTTGTAGTAGAGCACCCTGTGGCACAAGAACACGGAATAATGTTCAATAATTCGTCGGGTACAAGTACGTCGTCAGTCATGTTAGTAAGGGTCTTTTGGGCGTTCGAAGAGAATGAGCGCTGACCCCCCACCAGAACGCCAAGCAGCTGCCGCCGCATCGTTTGGCCGAGCGAGCTAGGATTCAACAACCTAGCCAAGTGATCAAAATTTGAAAATTTCCATTAATATTATGACAGTATCTAGCAGATTTTGAATTTGTTTATCTCAGCTTGTAAAAGTCGCATCTGAAAAATATTTTTTCAAAATACTCGTCTTTCAAAAACAAACATATTTATAACGTAAACAGATATTTTTAAGAAATTTTTCAACGCCAAAATGAGAAAAAACTAGATGAAAAAATTTTTATTTTCGGTAAATGTTCTAAAAAATTATGTAAAAAATTTTTTAAAAATTTTGTTTATGTTATTTATTAAAATATAACTTTCACTCCGTCGATTGCAAGAAACCGTTTCTCAATATCCTTATTGTTAATAAATTTAGACGCGATTGAAAAAAAAATTGTTTCCAATTTGCGCAGCCGCCATTTTGAATTTTCCAAATCTGAAAAAATGTAAATTTTTAGAAATTTGCCCTCTATGTTTATCTATGTTTTGACCTCTATATTGATGTTTTATTTATAATTACCAACCAAAAATATAATTTCCGTAAATTTTTTTCAATTTTTGGAAAATTTAAGAACGGAAAATTTTTTTTTTAAAAAACTATGTACGTCACCTTCAAGAGCATAATATTTGCTTCAATTTTCACCTCAACGATTTTTTTGTAAGAACACATCAAGGAATGACACGAGCATGAATCACTTGAATTTTAGGTGGTCTGAGCTGTGCTTGCAAGCTGCGTCGCAAGCTTCAGCGGAAATTATTAGACAATCTAGGAGAGTGATGCTGGGTCAATATATTTTCATTTAAAAATGAAAAATCAGTTATTGGAAAGTTTTGATAGTTAACAGATTTTTTGACCTTACTTTCCCGGACTTTATTATATATTTATTTTTAGATGCTGATTTTTTTAGAGAATTTGTTGTAGATAAAGAAATAGCAAGAAACAACGCTGGACCTAACGAATCTGCTGGCGAGTGCTGTAAAATTGTATCATAAACACATGTTATTGTTGTGGTTTGTCAATTTGTCATACTTTCATGTTTTTAAGATTTGGAAGAAAAAGAAAATATATTTAAGTGGACGGAACCAACCACGAAATTATTAATTTCCTGTTACAAAGAGAGACAGGAACATTTTCGTAATCCAAAATTAAAAAAACTGACTGTCTGGGGTACAACAAAAGACAACTTCTTTAAAAATGGATATGACATTACTGAACAGGATCTTGACAGGAAGTGGAGAAATTTAAAAAAAACGTACATCACACTTGTGGACAATAAAAAATCAACTGGGCGTGTCAGAATTTGTTGGCAATACTTTGAATATTTTCAAGATATATACAATAAAGATAAATCTTCCAATCACCATATCCTGCTTGACAAAACCTGATGTCACCCCTGTACCTCATCTTCCCTCTTATGCAATTGCTATTGATACCCCGTCAAGATCTTCCTGTTCAAACTTACCTGAACAGAAAAATCCCACCACTCCGTCTCAAAATATACCAACTTCCTTAAAAAAGATGTTTTTAGAAGAAAAAGAAAATCAAAAAGGTAGAAACAAACATTTATATACTTTTAGAAAGCAGCTAGTTGAAGTGGAAGATAAAAGAGTTGAAGAACTAAAACTTATTCGGCTAGCTATTGAAGAAAGCAATAAACTTCAACTCGAGCAGAATCTCATTCAAAATGAGCGGAATAAGATTTTACAAAACTGACTACAAAAGGAGTGGTTTGCTTACTTATATTTTATAGTATAGCATAGTTAGATTAATAAGAAACTTCAGTAAAAATAAGATAACTTTAGTTTAGTTACTTTAATTGTAAAAAATATCATTGCTGAAATTTATTTTGGAAAAAATATATGTTCTAAAAGGTAGTTTTATTTAACGTGTACAAAAAAATATATTTACATTCCTAGCATCAACTGTTCAGCTATGTTATTTCTACTGCTAAATTTCTATTTATGTGATGATCACCATCATACTCATCCAATATTCCTTCATCAGGTTGAAATTCCTCTACATCTTCCGCATCTTTCAAAATAATAAAGTTATGCAGAACACATGCAGCTGTTATTATTTTACAACCAATATCGGGATTGAAAATGTCTAGTTATTTCAGTCTTCGGGATTTGCCTTTTCGGCGACCAAAGACTCGTTCAATTACAGCTCTTGTTGAACTGTGTCTAATATTAAAATTATTTTGAACATTGTCTAAAATGACCATTATCTCTAAAGGGAGTTGTAAAGCTTATTCGTTCACTTGAACAAAATCCCGGCATGAGACTTCTCAAGGGTGGTCCAACTTCAAGTTAATGACACACTTTGTATAACAGAGGATGATCAGACTATGAAAGTTTAGGGCGCCACCACCTTTTCAAACGTTACGAGAGAACAAGAACAAAACTACGGTGATAAAGGTGGAAACACCGTGTAAAATAATTTACTCTAAATTAAACTATTATAAAAAACTAATATTAGAAACGTTAAAAATAAAATGTGCTCAAACTTAATCAACTCGAACACGATACCCTGTGGCTCTCACAGCCGGGTGGATTAGAAATAAAAGAGAATATATATAAGAAAAATTAATTTAATTCTGCCTTAGAACGGGACGGAAAAAATACAGGATGTACTTAACTGACGGTACTTTGGTGATTTAGATGTTTTGAAGGAATGGAAACGGTGTTTTCTATGGTGAAAGATGTCTCGGACCAATGGAAGCTGTCTTCAACGGTAAAGGTGTCGTAGATAGATGGAAGCTGTCTTTAACGGTAAAGGTGTCTTACATAAATGGAAGCTGTTTTCAAAGGTAAAGTTGTCTTAGATAAATGAAAGCTGTTACGTAGCTCTGACGTAGCTCTCACGTAGCTCTCACATAGCTCTCACATAGCTGCTGTGCTTACCACAGCAAATTAAGAAAACTTTCAGAACAAGAGAAAACGTGAGTACGTGTTTTCTCTTTAACGTCGGTATCGGAAAAGGGAGGATTTTCAGCTTGTAGCGAACAGGGGGAAATTGACAAATGTCAATTGTCTCAACGTTCAGTTTTAATTCTATGGTTGGGAGTGGCTAATGAGACGGCAAGCGGAAATTACACGGAATTTATTATATTACATCGAAACAGGTCGATGGACATGTTGCAGAGTCATGACGTATAAAGATAATGGGTATGCATAATCTCCAAGTATATGAAGATTTTGAAGTAGATTATGGATTTCATTATATACAGGACTATTTCTGAATACACGTGCATCATGTACACGGCCAGGTACCCCAACAAAGACATCTATAAACATCATTTTATGATCACAGGTACCTAAAATAATTGGAATGAATTTTACTTTATTTTATTAAATATCTAAGTCATACATTGTAATATTATAGAATGGTAACTGTTTCTATTAAAATACTCATTAGCATTATGGTTCGGCTGTTTTATTTCCACATGATAGCCATCTATTGCACCTACGGTGCCAGGTATTCCATTAATGGCGTGAAATCCCTATAACATACATATTGTACATATTTATAAAGATTCAAGTAAACAATTTATACCGGTTTCATCATATTAAAATTTACTGGCCAATTTATATAATCGTGTAATAAACTACACACATTGGCCACTATTTGTACAAATATAGTATGGACTGAACTTCGTGCCATCCCAAATCGATCTCCAGCTGCCAAAAAACTTTCTGGTTTAGATATAACCCAAATCATAAACAGGAGTTTTTTTTCGAATGGTATTTTATTTTGAATACTGTCTATCTTGCCAATAACTTGTGATAATGTCTAAAATTTGAACAGTACTATATTTACTGCAAATTATTTTGACTTTGGCTATATATGTACTTACTTCAAAAGCTGCCTTGGACATTCGAAAATGTTCTTTAAATAAATCCTCCATGTATTATGTAATTGTAACTTCATAAAAATTTTCATTTTTTGGTACCATTCCCCTCTCATTATCATCATCATATAATGGTTGTGCTAAATCATTAACAATTTCTCCCACAATATTCATATTAATTTGCTCATCCAATGATAAAAAAATTACCAAATTGTTATTCATTTTCTAAAACACTATCTATAAAACGTTAAAAATTAACAAAAGGATAAGACGAATCGAAAAGAGGCTAACCTTTGTTTGTTATTTAAAATTGATGACAGACGTCAGTGACGTCACCTAGCAGTTCATCCAGCAGAAGTAGCAAAAGCTCCGCTACCGATACGTAGCGTTAACGTTATTTGCTCTTTCTGCTGAATGCGACCATTATGTTTAGTAAACTGTTGATCAGAGATAACCCACAGATAGATGAGACACTGATTGTGGCGCCATATAAAGAGGCCGTCGAGTAAACAACTGAGTGATGTTGGAAAGATTTCTGTAATTTTAGGTTTTGGCGGTATATTCAAATATACTGTATTTTAATTATTTTAATTCAAAATAACCATTCATAGTCCATCGTTTGATATTTCATTCAATTCAACTCCATTAACTAAATAATGATTAGATGTTGAGTTAAATTAAATCAAATATCAAATGATGGACCATAAATGGTTAATTAAATTGGAAAAAATAAAACAATAATCATATAAACAATTTATTTATTTTGGTATAAAAAAACACCAATAATTTCTTTCACAAAGTACTTTCCTTAACAAACATAATGACAACAAATGAATTATAGTGTAAAAACCATGCAATAATTAAAAAATATTTTGAGTAACATACATTCTAGATTGGAGTATTATTAGATTTTCAAATGATGTTAAATCAAGATAAAAGTAGAAAATTATGTATGATAAGTTTATATTAATTTATTATTACACTAGTATAAACACACAGAGCTGGACAAACTGCAGGAGTATAACTGTTACTTACCTATACAAAAAAAGTGTTTGCAATAAGTTGTTAACTACTATTTTTGGAAACTTTCTGTGAAAAAAACATTTGAGTATGATTACTGTGAATGTAAGAACAAAAGTAATTGGAATATTTTCATAGGAAAAGTTGTTAAATACTGCCCAGCTCTGTAAATACAAGGTGCCAAGTAATTACATATAAGAGTACTAAACAGCACTTGTGACTGTACAACATTATATAATATATCCAACATTTCATTTCCACTTAAAACACATCTTTATTTCTTTACTGGAAGTATTAAATAGGTTTATAACACAAGCTTAAACCTAGTATATTGCATATTTGTATATTTCTACATTTAAAAGCATTCCGTTCTTATGAAATCATTGCTTAAGGCAGTTTAAGTTACTCTGCAGCTCCTGGCAGTCTATGATTGTTAAGATGTTTCCTAAGGGCTCTTAAAAATCCCACCGTCTCATGGAGTCCTTTCTTGTTTCTGGTTGAGGTTCTACAAGTAAACACACAAAATAACAACAATAAATAAGTAAACACACAAATATGTTTGAAAATTTATGTCAACAAAAGAAAACAAAATGCGCCTACTATCGAAATAATAAGTTTACACATGTTTTGTACTAAGCCAAAACATATCATAAAATGTTTGAATGTATACATTTGTTTGGTTTTTTTGATTCCCTTTTTTGAAGATTTCGATTTTTTTAGGAATTCTTGATTTTTAATAATTTTTTTATTTTTTGTCTTTATTGGATATTTTGGATTTTTGGTTACCGCTAGACCAACTACTTAGACGTAATGCCTCAACAAAAGTTAATACTCCTTTTCATTTCCCATAAATTGTCACACTATGGGCTATATAAGAAAATCGGCAAGGGATCAATACCTTCCATCCTATAGCTGGTAGAGGGAATATAGCTTTAACAGAAAATAAAACCCAGATTATTATTTTTTTAATGGATACATTTTAAAATGGAATTGTCTGAGTACGGTGTACACACTAGATATAAATTGAGTGAATGAAAAGACGAGTACTGAGTATGTCATTTGATTAAAATGCCAGCTAAGCGCTTTCAGCCATTAGGTCATTCTCAAAGCTGTCGACAAGAGAAAAACGTACAACCGGTACAATGTACACACAATTAAATAAAATGTTTGATGTTACATAATTATTTAGGTAAAATTTGTTAAAATTACCCTATAAAGAGGGTGTGCACACATATCATTCAGTTGGTAATCAAATTAGACGTTTCGTTATGTGAATTACAATTGTACACACTCTTTATAGAGTATTTTAACAAATTTTAGTTAAATAATGTCATTTTATTTCATTGTATGTAACAGTTACAGGGTTTGATGTTTTTTGACACTTCCTGTTTATTTTTTTCTTGACGACAGCTTTCAGAAAGGTGTAATGGATGAAATCGCTTACCTGGAATTTTAATAAAATTACACGCTCAGTACTCGTCTTTTCGTTCACTCAATTTACATTTTAAAATGTCCAAAATTATAGCATGCTATATTGAATACAATAAAACTTACCATCAATTTTTGTTAATTTCCACTCATATGGGAAGGCAAACCAAACTGTCTTAATAACCTCCCTTCGTCTTTCTCAAATCTAAAGAAACACTGTTTTTGAGAATGAAGAGATCATATCCTCCATCGTTTCTTCGTCGACAAATTTGATGATTTATTACCACTGCTTTTAAGGCATATTAATTTTATCTTCCTGGGTTGGAGGAACAAAACTGTAAAAAGAAATATTTACTTTATTAATGCAGCAATTTTCAGTTTAGCTAATGTAAAGAACAACCATGATCTCTAAAGTTGTCGATTAAATTAGTAAAAATTCTCTGTGTTTTATAAAAATGAAAATAATGGTTGTTAATTGTGAAAGAAAAAATGCTCAAATTTTTTTAATAAAACTTACCAAGTACACCACTTATTACTCCTTCAGAATACACTTTGACATTGTCTTTTCAATTAATAACAATAAAGCAACGAAACAACAGATAAATATTACACTATAGCAATTAAAAAATACCGTAACCTTAAAATAACCTCTACACTTGAACTAAGAAATGATAACAGTATAACATATAACATATGGGGATGGGGACGCGCAATATGATATCGCGCATACGCAGGTATAAAAATCAATAAAATTTGATTACTAACGACGTTACAGTTTTCGTTAATTTTTTGGAATTATCTACCGATTTTAGTTACTCGACGGGCTCTATAGATGGCACGGTCTGCAGTGTCCCTAGCCTGCTGTTGATAACTTCCAAACCATTGAAAATAAGTATAGAAAACCCTCATACACTATGAAAGAAATATAATGGTGCTTTTCCACGCATTGAAAATATACAAGGTGTTTAATTTTAAATAATAAAGTAATTATTAGATAATGATAATTTATTAATATTGTTAAGATAGATATTTTATATATCCGAAGTCTTCAATATCAATTATTAAAAAATTTGACATTATTTGCAATGAACACACATTATACATAATATTCAAATCCATATATAACAACGATTATTGGTTCAAAGTATCCTAAATCACTATTGTAAACTTCACTTATCTAAATTAAATGGTTTTGTTGAGATTTAGCTTCTACGGCAACTCTTCATTTTCCCAAAAAATGTAATGTCTCAAGAACTGCTAAACCTAGGTACATGAAACTTCATTTGATGTTGACCTAATTTACAATATAAAATTGAAAAATGTGATCAAATAAAAGGTGTTTGATATGTTTAATTACTAATTGTAGATCGTAGATTATGGTTATCTGAAAGAATTTTCTAAAAATATCACCATTTGCCCACTAGAGACCGTATAAATACAGGTGACTCGCCCTAATAGCTCAATTATTTCCTTTAAATTCTTTCTGAATTTCCTGAGATTTTTAGAAAAATATTTTATTACTCAATTCTTGGTAAACACGCGTATGTACCACATCTCACATAATATCTCGAATCGAACGTCAGTTTTTTACGATTCCACAGCCATTTATTGTTCTGTTCAAACGTCCATGAAACAATTTTGATTTTGATTGGTAATTTTTCTTTTTCAGTTATTACGCTTCGACAGCATTTCCTGTCGGACCCACTCGACTGGTTCCCCCGATAAAGAGACAGAGGTTGATGACCACGACGAGAAATGGCAAAAATCAATCGCAAAAAACAACGACGATTCCTCCACTCGACCAACTCAAAGTTTATAGTAAGTATAATGAAATTTGATTTGTATCGTTACGACAAATATAATAAATGAAGAACTAGACCAGGGTAGAAGCCTTTAAAAATAATAAAAAGTGAAACAAAATAATAGTAGGATGAAACCCATTAGAAAAGGGGGGGAATATTATAAAAATGAAAGGAAAAATAATTTACGGGCGATCTGAGGTCGGGAAAAGGATGGGGGTGAGTTTTTAAGGGTAAAAAACGGTTTTTCTCTATTTCCGGTAAAACTAAAAGTCTTATCGAAAAAAAAACAAATGGCAAAGTTGTAGAAAATGAATGGATCTAAAACTTTTGTTTTCACACTTTTTTCACATAACCTCAAAATTTATGTGAAAAATTCAAAAAACCAATATTCTTTTTTTTCTTTTAGAAAAATTTTGTTTAACGAAATTTGATGAAAACTCACCTTTTTATGTCCCAAATACGCTGTAATTTATTTGATTAAAAATATTTATTTTTTCACCTTATTTTGAATTAATATCGAAAAAACACCCTAATTTTCAATCGAAAACTCACCCGTCAAAATATCAGCTTTTTCAAAAAAGTTGGTATGTTTTCCGTTCGTTGAAATCTCTACTTTCCGATGGTGAAAAAAAAATATATGTTACTATAGTAAATCTTCTCAGAAAATGCAAAAAATCGAAAAAAACTCGAATTCGAATTTTTTTTTAATTATTATAAAAAATTTGGAGCTATTTATTAAAATTAACACTTTAATTACTCGAAAAACGTTAGATCACATGCTACATTGATGAAAAAAAATTCCAAATAAAAACATACTACCATAATTAACAAACAAATAAGTTAATAAAATTAATATTTAATAAGACATCTACAATATTTGGAGAAAGTTGTCGAATCTTCTTTAAATGATATGCGTAGATGTCTATTTATAACTATTCCAAGATAAATTATATACCTGAGTGACCTACGAAAAATCGTAGCCCATCAAAAGATATTTCATGGAGAAGTGGGGAAGGGGCTAGGCGGGTCTGGCTCTTACTACATTATTGTTGTTTCAAAGAATATCGTTAACTATTGACAGTAAAAAAGATATGGAAACTTATTTACAATATGAGCTTGCACCTTTTCCATTGTCACTTTTTACAAAAAATGGCCTTAGGAAAAATGTTAAATCTCAACTTTACGATTTATTTGTGAGTGCGAATGGACCAACGCTTTCTGACGGTGTAGTGCATGTCGTTGACGGTGGATTTTTACTGAACAAAGTAATTTGGCAAAAAAATGAAACGGTAGAAGAGATAATGAATAAATATTTGCGCTATGTTGAAAAACATTCCGCAGTGAGCAGCTATATTGTCTTTGATGGGTATCCCGAAATTAAGAAATCAGTTAGTGTCACAACAGTACCAGCAGCTACTTCAACTAAAAGAGGAGAACGTAGTCGTAGAAAAACCTCAGACAATATTCCAGAGTTCGATTATCAAAATCATACAAAAATACCTTTTTTGCAAGAAAAATTTTTATCTAACGAGAAAAATAAGGATATAATAATAAAAACTTTGATGAAAAGATTACAGTCACGAGGATTTTCCTGCAACCAAGTAGAAGAAGATGCTGATGCTGACATAATTGAAACCGCGATAAAAGTTGCAATGAGTACTAATAAAACTGTAATTGTTGTGGGCCAAGATATTGATCTTTTGGTCCTTTTAAATCAGTTAAATTCATATAATCATGACATTTATTTTCTCAAACAAGGTTCTGGAAATGTAAAAAACCTATTTTACACGTCTAATACTTTCAAACATGAATCATTAAGAAACATTGTTGCATTTCTGCATTGTTTTTCTGGTTGCGATACAATATCTGGATTTGCCGCAAAAGGAAAGAAAAGTATCGTCAATTCATTATTAGACGTTAAAAATTTGTCAAATTTGACCAATGTTTTTTATAAGAAAGATGCAAGTGAAGAAGAAATAAAAAAAATGGATTACAACTAATCAAATCTATTTATAAATGTAAAAAGGAAAAAATTACACTGAATCAATTAAGGTTTCAAAAATATCAATTGGCAAAAATTAAATCATCTTTCGTTTTGGCAAACCTCCCACCCACAGAAGGAGCAGCAGAACAACATTGTTACAGGGCATATTATCAGCTTCAAACTTGGTTGAGTAACGAACTAACAGCAACAGATTGGGGCTGGAAGCAATAACAACGTGGAATTATGCCCAAATTCACACAAAAAGAATTAATTCCGGGAATATTGCTCAAAACTATTTGCTGCAGCTGTGAAACTGGATGTAACAGTTTAAAATGTGGTTGCCGAAAACATGGTTTAAAATGCACACATTTATGTTCAAACTGTCATGGTTCTGAAAATTGCTCCAATATTGAAAAAGAAACCTACGAGGAAGTTAAGGATTCAGAAGAAATTGTGGATGAAGAACCAACGCAGTCTGGAAATAATGTTGGAGAGGGAGAAGGTGATAGTCATGAAGATTTCGAAGATTTACTAGAATCGGAGATGTTTGACGAATCTAACGATGAAGAAATGCCATTAAAAAGACAGAAACTAATGGATAAGTGATTAGAATTGAATATAAGGTATTTATGAATGATAAGATTAATGTGTTTAAAAATATTGTAATGAATAACGTAATCAGAATAAAGTATCTACATTTAATTGTACGATTTACATTTATATTTATATCTAATGAGATTTTCTATCACATAAATGTAATTAGTATTAAATAAATCAACTTTTTGATTGAAACAAATTGCAGCAATCACATTTTTTAGATGAAATTATTTATAATAACTAAAAAAAATTTGGAATTCGAGTTTTTTTCGATTTTTTGCATTTTCTGAGAAGATTTACTATAGTAACATATATTTTTTTTCACCATCGGAAAGTAGAGATTTCAACGAACAGAAAACATACCAACTTTTTGAAAAAAGCTGATATTTAGAGGGGTGAGTTTTCGATTGAAAATTAGGGTGTTTTTTCGATATTAATTCAAAATAAGGTGAAAAAATAAATATTTTTAATCAAATAAATTACAGCGTATTTGGGACATAAAAAGGTAAGTTTTCACCAAATTTCGTTTAAAAAAAATTTTTGTAAAAGAAAAAAATAAAAAACCAAAAAATTGGTTTTTTGAATTTTTCATATAAATTTTGAGGTTATGTGAAAAAAGTTTGAATACAAAAGTTTTAGATCTTTTTATTACCTACAACTTTGCCATTTGACTTTTTTCGATAGGACTTTTAGTTTTGCCGAAAATCGAGAAAAACCGTTTTTTACCATTAAAAACTCACCCCCATCCCCTTCCCGACCTCAGATCGCCCGTAAATTATTTTTCCTTTCATTCTTATAATATTCCCCTCCTTTCCTAATGGGTTTCATCCTACTATTATTTTTTTTGGTTTTAAAAATTATCGACCCTGGTCTAAACAGCAAACATGTCCGGAAACATTTTAATGCGTCTACTACATAAGAAATATTGTCATTATAAACAGAAACGACGTACATGTCGTAATCTCGCTTATTACGTCATACTACGAGGTCCTTTTAAATATTTAACTCGATAGTGATTAATATAAAGTGCTTATTAGGCTTGTTGGCCATTGTTTAAACTCTGGAGGATTTTCCTACGTTGCGATCCAAATTAATTTTATAATTAAAATCAAAAGTTCCATTTCAATCAGAAACTTAAATAGTTGAGTCTTGAAATGAAACAATATTTGAAAAAAAAAATGATATATATATACAGTGTGTCTACTTAAGTTGAATTAAAATACAACCATCAGATATCAAATATTTTGAGTTGTATACGAGGTTTGTCAAAAAAGTTCAGTTCAGCTAAATCTACAGAGGAGAAATGTTGTCATGTAAAGTTATTTTGGATTAAATTTTATATTCAAATATACCATTATAGCTATTTAGCACGAAAATTTAGGTTCTTAATTTAAATACTGAATGTATTTCTTTTATCTGTTAAAAATGTGATATTGTTAATGTTTTTGAACAACCTTTCAATCTAAATACGTAAATACTCTTTTCTACTCTCACACTAGTAAATTCCATATTACCTACTATTTGGTTACTAAGTAAATATATCATTACGGATACTGACACGTAATGACTAGCACGTAATAAAAAAAATTACGCTTCAGTTCTAGAAAAACAATAATTTATCACACAAGCCTAGTCAGTCAATGGTTTCGAGTAACCATGGAAAGGAGTTAGTAGAGGTTGTTTTGACGTTTAATAATTAATAAAACTCGCTGTCACTAGCTGTTAGTGTGAATGTACATTTGTTTTAAAGACAAATAATTAAAATTAGCTCATCAAATAGTGAAAACGAACTAAGTAGCACACCACCCAATATTATACAGTTAGCCGCGGACACTACTGACAACATATTGCCAGAAAATCAAGAGGAAGGTATGAAAATGTATACCGGCAGTTTATGAACTGGCGAACAACTAACAATGTAAGTTCATGTTCTGAAAACGTACTCTTGGCATATTTTGGAGAAATCACTAAGAAATTCTAACCATCTTCATTATGGGCATTATATTCGATGTTGAGGAGTACTATAACTTTGAAGAATAATGTCAATATTGAAAATTACGCAAAATTGCGAGGTTACTTAAAAAGACAATCCGACGGTTTTGAAAGCAAAACATCAAAAACCTTACATTCTGATGAGATAAAAATTATTTTTTCTGGCCACTGTTTAATAAATAAATGCTACTTGTTATTCAAGCGTTTTATTTTTATTAATGAAGTTATTCGTAGAAAAAGTATAGTACACAACTAGAGTTGTAATTTTATTACATGCTTATAGAATTACCACACTTCGCGCTACACGGCTCGGCGCAACTTTTCTATTCGCATGTAATAAGCAACTTACAACTCTTGTTATGTAATATACGATTATACGTTGTCGTGTTTACTACTAAGTTCAAACAAACCTAGGCCAAGTCAAGTTTAGGTTCCAGAAGCTACTGGCGGGCCCATTGTGCCATTCCTGCTACTTATGCATACCATACATGAAGCCAAGTGTCACAATAAAGACTCAATCCTGCATGCCCCAGGGGCCATGACAGTAACTTCTAAGACTTGCCTGCGTAGTACAGCCCCTACATAGGGGACTTTCCTCTAAACCTAAGTTATGGAGAAGTGTTGCTTCAGACAGCAGTGCCCTGTTAAGAGTCCTTCTATATTTCTTTACCTACTTCTAGCATATCCATCAGTCCAACCCCTCCACTGCCTCAGACCCTATAGAGCATTCCAATGAGCGAGGTGTTGGTTTCCCAACCAATGCCTCGTCTCCTTATTGATTGTGGTTTTGTAAGGCCTAAGGTCGGGCCCGGGCCGCTAAAAGGAGCTGCCACCTTTTCCACAGCCATTTCATCCGCCCTTTCATTACCTTTAAAACCAGAGTTGGCCGGAATCCATTCTAGCCATACTACGTTTCGCCTTGCTAAGTCCCCAAGCCGTTCTCAACATTCAACAGCAAGCCCTGAGTTGATGGTATATTCTCTCAGGGCGATGACTGCCGCTCGACTGTCGCTGTTTATGGTTACAGTTCACATAACATCTGTCTAGATTTATATGCGCACATTTTTAGATATCGTGTACCTCACCGTGATATGCAGATACCCTTCTCCCGAAGGAATAAAAACTTCTGTCTTTGGGTTCCTGGAATGAATTCCAGCCCCCGCCCCATCGTTGTAGTATGAGCAATCTGCGTCCAGACGATCCTATAAGGCTGAGAATTTCCCTCTCTTTCCCAGAATTCTTTATTCCGGATTTTGACCCTATAGAGGGTTACGTAGGAGTTCTTGCGTAGGCAGATATCAGCCGCTCGAGCCAAAGCTGGAACATATACCAAGAGTCTGAGCCACTTGACGGGCCAGCAGCCTTCACCGCTTCGCACATATCCCAAACTATTTAAACGTAGGAATGCCGTTCCAGTCTCAGCCTCGATCACTTGGTGAAGAGGCCAAGAATCACCACCAACGTAGTAGATGGTGTAGTCTTCATGCAGCCAGTTGCCCCCAAACCGACCACCCTTTGGATGCATGCCAGTTGTAATCTAGCCGTGCCCAAGTTAACTCTCGGCTACCAGACCAGAGCCGCGTATGTGAGCATGATCACTTTGTAGAACTATGAGATAGTCTTAGGGGTTAGTCCCCATTTCGGACCAATGGCTCTCCTACAGCCCCAGTAAGTGTTACCCACCTCACCTTGGCGACTATCAAGGTGAGCCTTCCATGTCAGTGTCTTATTCAAGATCACTCCCAGATATTTGACGGTTCAATCATTGGAAGTGGCACTCCACCTAGGTGCAGACTCTCAGGTCTTATACCTCTTTTCTTGGTGAAAGCAACTACTTCAGCCTTGGCAGGATTGATTGTAATTCCGTGATCGTTGAACCTGCCCCGGACCATTTGCATTAGGTTCCTAAGGACGGTATTATGCCTTCTAACAACAAGGACAATAATATCATCAGAACTGTCTGTGAATATAGTGTACACACTAGATGTAAATTGAGTGAATGCAAACGACGAGTACTCAGTGTGTAGTTGTTTATTAATCTCCAGCTAAGCGCTTTCGGCTATTAAGCCATTATCAAAGCTGTCGTCAATAAAAAAGAGATCCAAACAGGTGTGATAAAAAAAGAAACAATGCACAAAGTTAAAACAGTGTTATGATGAAGTCATTAAATTAAAAAAACATTAAAATTACCCTGTTGAAAGGGTGTACAATTATAATTTACATGATGGAAATTCCCATTCAGAAATGTAAACTGTTTTAGATTTCTGAATGAGAATTTCCATCATGTAAATTATAATTGTACACCCTTTCAACAGGGTAATTTTAATGTTTTTTTAATTTAGTGACTTCATCATAACAATGTTTTAACTTTGTGCATTGTTTCTTTTTTATCACACCTGTTTGGATCTCTTTTTCAATGACGACAGCTTTGATAATGGCTTAATAGCCGAAAGCGCTTAGCTGGAGATTAATAAGCACATACACACTGAGTACTCGTCGTTTGCATTCACTCAATAATATCATCGGCATACCCAATTGCTAGAAAGCCCTCATTATTTAATAGGGATATAAATTCGTCGATTAATATGTTCCACGATGTGGTAGAAAGTCACATGGTCGTTCTATGCTGCCTCTACTGTGCGGTTGCGTAGCATGGCCCCAAGCCAATGAATTATGATTGGCTCTATTACATGATTTGCTGCAGTTCTACACATTGATTCTACAGGAGGGCTGTCGAATGTTCCCTGTATGTCCAGGAAAGCCCTTTTTTCAACTGGGCTACCATTTGGTGTGAGGCAATTTCTGTTGACTTGCCACACTGAAACGCATGCTGATTGTTGTGCAAAGGATACCTAAGTCCAACGTGCCAAAACCTGAACTGAAAGGAAACAATGTGTTTTAGTTGATAATTTTTGGTAATTATGAGAAGATTCCACAAATTAAGGATTCAAACAACCTTTCAACATTATGAGGTAATAATAACTATCTTCGGATGTATTTGAAAAGAGGGCAGTAAGAAAAAGAAGAAGGAATGTGTTACAACAAAAACTAACCTAAAACAAAACCAATGAAAAATGTCATCGCACCTTTTATTCAAACGAAATAATCCAATTAACAAAGGTCAGAGGTCTTTTTTTCCATTGGAAACGTTTTGAATAAAGCTGGTTTCAAATCCGTTGATAACTAATCTCTAGCACTTCGAACACCGGAAGCCAAAATATAAGACTTCGATGTTTTCGTCGACTTTATCGGCTCGATGTTTTGGTGACTTTTGGACAACTTAAAGCTTCCATTGTAAAGTTGTTTCTATTCTTATTCATTTTCCTTCTCATACAGTAAGTCCTACCTCATCCTCTCATTTAGATTCAACATCCTATATATATATATATATATATATATATATATATATATATATATATATATATATATATATATATAGAAACAAGATAAACACAAATTTGGTGCAAATAGGAACAGCGCAGTTATCGAAAGCATATGTAGTTGTGTCCAATTTAGCAAAAGTGGAAGTTATGTAGTTGGAAATATAAATAACAAAAAAGAAAAAGTTCTTCTTGTTGTGAGTAGTTTGTAAATTTATCGCGGAGTATACTTTGTTTCAGGTAATCAAGATATATTGATATGCGGTAACTGCAGAGAACTCTTCTCCGAACTTCAGGAACTCCTCGAACATAAAAAAACCTACTGTAAATTGCGTTTCACCTGCAAATGTGATTCAAATAAATCCAGTAAGTATTTCTTATTCCGCCTTTGTTTCGCCTTCTACGTTCAGTGCAGTGCGCCAAGCATTTTCCAAGAGTAATTTTGTATCCCATAGAAATATTTGAAGGTGTTCTTTATAATATTCTGCAATATATTATCGGAAAATCGTGATATACATTTTTAAAATTTGAAATCGGACCACATATGTGACATACAGATATTTTACAATTTATCCTATTAATTTATTTAAATTGCAATTACTCCAAAATTTATTATCCTTTTTTCTGCATATTTGAAGAGCATAGACACCGTTAGTTCTCCACCAAAATACAGTCAGGAAAATAAAATTTAACGCATATACATGTTTATTAAACTAAAATTAAATATTCCAGTTTTTCCTTGTTTTCTTGGCTTCTAATTATCCAATTGAGTCAAGTAGCGGTTCAGTTTATTCATAATTTAATTATCTACGTATCATTAATTAATGTCATCAATATTGCTCAGTTATTTCAAATGTTATGAATGAAAAAAATTAGATTGAATCGTCATTTAAAAAGTATGAAGTAAGAAAGATAAATAATTTAATAAGAAAATATGTACCGCCTGTGTCTTTCTGTGTCTATATCAGTTGAGAAGAAAGCAACAAAGTGAGACACTCCATTGTTTCTCAGCATTATCCGCTCACCTGAGCACAGTTGTTTATTTTCCAAGGATTAATCCTTTAATCATTCATTATTGTCTAGTAAAATACCCAGTCACTGTCGCACGTTCATTAAACGCTGTTTATGTCCCAATTTACGACAAATTAAACGGTTTGCTTGAGATATTGGAAGGTCGAATTTTTTTATTATATCGGTCCTGAAAAAATCGGGAGCATTTCAATACAATTGGATATCCCATCTGTTGAAATTAGTGATTCACAGTGAATTTGGCTGGACTTGCAGTATACTCTTTATTATTATAACTGTTACAATGCAGCAATAGTAGTATCGTTTATTTACGATAAAAAGACGATGATGTAAAACAAAATATTGTGATATTGCCAAGCTGTAGTTTTTTCCTTTACTTAACGAAAACTAGAAAAGTAAATCTGATGTTAGATTGACAGTTTTTCTTTTTCATTGTTCCGTGCCTCGTAGGACGTAAGTCAAAAATATTTATTTAAAAATACAAGGCTTGTATGATAGGCTTGATTAATTTACTATAAATATTTATTCATGAAAAACTATGGATAAGATACAAGAAACAGTAACCAATCATTCTATATTCGAATAAACATTTGATTATTTTACATAAAAGAGGGTTAAATGACGAACTGTAGGTCCTTATACCTTATTCGATGCTCTATAGAACCATCTTCAAGAGCACTACAAGGGTTTACGCTAAAAAGAATCAGTACAAGCTATAATCATCTTCATGCAAATTTAAATATTGTTTCTTTATACAATATCTATTATATTTATTAGAATAAAAATAGAATGGAAAAGAAAAATATAGATACACAAAATAAAATTTTGTTATAAGATATAAAAATAAAAAATCTCCCATTTTATCAGTTTTATTTATGTAGAGATACTGTGGTCGTTCTTTTAATTTGTGTATTATAAAATAAATGTACCTAATTAATTCAATAATAGTATTTAGTGATTTTGAAAAGGTGGAAATAATGCAAATGAGATAAAAATATACAAAAAATAAAACACAAGATTTCCACTACTCCACTACAAAATCATCACTGTCAAAATTAATAATAATTGGAGGCACATCCTGTCTATCAAATACGACTTCTCTATCCCACCCATCTTGTATAATTTCTCAGTGTTTTCTACTGTCTTTGACCAAATATCAGGAGTCACTTTTTCTAAAGACTTTTTCCATACACATATTGCTTATTTTGTTAAAGAACCATCAGTTCACACTTGATCTCTATAAAAAATCCTAACTATGTCCCAAATGTGTTCAATTGGGTTGAACATACAGTGGTAAGGGGGAAGTCGAAGCACTTCGTGACCATATCTTCAGATAATATGTCAGCTTCATATACTGTTGATGGTTTATTCCTACCAAAATGCATATATTTAAACAAAATAAGTTATCTAAATATTACCATAATATATTGAAAAATGTTTATATCAACTTACCGTTGTACTAAATTCAATAATTGGGTTTGAGGACAGTATTTTCAAAAGGAATATCATTTTGTATCAACCAGTTCTGTATATCAGCCTTTTTGGTCGATGTTGTTGGTACTTTATTGATCACTGTACTATGATAACTTGCCTTATCCATTACAATTGTGGCAGGTTCTTCCAAGTTCACTAAAAGCTGGTATTCAAACGAATGCAAAAAATGTTCTCGGTTCATTTCATCGTGGTAATCACCATCTTGTGTTTTGGAAGAAAAAACCAGCCCTGCTCCAGGAATATATCCAGAAGATGAACCAGCATGTTTTTTTCGCGCTTCTATGATTAGAATCTTGCCAAGAACGTCCAACAGTACCGTCTTTAAATATCTAGGTCTCATCCAAAAACACAAATTGATATAAACCTTCCATTATTATCATCTTTTTGCTATTTGAATCCAATATATTTCACTATCTTCGAGAGTGGTGTTAAACAACCATTAAAGAGTTCATGCTCCTGGAGTTTGTCTCTTAAAGTTTTCAAGGTTATGTGTTCCTCTGAAAAAATATTGTGTTAGTTAATTGTGAATAAAATAAAACAGTAAATTCAATATACTCACTGTTTCCATACATTTCGTATATAACATTCCGGAAAGCATTTTGATCAAAGTTATCAATTTCAACAGTAGGTTGTCTCTTTTTAGGTGGGCTTTTAGGCTGTTCACCTCTATTATGCTTGGCGGCAATACGGTTAACAGTGGTAACGCTAAGTTGTAAAGCTTCTGGAACTCTCTACAATATAATTACTTCAATTTATGAAAGAATAATATATTATCAAGTTTAATTAACCTAACCTAACATTAAAAACTTTTAATCATTTACATTCAAATATGTAACAATAATGTTGATAATGATGAATACAAATAGCGATTACTATTACTTACGTCTCTTACAGCAGTAAGCGGAAGAATCGGGCCCCCATTTCGGCATTCTCGTTCAAAATAGCTCAACAGAGATGTTACCATCTCTTGACATTTTCTGTTCAGCTGCTTCGGCATTTTATTAACCACACACTGCAGATTTGCCTAAATAACTAGTTATGAAAATAACTGTTTTTTTAATCTTAAAGAAGCAACGAATTTGAAAGCACCAAAAAAACTTGTAAATATCAGACGATGATCGAATGTTAATAAATGTCAAAACAAACTGGGGAATTTTACCAGTTGATTTGACAACGTATTGAAGTTTTGCTAACCCGTTAGCTGTAAATTGCCCTGGCTGTTGAGGATGTATTGTATTCACGGTTGGTAAATTAATATTTATTCTGATAAGCAGAAAAGTAATTCAAAATGACATCATCGTCTTTTTATCGTAAATAAACTATAGTACACAAATTCCTAAAATATAATAATAAAACTAATTTTATAGAATTCTAATAAAATATTACTGACGATTGCCTCTATTGTTTCAATCTTTCGAATAACAAATTTTCTCTGACATTCTGTCAAATTTTAGTTTGGACGTAGTATTCACACTTCTTCGATAGAAACAACTTAAAGTCTTACAGTATAAATGAACATATTATATTTACAATATGAATAAATATAAAACAATAAATTTACAATTGCATTCAAAACAGTAAGTTAACGTACTATTCTTCACACCACTTGTTCACGACAAATATACTATCCTAGTTCTTATAAACATATATAACTTGAAATGAAGAGATTCAATAAAGCCAGAACCGGTCTAATCTTTGCATTTCTCATTTCAATTACAATCCAAAGGAAATGATACCACTCGACAATAAGTGATGAGATATATAACCAAGAAACCAGTTTTTATAAAGAGATTTTGTCTTTTTATATAAAAATCATATTTTTAGTGAATTTTTTTATTAAATTGTTACAGAAGCTCCAGACGATCCCCACGCTTCGGCTTCTCTTTTATGTGTTCAATGTAAAGACGCTTTCCAGAACGCCTGGGATCTCATGGTACACGCCCAAGCTGCCCATATGTTGAATATATACGAATTAGGCGTACCAACAATGGAAAATTGTACGCCACCATCACGTTCTCCCAGAGATAATAACACTCCGGATAAGGTAAGAAATGTACGAGAAAGTTAATGAGTATCGAGATTGAGTAATGAAGTAATATAGTATATTATGCGCCAATAGTAACTCAAAAGGACATCCTAGTATTTACTTAAACATGCAAGTGGTTTAAGGTTGTGTATTTATATCACACATTTAATGGGAATGTGCGTATCCGTACGAGCTCAAGCGATCGTGTTCCATACTTATGGTAATCACAAGCTATGTGAGTAAACTTTTTTTCGAATTCATTGGTACATTTTTTGGCAATACCCACCCAAACATTTTTTTTAATACATGGATCAAATTGTTTTTGATTCTCTTCTACTTGGTGAATTAAAAACAATGTACTTTCTTCATTCCAAAGTTTGCTGTTTTCAATAACTGCAACTTCATTTTCCAGTTCACTTTCAGTACCATCTTCATCATTGGTTATTTTAAAAGCTTCTTTCACTTCAAGTGTTAGAAAAATATACACGTACTCCCCAGCTAAAATTATAAAAGAATTAGTAAGTACCAACATTCTCTAGTTAATCTGAAATGTAGTATAGATTTCAAACTTACAGGTCATCTCTTGGACTAACAAAGGATTATATTGAATAATATACTGGTTATGTGGACTTTTAACAGCTATTAATTCATCTAAATTCACCGTATTTTCCATTCTACTATTTTATTTATATTTGAAAACCGCTTAATTTGATATAAATAGCAAAAATTAACCTCTCTTTTTATTAGAGTATGCTCCGAACGTTTTCTAAACTTGAACAGGAATTGACATTTAACATAACCTCATTTTTGTTTAACGTCAATCCCTTGTTAATAACAACGTGTGAATTGGTGCCTAGTGTGAATCGTGATGAATGGGAGGCTGGTTTTTCGTTTTGCCGTTGAATTTATTTTTGACTTCGATGATAGTGACGATGAATTAGATGTGCCAGTAATTTCAAATAAAATATGGAATTACGCCGAAAGCATTGTACCAAGTTATTCAGACAAGCAATTTCAATCCCACTTTAGAATATCGCCAACAACATTTGAAGTTGTACTCTCACAAATTCATTCAGTTACTGAGCAAAGGATTACTGTAGGGAATCCGGAAATCTCGGCTGAAAAACAGCTGTTAACCCTTAAACGGCTAGCGTTACTTATACATAACGCTAAAGAAGTAATACAAAACGTGACAACACCGCATCATTGTTATTGTGAATGACGTGAATATTGGTTAGTTTGTCGTTGAAAGCCGACGAAACAACATAGTGAAGAGAGTTTACCAGTTGGTGCAACCAAATTATAGAAATTAGGTGCTAAACTTAACCTTATTTTTTAAGGCGGTGAAAAATGGACTTGCGACTAGAGTAAGTTTTGTCTACCTTTTGATTTTAGGTTATGATTTAATTTATTAATAAATTATACTAGTAAAATAGTCAGTCTTGCATGCCATGTTATATTTTTTATAAAATCTAACGTCAATTTTTTTACATAAGGCTGTAAAAATGGGTGTTACCTTTTGGTAACGCTAGCTGGCTATGGTATACAAAATATTGTAAATTTTTAAATCGATGTTTTCTTTTTAGACGTGGATTTACTTTGGAAGAAGCAATTCAAATAGCATACGATGATGATATTGATGTGCATGAAATATATATTGAGCCTCCTGATGCAAACATACTGACGGACGAAGATTCCGGCGAAGAGGATGGTGGCGGATTACTGGATAATCTTAGTGGGCGGCAATTATTACCAAAAGCTGAGTTAGTGCTTCGAAGCAAAGTTGCTGTTGATGAAGACGAACCGGAAGAAATGTTAGAGCGTCCAAATAATGGTACTAATCAAAACGATGTTATTTTGCGCCCAGGACTGGAAAAGATAACATGGATCCAGGGGGACTTTGTGGAAAGAACAAGATCATTTTCTAAACCAGATTGTAGCAAATATGAAAACAAAAGTTATTTGGAAATATTTGAGGAATTTTTAGATGACGAAGTAATTGAATTGCTTGTCGAAGAGTCCAATGAATATGCTCTTTTCTGTAACCAACCAAATCCAAATATATCCAAAGAGGAAATGAAATGTGCAATCGGAATTTTGATTGTTACAGGCTATAATGAGTTGCCAGGGCGAGATTTCTACTGGGATTCCAAATTGGACATGAAAAACTCCATGGTCTGTGAGTCTATGAGAAGGGACAGATTTCGCCAAATCATAAGAAATTTGCACTGTGCTGATAACTTGCAGCCTAACCTTCAGGACAAAATGTGGAAGTTACGGCCGCTAATGGATTTGCTAAAATCTAAATTTATCAAAAGTTGGATTCCAGAACAAGAATTGGACTACGACGAATCCATGATTAAATATTTTGGAAAGCATTCGCGCAAACAATTTATACGAGGCAAGCCGATAAAATTCGGTTACAAAATGTGGTGCCTCAATTCTGCCTCCGGTTACTTGGTAAACTTCGATATGTACCAGGGAAAAAATCCAAAAGCAAACACTGTTTATGAAGACCATTTTGGAAAGGGTGCTGCTCCATTCATGTACATGATAGATGAGTTTCCTGAAGACATGAAGACGCTACCTTTTAAATTTTACTTTGACAATCTTTTCACTAATTTTAATTTACTTTTCGACCTAAAACAAAAGGGTTACTACGGTACTGGAACGATGAGAGAAAATAGGATACCAAAAAGTTGTCAATTGTTGCAGAAGAGTCAGATTGCTAAAACCGAGATGTGGTTTCAAATATTGATAAAGAGGATGGAATAATTTTAGTTAAATGGATGGACAATAACGTGGTGACGGTGGCGTCTACAATTCATGGTATAAATCCAACCATTCCTGTAAAACGTTACTCTAAGGCTGAAAAGAAAATTGTTCATGTACCGCAGCCCCGACTAATTTCCGAGTACAATCGCTGCATGGGTGGCACAGACTTGATGGATCAGCAAATATTGAGATATAGAATTTCTATCAGACGGAAAAAGTAGTGGTGGGCCATTTTCACTTGGCTTCTGGATGCTGCCATAACAAATGCGTGGTGCATTTCCAAAAGATGCAAGCATTTGTCACCTCTTACGCAATTAGAATTTCGAAGAGAAATTGCTCAATCATATCTCGCAAAATTCGCTGTTGCACCAAAAGGAACTGGGAAGCAAAGGACTGCCAAATCAAGTGTCACACTCACAACAGGGTTTCGGACAATCTAAGATATGATCGACTGGACCACTTGCTAACCAATATTCCAAATAATAAAAGACGTCGTTGTGCTGGAGAAGGATGCATTACTAGTACCCGCACCATGTGCAGTAAATGTGATGTGGGATTATGTTCACAATGTAACATAATTTTTCACAAAAACTAGTAATGTTGCCCTCGTATTTTTTGTATGCCATAAACGGCTAGCGTTACTTATATGTAACATTGGTTTTTGAAAAAACTTTTATTTTTTTATAACAAAAAATTGTAAATTCTTTAATAATAAACCATTTTTGATAAATATATTGACTTTTTATAAGTTTTATCAAAAAATAATCATTCTCGCCGTTGAAGGGTTAATTAGTCTTTGGTATTTAGCAAATATGGAAAGTTTTAGGTACGTATGAAAAATACTGACTCATATAGGTAATTATTAATATTCAATTTTTACTTTAAGGGGAGTTGCGGATCGTTTTGGTGTAAGTCGATCTAAAGCATGGAGTAGTTTGTATAAAATTTGTGGAAAACTTCGCAAGGTAAACACCAGTTACAAGATTATTGTGTTTCCAAATGAAAATACAAGTAATGTGATGATAAATCGATTTCAGGGTCGAACAGGGTATCCAGGTAGGTAGATTATCCTGAACCTACCATAAATGTCATTATAAATATATCACTATTGCAGGAATAGTTGGAGCAATAGACGGAAGTCACATTCCAATTAAAGCACCAAAAGATAATCCAGCTGCTTATAAAAATCGTATAGGTCTCCACTCCATTTTAGTTCAAGGCATATGTAATGACAAAAAAAATGTTTGGACTGTTATGGCGGTGAAGGCGGATCCATTCATGATGCGTGCATGTTTAAAAGATCAGAAATAGGGCGAGTAATTAGTGATTCACAGTTTACTCAGGATGGCCATTTAATCGGAGACTCGGCATATCTGTTGAGTCTAAAGCTAATAGTTCCTTTTCGAGATAATGGTCATCTGACAAATATTCAAAGAAATTTCAATAAAACGTTGTATAAAAACCGAGTAGTAATAGAGCAGACCTTTGCTTTACTGAAAGGTGGATTTAGGAGACTTAAGTTTTTGGAGGCAGTTCGACTAGATTTGATACCTTAGATAATAATAGCTGCATGTATTTTACATAATATATGCCAAACTAGAAATGATATCCCATTGGATATGAACCTGGATGCAGAATTGCAAGAAGAAGAATTGATGAATCCAGGATATGGTGGAATTATTGATCCTGTAAACAATTCAGCTGCATGCTCTAAAAGAAATGATATTGCGAATTTGATTTAACTCATATTATAATGGATAAAATTAAAAAGTTTAGTGACAATGGTTATTTTTCTATTATCAAACATGTGAACATTTAAATATAAAACTATTAAAGACAAAAGCTAGACATTATTGGTGGCCAATACTACATTTTGAGCTTAAAAAATGTCATTGTGCAAACAAAACGTTTAATTTCAGTTCAGTACGAACAGTCCTAAACCCAACAAAAAAACTCTCCTAACACTAAAACTTATTAAACCTAAAAGAAATTAAATAACAAATTCAGTCATATTACACATATCACAGAATTTCTATTCAACTTTTTTCCCAATTTCATGCTCGACAGACAATTTGAATAGTTTTAAAAATTCATCGTAACGTGCAAGCTTCTCGGTGTGTCTTTTTTCGGCAAGTCTTCTTTATTTTTCCGTTTTTTCATCAATGTTGAGGTAAACGATGACCGGCTAGTGGTAGCTGTGCTTGACACTACTGTATGATCTAGATCCCCTAGTACTGCGGCGTCATATTTTGCGGTAGCATTACAACTAGATGAACCTACTTTGGGATTGAACACAAACGCTATTAGTATAATTTAAATAAAGAGTGTTGTAACTTACCACTGTTTTCTTTCAAGCCACTATTAGAACTGCAAGTAGCGAAAGGTGTTATTTCGGGTTTGTTACCCATATAACTATCAATGGCCTTATAGAATTCTCATGTTTTTCTTCCATTTCCAGTGTGATTATTGTGGTCTTTTATTTTCTTGTAGGTCTTTTTGAGGCCTTTCCACTTATTGTCGTCAGTTTTGTAATTTCACTTGATATTTTTATCCACACATTCTTTTTTAGAGATTTATTAAACACATCCTGTTTATTCTCAACTAACCTAATAAGTAATAGGACATGTTCTACAGGCCTACGTAAATGAGTATTATCCCTTTCCGAATTTTCTTCATTATATTCAGCTAAAAATGAATGAGTACATTTCAGTGGTCATCTACACATACGTGGGTAATAAGTACCTAAGATAACAATTTCAAATTTAGTACCTTGTATTCTACTTACTATTTTCAATACAATCTTGATCCCCAATATCGGTGTTTTCAGGGATGTTTTCATGGTTTTCAATTTCTACATGCGTGTCCATGGAATGCTGCTGAATTTCTTGTGAAGGAAAAACAATGCCACAAAAACCACATTTTCCATCCTCATCCATATTAAATTTTACAATCCCAACCCAAAGATACAAATATTATTCTTCTTCTTCTTTTGTTTTAAGGCCTCAGCTGCCAGGGCTATTCGGCCTGTTTTTTTGCATCCGGGATGATTTATGATTGTCTACAATATAGTTTATACGAAAGTTACTACGAACAGATTGATACCGCACTTATTGTTCAAAATTTTACCTGTAAACTGTTCGGTTTTTGAGGTTATATTTTGATGTTTGAAGCACTTAAAAATTTGGAGATGAGTTTAATGTTTTCACTGTTTGGGAATTTCGGCACTATGTATTGCAGTGTGTGGAGGCCATAAACATTATTAGGAACCTTAAAAGATTTATGAAGAAAATCTGTATTAACACTATTTAAGGAACAGTTGAAAAAGATGTGTGAGAGATCTTGTTTTTCACCTCATGGGCATGAATCCGAAGGTACTAAGCTGAATTTGTGTAGATATGACAAACTGGCACAATGGTTGGATCGAATTCTTGAAGAGATGCAGATATCTCTTCTGGACAAATTAGAAAGTCAAGAAAACCATGGATTTTTTCTTGGATATTTTATGAATTGAGAGTATAGATTTCCTTTTGTCAAGCTGAGTGTAGAGAAAGTAGAATTCCACTTATCTAAAATTGATTTCTTAATAGAATGCACCACATCCAAATGGGGACCAGTTAGGAGGGTGGTACGATTGATAGTTCTCCCAAGATTTGCAAGATCATCGGCTCTAACATTTCCATGTATAAGACTGTGTCCGGGAATCCAGCCAATTCGTATGTCTTTCCCTTGCTGATACAACTTGTGTAGTAGCTCCTTTATTGTTAGGACAAATGGATTAGAAGATGAGGAGAAGGATTTTTTAGAGATGCATTTTATGGCACTTGGGGAGTCAGAAAAAATTATAGCTTTGGAAAGGTCAAGTTTTGAAATTTTTTGGATCGCAATTAGTATAGCGTAACATTCTGCTAAAAATATGGAAAAATGAGTGGGGAGTTTGTCACATAATGATAAGAGGTTGGGAGAATAAATCCCGTATCCTACATTACTGTTTTTCTTAGAGGAATCAGTGAAGAAAATGGGGCCAGAAAAATCGATAGAATTCATTTTGGCCAGAAAGACTTGATTACAGTCCTAATCTTTTTCAATTTCCAAATCTATCGTGTTAGTTTGACTGATTTGAGATTCGAGCGAGAAGTGATGACAAGGAAATTTGTTGAACGATTCAATGAAGGAAAGGAATTTAGATACTGATTGAAAGGCAAATATAATAGGAGGAGTATTTCTCAGTCTCCAGTATATGGGATCGGCAGCCCATTCTGTGAATAATTCTATAAGTGAGGTTTTTATTAGGCCTTTATATGCAACTGATTTAGATACATATTTAACTGACAAGATTTCTCTACGTAACTCCAGGAGGGTCTGCCCAAATTCAGATAACATGATGTTGATAGGAGTAGATTTTAGACAACCTACTATAACCCTTAGGGCTTGATATTGTGAACGATCTAATTTTTTAAGTAGGTATTTAGAACAGCCACCATATAGCATGCACGCATTGTCAAATAATGGAAGTATGGTCGCTTTCTAAAGAGAAATTTGATGGCTACCCCACCATTTACCACATAGAGACCTAATTAAATTAATAGCTTTTGATACTTTGCAGGAAATAAATTCAATATGTGGTTTCCAGTTAAGTTGGTCGTCAAATATAGCTCCTAAGTACTTAACTTGAGATTTCCAAGGGATAGGTTGACCATTAATGACTATGGAATGGACTGGACTAAGCTTATGGTTTTTCTGAAATATCATGGCGGCACATTTTTGAGGGGCCAGTGTCAAACCCATAGACAATAAATGAAGATTGAGATTAGAAAGGAAGGTGTTGAGGGATGTTATAGACTCCTGGATGGTGTTTTCGGCACATATCACAGCAAGATCATCTGCATAACCACTAATTTTTATGGAGGTTGAAAGTATGTTCTGAAGAGAGTTGCACGATATATTGAATAACAGTGGATTGAGTGGAGAACCTTGGGGGACACCTCGACAAGAAACACCAGGGCCTATAAGTTCATTGTTGAGGGTGGATTTAATGAATAGATTTCGATCTGAAAGAAAGGATAAAATGAGGTCACAAATGTTATGAGGTAAATTAAGGGAATTTAGAGATGAATAAATAGAGGATAAAAGAAGATTATCATATGCACCTTTAATGTCGAGAAAAACAATTGGATTTTTATTGGCAGACAATTCACATGATATTTCGGAATAGATGAAAATGTGGTTTTCAGATATACTTCTGCTTTTCCTGAAACCTTGTTGTTAGAAGTGAATTTTTAGGGTGTTTTCAAGAGACCAGTCAAGGCGATTTTTGATCATGCTTTCGAAAACTTTTCCTATGGTGCTGGATAAGGCTATGGGTCTCCAGCTGGAGGCATCGTTAGGATCCTGGTTTTTTTTTGAGAATAGGAATTTTTAGATGATTTTTCCACTCTGAAGGGATAGGATGAGATTTATTGAAAATAGAGACAAGAGTTCATAGGGCTATTTTGGGAAGATGATTGATCATTGTATATGTGATGGAATACAATCCAGGACTTGAATCATTTTTGTTTAGTAAGCTGAAATTCAATTCTTCTATTGTAAAAGGGTGAGTAAAGGAGTCGTTAATGGCTTGGGGAATATTGTTGAGGTCTTGAAAAGGGATTTGAGCTAACTTGTTTAAGAGACTTTGGAATATGGAACTATCTAGGGGAGGGGTGTTAATTAAATTACGATTATCAATAGATCTCGAGAAACTTTTTATTGATTGCCAAATCTTCTTAACAGGTGTTCCGGGGTCCAGTTCTTCCGTGAATTTACGAAAGCCTTCTGATCTTTTTGTTTTCAGGAAAAGTCGGGTTTCAGCTCTTATTTTCTTGAAATTAATGAAATTTTCCATGGAGAGAGTTCTTAGATATAGTTTAAAAGCCTCTTTTTTCTCTTGTACCATCTGGGAGCACTCTTTGTCCCACCAGGGAAGATAAGGTTTAGAAGGAGTGAAAGATTTCTTAAGTGGGATAAATAAAGAGATGGCTCTTTTTATGACCTCCATGAACAAGGGATATTCCATATCATTATGATAGGTATATATTATTTCCAATATATGCTCGAAATGCATCTCAGTTGGCTTTATTTGTATTATATTTGACGTGAGTGGAATTCATATGGATGGCCACAGTATTTTCTTTTTTGTAGGAACAAAGGGTAGGAAAATGATCGCTGAAGCCTGATTCTTGGATCGTTCTCCAGGAGCAATCTAGAGCTATGGCTGAGGAAGTAATTGTAATATCCGGGCAGCTTTTATTGACATTGGGGTTGGGAATACGAGTTGGAGATCCGTCATTAAGGATGGTGAGATCATTATGCGAGATGAAGTCCCAGATTGCAGTTCCTTTAGGGTTATTAATGGCAGAGCCCCAAATTTGATTTTGGCCATTTAAATCACCCATTAAGATAAAATTCTCATTTTATTTGTTGTAGGAGTTGATTAAACATTCTGTGAGGAAAGGGAATGTTGGGGTCGGGAGGAATATAGCTATTAATAATGAATAGTTATAATACCAACTAATGTATTTTTGGAGGAACTGGAATTTTGTGTTCAAAATTTTTGCGAGGAATCGAGTTGTTGATGAAAGTGGCTACACCTCCGTAGCCATCCTGTCGATCATGTCTAAAACAGCTAAAATTTTTAATATGTGCAGATCCACCTGGAGTCAACCAAGTTTCATTTAGTAATATAATGTTAATACTCTCATCTCTAATAATAGGAATGAGTACCTCTTTGTTAACATTAAAACTGCGAATATTCCATTGGAGTATGTTATATTTGAAGGTATTATCCTGAATACGATTGAATTTTAAGCAATAGTGTAAAAAATGGAATAATAAAAAAGGGGGGGAGGTACTTAGAGGGAGAAATTTTGAGTTTTATTATAATTGCTCACCTCTTGAGGAGAGGTAAGCTGAGAAGTTGCGAAAGTTTGAGAGCTAGGTATAGAAAGGGAGTAATCAGACAAAAACGGAGTATCAGAAGGGGTGAAGTCCATATCAATTCTTTCAATGTGAGAGATGAAGCATTGTTTTGAAGTGCAGATTTATTTGTTATCGGAGACTGACAGAGTTCATTGCATGCGGAGGAAAATAAAGCTGCATTATGTGTATCTTTATCAAATCCAGTTCTTTTTTCTAAGATGGTGGGACGTCTGCGTTAATGAGTAGTGAATTTGTTACTAGGGGGACTTTGTGTCACTTTTTGAGCATAAGAGATTGGAAAAGGGGAAGAAGTCTGTAATTGAGGAAAGGGTGTGGTTGATCTATCAAAAGAGGAGTTTTCAACAGAAGATTTAAGAGGAGGGAAAAGTTGAGAGGCTTCGAAGTAAGAATAGTCATGGAGTGCCATTGCTTCGTTAATGTTTTTTTGCCTATTAAATTCTTTGCAACAGCGGTCAAAAGCTAGATGCTGTCCAGAGCAATAGAAACAGTCTAAGGAGTTTGAACATGGGTCAGAATGGATTGTTCCACATCTACTACACCTTTTGGCACTGCGGCAAGAGTTGGCAGAGTGTCCGAATCTGAGGCAATTTTTGCATTGAGTAACAGAAGCAATATATTTATCAACCTGGACTGGAACTGAAACAATTTCTAGATCCTTGGGGCATGGACGTCC
Source organism: Galeruca laticollis (assembly GCA_963921935.1). Taxonomy (NCBI): domain Eukaryota; kingdom Metazoa; phylum Arthropoda; class Insecta; order Coleoptera; family Chrysomelidae; genus Galeruca; species Galeruca laticollis. Next base: position 232,368,608 of record OY998177.1, read on the forward strand.
CTCAAAGGTAACAAGAATTGTAGTGGATTGAACATATTCATAAGATCCGTTATCTTTGGTTATTCTGCGGTTGAATTTTCTAGCACCAATCACTTTTTTATTTTGCAAATAAGCTTCTTGAATAATATCATCTGGGGTAATAGAGAGTCCTACGTTTTTGACAATGTCTCTCGAGGTGAGAAGGCGTTGTGGTATGTAAGCACGATATCCTTCCCTTCTGAATGCTTGGTTCATTAGGAAGGAATTTGCATCACGAGAAGTTTTGAAGGTAATTCCTATTTTGCTGAAACCTTTTTTCTGGATATTTTTAATGTTTTGGATGTTCAGTTTTCGTATAATTTTTCCAACATCCATAGGATGAATACTAGGGGGAGTGCCGCTACTTTTGATGGGTTCTACTATAACTAAATGGGGCCCAAAATCGATATGAGAGTAATTCAATCTTCTCCCTGTAGAAGCCTTAACGCGTTGTTCCAATATTAAAATTTGCTTTATGACTTCGGGATCGTTTTGAAAACAGATTTTAGTGGAAGCGAGGTCATCTTCCAAGTTTTTAATGTCTTTTTCTAATAGAGGAGAGAGTTGGTGCAAAGAATTTATTAAGTTTTTGGAAGATGGTAATAAAGCATTATGTAAGGAATCTGAGGAAGAGTTATTGGGGGCCTCATCCCCCATCTAGATGGTGGAAACTTAGGCTAAAGCGTTTTCTGAAGAACACGTGGCAAAAAAAATTAAGTTAGCTTAACTTACGGAGAATTATTCACAAATCACTAAAGTAAAGTCAATATGATGTCACTTAACTAAAAAACCAATGAATCTTCACTAAAAATAAAACTAACTAAACTTAGTAAACTTAATTAAATTCACAATCGACCAATCCGTGCAGTATTATCTCAAAAGGAATTCTTCTTAAAACCTTTTTGACAATATTTATTTTTATTGTGTTCGAATTTTAGGTTATAATCCGCTATTCGCTTTAATGCCCTATCCATTAAAACCGGGAAAGGAGAGCGTGCTCGAAAGACACGCTCTGAGCAACCTCGAACGCAACAGATTTCGTTCTAAATGTAAAGTCAAACGCTTTTGTGCAATTGGAACGTGCTCGGTTTGCCCTGATCGCAATCTCAAACGCACCCTGAACAGCTGGGAGTTAGATCATTTTACTCTAAATGCCGTGCCCGAACTGAAAAGAGTACATCGAGCAAACGGAGTTAAAAGATTGCTTCCTGCCGAAATCACCCTATAATATTTGACCTAACCATGACATGATATTTAATCACTGTCAGTTCTCACAAATCTACTTTTTTTCTGATGAAAGCGAAAAAGAAGAATGTTTAGTCAAGACAGAGAATCATCATCGCACTCACTTAGATTACTATTTATAAACACGCTGTAACTAACTGTTTTGATAATTTTTTCCATCAATATACCGTTAAAAATGTCTGACGTCTGTCACACATTTCTCCCGAAACTAAAAGTCAAAATTTCTTGTTGCAATATTAATAGCTAAATCATGAGTGACCGAATAGCATCAAAAAATGATTTGGATACTGATGAAACAACATCGTGGGAGATTCTGAGTGATCAACAAAGTTCAACAAGCAGTTCAATTGAAAATTTCACAGAAGACGAGTTTGACAACACTGAATCACATCAAACACCGAATAAAAATGATTTAGAACATGTTTATATCGATATAACTGAAGATAAGGTAGAAAATGTTGATAAAAAAGATAATGAAAAACCAGTTGAAGAGAAAAAAGAAGAAAATGGAACGTTCCCGAAAACCGGTTGGAAAAAACTCAAATCTAAAGCTAAAAAGAAGTTAAAAGTACCAAAAAATTTCACAATTTTATCAATAACTGCTTCAGTATTCGCTATAACAGGTTTGACGTTACTGTGCTGCTTATTTCCATCAGAAACAAATAAAGCAACTTTGGAAAATGTAAAAAATGATTATTTAGAAGTCGTCAAAGGAGATACCAAATATGTACAAGAAGCTTTCAACAAAACCACCGAAATTTTGACTAATATCCACAATTCCACCGACTATCATAACGCAACAAATCAATCTTCCGAAGACGAGTGTCCGGCAGAAGAAAATGATTACAATTTAAATTTGCCAGATGAATATTTTGAACAAGAAATAAGATTCGGACCTTCTACAAGCTCTGATGGATATTTTTTGGAAGATTTACAAAACACAACATCGAATTTAATTTTTAGCATTCGAGATGCTTGTCTCGACCCAAACGTTCAAATTTTACTTTGTTCTATAATGCAAGATGTATTATTAATCAAACTGATCCAACATATAGGAAGGAACCAAGTTTCACCTAGTACTTTGAAACGAAGTACAAAATTGATTAAAAAACGTAAAGTAGATAATAAGAAACAAAATAAATCGAGAAAATTAGATAAAGTAATGAATAAATCCACAATTGAAGCAGGAAAAAATGTTGGTGACAATACTTCTGATAATTCACCAAAAGAAAATGGTAAAAGTGAATGCGAGAGAAGATTTGAAGAATTAGAAAATAAATGGCAATACCTTGGTAAGAACCACAGACAAAAATTGCAGGAAATAAAAGATGAATTCAAATCAGAACTATTCCAAATGAAAGGTAAAGAAAAAGAACATTCGTTGAGAAAACAGAAAATTAAATCAATCAGAGACAAATACGTCCAAAAAATTAGAGCTGACAGGGAGAGATACTTGTTGCAATTGAAAAAGATAAAAGATGAAAGACATAGAGTAATGCACGAAATATGTAGGAGAAAGAAATTTGAGACGCAACCTAAAGACGCTTCGGTAGGAAATTACGGAATAGTCATGCCTGAAAATAATCTAAAAACCAAACTAAGCGATCTAAATAAAGTTAAAGAAACCGAACCTCACAAATCAGTACCAGTTTTTCCAAATTCACAATTTCAAGATTACAGTAAGTTCTGGAATAACTTTTCAGTCCCGAAAATACCAAAGCAAGAAGAAGTATCATCTGAAGACGAATCTGATGATGAAAATACCGATTATATGCGTGATTTCGTAACAAAGCTAATATGTATGACAGTATCTTTTAATAACAGCCAAGACATATGGTTACCACCTAAAAAAACAAGTAAGAGCAATAGAGAACCGTTCAGGAAATCTGAAAACGGGGACCTGATTTGGGCTCCAGTAGAATCCGATGATGCATTTTCATCAATCAGACTTCCTTCAAAGATCACAGACAAAAATAACAACTTAGATACATTATCTAAAATTGATGTAGTACCTGTTCCTACACCAAAAAAGAAGTCATCTTCTACTGCCACCGCTTTACAAAGCCCTTCTACTGCTAGATTCGCTCTGAGAAAAACTTATGAAGTTACAGATTTTTCGGAAATGGATTGGAAGAATAAACCAACACCAGTTAAAAGAGGATCAAATGAGAAGTTTCCATTTTTATCAGTACCTCCAAAAAATCCGATCTCGATTGCAGAATATAACGAAAGTGAAAATAAACCAGATGTTCTGAAAAATAGAAAAATCTCTTTAAGAAGCTTGTTGAAAAAATCCAAAATGCCTTCGAAAACGAACCAATCCTCGTTATCTTCTGCAAACGTTGAAGATAAAAATGGAATTAATCAAGAGCTGAGATATGGAAATGCCTCTAATGTATCTAATATTGATAACGATTTGCCTAAAATTAAGAACGAAACTGTAAAAAAACCGGATTTATACCAACTTTTGTTTGATATTGATGGGGAAAAAGTTAGAAAAAAAGAAGAGGGAATATTGGAAAGTCAACATAAAAGATTTACATCGCCACCCCCAGTTCAGATGATGAGCAAGCAGAATCCGAAGTTGCCCAAAAAGGTTTACTTATTTAAAGGGAGGTTATAAGTAGAAATTCTATCAGCACACACTAATTTGGTGTAATACCATGAATAAATTACATTTTTTGAATATTTTCTCGTTTTTTGTGCGTTAGAAATGTTCTTTTATTAATATTAAGTTGTCTTTTTCGAGAAGTTTCGTTCAACAAGATTTAAGGAAACCTAGTATTTGGAGTTCGTGTTGCTTTTTAAGCAAATCCAATTTTTAAAAAACAATTTCGAATTTTCACTTACTATACAGATTGTTCCGTAAATTAGAGGAGTGGTAGGTCGTTAAGTAATATACTTAATTTTTAGCTGGCCTTATTAGTTTCTGAGATACAGGCTCAGAATAAATCTACAGGGAGTCTGATTAAAATAAGTAATCCGATTTATCTCAGAAACTATCAAAGTTGCATACTGTATACATCAGTTCTGCAGGCTATGGAGGCCTAATAGTCTAAGAAATGTTTCGAACTCGTACATGGTTCATTTATATTGAAACAGGTACCTTTGGTATAGCCAAACATAATTTTGCCTGTCTGGCATTGAAAATCCGGGACATGAGCGGGAGCGTGTAGTTGTAACATTCGGACTTACCTTACGCATTAAGAAATTAATATGTGTCTACTTTGAAATATATTTTATTTTAAATCAGTAATCAGCTTAAACAGTCACTAAATTATCTACAGAAAGTATTGTTATTAATTAACACAGGTGATTGCATCTTGAACAGTAATTCAGTTAACAGCTACACAAGTTTCTAAAAAAAATTAAAACGTTGAATAAATATATAATTAAAAGTTAATGTATTGTTTACTTACCAGTACTGGATAATGATAAAACTCATCAAACTGCTTCTTTCAATACAATGTTTATATTTGAATGAGGTTACATTTCGTAAACAGTTCATACAACGACTACACAAAGTTTAGAATGGCTTCAGACATAAAATAAATAATCTTTGTCGTTGATTTTAGTCGTCGTTTGGTAAAACTTTTATTGCGAACGCTTTATTGAATTTTGTTTGGTTTTCAATCTCATTCACAATGACATTCATAATAGGTACTACTTTTGATTAGTTTGACGTTGACACTTCACATTTCACCAAACAGGTTGAGCACTAGGGTACTACATAAATCTGAAATTCACTAAGCCAACTCGGTTGAGTTCGGAGTTCGTTATATGTATTGAAGATATTGCACTGGTCAGCCAAAAATAAGAAGGTATTATAGGGATTATTAGAACTTGATTGGCCGTTGAAGTTTACAAAAAGTTGAAGTTCGTTTAGTTTCGGGTTAACTTCTCCAGTTTTGGAAATATCGAAAGGAAGTAGCAGGTTTTTCGTTTGCTGGCATCCTTAAGTAACTGTTCTCTGCCGTTGTAATTTGGTTAAGAGGTTTTCCTGTAACAAGGAGGTAAGCGTAATAAACATTTTCTTGAAATAGTACAGTCATTAAGTGGTACATTAATTCCAGATTCGCCGACCTTTCAATGTTCCTTCATCGGTAACTTTTTCTTCCAACACAAATCTAATATTGAGGCAGTCATTTTGGACCTAACCACATAATATATTTGAATGACTAGAAGTAGTTACATCGACACCCTGACAATCCGCCTGAGACTTTTGAGGAAGGAAATCCTGGAGGAAACGGCGTTTTGAGCCATTCACCACCCTGGACTCGAGTTTTCGACATGATTGATCTCGTTGATGCACGTATTCGCCGCATGTTCTAGATATTATTCCTTCAAGATGGATGGGGCTCAGCAGAATAAATCTAGTTTCAAAGATAGGGTCTGAAGGTCTCTAGCCGTCTTCAAACTTGGGTGAGTTTACTCCAATTTAACAAAAATCTACTGAGGAAGTGCACCGGCATACCTTTACTACAATTTCATTACGTAATACTATATTCTTAGTATAGTACAGTGATTTATTGGACTCTTCATAACCTAAATTCTTAATATTAGTGTTTTTAAATGAAACTCACGGTCTCTAGTTAATTCCACAATATAATAAAAGTTATTGAAAATTCTAAAAAATTGACAATTGTTTCGATAAATCAATGTCATCGTCAAAATGACAGAAGTTACATTTCATTTTATGCCTACCTGATGTTTAGTAGTTATTTTTGGCTAGACCAAGAAGTAACCTAACTTAATGGCTTAATATATGTTTATAGAAAAAAAAACGAAGAAGATGTGATATAACAAATATTGAAGCTTAGATATTATTAGGCCTATGGTGATATCCTGGATATCATTTTTCCAATTAAGATCAGTATAACTGTGCAATGATATAGAAAACCAGGAAAACTATATCTGCTGATCTTTACAATTATCACTTAAGAAGACAGTTTATTAACGGAGAACTCCCTAGATTTAACTGTTCATTGACAACTTCATATTGTGGGTTTCTTAAATGTCTTCTAATTTCCAGTTCTTCAAGGAAATCCAGTTCTTGTTTCTTTTCACAAATATGCAGCACTTCTAGTTCTGTGTTAGGTGTAAATGAATGAGTGGTGTCAAGTAGATGTTTTGCGTAGTGGGATTTATCTGGTTGTTTTAATCTGTATGCTCGTAAGTGCTCACTGTATCGTATTTCAAAATTCCTAAGGGTCTGACCCAAATAGACAGCATTACATTCTGATCATTTGAGTTTATATATACCTGACTTCTTTAATAGTGGTATTTTTGTTTTCACATTTAACAATTTTGTACTAACGTTACTTTCTGTTTTAAAAGAAATTGTTGTATTCGTTGCTGAAGATATTATCTTTGAAATATTATTAGAAATATTTTCTGCATATGTGATGGTTTTATAAGTTTTAATTGCATCAGCTTGTTTAGGATATATTAGTTGTAATGCCACTTTTTCTTCTTTTTTACTAATTAGCTTATTCATCATATCTAATGGATAACCGTTAGATGTTGCTATTTGTCTAATTGTATTAAACTCTCTATCAAAATTACATTTGTTCATAGTAACTGAAAAAGCTCTATGTATCATTGAATTATATGCTGCTAGTCTGTGTGACATAGGGTGGTTAGAATTGAATGGAATTGTCACATCAGTCTGTGTTGGTTTTCGGTAAATTGAATAATCAAGTACATTATTAACTCTTTGAATTTTCAAATCAAGAAAATTGATTGAGCTATTTTCTTCAATTTCTAATGTAAATTTAATTTTCGGGTGTAAATTATTGATGTGGTTGAAAAATACATCTAATTGTCGTTCACTACCCGTTTTTGATTATATTTTAATTGAACTTCGTCAACTGGCGTGGACATTCAACTAAATAAATAATCTTAATCTGACAAAGTTAATGTCGAAATTAATAATTTATTATGTACAAATTTACAAAATGTTACAAAGTTGAGTTGTGAACGCTGAATTTCTATGGTTTCAGAGCGGAAGACACTTTATGTTACAATTAGATGAATTTTAAACTAACTTTGTTATTGAGCGCTGAGCTCGATTCGATGAGTGTGTAAATCTCGCGTCGATGAATGTAAAACTCGCGTCTAGAAGTGTAGAACTGACGAGTGAAAAACTAACTTGGTTGTTGAGCCTTGCGCTCGTTACGATAAGTTAAAAACTTGGCTTTTGAGCGTTGCGCTCGACTCGATGAGTGTAGAACTAACCTTGCTGATGAGCATTGCGCTCTTTCGTTGAGTGTGTAACTGTTGTTGAGCGTTGCGTTCGACTCGATGAGTGTAGAACTGATTTTTTCACGTTGTGAGACGTGTTAAGTAGAAGTCTGTGAGGGGCGTGTTTACACGTGGATTGGGTTGACCAAACGAAAATAAATATTTCCTATTGGCCAGCATCACCTGACTTGTCGATTTTTTCCAGACAAGATCCAACTATGGGTGCCGCCAATAGTAAGTTGAGTTTCTATGGAATACAACAATAGCAATTGTAACCTATTTACTCAGAAAGGTAATTCAAAAACGTTTTTCATGTCTTCCGAACCTCGACCATAAAATACTTGCAGAATTGACACTAAAATTAAGGTTTTTACAATCCAGTATACAAATAGGGTGAACCGTGCTTTTTTCTCACTTCTTAACTATAGGACAATGTCGACTTCCAAAAAGGTGTCATTCATCTGCCCATACAAAAGAATTTACAATCATTGTTGGAAAACGTGATTTTACAAAGCATTCTGAAATTAAAATTAAAATATCCTTTGAATTTACTACAATAGAAAGATCTTATCAATTCTGCAACATATTTCTACAAAGCTATAAACTAAAATGAATTTATGCCTTAAATATATACAATAAAAAAAGGGAAGGCATACAAATGTCTCACATATTTTAAATGTATCTTAACAAATAAATTTCAAGATTTTACAATCTTGAACACTACCCATAAACAAGCTGATGAAATTAAAACTTATAAAACCATCACATATGCAGGAAATATTTCTAATAATATTTCAAAGATAATATCTTCAGCAACGAATACAACAATTTCTTTTAAAACAGAAAGTAACGTTAGTACAAAATTGTTAAATGTAAAAACAAAAATACCACTATTAAAGAAGTCAGGTATATATAAACTCAAATGTCCAGAATGTAATGCTGTCTATTTGGGTCAGACCCTTAGGAATTTTGAAATACGATACAGTGAGCACTTACGAGCTTACAGATTAAAACAACCAGATAAATCCCACTACGCAAAACATCTACTTGACACCAATCATTCATTGACACCTAACACAGAACTAGAAGTGCTACATATTTGTGAAAAGAAACAAGAACTGGATTTCCTTGAAGAACTGGAAATTAGAAGACATTTAAGAAACCCACAATATGAAGTTGTCAATGAATAGTTAAATCTAGGGAGTTCTCCACTAATAAACTGTCTTCTTAAGTGATAATTTTAAAGATCAGCAGATATCGTTTTCCTGGTTTTCTATATCATTGCACAGTTATACTGATCTTAATTGGAAAAATGATATCCAGGATATCACCATAGGGCTAATAATATCTAAGCTTCAATATTTGTAATATCACATCTTCTTCGTTTTTTTTTCTATAAACATATATTAAGCCATTAAGTTAGGTTACTTCTTGGTCTAGCCAAAAATAAATACTAAACATCAGGTAGGCATAAAATGAAATGTAACTTCTGTCATTCTGACGATGATATTGATTTATCGTAACAATTGTCAATTTTTTAGAATTTTCAATAACTTTTATTATATTGTGGAATTAACTAGAGACCGTGAGTTTCATTTAAAAACACTAATATGAGCATATTCCACGAAGTAAGGGTCGAGACAGTTAATTTCACTAAGTTCTTAACTTAATCACTAAATATCTCAACGGAGGAAAAGTTTGTTTTTTTAATATTTAATAAACTGATATATTTTTTTTGTACAAGGCATATGCTATATATACATACATTACTCAATTTGAATAAATTGTTCACCCAATGTGAACTTAAATACAGCTGTATTTAGTGGTTCTTATGGTTCTTGTTTACATTAAATGCACTTACCAAATATTACTTTTCCGCCAAACAATTCTAATATGCGAGAAAAGTATTGGTTTACCCCAAAAAAGTTGGAATTTTGAAATTTTTTTTTGAGTTATTTTCACGTTTTCCATCAACAACAACACGAAAAAACGGTTTTTAGAAAAAAAAATCCTAACCTAACCTAACCAATTTTATGATTGAATATTGTTAAGGACATGTCACAGATGAACCCTATTGATTTTCAGCTCACCAGAGCCAGTACTACGGGTGCTATGGTACTTGAAGTACGACATTTTGTCATTTTTTGAGAAATTTCAGTTTGTTAGCACGATACAGCCTCCGGAGTTCAACAAGTCACCAATTTTATAACTGAATATTATTCAGGGCATCTCACAAATGAACTCTATTGATTTTCAGCTCACCAGAACCAATACAACAGGTGCTACAGTACTTTAAATACGGTATATTTGTCATTTTTGGAGAAGTTTCAGTTGGTTAGCACGAGACAGCCTCCGGAGTATATACAAGTGAGCAATTTTATGATTGGATATTATTCATAGCGTCTCAAAGATGAACCCTATTGATATTCAGCTCACTAAAGCCAGTACAACGGGTGCTATGGTACTTGAAGTACCAAATTTTTTTCGTTTTAGGAGAATTTTCTGTTTGTTAACACGATACAGCCACCAGAGAGTATACGATTGATCAATTTTATGATTGAATATTGTTCAAGGTATGAAAGATGTACCCTATTGATTTTCAGCTGACTATAGCGAGTACAGCGGGTCCTTTAATTCCTGATATGTTATATTTTTGGTTATTTTTTGACCAATTTTGGTTTGTTAGCACGATACATCCCCCGAAGTGTATGCAAGTGACAATTTTATGATAGAATGTTATTCAGAGCTACAGATGCGGAAAAGTTAGTTTCAATCTTTAAAACCGTTTATTTAGTTTTAGTATTTCCTTCTGCCATATATTTGCTAAATTTTGCATTTTACTGTTCGTGTCTGCTATTAGGACTATATCATCTGCATATAAAAGAGAGTCTATTTTTATTGGTCTCAGATTTCGATATCCTATAGCCGTGCTACTTTTCTCAGACTGATTTCGTGTACTCTTTATTAGCGAATCCATTATAATTATAAAGAGCAATGGACTTAGGCTGTCTCCTTGCTTAATTCCTTTCTCCACGTTGAACGATTCAGATCGTTCGCAACTTATATGAATTTTTGTTGTCACTTCATTATAGATTGATTTTACAACTTTGATGGTTTTGTCAACTATATTATACTTTTCTAAAGTTTTCCACAACATTTCTTTGTTAATCGTATCAAAGGCTGCCTTTGAGTCTATGAAGAGTAAATGGAGTTGTTCGCCTGTTTGGTACTTTCTTTCAACTATCTGCCTTATTACGTGTACGTTATCGTTTGCACTTCTACCTCCTCTTCTACCTCATCTTCCAATTTACTTTCCATCTCATTTCGCAGACGTTTTTCTACTATTCTTGGCTATGTATTGAAGCATACTGGCGACAGACATATTGCCCTGTAATTGTCGCAATTTGTATAATCTGCCTTTTTATATGTTGGTATTATAACATTTTTAGTCCAGTCTTTCGGTATCATTTCTGTAGCCCATGCATCTTTACATATCTTCCAGGACCACTTCTTACCTTCCTCGCCCAGCCATCTTATCGTCTCAGAGTTAATTTCGTCCTCTCCCGCAGCTTTCCTGATTTTGATGTTTTTAATGGCTTCCTCTACTTCCTCTTGGGTTATTTCGTTATGATATTCCTTTTCTTGTGTTACTTCTTTCTGTTGGTCAATATGTTTTTCAGTTTCTTCAAGTTTAAATTTTTCTCTGAAATATTCTCTCCATACTTTTGTTTTATTTTCATCTTTTTTTGCATAACTTCTCTTTCTCTTTTCCCTCGTAATGTTTTAATTCTGCTCCAGAATTGTATTCTTATTTATTTTGTAGCTTTCATTTAGCTTCTCTCCAAATTTTTCCCAACTTTTCCTTTTTGCTCCTTTCACCGCTAGAGTCACTACATTTTTTTTCTGAATATACTCCAGTCTTTTCGCCTCGTTTTTGTTAAGCTGATATTTCTTCCATTGATGTTTTTTCTCCCTTATTCTCTATGTCTATGTTCCAACAGTCGGTTTTATTATGGTGTTTCTCGTATTATTATTCCACATGTTTCATTTGCTACGTTATATTTAATCTTTGAAAACTCTTAATCTTTCTTCTAAATTTATGTTTTTTATTGCCAGTTCTGCCTCTGTAAACTGTATGTTCGTTTTATCTTGGTATTTCTTTCTTATTTCTAGTTCATTTAATTTTTTATTATTTAGTCTATAATAGCTTTTATCATTGCAGTTTAATTTTATTTCTGTATTCATTTCTGCTAATACCAAACTATGTTGTGTTCCTAATTCTGCTTTTTTCTATGTTCTAATGTTTTTTAGTTTATTTACTTCTCAATTATATACGACGTAGTCAATTATACTTCGTCTCTTTCAGGTGCTTCAAATGTATACCTATCCTTCATGTCTTGGTACCATAATGTATTTCCTACTTTTAGGTCGTTTAATTGGCAAAACTGTAGCATTTTGTTTCCTTTGTTATTCCTTATCTTCTCCGTACTCTCCTATGCAGACTAATCCTATATGTATATCATTCCCCAGTCTTGCATTCAAATCTCCCATAATAATTACTCCATTGTTAACCTCTCGAAGTTTATCCAGTTCTTTTTGAAGTTCCTCATAGAATTCAGCCATTTTAGATTCCTTTGTTCCTTCTACTGGTCCGTATATATGGATAATATTTATTATTCCATCTAATTTTATTTTTATGGTAATTATTCTTGACTTTTTTACATTTAACTATATGCTTACTGATTTTTTCTGTCACTACTAGTACGACTCCTTCTTTTGCTCTTTGATAAGGTTCTAGTCCAGAGTAATATACGCTATATCCATTTTTTAGCCCCGTACCCTTCTTTTTCACTTCGCTAATGCCAGTGTAGTTAAAAATGTAAAATTTCTTATTACAGGAAAAACTTTTATTCTTATTCAAGAAACGCGGAAAAATATTGGCAAACAGTTTGCTAGGGGTGAACGTGCCCCCAGACAACGCGAAAATGGTGTAAAAGTAAATAAACGAAAATCACAAGTTACATGAACAATTTTTTTTTATTTTACTATTTGAACTTAAAGAAACCAATTTACCAAATGGCAGACAGAGAAGTGGATGCTAAAGCCTTGGCAGACAATTTGAAATAGTTCGTTATAATTTATTATGCATAATTGCGTTAAAAATTTCATTAAGGTATCAAATATGATGAAAATATCCAACTCTGATACTATTCAATTTCGCTAGCAGTATCAGACTTGAGAATCATCTTCGCTGTCATAAATAGAATCTTCCTTGGACTCGATTTCTGCCTCATCGTCTGAAATACAGTAGGATTTTCACACATTCAAGTAAAAAAAATTCATATTGTTTATGCAAAAGCATTTTACCTTCAATTATTTCAGCATCGAGTACATATTTTACTATACTAGGCAGCTGTGGTCCATCGAACCAGTTGAATTTATAAATTTCCTATGATATCATCCATCCACAATTCTCAGGATTTAAAATTGATGGTATTTTATTGTACGCATTTATCCATATTGTGGCAATATATTTCGTTCTTAATAAATCTGCCTCAATTCAGCCTGGCTAGAAGGTAATGTGGAAGCATCGAAGTTATGCATCTTTTTCTCTGGAATGGTTAATCCAAGTCATGGACTTTATAAGTTTTTAAAAATAATGCGAATCTGGCACTATACACAGAGTTCATAGATGGATAACCATATAAAATGCAAATGAATTTCTCGAGCACCGGAAATACACTAATTTCGTCACACTCTTCAGAGCCCATTTCACGAAAGGCTTTTTGAAATTCTTGATTCTTTTTTAATATCTGTAATGGGCATTGCTTTCCCTTCCGAAATAACGCGGGGTTGAAGTCACAAACAGTTACGGCATGAAATCCTGGCAATGATTGACAGAGTAACTGACTTAACGTCTCATGCAATGCTCAAACGTCAATATTCATAGATATGTAACTTTGATTAGGGAATAGTGAGTCGCGTAATCCGCAATGCAATTGATCTGCTGTCGAAACTTGACCAATACGCCTTGTTTCTGGTATTCAACTGGCGAACTTTGGTTTTTATGACTAAATACTAACCCTTACATGTATTTCACTTTCAGCTACATTCTCGTTATCATCAGGAATTTGAGAATCTTCGACAAACTCATCCTCTCCGTCACTGTCCATATTTGAAGTGGATTGTCTTGGCATTTGTTGGTCTTTTACAAATAATAATAATGGCTAGTACCATAAAGAAGGAACATATGAATAAACATCAAATTTTGGTTCATGTACCTTGTGATTTTTTTTATTTACTTTTACACCCCTTTGGCGTTGTCTGAGAGCACGTTAATCTCTAGCAAACTGTCTGCCAATATTCCTTTTCCGCCCAACCTTTCTATATACGAGAAAAGTATTGGTTTACCCCAAAAAAAATTTGAAATTTTGAAATTTTTTTTTGAGTTACTTCTACGTTTTCCATCAACAACAACACGAAAAAACGGTTTTTAGGAAAAAAATCCTGTGTGTATGTCGTCGTCGTCGTCTTCGTCGTCGTCGTCTTCGTCGTCGTCGTCGTCGTCGTCGTCGTCGTCATCGTTGTCGTCGGCCACTTTTCCTTACACGTCTTGTTAACACGATACAGCCTCGGAAGTGCAATAAGTCAGCAATTTTATGATTGAATATTGTTAAGGACATGTCACAGATGATCCCTTTGATTTTCAGTTCACCAGAGCCAGTACAACGGGTGCTATGGTACTTGAAGTACGACATTTTGTAATTTTTTGAGAAATTTCAGTTTGTTAGCACGATACAGCCTCCGGAGCTCAACAAGTCACCAATTTTATGATTGAATATTATTCAGGGCATCTCACTGATGAACTCTATTGATTTTCAGCTCACCGCAGCCAATACAACAGGTGCTATAGTACTTTAAGTACGATATTTTTGTCATTTTTGGAGAAGTTTCAGTTTGTTAGCATGATACAGCCCCCGGAGTATATACAAGTGACCAATTTTATGATTGGATAATATTCAGAGCGTCTCAAAGATGAACCCTATTGATATTCAACTCAGTAAAGCCAGGACGACGGGTGCTATGGTACTTGAAGTACCAAATTTTCGTAATTTTTGGTGAATTTTCAGTTTGTTAGCACGATACAGCCTCCAGAGAGTACACGATTGATCAATTTTATAATTGAATATTGTTCAAGGTGTCTCACAGATGTACCCTATTTATTTTCAGTTGACTAGAGCGAGTACTGCGGGTCCTATAAATCCACATATACTGAATTTTTGGTTATTTTTGGAGAAATTTTGGTTTGTTAGCACATACATCCCCTGAAGTGTATACAAGTAAAAATTTTATGATAGAATATTGTTCAGGGCCACAGATGCGGAAAAGTTAGTTTTAATCCTTAAAACCGTTTATTTTTCGAAATATGAATAAAAGCTTTTCCTGTAATAAGAATGCGTGTACCCTATACATTTTTTTACACTTAATTTTTACATTTTTAACTACACGTCCCTGCTTCATGCCCCGGATTTTCGATGCCAGACAGGCAAAATTATGTTCGGCTACACCAAAGGTACCTGTTTCAATATAAACGAACCATGTACCAGATCCAAACATTTTTTATGTAGCCACCAGCTCTCGGTCTATAAAGCTGGGTTGATTATTTTTCGCCATTCTATTTTATTTTTTGCAACACTGCTCCATTAAATTATTGCACCAATAGCGAATATACAAAAAACTATATTATCAAGAGAAACGTAACAATAATAACTTCTGAGTAAATTACAGTTTATAAAAAAACAAAAGAGAGGGTCATCAAATTTTCGAAAATTAATCTTTTGCAAACGAGAAAACTAAAAATTGCAAATTCTTTATAAAATAAAATTTAATTAAAGTTTTTAATACTAGATATTACCATCTTTAAATCGGATGACAACCTGACATCGACGACCCATACTCAATATAAGCGATCTTATATGACGTTGTCCCATGTCCTCTAGGTTATTAGATTGGTGTGAGAAATTCCTCAGGTGTCTACCAAACATGTCCCAAACATGCTCAATGGGGTTGAGATCTGGGCTTCGTACTGGCCACTTCATAGTATTGTTGATTTCATTATGTTCTAGGTAATTTTATAACACTTGAGCTGTGCGCGGACATGCATTGTCTTAGATTAGCAATAACAGAGGGAATTGGCATTACATGTTCTTTCAGAATATCCACTATATACTCATGAGCATTTGAATTGCCATTATTTATAACCACTAAGTCTGTGATCTCCACTAAATAATGTGGTGGTACCTACAATGTTGCATGGAGTGTATCTTTCATTTTGCCGTCGGCTTTGATCCAGAAACATTTTTATTCAATGACGAGTGAACAGTAACTTATAATTTTCCTCGCTTGTTTACAACGCTATGACGTAGTTCCATGCGTTGTAGTCCAATATGCACAAAGAAAAAAAAGACTTTGCCTATAGCTGTATTACAAGAGTTTTTTACGCTCTACTTTACAAATGGCCCTTTGGGGCCGCCATTACACCAATGGGACACCAGGTCCGACTAGTTACTTCTGATAGTCAATCACTTATTTTGGCCCAATGGGGCTCCGATACTAACTACTATATTCCGATACTCTCCCCTTTAACCACAGTGTACTTAAACCAAAAAATAATAAAACATTTCACAAAGAGCATGACTTTCGGTGTTCGACAATAAAACATTCTCTATCTCTCTGGTACTGTTTTTCACCCTGACGCATCCTGTCAGAAATGGACTGAGCATAGGGCACCGGTGTCTTTCTTATTGGCTGAATTCTAAGGTCACGCCAGAACGCGCCAACAAGAGGGATTCAACACATCTCGCACTCTGTGTAATGTAGAAAATAATTAACAAAAATAGAATTCTATTGACTTGCAATCGCCACAGTTTGGATTTGGTCGAAATACAAACATCGAGGCTTCCACCTTAATTTCTGCTAATATGAACGAGAAGATTGCCACTATGAAAAGCGATATTTCTGCTAAAATAGACAAGAAGCTTTCTACCATTATAAACGATTTTTCTGATATGAAGAACGAGATTTCTGCTACGGATAACGATATTTCTGCTAATATCTACGAGAAGATTTCTGCTACTAAAAACGATTTATCTGCAGTTATCTTATTAATGAAAAATGACATTGCCGCTGACGTGAAAAATGAAATTTCGTCTCTAAAATCTGATATTGAGTATAAGATGACAACGATGATGGGCGAGAAAATTAAGGAGTAAAGAAAGATGACAGATTTAAGAACTCAAGACACGCCAGCGGAAGAAAAGAATACCGAGCAAACAAAACCTTGTAAGCCAGAAACACAGTTAGAAGACATTGGTAGTTTTACCCGAGTCAAGGCCCCAACGTTCGATGGAAAAATGTCATGGACCAATTATGTAAAACAGTTTGAAGCAGCTTCTAGAGTGAACCATTGGTCCGATAAAAATAAAGCAGTAAACCTAACAATAGCGCTTCGGGGAAATGCCTTAGATGTACTTCAGACGATACCTTTGGAAGAAACGGATGACTTCAAGCAGCTGAAGGAAGGTTGGACATGCGATATGGTCACGAACATTTAGAACATTTGGACCAATCCCAGCTGAAGAACCGAACGCGGAAACGTGACGAAACCCTTCAAGAATATGAACTAGATATTGCCCGACTTGTTCGATAGAACATAATGGAATGTTTGGGCATCCAGGCCTTTATTGACGGCTTATCTGACCACGATAGGGAGAGGACGCTTCGATTCGCCCATCCCAAAACCATAGTAGATGTATTGACCGCTGCTCTTGAATACGAAGCAACTAAGATGGCTTCTGAATACTACGAAGGTAGGACCATGTAGGAAGGAGGTGACGATGTCAGACTTGACCAGAACGTCAACTTGTCGGAACGTTTGGTAGACAAGAAAACGAAGAAGATCAGGTGCTGTAATTGTGGCGAGCTAGAGCATGTACGCAGTTCGTATAAGCGTCCTACCATTCTTGAAGAGCAAGAATGTCTTTAATTTAAAGCAGCGATAAAGGATTCGCGGTACAACAAAGGTAGGACCATGCAGGAAGAAGATGACGATGACAGACTTGACCAGATCGTCAACTTGTTGAAAGGTATTGCTGACAAGAAGCAGAAGAAGATCAACTACTTTTGATATTGCTGTAAAACCCATTAGCTGTGTGTATTGTTTCTTAATTGTTCTTAATTTTTAATTGTTTATTGTTTTCACTGTTTTACTTTGACATTTTACCAATGTATTTTATATATTGTTAGAACCTTGTGACCTGGTTTGATTGATATTTTTAGACCTGAAGAAAGTGACGAATTGCACCGAAACGTTGGCGAATAAAATAAAAGTGTCAAATTAGTTATTATTTTTTATCCGCTTCAACTAAACTTTCACCAACAAATATTCATTCGGATACGAAGCATCATTACATAAATTTATTGGCACTGAGAAAGTTTCACGACAGTCCATCGGAAGGTCATCTGGGAGTGAAGAAAACCCTTCAGCGAGTACGTGAGAGGTTGTATTGGATGAACAGATCCGACGATGTGGAGTACAGGTGTAAGAAATGTACGACTTGTGCTACGAGTAATGGACCATATCGCAAGAGTAAGGCAACTATGAAACAATATAATGTTGGAAGCCTTTTCGAACGGATTGCTTCAGACATCGTTGGACCATTTCCGACGAAAGAAAAAGGTTGTGAATAAATCCTGTTAGTAATGGATTATTTCACAAAATGGGTGGAAATTTATGCGATCCCGAATCAAGAGGCCACAACTGTCGCGGATGTTCTGGTGATAGAATTTATCAGCTGATATGGCTGTGCCCTTGGAAATCCACAGCGATTAAGAAAAAAATTTTGAGAGCCAGGTATTCCAGGAAATTAGTGACAAGTTGGAAATGAAGAAGACCTGGACAACAACGTTGCAGCCACAATCAGATGGAATGGTCGAGAGAATAAACAGGACCATTGGAAAATACCTGCCCAAAGTAGTTTCCAGCCATCATAGAAATTGGTCCAGTACCTTTCTCGGCCATAAATGAGTCCACGGGTGAAACACTTCCGAAAATGCTATTTGGACGTGAAATTAGACTTCCTTGTGACTTGGAGTTTGGCTGTCGGCCTGGCAAAAATCTAGCAGGAGAAGATTACGTGATCCAATTGAGAAGAAGGATGGACGATGTGCACGAATTGATTCAAACTAATCATCAAGTTGCCAGTGACAGAATGATAAAACAGTATGATACGCAGGCCACAGGAGACAGTTTTGAAGAAGGGTAGAAAGTATTATTACACAACCCGACAAGGAGAAAAGGATTTTCTCCAAAATTACAGAAATCATGGGAAGGTCCATACTTAATCAAGAAGAGGATCAACGACATCATCTATCGTATAAGCAAGATCACCAATGGAAAATCGGGATTAGTCCACCAAAACCGACTAGCGCCATTCGAAGGAGACCATGACAAAATGAAAGTGGTGAACCATCTACAACAAGAGTCTGACCCAGCCTTCGAAGAATTTATGAGCGCAGACGGAGGTACCAGGAAAGCTAGATACGGAGTCACTACAGAACAAAGACAATATTTGTTCACGTTCCCGGAAGAGTAATCACTGGTACATAACAAACACGCACGAGGGTTGGCAACTCTCTTTCGAAAGAATTTGGACAATTAGATAAACGTGAAGATCAGATGCAAGCCCCTAGCAAGACACTGATTCTCGAACACAATTCGCGGTACGTGTTCTACCTGGTAACTAGAAATGCATTTCCAGATCTATCCACCTACCGGGATGTGTGGGAAGCGCTACGAAGCCTTCGAGATCATGTGCTGGAATCCCACGTGAGTGAACTAGCAACGCCCAGGATAGAGAGCAACCAGGAGCATAATAGAGGTGATCTTCTGAGATACCGGTGTCCACATATTAATATGCAGCTATACCCCTCGTTATCGGTACCCGTTGAAGACGGTGCCCTGTTACTTCCATACGACCGGAAGGTTCAGACATTGGTTCAGTTGCCGATTTAAACATCCAGTCCCGGCTACACAGAAGTTCCAGGAGGAACTTCCTTTTAAGGAGGGGGTAATGTTACGAGATCGCACATTAGTGCAGTGCCTGAATCCGACTCTGTCATATGAAGGCGCAGGGATTTCTTCGAACTATTTACTATTATTTATTGTGACTATTCTTATCTAGATATTTCCAGTGAGGTCCATTTTTAGTGTAACCAGTCTTGTCTAGACGCTTCCAGGGTGGCGATTGTTTTTGTGTCAGACTCAATCTAGGATTATCCTGAAAAAACGGGCACTTAATATATAAGAGAGGCTACGTACCATCGGAGTTAGTTTATAATTTGATCTCGTGATATTAACAGTGAACAAGTAAATAGTCTAGGTGAATAAACAGTAGTGAAATGTTTATATAAATTAGTGTAAGTAGATGTACTGTGTATATAATATTAATTAGTGAAATAAATAAATCAAGTGAGTAGACATACCGTGCGTACGAATTCATCCCACCCGTCGTATAAAAAACTTTTAAATAAATAAGAAAAACATTACAATATCAATACTTATACTACTTCTAGTCCTTTCAATACTTTTTTATTTTTTGAGTTTCCATTATAATTATATCTATTATTACTATTATACCTATAATTAATGCGATTATAAATACTTTATTTCTAAATATTTTTGTCTCATCTACTTTTAGTTTTTTGTTCCGTCGTCAAGGATTGTATTGTCCTTGTGACATTTCCAAAGTACTCCATTTATCTCTATCCTTCCAAACCCGTCTTAACTTGTTTTCTCTTTCATCCTTCGTCCTATGCTTTTTTCTTATAATCTTCAGCACCTCTATTTCAATTCTTGTTAGATCATGGTTGATATATTCCCTCTGATTCGTAATTTCAATAATCTACTTTTATTTTGCATCACTTGAACATTATCTTGGATACAGAGCAATAGAAGAGACCCCCAAGAATACGAAGACAACGGTGGAAGTAAAGAAGAAACCAACAACACCTACTATACAAGCCAAAAACATAACCAAATTTGGCCGTGCTACAAGGAACAATTCGACTGCAAGTAATAAATGATATTTTCATAAACTGAACATAGTAGAACAGTAACTAACTTCTCCATAATAATACTTTTAAAATAATTCTTCATTTTCCAGTATTAGTTATTACATTTTCCAATGATAGTACCTTGTTTAAGCATAAATGCCAAATAATCTCATGTTAAACGCTCGGACTAATATCTATTGAAATACATGTATCGATAAAAAACTAGGAACATTTCGAAAGCCAGCGAATGAGTATTTCATTCCATGAATTGTTGATGTTTCTTGAAAATTGCATATTATATCTATATAAGTGAGCGCTCTGAAATAAATCCATATATTAGAGATTTCAAAGTAGAAAAAATAAGAAATTTTGTGTTAGAAAATGCAGACCAAGCTAAACGAGTACTAAAAGTCAATAGTTGTCATTGCAACTTCAAAATAATACATAATAATATTCGAAGCATAGCTAAAAATATGGTTGAATTTATAATATTTCTAGAGGAATTAGACTCCTCAATAGACTGTATGGTACTTACAGATCACCTTGTAATACTCAAATCGATACGTTTATTGAATACTTGGACAATATATTAAAAAATCACCAAAAGAACTTCACATACAGTGTGTTTATCGGAGATATAAATATCGACTTGAATAAAAATACAGACGATTCACAGATTTACCTGGACAAATTAGGAGAGTATGGATATAACTCAGCAATAAATACTACCACCAGAACACAGTCAGGTACATGCATAGACCACATTTTCATTAAGTCGAAGTAGGGAAACCTTGAATCTATCATTCCGCTGACTGTGAAGACTTGTATTACCGACCATTACACAATACTGGGGAAAATAATATTCAACGATAAGTATGCAAAAGAAACTATAGCCAATTCCAAATTCTATAAACAAATAAATGAAAAAAAAATTGATAGAAATCATTAAAAATACGGATTGGAAATATTTCTTTGAAATAAATGATTTGGAAAACTCGGTTACTTCATTTGTCAGACTAGTCCAAACTGCAATAGATGGATCCTCGAAATTCATAAAAATTAAAAACAAAAATATAAAGAGGAAATCATGGGTTACTGGATCATTACTGGAATCCATTAATAGGAAGAATACTATGTATGCTATATTAAAGAAAAATGCACAAAATGAAATTTTGATATCTAAATACAATACATACAGAAAAATACTTGAGAAAGCAATAAAAGACACAAAAATGAAATACTACAAAAACTTCTTCTTCTTCTTTCGGTTCCGTCTTCACCTTAGTGAAGGTTGGCAACAATCTCGGCGAACTGGGTTCGGTTTTGAGCAGCTCGGAATAGGGAATGTGAGTCTAGTCTCTTATGTTTTTCAACCACGGATGTTGGCGTCTTCCTATACCTCGTCTGCCTTCTATATTGCCTTCCATTATTATTTTCAGCAGCCTCATTCTATCACTCCTGATTACATGTCCCAAGTATGCGGTTTTTCTCTTCTTTATGTCGACAACTAAGTCTCTGTCCTTCTCTGTACTACAAAAACAAGATATAACAAGAAGGGGCAGACTTAAAACCATTATGGTAATTAGTAAATGAATTAACGAAAGCAAGACAACATACCGATATATAATTGATGCAGACTGAGGATGGAAATATAACTTACGGTCCAATTATAATCTCTGAAAAATTCAACTAATTCTTTAGCAATGTAGGTGCAAATCTAGCAAAAAATATTAAGCAGGACAGAAATTATACGGAAACGAAAATTGAATCATATCATACCTTTTTTTCTTTCACACTGACGCCTATAAAATACAAGAAACTATTTTGCAGTTGAAAAATAATAAATCACCAGGACCTGATGGCAACTTACATAGCCAAACCTCTAAGTAATATTATCAATAAATCCTTGTCAAGTGGTCACTTTCCTTCTGCTTTCAAAATGTCAACTGTCGTACCTGTTTACAAAACTGGCGAAAAGGTAGAGGTTTCAAATTATCGACCTATAACACTTATTTCAAATTTGGGTAAAATTATGGAAAATTTCATAAAAAAGACTAAATTCGTTTCTGAAGAAATACAATCTGTTGTCAGGAGCGCAGTATAGATTCACAGAAAAAAAGTTCACCAGCGATGCGAAATTAGAACTTACGAGCAAAATATATAATTCTATAGATAAAAAAAAACCTCCATTGGAATTTTTTTAAACTAGGAAAAGGCATTCGATACCGTGGACCACACAAGGGTAAATCGCATGACCTTTTCAACTTATACTTAACTGACAGGAAACAGCAAACAAAAATACAAAACATACTCAGCATAAAAGAAACTATATCATGTGGCGTACCCCAGGGAACGGTGTTGGGCCTTTGCTATTCAATATTTATCTAAATAATTTATTCTCCATACGAACACAAGGCAGCATTATAAGTTTTGCAGACGATACGATCATATTCTATGAAAGTAACACACGGGACGACTTAAAGAATAAAATTGAAACTGACTTTGGTAACATTAAGAAATGGTTCGGTAATAGATTACTATCAATGAATCTCAAAAAAACATTCTACCTGCCGTTCTGTAGCTTATCTACGAACCTCCCAACATTTGACAAAATATCAATAGAAGATGATCTTGAAATCTTACCATCGAAAAGGGTTAAATACTTGGGTATTATGATAGACAGTCAGCCACCTGAGATGGGACGTATTTAGTAAAAAAATTACGTAGTGTTTTATATAAAATCAAACAAGTCGCACATATACTCAACATTAAACAAAAAAAATTCTTTACCACGGTTTAGTTGAATCGCATCTGGGCTATGGTACATACCTGAAATCATTAGAAATCATACAAAAGCGATTCTTGAAACTAATAATGTGTAGAAAAAACCGATATCCAAGTGAAGCGCTATTAGAGGAGACACAAATTTATGATTTGAGGAAACTTTATTTCTTGAAACTAAGAGAAACACAATATTTGCATAAGAAAGAACTCCTTATACATTCTCACCAACATAAGACGCGACAAAAGGACAAGTTTATACCCCTATTTATGAAGAAATCAGTCGGTCAGAGATGGTACCAATATCTGGGACCAAAGCGCACCCACAATCAAACGCTTCACTAAAACAGTCAAAAAGTATATCAGAGAGCTACCAACCACCTACATAAAATCAATAATAGGAAACTAAAACAACTAATAATGATAATTAAAATTTATATTACTAACAATTGGTATGATGTTAGAGTACTACTAATATTTTTTTTCATATATTTAATTAGGTTATTTAAGCACTACTTTTTTATGTATTCTTAACTTTAAATTTTAACTTTATGACTAGGAACTATTCTGTACATTTTAGTTCATCTTATGTTTTGTGTGCTGTTTTGGATATTTGTTTGCTTATTTATTTATATATTCTCGCTCTACATACAGGTATTGTATGTGTATTCTGATATACATACTATACCTCGCTGATTAAGCTCTATTTATTCACACATTATCTGTATATGAATTGTCATTTTTTATCTTTACCTTGTGAATAAAAATTATTATTATACTATTCATCTTCACTAAGCATGTAGATTTTCCCAGTGAGTGAGTGTATCTCAAATTGTACTTCAACATGCTCTTTGATTAGGGGTTCAACTGTCTTTTTGATTATTTTCCGTCATTTGTATCCAATTGTATGCCGTGGACTATTATTTTGTTTAATCTTTATCCAGTACTTCTAATCATCAGTTATTCTCTAAAGTTCTTTAATTTCTTGATTTTCCTTCTTTGGCATTTTCTAGTTTAATTCTTGTATTTTCTCCTGTAACTTTTCCTAGTTTCTCGTTCAACTTCTGACATTTTCCTTTTGATTTTTCTTAATTTTCTTAAGATTGACAATACTGTATCCATTTTATCTTCTTCTTGCTTTTTATTCTTAGTCGGTGTTCTGTTTGTTCTCTTGCTTTTATTGAAAATGACTTCTTCCCGTTCTTTTCCCTTTTCCCCTTCTCAAGTAAAGCGATCAATAGTGTCTGGGTTACAGCATGTTGACCTTCTCAATCACTGGTACATTTTATTGCATAGGTATGATTGATGTGTTTTAAAGGGGCTCATCTTATATAAACAGTCAGGTGGTAAAAGATCCGTTAAAAAGGATAAAATTCTTAAAGATGTATTTATCAGAATTAAGTTCATTAAAAGGTTACGAATAAAAAATTAGGGTGGAAGTTAATCAACATTAATTGCACTCGGGGGTGTTATATTTTAGAATACAAACTTGAATCCGACAGGATCATTAACTTGAGGTATAATTTCGGCCTCCCATTAGGATAGAAGAAAGGGAAAACCAAAGTTCCGAATGTGTTTTTACTCCGTTCGTTGGGCTGTAGGTACTCTGGAGAATATCAAAATAAACAAATAAATGTTCGACTGGAGAATAAAGAAGCTTTAAGAAATATGACATTGGATTTTATCAATTCCAAACTTGAAAATTATTATCTGATGAATCACTTTTATTTAGCATTAATACTGTTGCATTTATACAAAATGCTATTCGTAAGTTTATGATTTAAATTTGATTTTTGTATTTGGTATAACTATGTCTAGATCGTCAAAGTCATATCGAATTTAGTTTGCACTATATATAATTTAAAATATTCTTGACTAAAATCTCAAACTCAGTTATTAACAACATTATAAAGAATATGAATCTGGCAACATCACAAATGTCAAATTTCTAAAGCTTTCGTAGCATTTGCAGAATTACAGCTTGAAATACCAACATATTCTTCACCAATGCAAGCAATTTAAATTATGGAACATTGTAAGGATCAAAAGGAAGGTCAAATGAATGTTTCTTATATTCAACTGATTTGACTAATAGTCCGGTCAAATTAGACCAAAAAATAAGAGTAAAGTTACCTAAATTCCCACCAAGCTGAAAATCGATAAGATTGTTTAAAATATCATTAAAAACAAAATTTGAAAGTTCCCCATCTTTCCCCTGTAAGGAAAAATTTTAATTCAAGGTCAATGGTCAAAAAAATGAGTTTTTCGCGATTTTCAGAAAAACGGTAAGTTTTATCATAAAATTACCTCAAATAAAAATTGTTGATGATAAAATTATTTATAAAAAATTTATTAATACTTTTTTCTTTACGAGCCACCGTTTTTGAGATATAACGATTCAAAAAGTTGTAATCGTCATAATATGCATGAGTACGCCACGTATATATACATCTCTATAGTTGTAATATATGTTAAAATATTTTTCTATGGGTCATTGTAACTTACACTACTATAGTCCGTTTTTAAAAGGCATGGAGTAATAAAAGCTCATTAGGTATGCAAAACCGGTACAGGGTGTATAATAAAATATCTCCGAAGTTTATCTAATTTTGTACTAAAATTTCTAATTTGTTACGAATTTCAGGTAGACACCCCGTAACTCTGTATTCGGTTGGGTCGCCTATTGTATTGAAAGGGTCGCTCTATTGTATTTGAATGAACAAATAAACAATTTAATCCTCAGAGGCGTGCAATCAGGACAAAACAAACTTGGTATATGAATATGAAGGCACTATGAAATTATAATTACGAAAACTATTCAAAAGAGTTCACAATATCGATTCAATAAAAACACATTATTTTGTGTTCCTATGAATAAACAATAAACATAAAATATTATATAAAAAATAGCAAATTTTTTTGCAGTAGGTATCAACTTTACTACTAATATACCGTTTACAATAGGAGAGGAAAAAAGAAAAATGCAGGAATAAAGTACGAATTAATGTAATATTTATAAAAAAAAAGTCTAACAAATAATAGTAATAACTAACACAAAAACAAGTCTATATATCAGAATCAGACGATTCTGTTGAGCTTCCATTATTAACATTGATTATAAATGGTTCAATCATGTGTTCACTTATATGAACCATTTCCCACATATTTAGTTCTTCTTGTATCACGTGCTCAACACATTTCTTCCAGTTTTCTTTGGTTACGTTACCTAACGCGTCTTCGAATAAAACTTTTACGTCACTCATTTTGAATGTCGTATTCTTTCTTGAAACTTCCCCTTTCACTTGGGCCCATATTAATTCTATGGGATTGAGTTGACAGTGATAAGGAGGAAGCCTCAGCACCGTTATACCACGCGCTGATGCCATTTGATCTACAACGTATTTACTATATTTGTGTTTATGTAAATTGGCCAGTTGCAAGAGCTCATTTTTGAGCGGGTTATCTGGGCATTCAATATTTTTCGAGGTTAGCCAATCGTGGATATCTTGTTTACGCCATGCAGTTTAAGGTAATTTCTCCACTAACCTGGAGTGATAACTTGCGTTATCCATAACAATATTCTTCGAAAACGTCTGCATCCATATCTTCATGATAATCTCCGGTTTGCTTCGACTCAAAGCACAACAATCCACCTTTAACAAAACCTTCGGCACTTCCGATATAAGTAATGATGAGTCGACGTCCTTTTTCTGCTGGTGGATTGAGGCCTGTTGACCACCCTTGAAGAGCTGCCTGCCTCCGACTTTTGACATTCGTGTCTTGCCAAAACATTGAAACAGTATGACCTTTATTTAACCAAGTCTCATCCAAATAATAAATTCGTTTTTGATCTAATCTTGCTTTCCGAATATTGCGCAAATAACTCCTCCTCCAAATGACAATGTCGTCTCTATCAATCAACATTGCGTTCCGATAATTTTTTTTATATTCAAATCCAAGTTCCTTCAAAATTATCCATAATGTACTTCGAGACATTTTCGGAAAATCTGAATCTTCTTGAACCGACGCCATAATTTTGGAGAGAGTTGGGATCTCTTTTCTAAAGAAAAAAGCATGCACCTTACGCCTTATTCCATTCTTCAAGTCGTCATCTATTTCCAGTTTGGGTCGGCCTGGGGACTTTGCTGGGGCTGTGATGTTTCCATTTTTTTTCTCCTTCAATAAATTATGAATTGTTGTTTTTGAAACCCCCATCATTGTTGCAGTAATCTCCACAGTTTCATCAACACTTCCTGTCAAATTCTTGATTTTTCTTCTAATTTCTTCGTTCTTCAACGAGGAATAGCAATTTATTATCAGATTTTTTTCGTTCAGCGACAATGGGCCAACTTTAGGTCGCTTAGATGGTGATAAATCCTCCATATCTGGTCGAATTTGGTTGGAACACTATATAGTTGGAAGGTGTAGTTGGGTGTTTGTCTCGTGTGATGAGAAGAGAACTTGTATAGATGAACAAAAATAAACACCAGTTAACAATAACGGTAAAAAATAATAACAAATAACAGTAATAATGGGGAAATCAATCAACGCAGCAATTTCTCCGGAACAGATGAACTGTAAATTGAAAATATTCAACCTTTCCGCCACTTTTATAGTTGAAAAGTTCTAGTAAGTACATTGCATTATGGGGGCATTTTCTTAGAACTGAAAAGACTATATTTCACAATAATAAAACCATTTTTGAGCTACCTGTTTGTCAAGTTTCTTCAATTACCAGCTAATTGGGTGAAATAATCGGCAAATGGGGTTGGTTTGGATATAAATATGTATATGTATAATATTGTTATTAACATTTATTTTATTATTTATTGTATGTAGGATTATAACTACCTGGAGCTTAGTGGAGGGACTCGTCTACGCCCTTTCATACATAATAATAAATTTTCTGGAACATTGATGTCAGTGATATAATCCACATATTATTGATAATTTGAAATTTCATTTTAAATAATATTACAAAACGGTTATTTTCGGAATTGAGATAATTTTAGAAGACTTAACTTTTTTTAATAGACTAAATGTGGTACGCCTATGGTTCCGGCCAAAATGAGTGATTAATTACTCCATGCCTTTTAAAAACGGAGTATAATATAAAATATACATAAGTTATAACTATAAGAATATCAGGTAAATTGAAACCCAGTCCCTTAATTTATACGCCGTTGTAACCTTGAGAAAACATCTGTCCCCTGTTCAATTGTGTGCGTGGGTAGGGTCTTATACCTGCTATAATAACTGAAATACTGTTAGTCTTGAACGCCAGTTGATAGTGAAAACACGAGTTTATCATAACCTATATCGTGCTGTTTTGAGTTTTATAACAAAAATGTTAGAATATTGTTTTATTTGCGCTAATTTTTTAACTGAAAGTGAAATTGTTACTGTTGAACATGGTATGAAGACATTAATTAATGCAAGTATCGAAAGAGCAGATGAATTTTCGGAGTATCTAAAATATCAAAAATCTGTGACATGAAAATTGTCGTAAATATTATACTCGAAAGTCTTCTATTTCTGCAGCTTATAAAAGACAACGCGAAGAACAAGAAGCCAGTACATCCACGGAAAGTCCTCCTCGTACTAGATTACGTTCGAGTGAATCAGCTTTTTGTTCTAAAAAACAATGTCTATTTTGTGGCCAGGAATTGGCTTGGTTATCAGCTAGACCCTACAGACTGGGGTTGGAAGTTGGTCAACAATTCATTAGAACCAGTGCACACTTTACTTCCACCTTAGTCGGAAAAACTGCTGAACTCGATTTTTTGCAACTGCAAAAAGGGATGCAGTGCTAAATGTGGTTGCAAAAAAGTCGGACTGTTCTGATCTCCGGCATGTACACATTGTCAAGGCTGGTTGTGCTCTAATATTGAATCACCAACAGTAGAGGATCCGTTTGATTCCAACGAGGCAACATGCGATACATCGCTATTAACGCAGTTTACATGCACTCAGGATGATGCTGAAGAAGAACAAGACGAACAAGAAGATCAAGAAGAAGATTTTTAATGTTACGACTTGGACGATTAAATTTCACTACTTTTTTTTTAACTTAAATTGCTTTTATCTTTTCAATATCTACTAATATCCATTATTTTTCAATAGTTTCAAATTAAACAGGATCAAAACTGACGCGTGGAATAGGCCTACTGGGGAAACCACGTTAAAAAAACGCGCTAAGTAGACTACCTCATAGGTGGCGAGGAAACGTGTGCATATTATGACGATTACAACTTTTACAACTATTTGAATCGTTATATCTCAAAAACAGTGGCTCGTAGAAAAAAAGTATTGATACATTTATTGTACATAATTTTATGATCTACAATTTTTGCCTGAAGTATTGTTATGATAAAACTTACCGTTTTGCTGAAAATCTCATATTTTTTACCTTTAACCTTGAATAAAAATTTTTCCTTACAGGGGAAAGATGGGGAACTCTCCAATTTTGTTTTTAATGATATTTTAAACAATCTTAGCGATTTTCAGCTTGATGGGAATTTAGGTAACTTCGAATGTCTAAATTGACCGGACTGATGTAAAATTTAAAATAAAGGAACCGGTCAAATGTTTTTGCATGATCCTGTACATACGATTAATCATACATCCACATAACGTTACATCATCCTCATAATCTAATTTTCTTTATTTTTATCAACAAAACGCCATTGATTATGACAAACACGTATTGTAGTTATGACTTTGTCGTATTCATGTCTATCTTACCCTATGTTTCTACTTGCCGTACTGCCCCATAAAAAAACCTATAAACATGACACACTTTGACGTTAATTGCTGTTAATCATCCAACCATGGACCGGCTTTAGGTTACAAACGTTTACAACAATAATAAAAGTCACAATAAAAGAGAACAAGTGAAACCTCAAATTGCGTTTGATGGGGAAGTTTATTGAAGTAATTTATCAATTTTATTATTTAGTTTGTGTAATTCTTGGATGATCTAGGGTTTTCTAATATAACTTGCGATGGTAAATCTAATGAAAAATATAAATACTACTTAAGGAGAAGTCAATTATTCTTTTTAATATGTCAGACTCGACAGTTAAAAGTTCAAAAACGATAAACTTGTTTTTAAAATTTTTATGGTATATATAAAGAACTGACTACAAAAATATGGTTTTATACAATTTATAGGTTTAATACAAGTATTATCTTTCTTGCTACGTTGCATTGTGCAGGAATATAGTTCCTCCACCCTGCATGGAAACGCATCCCTCAAGGATGTGACTTCAGAACATCAAACGACAATCTCTACTTCCCTTGGTCGTTGGCTTCATTGCTGGTAGAACGCACCGATTTTTCTCAATATCCAAAATCCTAGAATGGAACTCAAGGATGAGTATAACAAGACTGTCCATATACTTGTTCTGGGATAGTAAACTGTAGTGTCAATATTTTCTAAATTTTCCTTTTCAACTTGTAGCTTGGTTTGAATTTCTTGATTTTCTTTTAAACTGATACTTCCAAGGTCCAATGACAGTGGATCAACTTGTTGACTTTGGTTTCAGTATCAAACTTATTACTGGGAGCTGAACGTCAACAAAATTAAATTTGCTTGGCTTCGTCGAACAATCGTTAGGGATTGTATATGAACAGTACAACCGGAGCGGATTCTAATAATAATATTTATTGGTTAATTGGCAGTATGAAAATTTTCAATTTATATATAATTAATGATTCTTCGCCAACTTCTTTTATAAGAAATAAAACTTCAAAAGCTTTTCTTTTGTTCTTTTTCCGACGTTTCGAATCCTTTATTTAGGTTCATCATCAGGGCTATCCGCTTAATACACATACTGAATGTTCTATTACAATTTCGTTATAAGATAATCTGCAACAATACCTTACAATTATAAAAACTTTTCTCATTTTTATTTAAAGATGATATTAACATTATTTAATCAAGGTTGAGAGTATAAAATAAGGAAAGTTTTTATTATTGTAAGGTATTGTTGCAGATTGTCTTATAACGAAATGGTAATAGAACATTCATTATGTGTATTATACGAATAGCCCTGATGATGAACCTAAATAAAGGATTCGAAACGTTGGAAAAAGAAAAAAAGAAAAGCTTTTGAAGTTTTATTTCTTATAAAAGAAGTTGGCGAAAAATCATTAATTATATCTAATAATAATGTCCCATGGATGTGTATTGTAATGTTTTTGTTATTTATTGAAACAATAACACACTAACTCACTAATCACTAACACTTAATTTATATATACAGTATATTCACTTAGACTAATTTATATAAACAGTTCACTAATTTATATTCACTAATTTATTTGTTTATCTCACGATGTCAAATTATCAACTAACTATCTCTTCCTGATCAGTCCCCTTATATACTAATGCCTTTTGTACTAGAGAATTCCGGGCTGCGGCTTATACACACAAATAATTTTTCTGGCCTTTTCTAGATAACTCTGGTCACAAAAACCAGTTCTAGATAAGATAGTCTCAATCGTAAACAGTTTTTTATAACTGCGTATCCGCCATAATTTTAACTATTATACCTGGCTTAGACAGGGTCGGTTTTAGGGACTATACCAGTGTGCTGTTTCGTAACATCACCCCCTCCTTAAATGGAAGTTCCTCCTGGAACTTTTGTGTAGCCGAGACAAGATGTTTGAATCGGCAACTGGCCCCATTTCTACACTTTACGATCTTATGGAAATAGCAGGGTACCGTCTTCATCGGATACTGATAACGGGGGTTGTAGCTGCAAATTAATATCTGGACACCGGTATCTTGAAAGATAATCTCTACCATGTTCCTGATGATTCGCCAATCCAACTGGTTACTCGCTATCTAAGGCATAGCCAGTTTCTTCACGTTGGATTCCAACACATGGTCTCGGAGGTTTCGAAGTGCTTCCCACACATCGCGGTAGGTAGATCGATCTTGGAATTCATTTTTAGTTACCACGTAGAAGACGTACCGCGAATTATGTTTCAGTTTCAGTGTCTTGCCAGGGGCTGGAATCTGGTCTTCAAGTTTTTCTAATTGCCCGAACTTCTTTCGACAGACGGTTGCCAACCCTCGTGCGTTCTTGATACGGGCGGGGATGTTGTATGCCTGTGAATATTCTTCCGGGAGAGTGAACAAATCTTGTTGTTGTTCCGAAATGACTCCATATCTAGCTTTCCCGGCACTTCCATACGCGCCCATAAATTCATCGAAGGTGGGGTCAGACATATCTCGAATAAGGTTTACTCCTTCCTATATGTCATGGTCTCCTTCGAATGGCGCTAGTCGGTTTCGGTGAACTACTTTTGGTTTTCCGTTGGGGATCTTGCTTATGCGATATAAAACATCATTGATCCTTTTCTTGATTAAGTATGGACCTTCCCAGGATTTTTGTAATTTTGGAGAAAATCCTTTTCTCCTCGCCGGGTTGTGTAACCATACTTTGTCCCCTTCTTCAAAACCGCCTTCTGTGGCCTGCGTGTCGTACCGACTTTTCATTCTGTCGCTGGCAACTAGAAGATTTGTTCGAACTAATTCATGAATATCGTCCAGCCTTCTTCTCAATTGGATCACGTAGTCTTCGCCTGCTATATCTACTCCAGGCCGACAGCCAAATTCCAGGTCACAAGGAAGCCTCATTTCACGTCCAAACAGGATTTTCGCCGGTGTTTCACCCGTGGACTCATTGACAGCAGATCGATAAGCCAATGCGAATAGGGAAAGATACTGGTTCCAATCTATCTGATGGCTGGATACTACTTTGGACAGGTATTTTCCAATTGTCCTGTTCATTCTCTCGACCATTCCGTCTGACTGTGGATGTAAAGCTGTTGTCCTGGTCTTCTTCATTCCCAGCTTGTCGCAAATCTCCTGGAATAGATGGCTTTCGAAATTTCTTCCCTGGTCACTGTGGACTTCCAATGGCACTCTATATCGGCTGATAAATTCTTTCACCGGTACATCCGCGACAGTGATGGCCTCTTGGTTCGGGATAGCGTAAATTTCCACCCACTTTGTGAAATAATCCACTACAACCAGTGTGTACTCGCTACCATTTTCTGTCGTCGGAAATGGTCCAGCGATATCTAAAGCAATCCTTTCGAAAGGGCTTCATTGTACTGTTTCATGGGTGCCTTTGTCTTGCGATTTGGTCCATTACTCGTAGCACAAGTCGTACATTTCTTACACCAGTCCTTCACATCGTCGGAGCTGTTCATCCAATAAAACCTTTCACGAACTCGCTGAAGGGTTTTCTTCACTCCAAGATGACCTCCCGATGGACTGTCGTGTAACTTCTTTAGTACCTCAGCTACTCTTGTTCTCGGGATAACTAGCTGTCTCCTCATCTCAGAACCATCATCGTTTTCAAGGACTCTTTTCAACAGCCCTTCTTCCAGGACAAGGGAGTCCCACTGAGCCCAATATGCCTTGAGTGTCGGTGAAAATCTTGACACTTCTTGCCAGGTAGGTCGCCGATTTTCTTTCTTCCATTGCCGGATCATCTTCAGGTGAGGATAATTCTTCTGATCTTCTCTGATCCTGGTGGGTGACCATTTCTCGTTGACTACTGTAATTTTTGAAACTGCAACTTCCTTAGATTTCGACTTGTTGCATTGTGAATAGTCTACAGGGTATGGCCGTCTAGGCAAGGAGTTGGCTTTTTGATGATTCACATTAGCTGGATGTTCACCCCTGTCTGATTTCCCCTGTGTCTGGAGTTCTTGGGTTACAGGAGTCTTGGGGAGCTTAGACGGACTGTGTACGTGCTCTAGCTCGCCACACCTCCGGCATTTGATCTTCTTCGGCCTCTTGTCTGCCATACATTTCAACAAGTTGACGATCTGATCAAGTTTGTCATCGTTATCTTTTTCCTGCATGTTTTTTCCTTTGTTGTACCGCGAGCCCTTCGTGGCTGCTTTGCATTTAAGAGGTTCTTCGTTTGCAGGAGTCGTAGGACGCTTACACGAACTGCGTGCATGCTCTAGCTCGCCACAATTACAGCACCTGATCTTCTTCGGCTTCACGTCTACCATACCTTTCAACAGGTTGACGCTCTGGTCAAGCCTGTCACCGTCACCTTTTTCCTGAATGGTCCTACCTTTATTGTATCCCGAAGCCATCGTGGCTGCTTCATATTCAAGAGCAGCAGATAATGCATCGACCAATGTTTTAGGATGGGCTAATCGAAGCGTCTTCTCCATATCGTGGTCACGTGAGCCGTCAATAAAGGCCTGGATGCCTAAACATTCCATCATGTTCTCTGGTGCTGATGGATAAGCAAATCGAACTAGGCGGGCAATATCCATTTCATACTCTTGAAGGGGTTCGTCACGTTTCCGCCTTCGGTTCTTCAGCTGGAATCAGTACAACTGTTCCAAATGTTTGTGACCATATCGCATGTCCAACCTCCTCTTCAGCTGCTCGAAGTCGTCCGTTTCTTCCAAAGGTATCGTCTGAAGCACATCTAAGGCATCTCCGCGAAGCGCGATGGTTAAATTCACTGCCTTCTCTCTATCGGACCAATTATTCACTCTAGCGGCTGCTTCAAATTGTTTCACATAATTGGTCCACGACATTTTTCCATCGAACATTGGGACCTTGACTCGGGTAAAACTACCAATGTCTGCTAACTTAGGGTGCAAGGTTTTGTTTGCTTGGTCTTCTTTTCTTCCGTTGGCGTGTCTTGAGTCCTTATATCTGCCATCTTTTTTTCTAACTCCTTGATTTTCTCGTCCATCGTTGTCATCTTATTCTCTATCTTCTCGTCCATCGTTGTAATCTTATTCTCGATTTTCTCATCCATCGTTGACATTTTATTCTAAATTTCAGATTTTAGAGACAAAATTTCATTTTCAAAGTCAGCGGCAATGTCGTTTTTCATTAATAAGATATCGGCAGATATATCGTTCTTCAAAGTAGAAATTTTCTCGTCCATATTAACAGAAATGTCGTTCTTGATAGTAGTAATATCGTTCTTTATAGCCGAAATATCATTTTTCACATTCGTAGTAATCTTCTCTTCCATGCCAGAAATCTTCTCGTCCATGTTCTCTTGCATGGCAGAAATCTTCTCGTCCATGTTAGCAGAAATTGACGAGATTAAGGTGGACACCTCGTCATTAAATAAAACTGTTTTTGGATCAAGCCGTCATTTTCCAGTGCCACTTTAAGTCTTTCTACTAATTCACTTTTCTTACCGGACGTTTCCAACTCACGATCTTTCAATTCTGCTCTTAATTCCGCCACTTTCAGATCCCTTAATCTCTTGGCCATTTTTACGTAGCAATTTATTTATATTACCCCACACCTGACACCAATGTAATGTGTTATTTATTTAAACAATAAACGGGTGGGATAAATTTCAAACACTCGGTATGGCTACTTACTAATTTATTTAAACACTAACTCACTAATCACTAACTCACTAATCACTAACACTTAATTTATATATACAGTATATTCACTTAGACTAATTTATATAAACAGTTCACTAATTTATATTCACTAATTTATTTGTTTATCTCACGATGTCAAATTATCAACTAACTAACTCTTCCTGATCAGTCCCCTTATATACTAATGCCTTTTGTACTAGAGAATTCCGGGCTGCGGCTTATACACACAAATAATTTTTCTGGCCTTTTCTAGATAACTTTGGTCACAAAAACCAGTTCTAGATAAGATAGTCTCAATCGTAAACAGTTTTTTATAACTGCGTATCCGCCATCATTTTAACTATTATACCTGGCTTAGACAGGGTCGGTTTTAGGGACTATACCAGTGTGCTGTTTCGTAACAGTATGTTGTCTTTTGTTTCTTGGCAATCAATTATGGCTACTTGCTTTTTAGGTGCGTAGATAAGCCATTGTCCATCGGAAATATTCGTTGTTAGAATTGTGTGCAGTCAAACACGAAGTGGTCGACACGTTCTGACTTCTGCTTTATAGGAGAGTAATTGAACAGCACATGTCGACTCTTCCGTGATGAAGGACTTGTGAGCTTCTTTACATATAACTCTTTGGATGGTCTGTAAGTACAAGTTTGGTCCATAATGTATGAGCGACATCAG
This sequence comes from Galeruca laticollis, assembly GCA_963921935.1. Classification (NCBI taxonomy): domain Eukaryota; kingdom Metazoa; phylum Arthropoda; class Insecta; order Coleoptera; family Chrysomelidae; genus Galeruca; species Galeruca laticollis. The sequence goes on from OY998177.1 coordinate 232,405,087, forward strand.
TAAGTGCAAGGAAGTGTTTTTAGGGAGGTGAAGGTAGAATTCATAATTGTTTCCAAGGATGTGTACAGGAAATAATTTGTAATAGTGATATTTCTGATTCTACTAGAGGAACTCCTAGTATGAACGTAATAATAAAATATTTTGAGCAACTTTTTCAAATTCAATAATACTTTCTAATGTTGGTTCAAATGGCAAAAATTCTATACTCGATTTAATAAATTCTGATTTTTTCATTTCATTTAACAAATCTGAAGGATTTACTATCGAGCTATGTAGTGTATAAATTTTAGCAAAAGTTAGTTAGCAGTTTTTATTTTTTCCAAAATACCATATATTGTTTGGTATAACATAGTTATTTGATTTATTACTACAAATGATTGAAAATAATCATAATGATAATTGTTTAAAAGAATCTATTCTTTTATTTTATATTCAATTGTTTCTATCCTTAGTTTCAAGTTCAATTGATTGTGTGAAATATTGGAAATTGAGCTGTTAATATTCTTAATTCTATTTTCTGAAAGTGAAATTTGATTGATAGCGCTTATTTTAAATTTATTTTGATTTTCTTGTAATTGTCTGATTTTACCTTCATAATGTTCCGCATCTTCTTGATCTAGATTACCCGTTATGTATTTTATAAGTGAACCTATAGGTTTCAATAAAACTCGTTTAAACCCATTGTTAGTTTTCAAAAGAGGATTAATTTGTTTAACTTGCGTTTCCAACCATCCACCCACCATTTTCTTTTTTAACCAACTTTCATACAGTCGGATTGTTATGTCTACCAAGTAAGCCATTAAGACTAAGAACTAAATTTTTCAGATATGTCCTTTTTTTAAAAACGCAGTCCGGATAATTTTCCGACAACTAGGGTAAGATGATTGTGTAATGGGTATATATCACTGAAAGTTGAAAGAAGCAATTTTGCATTGGATGAAAACCTTATCTCTTTTTTTCAACTAACAGTTATTCAAATAAGGGATGCCAAGGCTGACTAGGCCAATCTGGTACAACTATGATCTCTATAGCTTTATCAATTATTATTTTATACAATATTTTCGTAGCTAACGAAAAAAGATGAAAGGCATAGAAAAAAAAATTAACTCATTTCAAGATAAAAGCGTCAACTCCCTAACGATTCTAGATCAGGACGCCTGGAGAAAAAGTTATAATATTTCTTAAGTTACAAGCTGCAAAAAGATCAATTTCGGTAGTCCAAATTTTTCAATAAGTTTATCATAAGTGTATTGTTGTGGGTTGAAATCATACACGAGTATTAGATCGACTGCTGGTATATTTAAGTAACTAAATATTAACAATAACTTCGTAATGATATACCGACCCGGCTTCCAAGCTCAAACTGTCACTTGCAAACCGGTGCAGTGTAGTACATAACAATATAATGATGCTGACATAACATCCTTCCCTTTATCAAATGATTCGTTAACTAATATGTGATGTAGAAACTTATTTTTAATTATTGATGTAATCATTTAGGTAAGAAGGTTTTTTAATGTTTCTCACTGGTCGTGAAGGAGTATTACTGCACTTGGGAATCCCTTCCTCATTGGCACTATTATAAATATCACCCTTTATCTCCTCCTCACTTATTCTGGAATTTTTATAGTCATCAGATGCAATCGGACTTATTACTAGAGGTGCTATATTCGGTTGACAAGCTTTGAGTGACTGAGGTGATAGGAATGGGGCTGTTATCGGGAGTGCTAAATTGAAGCTGAGAGTATTTGGCTGGTATTAAATGCCAGCGATTTCTCCTGTATATTCCTCGTTTAGTATCCACTAAATAAGATCTAGGCTCTTGTAAGATTTTTATAACTTTACCATATAACTTTAGATCTGTCACCCAAACCTTGTCATTGACCGCAAGATCCGATAACGGCCTAGTTCTATGTCTTAAATTGTAGTTTTGCGTAATTTTTTTTATAATTTTTTTCTATTTTCAAGATTGGACTTGTGTCTATGTTTTTGTTTAAGAGTTTTGGCAAAATAGGAAGTTGCGAGCGTATTTTTCTGTTAAACATTAGTTCTGATGGCGTGTAGCCATTAGGAAGTGGAGTAGTTCGATAAGCTAGCAGAGCCGTGTAAATATCTTTTTTAATTAAATTATTTGCTGTTTTCACGGCCGCTTCCACTTTTCCGTTCGATTGAGAGAAGTAGGGGCTACTTGTGATCTGTTTGAAGTCAAATTCTTCGGCAAATAATTTAAATTCACGTTGAAATTGTGGCCCGTTATCAGATCTCACAATTTCCGGTAATCCTAGTCTTGAAAACCATTCTTTCAGTCTGGTAATTATTTGGCTTTCGGTTAAACTTGAAAGTTTAAAAATTTCGAAATATCGAGAAAAATAATCGACTGCTATTAGGTACCAACCTCGGTTTAAGTAAAACAGATCAATTGCTATTTTCTGCCCAGCGCGGTCTGGGAAGGGTTCTGTAATCAAGGTTTCTTTAATATTAACACGGTGTTCAAGGCGCGGTTGCCAAGTCTAATTTTTATACGAAGAAAGGAGAAAAAGGCGAAGATTTGAGAAATAAGTGCCAGTTTTGCGGATTAAGACCACATCCTAGGATACAGTGCCCTGCATTCAAATCAACTTGCAGATTTTGCCAAAAATGAGGGCATTGGGCATCGGTGTGCCGTAGCAATCAGGTGAGATCTATCCAATTAAGTGAAAATTTTCAAGATAATGTAGAAAACTCTACGGGGTATAACACTAACAATTTCAGGAGGTTTTCAACTGATGAACATTTTTTAGGTACAATTCATGTAAATAAAATTACGGTTAAAGAGTGGATTATATCCTTAGAAATTATAGAAATAAGTAAACACCTAGAATTTATGATAGACACAGGAGCTGATATAACGCCAGTCAATGTTTAAAATGAGGACATAATCAAATCTCTAATATATACCAATAAAAAGGTAACAGGCCCATCTGGCGAAAATTTAAATGTTTTAGGTAGGTATATTGCATGCCACTTTGACAAGTAAAAAGAATCAATGTGAATCTGAAATTTACGTTATCGAAGAGCTGTGTAAGCCAATATTAGGTCGTTCCTCTATCATTAAGCTAAACATTCTTCAGTTTGGTAAGGATAGTGGCATACATTTAAATTTAATGAAACTAAATTCCTCGGAGATAGAAAAAAGTTTTCCAAACATATTTGATTGCATAGGCACTTTTAAAAATGAGATGAATATTCAAGTTAATACCGAAATCCCATCCTCTGTTCAATCTGTACCTCGGGTGGTCCCTATACCCTTACTTAAACCTTTAAAGGAGGAGCTAGATGGTTTAGAAAATCTTGATATTATTCAATGTTTATGTTCTCCACCTGCGATGTTATGACCGCTATCTCGCTTTCCGCTCTGCGTCCCGCTGCTACATTGTAGATTTCTTTACTCTGAGAAGCCTCAAGCTCCGCTTGCTTTCCCTCTATAACGCATTCGCTGAGTGTTAAATTGGGTTTTAACTGCAGTTTTTCGCTTGTCCTTTTATCTATCATTCCTACTACAATCCTATCTCGAATTAATTCTTCTTCTAGAGTTTTGTACTCACAAAACTCTGCTAACATGTGAAGACTAGTAATAAACGTTTCTATAGCCTCACCTGGTTGTTGAACCCGTGTTTTAAATTTGTATCTCTCGAAAATAATATTTAGACGGAGAATGAAATGGCTTTCAAAGGCTGCTAAAGTTTCAGCAAATGTAATTGGGACTGTGGGAAATTGAATCATGATTTCTTCTGCTCCTTCACCTAGTATATATAGGAATATATTTATTTTCTCGTCGTCTGTTTTTGTGTTTTGTCCTGAGACTGACATGAACCGCTCAAAGCGTTTTCGCCACTGGGGCCACCCTTGGGGTACTGTAAAATCGGATTTATCGGGCGGAGACACTGGCACAGAAAGAGATTGAGCCATTATTGATGTTAGTTGTTGCGTAGAAACCAATGCGGTTGGGTCATTGTCGGGCATTTTTACTGACTAAGCATTGAATTACACACGCAAAACTCGTAAATGTTTACTCTTTTTATTCTTGTGTCATGTATGGTTGTGGGTTAAAATCATACACGAGTATTAGATGGACTGCTGGTATGTTTAAGTAATTAAATATTAACAATAACTTCGTAATGATATACCGACGCGGCTTCCAAACTCAAACTGTCACTTGGAAACCGGTGCACTATAGTACATAACAATAATGATGCTGACATAACAATAGGCATAATGTGCCGCATCAAGATATGAAGTGCAATCAATACCACGTTTCCGAAGGAATACTAATATTTTAGTGAATATTCATGGTGCAATATTGAACCCCATTGGTAAACTGTTAATTCCATCACAGGCACGGTAATTGTCGAGTGACGCAAGTAAATCCACACAAAAACCACCACACCGAAAAACACCAATACAAACTGTCTACGGTATGTAAATGTCAAATCATGAATACTCACTCTATATATACTGTAATTTTTTTCTAATTTTGACATATAAAGTGACACTTTTTAAACTCATTGGCGGAAAGTACTTTCCGCACGCGTGAGAATAAAGGTCACTTTCCATGGGAGTAAAGAGTGCGAAAAGCGATTTATTATCGTCGACGCCCATTAAAGGCAGAGAAGAGAAGTTTCAATGTCTTTAATGAATCCGAGACAATAATACACTTTTCTACCGTGGCTCATATAGCAGTTTTATCACTACTGGTATTTTATTTTTCTAAAAATTAATTTTTAAAAATCGAAAAAAATATAGATTTTAAAATTTTTTAAAAAATCAAATCATTCATGCTACTGTCATAGGTAAAACACAAACGTCAGTTTATAATCTTTTGCTGGTGGTCGAGATTGCTAAAAATAAGCGATTCTAGTGCTTGGACTCCTCCTGAAATTAGAGCACAGGCCGAAGAAGTGGAACTATTGCCAAAACATCACAGACCTACATTGCGTAAAAAAATGGTGCAATGGTAAAAATATATTGAAGAAGTAATAAAATATATTACTGGTTTAATTAATTTAGAAGCTACAAAACAAATTATGTGTGTTCCGAAAGAGGTAGACAAGTTTTAGAACTGAAAGGTATAAATACTTTCACTAGCCACTATATTAGCAGAAGATAGGGCCGATATTCTCTCTTTAAAACCCCATAACGCGTGGAAGAATTTTACAGTGGCCGAGGGTTATATGGGACAATCCATTGAAGACAAAAAACGCATAGCAAGAATGGTACAAAACATACCAACAGATCCCCAACCGATTACTTCAAAGCCAGATAATGATAATGGAAGTTTTCAAAAAGCTTCGACTTTATGACCATAATGATTATCGTCAATAGTCGAACGACGAGAAATAATTCTAACTTTGAAAATCGTACGATTGATATTACCCCGTCAGGTGTTACTGGACTTGCGTCTAATATGACATGCAATATATAGGGTTGTCCAAAAAAACCGGAATTTCCTTTTTTATTGATATTTTTTTTATTGATAAGTCGATTTTATTGATGTCGGATTTGTTTAAAAGATAATTGATCAAGACACACTACTAATCTAATATTTCGCGTTTTGTTTAAAAAACAAAATGGCGGACACATCCAAACTTTACCAAACTTTAAAACTGACTGGAAATTTTTTGTTTCGCACTCTATGTTTGCCAATTATTTTACGAAAGTTCAGACATTTGTGAATGTAACGAGAGGTCAAACATAGAAATCGGTCAAAAATTGTCTGATGTATAGCTCGAAAAAAACAAGTATGTTATTACATAGTGAATTTTAACTTCTTTCTATATTATCTACTAAAAGTTAATTGAAACAAAACGAGTTTATTATGAAGAACACAAAACAATAACTAAAGTTGAGAGAATTAAACATTAATATGGCCACCATTAGCTTCAACTACTTGTTGAACACGACTTCGCCAGCTGTCAATTGCTTTTCTAATATGTTCTCGTCTGATTTGGCCCCAACATTGAAGAATTCTTTGTTTAAGTTCTTCGACATTTTCAAATGTTGTACCATTTTCATGAATTCTCGCCTCTAATTCGCCCCACAGAAATTAATCGCACGGATTTGAATCTGGACTATTTGGAGGCCATTCGTGAGGCTCTAAAAAGTCAGCTATGTTTTCTCTTAAATAATTGAGGGTATGTGCACTGGTGTGACACCTTGCGCCGTCCTAAAAACATTCGCAACCATTCAAAGAGCAAAAAAAATGAAACACAAGCATACCTGCATAAAAATATAGTCAGGGGCTCGATCCTATATTTCGGGAAGCATTTGTGTCAAAACGGTATCGCAGTAAGTTTGAGAATTTAACCTGACGCCTTGATTAATAAAAATTGAATTAATTTTTTGATTCCTCGAGATCGCTGCAGACACCATTACGTAATTACCAAACTTGTTTCTTTCCCTAAACAGGCGATTTAAGGGCACTTCCCTTTTGCGTTGGTGGTGAGGTATACATATTCTGTCATTTTGCGCGTTTTTCAGAGGATTTATTGTAAAAATTGTAAAAACCAAATTTTTTCAATTTCTCTTCTAGTCCTAAATTTATTTAAAAGATTTCTGCACCTCAGCAATCTTCTGGCTTTTACTTCATTAGTAAGTTTAAAAGAATATTCTCGTTTAATAAATTTGAGTCCTAGATCGATATTTATTATCCGGTTTACGGAACTACGGGAAATATTACACCTCCTCGCAATTTGCGGAGCACTTAAACTAGTACCAGATGCTCTTTCAGGACTAACTGCCAAATTCGAAACTCTGAGAATGTTTTCCCAAATTAATTTAATGTGGTTTATAAAACATAAAACGTACGGTATCCTACTCACCTGTGTTCGTATACTCCTTGGGCGCCCACTACCTTCACGCCTTGCAATAGACTGCGTTAAATTAATTTTTTTAACGAACTCGTAAATTGTACTTTTTTTGTAACGCTCTTCAGGAAATTGTTCTAAGATTTCATGCACCCTGTATCCTCTCAAAATTAAAATTTTAATAAAAATTTTGTCGTCGTTAGAAAGAACCATATTTTGATGAGTCTGTAACGATGTTACTTTTTAATGTTTTCATTTCCAGCAGCCATGCAGTATAAATTTCATTTTATTTAATAATTAAATCGCCTCTCTTTCGAAATTTAACTCTGAGTATTTATTTTATATAAATGTACTGCTTCTGAGACATCCGGTATATCCTTTCGTCGAGTTCACTTAAACCAGTCTGCTAATGTGCGCGCATTTTCAAAATTTTAAGGAGGAGACTTCGTAAGTGGGGTAGGAGAATTTAATAAAAGGACGTAGCATACAGGTAAACGGGGCTTTTTCTTTCTTTTCCTGCTTGAAAATTACTTTGTGTTTACGCCGAATACTGTGGCTGGTTTTTGTGAACCAGGTAAGTGGATATAAATTTTTTTTTCTGTGAATAGCTATTATCATCCAACGCTTAGCCGCTTTTATTTTAACGTTCGAATTCATAGTATTTGTGTACAATTCCGAAGTTAGAACATATAGTTTTAGATACAACATATAGAGTCACTTTTATCTGAATATTTAATCCCGTCCAACAAGCCGTTGTACTGTTAAAAATTTAGTTTCTTTTGCATTTGCTTAGAAAAATCTCGTCTGGATTCGCTGCTGAGCAGGGATCAATTCGGGAGGCCTCTAAGGCAGATTTAATTTAAGATATACGAAATAATCTCAGAAGTATTCGCTGCTGAGCAGGGATACCCAAGAGAGGTTTTCGCATTCTGCTGGTAGTTGTCATTATCTGAGAATTTGATTTCGTACAATAGGCTGTTGTTTGTTAGTAAAACATATAGAGTCACTTTTATCTGAATATTTAATCCCGTCCAATAAGCCGTTGTACTGTTAAAATTTAGTTTCTTTTGCATTTGCTTAGAAAAATCTCGTCTGGATTCGCTGCTGAGCAGGGATCAATTCGGGAGGCCTCTAAGGCAGATTTAATTTAAGAGATACGAAATAATCTCAGAAGTATTCGCTGCTGAGCAGGGATACCCAAGAGAGGTTTTCGCATTCTGCTGGTGGTTGTCATTATCTGAGAATTTGATTTCGTACAATAGGCTGTTGTTTGTTAGTAAAACATATAGTCACTTTTATCTGAATATTTAATCCCGTCCAACAAGCCGTTGTACTGTTAAAATTTAGTTTCTTTTGCATTTGCTTAGAAAAATCTCGTCTGGATTCGCTGCTAAGCAGGGATCAATTCAGGAGGCCTCTAAGGCAGATTTAATTTAAGAGATACGAAATAATCTCCGAAGTATTCGCTGCTGAGCAGGGATACCCAAGAGAGGTTTTCGCATTCTGCTGGTAGTTTTCATTATCTGAGAATTTGATTTCGTACAATAGGCTATTGTTTGTTAGTAAAACATATAGAGTAACTTTTATCTGAACATTTAATCCCGTCCAACAAGCCGTTGTACTGTTAAAATTTAGTTTCTTTTGCATTTACTTAGAAAAATCTCGTCTGGATTCGCTGCTGAGCAGGGATCAATTCGGGAGGCCTCTAAGGCAGATTTAATTTAAGAGATACGAAATAATCTCCGAAGTATTCGCTGCTGAGCAGGGATACCCAAGAGAGGTTTTCGCATTCTGCTGGTAGTTTTCATTATCTGAGAATTTGATTTCGTACAATAGGCTGTTGTTTGTTAGTAAAATTTTAGATACAACATATAGAGTCACTTTTATCTGAATATTTAATCCCGTCCAACAAGCCGTTGTACTGCTAAAAATGTAGTTTCTTTTGCATTTGCTTAGAAAAATCTCGTCTGGATTCGCTGCTGAGCAGGGATCAAGTCGGGAGGCCTCTAAGGCAGATTTAATTTAAGAGATACGAAATAATCTTCGAAGTATTCGCTGCTGAGCAGGGATACCCAAGAGAGGTTTTCGCATTCTGCTGGTAGTTTTCATTATCTGAGAATTTGATTTCGTACAATAGGCTGTTGTCTGTTAGTAAACTTTTAGATACAACATATAAAGTCTAGTTTATCTGCGTATTTAATCCCGCTGAATAGGCCGTCGTACTGTTAAGAAAATGTAGTTCGTTTGCACCTGTTTATAAAAATCTAGTCTGGATTCGCTGCTGAGCAGGGATCAATTCGAGAGGCCTCTAAGGCAGATTTAATTTAAGGGATACGAAATAATCTCAGAAGTATTCGCTGCTGAGCAGGGATACCCAAGAGAGGTTTTCGCATTCTGCTAGTAGTTTTCATTATCTGAGAATTTGATCTTGTACGATAGGCCATTGTGTTGATCAGTAAAACCTAGTTTAGTTGAATCTAGTGAAATCGCTAAGAAATTCCGGTGGCTATTGAGATTAACCTAGCCGCCGAGACTAGTTAATTGATTATTTTCTTCCGCTTTATTTAAAAGGTACACAAATACTAAGAACCGATATAGTACGCTCTGTTAGTGCAACTATAACGCTTTCTCTGTGCATTTTGACATATTATCACTAAGAACTTTGTATTGTTTTCACCTGCTACGTACTAGTAGAATTCTGCACGTTATTCTCCGCCTCCGTTGTAAAATAGCTAGAATATGTATTGCTTGGTGTCAGTCCGCTTTTGGTTTCATTAGTCACGTATATCTCTAGTAGTTTATTTTGATATTTTTGTAATTTCTCATTTATGTAAAATTCAATTCTATTTGTGGAATAAAAATTAATAATTTCTCCAGTAGCGAGTAGTTTATTTTTGATATCTTTGCAGTTTCTCATTTAAGTAAAATTCGATTTTATTTGTGGAATTAAAATTAATAATTTCTCCAGTAGCGAGTAGTTTCATTTGTTTGATAGTGGTAAGCAATTGAAGCCTGTTTGCACACTACGTATCCGGAAAGGTCCATAACAACAGACCCCTGGAATTACTGAACCTCCATCTGTGGCTACCCTGGTAACTCTCGACGCCGTATTTTCGAGAGTTCGGTGGAGTAAACCACCCCAAAAAATCTGGCGCCCGAGGAAAACTAGGAAGTACCGAAGCCGTGGGTGTCATAGTGACGTCCGTGATACTTATAAGGAAAAAAAGCACGTCACAAGCCTAATAAGTTTTATCACAAAAAAGATAAATTTGACAAGTGCCAACAATTCTGATTAACTACAAGCAACAATATTTGACATTCGCCCACTTGATTTTGGAAAATGTCGAAAGAAATTAAAATTCACTATGTAATAACATACTTGTTTTTTTCGAGCCATACATTAGTCAATTTTTGACCGATTTCTATGTTTGACTCCTCGTTACATTCACAAATGTCTGAACTTTCGTAAAATAAACATATACAGTGCGAAACAAATTTCCAGTCAATTTTAAAGTTTGATAAAGTTTGGATGTGTCCGCCATTTTGTTTTTTAAACAAAACGCGAAATATTAGATTAGTAGTGTGTCTTGATCAATTATCTTTTAAACAAAACCGACATCAATAAAATCGACCTATAAATAAAAAAAATATCAATAAAAAAGGAAATTCCGGCTTTTTTTGGACAACCCTATATAATGATTTTAAATAAGTACCTAAATAATGTCTAGTTTATTGTTATTAAGTGCATATGTTAGAAAGCAAAAATTGCAAATTTTGTGCAATTTTTACTGTTACTGTTACGAAAAATTAACAGTTTTGACATAAAATATGAAAATTTCAATCTAAAATGTCGGCCGGATAATGGACGTGTGCATATGACCACAAAATAAGCAAGTAAAAATATTTTTCATTTTGTATTTGCATCAGTTAACCTCACATTCTTTCAAATAGATTGAGATCTAGTTCTAAGCAAGTAGGCTCCGTATTTTTCTACCTTGCTTAATAATGAGCAACTTTTATACCTCAACAATAGTCAATAAAGTTAGGTTTATAAGCTAGTGGTGGAAAAAGTGAATTTCGCCAATATTTGCGACAAATTCGAAATAACTGCGAGACTTCAACCACCTCTTTATTGTTATTAAATTCCATGTAATATATGAGGAGCGTTCATTCAAAACCAGACATGTCCTCATAACCTAATTTCGAGAAAAACACTAATATATTTGTGCTCTTACAGCCTTAAAAGTGAAATTTCCCAAATTGTGAAATAAAATAGGGCATTGGATGATAATGATGTTGCGCATACTGAAATTTAAAAAAATATATTTACTACGGAAAAAACTAAAAAATTAAATGGACATGCCCAATTTTGTCTGAACTTAAGTTGGATATGTCTGGTTTTGTGTGAAAATATACGACAATATATTTTGCACACATTGTTTTACCCAAAAAAATACATTAGGAACTCTGTAAAAATATTACTTTTTAAAAAATAAAAATAAGAAAAACATAGAATCCAACAAACGAATTTTCAAATGGTTGTACAAAAATAAAAACATGAAAAACTAAAAAAATTAGACATGTAAAGCATGATCATCTTCCAAGCAGTCGCATCCATTCTGTTCTTCTGGTACGTCTTCCTCTTGGACTTGGGAAGTGAAATCAGACAAAAATTTTTTGTAGAAATTCAATTCGGGAAGTTCTTGCCACTGAAAGTTCTCGTTATTGAATTTCTTTTCTAAAAGAGATTTAACATTGTTTTTTTTCCTGGGAAATAGAATTCCAAATAGGCAGAAGGTTTAATTCGCAATTTGCCTCAGAACGACCTTTTTTAATCATAGAAATATATGGATTATCTTCGTCAAAATTAAAGAAAGCACTTCCTCTGTACTGAATTATAGATTTACCTAGATTAACAATTTTCTTCAAGTAATTTTTTTAAATCTTTAATTCCATTTATTTTATTATAGGTTAAAGACAGGTTTTTTATGTCATGTAACTGCCAGTCTTTCTCTAGTATAGGAACCCGGCCAACACTTCTGTAATATCCTTGATATTCTTTAGGGTAATGAAAGATGGAATGTTTTTTCAGCTCCTTCTTGTCGACTGGAACATCATGCGTCAGTCTCTTTCTTTTTGGTGCACTTACTGATATAAGGTGACAGAGTTTTTGGTCTTGTAAAGTCTTTACAGGCTCTTCCTAAATGTTTTCCTTCGTCTTCATGATATCCCCTCTTTTCACTAAATTGCATCTAAACGCTTTCGTGCTATGGTCATAAGGACACTGGAAACCACATAAGTTGTGGTCTACATCGGAATACCTACAGAAGAAAAAAAAAGGTACGGCAAATTGTTAGTAAAAAAAGCGTTTTTACCTTTGCCTGTTCAAAATATTGCGTTGTGAAGAGCTAGACTCCTTCCTAGATCCTCAATCGATAGAACCAACGGTAGTATCCATCATTCACAACAAAATGCAGCAAATAACAATGGTTAAACAATAATATTCAAAATGGTTACCGATGAAACAGTAAACTCTGCGAAGAATTCTCGTGGTCGCATTAAACCGAAGCTGCCTGTTCTCACCACTCTAGTACAAAATAAATACTAAAAAATAAGACCCCAGACACCACTCAACCGAAATAATGTGTTGATGCAGTCATTCCCACCATACCTGCATTCCAAGACCACTGGTATTATTAGTAATGAAAACAATATGAGCCTGATTAACTAAAACATGGTTTATTTGGTATGGATATGTTTTGTTTTGTTCTATTTCTTGTAAATGTAGTATTAGAGTATCAATGGATATGTCTAGTTCCGAACAGTTTGGTAAAAGTCGGTTAAAAATTGGATATGTCTGATTTTAACTGAACTACTGATATTCACATGCAAATTTAAATGGAATTTGTTTGGGTTTGAACGATTTTTAGATAAGGAATCCATAAAATCTTGAAAAAATATTCTTAATCTATTTCATTCGTATTTTGTGCAAAAAGTGGATTTTTCTGGTTTTGATTGAACGCTCCTCATATATTACATATGAAGATTTATAGATGTATTCGATTTTAAAACGCGAATAAAATATTATTTATAAATAATGTTAACACATATTGACCCCAGCTGAAAACATACTTTGCTTTCACGAAGTAAGAAATAAATATCTCAGAAGTCACTAGATGAATTGAAAGGAATTTACGATGAACGCCCGTGTTTGCACCATTTATCGGGGAAGATTTTCTTTCTATGCACGACAATGCTCGGCCGCATATTGTAAATATCGTGCAAGAATACCTAGCCGGAGTAGGAATCAACACAATGGACCTCGGCTATTAGCCCGGACCTCAAACCTATTGAACACATGTGGGATATGCTTGATAGATACCTTAGAGCGTTGACTAATCCACCTGTTACCTTAGCCGAGCTAGCTTTACACTTGGTGGAGGTGTGGGATAGTCCGAATCAAAATGATATCAGAAATACAATATTAAGTATGCCAACAAGGTGTCAATGTATCATTCATGCCCCAGGAGGACCTATGCGTTACTAGCTTTATTTTTGAACACTTTTCTTAATATTTGTTATTTTATTTTTTTTAGCTTTTGTTAACCACCTGTATATTAATTAAAATTGCCTAATTGTTTCTAAAGATTGTTTGTTTGTTACGTACCCTAAAAATATACTGTAACTTTCAAAAATAAATATAGATAGATGTCTTTTAAAATACGATTTTTAAATTATGCGATATTATTTTGCTGGCGAGTGTATTTACAACAACTTACATGTAATGCTTTGAAATTCAGCATCTAGTTCCTATATTTATTTCTGTAGCATGATTTCTAGTTATAGTCGAGACATTTCTTTTTAATAAAAGCTCTTGTATGTATCTATTTAGTATGTATGAAAATTTGAGTTGAAACCAGCCCTGTGGAGCCATGAAATTGTAAATATAAAACGAATTATTACCAAGTACGCATAAAAGAGGAAATATAAAATTTTAACGGGTGTTCAAAATACGAAAGAGGGCGTAAACGCGTTGATACTATCAACCGAAAAGAGACGTTATAAAAAAACTATTAAAACCTATAAAAAATTTCATAAATGTAAAATTGAAATATCGCTATAAATAGGGAGGTAATCTTAATTTATTGTTTTTTAAAATCATGTTTCATTGCATATTTATAGACCAAAAAATTAATTTTCTGTAAAAAAAAGTAATTGAAACATTATTTAGAATCCAACAAAATCTGAATCGATAATTGGCTATATCGAGTGCTAACTGAATCGAGCTTCTTCAGATGATTGAAGAAACAGGTAGTCTGACATAATTACATAAAAGGTTTCTTCTACTGCTGAAATTGCGTATATCATTAGCGTAAAAGAGCAATAAATAAAGCTAAATTTATATTATATTTAATAAGATATTCCTATAATCTTAGATTTAGAGCTTTCTCTACCACTTGTGCAAAAGTTGTAATAAAGGATATCGGTCTCTAATTTGTCACCATTGTCATATTGTCTATTTTAAATATTGGTCTTGCTTAGCCGATAGATGATGTCGTTGATCCTCTTCTTGATTGAATATCGCGGTAGGTAGATCGATCTTAAAATTCATTTTAAGTTACCACGTAGAAGACGTACCACGAATTATGTTTCAGTTTCAGTGTCTTGCCAGGGGCTGGAATCTGGTCTTCAAGTTTTTCTAATTGCCCGAACTTCTTTCGAGAGACGACTGCCAACTCTCGTGCGCTCTTGAGACGAGCGGTGATGTTGTATTCCAGTGAATAATCTTCCGGTAGAGTGAACAAATCTTGTCGTGGTTCTGAAGTGACTCCATATCTAGCTTTCCCGGTACCTCCATACGCGCCCATAAATTCATCGAAGGTAGGGTCAGACACATCTCGAATATGGTTTACTCCTTTCTCTGGGTCATGGTCTCCTTCGCATGGCGCTAGTCGGTTTTGGTGAACTACTTTTGTTTTCCGTAGGGATCTTTGCTAATGCGATATATAACATCATTGATCCTTTTCTTGATTAAGTATGGACCTTCCCAGGATTTTTGGAATTTTGGAGAAAATCATTTTCTCCTCGTCGGGTTGTGTAACCATACTTTGTCCCCTTCTTTAAAACCGCCTTCTCTGGCCTGCGTATCGTACCGACTTTTCATTATATCGCTGGCAACTTGAAGATTTGTTCAAACTAATTCATGAATATCATCCAGCCTTCTTCTCAATTGGATCACATAGTCTTCTCTTGCTAGATCTTCTTCAGGCCGACAGCTAAATTTCAGGTCACAAGGAAGCCTCATTTCACATCCGAACAGGATTATCGCAGGTGTTTCACCCGTGGACTCATTGACGGCAGATCGATAAGCCAATGCGAATAGGGAAAGATACTGGTCCCAATCTCTCTGATGGCTGGAAACCACTTTGAACAGGTATTTTCCAATAGTCCTGTTCATTCTCTCGACCATTCCATCTGACTGTGAATGTAATGCGGTTGTCCTGGTCTTCTTCATTCCCAGCTTCTCACAAATCTCCTGGAATAGATGGCTTTCAAAATTTCTTCCGTGGTCACTGTGGTATTCCAAGGGCACTCCATATCGGCTGATAAATTCTTTCACCAATACATCCGCGACAGTTGTGGCCTCTTGATTCGGGATCGCGTAAATTTGCACCCACTTTGTGAAATAATCCATTACAACCTGGATGTGTATTTACCACCATTTTATGTTGTCGGAAATGGTCCAGCGATGTCTATATCAATCCTTTCGAAAGGGCTTCCAATATTATACTGTTTCATAGGTGCCTTTCTCTTGCGATGTAGTCCATTACGCGTAGCACAAGTCGTACATTTCTTATACCAGTCCTTCACATCTCACGGATTCGCTGGAGGGTTTTCTTCACTCCCAGATGACCTCCCGATGGACTGTCGTGTAACTTCTTTAGTACTTCAGCCACTCTTGTTCTTGGTATAACTAGCTGTCCCCTCGTCTCGAAACCATCATCGTTTCCAAGGACTCTTTTTATCAGCCCTTCTTCTATGATAAGGGAGTCCCACTGAGCCCAATACGCCTTGAGTTTCGGTGACAATCTTGACACTTCTTGCCAGGTAGGTCGCCGATTTTCTTCCTTCCACTGCCGAATCTTCTTGAGGCAAGGATCATTCTCCTGATCTTCTCTGATCCTGGTGGGTGACCATTCTTCATTGACTACTGTAGCTCTTGAATCTGCAGCATCCCTAGATACCGCCTTGTTGCAGTGGCAGCAGTCTGTTGGTCACGGCCGTCTGGACAGGGAGTCGCCATTTCGGTGACTCACACCAGCTCGATGTTCGATGTTGAAATTGTACTCTTGAAGTCGTTCGGCCCTCGGGATTTTTGAACTGCATCAACCACTTGAGTGCTGCATGATCAGTCCGGATTAAAAACTTCCTACCATAGAGATACTGGTAAAAGTGTTCCACGGACTTCCCTACCGCCAAAAGTTCTCTTCTTGTGACGCAGTAGTTTCGTTCTAGTTTGGGGAGGACTTTACTGAAATATCCCAGCAATCTTTCTTGCCCTCCTTGGATCTGTGAGAGCACTCCACCAATTCCTACGTTGCTTGCCTCAGTGTCAAGAATAAAGTCTCCCTCTGGTAAAGGGTATCCTAATATCGGCGTCCTGGTTAAATGCTTTTTCAAGGTATCAAAAGCCGTTTGACAAGCTCTTGGTTCTTCTGTAAGTCGAGTTAGAGGCTTTTCAATATCTCAAAATTTTCTGATAAATCTTCTATAATATGTGCCAAGTCCAAGAAAATTCCTGATTTGATGTTTGTCGGTTGGTTGCGGCCATTGGTGAATGGAAGTAATTTTCTCTGGATCCATCGCCACTCCTTCATTGCTCACTATATGACCTAGATAGTTGACTCGGTTTTGGAACAGCTGACATGAGCTGGGCAGCTTGGAGATGTTTGAATACGTCTTCCAAATTCTTCAAGTGTTCGTCAAATGTCTTCCCCAGTACTACGATGTCGTCCAAATAGACCAGGCATGTCTTCCAAGACAACCCTCTCAAGACAATTTCCATAAGTCTTCCAAATGTCGCAGGCGCATTACAGAGCCCGAATGGCATGACGTTGAATTACCATAATCCAGATCCGGTGGTAAAAGCAGTCTTCTCTTTGTCTTCTGGGTCCATTTCCACTTGCCAATAATCAAACTTCAGGTCCAAGGTGGAAAACAGTTTGCTGCCGGCCAAAGTATCTAGCGTATCGTCAATTCGAGGCAGATAATAGCTGTCTTTCTTCGTCACGTTGTTAAGCTGGCGATAATCCACGCAGAATCTTGTAGTTCCATCCTTTTTCTCCACGAGCACTACTGGAGACAGCCATGGACTAGTAGATGGTTCTATTACTTTCTCTTCTGCCATCTCTCGAATTATTCTTTCAGCTTCCTCTCTCTTCGCTCGTGGAAGTCTCCGAGCTGATTGCCTAATTGGCTTAGCATTACCAGTATCGATTTTGTGTTTGACGGCTGATGTTCTCATCCTTTTGGTACGAATAAGTCTCGATACTGCAAGAGAAATTCTCTAATTCTCTTTTTTCAGCTCGATCCAAAGATTGACCAGCTACTGACAACATTTGTTCGACGAACTGTAGACGTCACTGGTACGCAGGATCCAATCTTGGTTCCCTTCTTGATGGTAATTGGGTAATCATTCACGTTTACCAATCGTACAGGGATCTCCATCGCCGACGTAACCAATCCTTTTCCAATTCGTACTCCTTTGCCAACCTCTTCGTCGTGGTTCCTGGGCTCCATCATAACCGGTGTACCATCCTCCATTATTCCCTGTAGCCGTGCTACTATCATGGTTTCGCTTCATGCAGGTAGAATGGTATCTTCCTGTACAGCTGCCAACACCGCGCTGCCTTCATGTGGTTGAAGGAATACCTCCTTGGAACCCACTTTAATGGTTCTGTCTCTAAAGTCTAATTGGAAACCATGTACATTCTTTACGTCCATTTCCAGAATCACGTCTTCTCCAATGTCAGCTACGATTACCGTATGCGTGAACTTTTCTGCGCCAATTCCCAATTGGATTTGTGTCTCACCGTGAATGTTGGCACTCTCACCTGTGGTAGTCCGCAGTCGTAGTCTCATTGGTGAAAGTTTCTTCTTAGAGTTTATCATTGCTGGTCGTATAACGGTTCTAGTTGCTCCAGTGCCTACTAGCAGAGTATATATCTTTCCATTCACTTCGCCAACTACATATACACTTTCGCTGCTGTAGCCGACCCGTTCTAGTTTTCCTGTAACTGGGGTTCTTGGTTTGTAGGAGTCTTGGGGCACTTACACGAACTACGTATATGCCCTAGCTCGCCACAATTCCAGCATCTGATCTTTCTCGGCTTCTTGTTCATCATACTTTTTATTAAACTGACGAACTGGCCAAATCTGTCTTCGTCACCTTCTTCTGGGATGGTCCTAATTTTGTTATATCCTGAAGCCTTCGTTGCTGCTTCATATTCAAGAGCAACTGTCAATGCGTCGACTAATGTTTTCGGATGGGCTAAACGAAGGGTCCTCTGCATATCGGGGTCACGTAAGCCATCAATAAAGGCCTGGATGTCCAGACATTCTATCATGTTCTCTGGTACTGACGGATAAGCAAATCGAACGAGTCGGGCAATATCCACTTCGTCACGTTTCTGCCTTCGGTTCATCAGCTGGGACTGGTACAAATGTTCTTCAGCAGCTCGAAGTCATCCGTTTCTTCAAACGGTATCGTCTGAAGTACATGTAGGGCATCTCCCCGAAGCGATATAGTTAGGTTCACTGCTTTCTCCTTATCGGACCAATTATTCACTCTAGCGGCTGCTTCAAACTGTTTCACATAATTGGTCCACGACATTTTTTCATCGAACGTTGGGGCCTTGACTCGTGTAAAACTGCCAATGTCTTCTAACTTAGGATGTGTTTCTGTCTTGCAAGGTTTCGTTTGCTCGGTCTTCTTTTCTTCCGCTGGCGTGTCAGGAGTTCTTATATCAATCATCTTTTTTTCTTACTCCTCGATTTTCTCGTCCATCGTTGTAATCTTATTCTCAATCCTCTCGTCCATGGTTGTAATCTTATTCTCGATTTCCTCGTCCATCGTTGATTGACATTTTATTCTCGATTTTCTCGTCCATCGTTGACAACTTATTCTCGATTTCAGATTTTAGAGACGAAATTTCATTTTCAACGTCAGCGGCAATGTCGTTTTTCATTAATAAGATATCGTTCTTCAAAGTAGAAATCTTGTCATCAGTATCAGCAGAAATGTCGTTCTTCATAGCAGAAATATCTGTTTTTATATCAGAAATATCGTTTTTCACATTGAAAGTTTCCCTTCCATGCCAGAAATATCGTTCTTCATAGCAGAAATCTTCTCGTCCATGTTAGCAGAAATGTCGTTCTTCATAGCAGAAATCTTCTCGTCCATGTTCTCTTCCATGTCAGAAATCTTCTCGTCCATGTTAGCAAAAATATTAGCAGAAATTGACGAAATTAAGGTGGAAGCCTCGTCATTAAATAAAACTGTTTCTGGATCAAAGCCGTCATTTTCTAGTGCCACTTTAATTCTTTCTACTAATTCACTTTTCTTACCGGACATTTCCAACTCACGATCTTCCAATTCTGCTCCTAGTTTTGCCACTTTGAGGTCACATAGTCTCTTGGCCATTTTTACGTAGCAATTTATTTATGTTACCCAACACCTGACACCAATGTAATGTTTTTCTAATTTATTTGAACAGTAAACGCGTGGGATAAACTTTAAACACACGGTATGGCTACTTACTAATTTATTTGAACACTAAACTACTCACTAACACTCAATTTATATAACACTTAACTATTCACTTGAATTTAATTTATATACACACAACCTTAATTATTAATTTATATCAACACTTTACTGTTCGCTATTTCAGTGTATTCTTCTTTATTTATCGAGATCACTTTATCAACTTTACTAACTCTCCATGGTCGGTCCTTTATATATACGTGCCCTTTTACTAGATAATTCTAGATTGCGGCTTACACATAAACAATTGGCTCTGGCATTTTCTAGATAAGACTGGTCACATAAGCAATGTCTAGATAAGATAGTCACAACAGTAAACAGTTCTAAGGAATCCCTGCGCATCCGCCATAATTTCAAATTCCATACATGGCTTGGACAGAGTCGGATTCAGGGACTATATCAGTGTGCTGTTTCGTAACATTATAGTTTGTATCCTATTTATACTATATTATAATCATAAATTATACTACTTTTAATAAAAATCCCAACTCCGTCATTGCCGTGGATACCTCCCTTACTGAAAATTATATCATAAGCAGGTCATTGGAACTTAAATAAGGAATATTTAGCATTTGTGTAAGGACAATAAATTCAAATGTGTGATTCAACTATGATAAAAATAAAAGTAATATCTCATCCATACCTCAAATGTGACTAATACTGAAACAATGAAAAACTCAAAGTCAAAATGTCACAAATATATTTTATTATACTGAAGTGCTGAGCTACTAGTTTCGGCCCTCAATGGCCATCTTCAGGCTACAAAGAATGTTTGGGTAAGGAAGAAAACATTAAACAATCTGTATATCTTACCTAAATGATGATAATGATTGCCCCACTAATAATTATCATCATTTAGGTAAGATATACAGATTGTTTAATGTTTTCTTCCTTACCCAAACATTCTTTGTAGCCTGAAATTAGTAGCTCAGCAGTTCAGTATAATAAAATAAATTTGTGACATTTTAACTTTGAGTTTTTCATTGTTATGATAAAAATATTTTTAATTCTTCAATGGTTTTATTCATACTACGTATATTTTGATGAAATATTTTAAAATTCTTACTTTTCAATCTTTTGTAGTGTTCATTAATATCTTTTACTTCTGTAAATGAAATTGTCGGATAATGCTCACAGTTAACATTCCTAACATATGGATCCAATATTAGAAGTGACTTTTATATCTACTAAAAAAGTAGAATAAAGAACATATAAACTTCCTTCTGAATTCAAGTCAATTTGGGAAAGTATCAATTGACTGAGAAGTCACGTTTTCCGTGTTTTTTACTGAAAAACGGTCAAAATCTAGTTTAAAAAACTGTCGTTTAGTAACTAGTATAGGTACAAATAAAAATTCACATCTCCATATATTATAACGATTTATATACATCGAGAGACAATCAATTATTAATTAACGCTTCATAATGTCTCTGATATCAAAATATGAGACCTTGACTAACGGCACTATCTAACGGTATGAATACAATCTCTGGGATAGAAAGTTTGGCGTAAAATATCCTTCGATAAGATCTCGACCAAAGAGAGACATTAACGGATAGATTAGAGCGTATCGAAATGGGCGCGACTTGTGATTACCGGCACGAGCCCTTATAATTTATCATACTAGGGAATCATTATTACCGACAGCGTAGCGGCAAAATGCGGTGTGTTTGATAGTTTAGTCAAAGTGAAAATTGCTCTGACATTCGATATACAAAATGAGTACAAAAGAACAATCGGTTTATCGACGTGTGAAAAATGACTTCACATTTTGATGTTTATTTGTAGAATGATATATAATACGAGGAATGTTTTAAAAGATTTGAACCTGAACGTGAAGATGGTAGATCTTAAGTTGGTGAATGTACTCTAAAATACTCATTGAAATTTCAGCCATTTTGCATGGCCAGTTGTTATTTGACAATCATTTTAGTAAGTCGGTGTAACATGAGAAAAAATTGAGTACAGAGCTTTAGTAGACAATTGCGAGTTCCGTAAAATAACTTATGGATCGTGTAAGATACAATATTTTTTCTGCAGACGTTTTGTATATTAAAAAGGATATTGATGGATAACGTAGGGTGAGTCCGGTAGGGATGCCGGTATGGGAGAGATGCCGATTGCTTATATCTTGGACTGTACTCGCCTACAAGGCCGAAGCCGCGATTTACGGCAGTCATGTACCAACGCTTGTCACAGCCGGTCGTCGCTATCGAGCAATCTCGAAGCATTTCGATTTAGCCTAAGATTGTTTATTTTGGGGCAGTGAAAAGTTTTTCGGAGCATAAAGTATTTATTGCCCTGATGAAAATTTTAAATGCTCATGGTGAAAGAGCGGGATAGATGCCGATTTAAGTATGGGTGCGATGCCTTGCTAATTTAAAATTATTTAATTGCAGCAATGTCAATCAAATACGAGAGAAGGTGTCCCAATAGGGGTAGATGGAGCGAAGAAAGTTTGCAAGCGGCTATAAGAAGTGTGGCAGAAGGAATGGATGTAAATAAAGCTTCTGGGGTGTTTAGCATTCCACCAAGTATTTAAAAACGTAGAGTTACATCCGGCAATTCCAAAAAAGGACGAATGAGACCTGAGAGTTTACTTGGTGTACAAGGTGAAATAAAAATGGTTGTTCATATAAATGAACTGCAAGCAAGAGGATTTACACCAACGAGAACTGAAGTTAGGCGCATGGCTTTTCACCTGGCCGAGCAGTTGAAAATACGCCATAAATTTGACAGACAATCTGAACTCGCAGGTTATGACTGGCTTACATCCTTTTTACGAAGACATCCTGAACTGGCCATAAGAAAAGCTGAAGCCTTATCCCCCAGTAGGAGCTTCAGCATTGCTAAAAATAAAGTTACAAACTACTTTGAACTGCTGGCTACTACAATGGAGGAACACCAGTTGTTCGACAAACCCGCTTGTGTTTACAACATGGACGGGACGGGGGTACAGCTAAACAACCGCCCAGGCGAAGTCATTGCTAAAAAAGGCTCTACAATTGTGTCTACTTTGACGGCTGCGGAACGGAGCGAAACAATAACAGTTATAAGCTGTTATAACGCGGAAGGCACTTTATTCCAGCCTGCGTGCATTCTCAAAGGTAAAAATAAGAAACCAGAATTCGAGAATGGAATGCCACCCGGATCTATTGTGTACATGAATCAGAAGTCAGCCTACATCAGCACACAGATTCTTCTCGAATAGCTCAAGTTTCATTTCGTCCCAAGAAAAACTGCGGGAAAAGTGCTCCTCATTCTTTATGGCCACGGATCTCAATGCAGCTCAGTGGAAGCTCTGACATACGCTGATGAGAATGACATAATCCTGCTTTGCCTTTTCCCACATACTACCCACTATCTCCAACCTCTCGATAGATCCTTTTTCAAGTCGTTGAAGGCAGCATTTTATCAAAATTGCGATTCTTGGGTTAAATCCAATGTTGATAGAAAAATCGGAAGGCTACAGTTCGGACGACTCGTAGGTGTTACTTGGGGAAAGGCTGCAAGTGTTCGAAATGCAGCATCAAGTTTTAAGGTGGCTGAAATTCACCCGTTTAATCCGCAAAGTATCTCAGACTACGCCTAAGGAGGTACCGATGTGGGAATACAAGAAACGTCTGCGAAAATGCTGTGCCAAGAGGAGAAACGAATTACCAAACCCCAACCTTCAACTTCACGTGTTGCCGATTTACCTGATGAGCCTATAGTTCCAACCCAAACATATTGTAACCTATAGTTTCGCGTTATCCACTTCTACTTCAAAACTGGAAATGATAGTTTCTTCGATTGTCCCGGGTCTTCAACCTTTACGGCCTTCGGCTAAACTCATATGGAGACGGTGGTGGATAGAACAAACTCTTCCCGGAATTCCACAAAAAAGATGGTCTAGGGCGCCAGCTAGGTTTCTACGCCTGGCCTAAATCTGCTTCTAACTTCCCCTAACCCAGCAAGAGAAAAATAATAACAAGACCAACCTTCAAACTTACCAAGTTTATTTCGAGAACAACTATGTTCAAACAGTATAACTCACGATTCAACATAACAATGTTAGACTAAAGTATTTGACAGATTATTACTAGGTTCGCATTATGTAAAACTTTTAAATTAATATCCGTTACATCCCCCCCCCCCAAATTAACATGAAGAAATGGAATGGTTTAATGTTAGGCTAGAAATTAAAAAATAAATATATGTAAAGTGTGACTGTGTACGCACAATGTCGGTGACTTTGGTACCAAGGTAAGCGACGCGCTTACGAAACGAAAATTATATAAGAATAATTTCTACCCTTTACAATCGCACTGGCAAAACTAAATAATAATACATAAATACCTGTATAAATTCATAAAGTCGCTTAGTTTTTTTTAGAAAAAATTAATATAACTACTAAGAGTTCATCTCAAATGACATCATGATTCCCCGAACTGGTGAAGGTATAACCCACGATCTTGAGCATCCATCCCATACGGTAACCTCATTTTTCTCAGGCATACTTGTCCACAACCAAAACCTTCTTTCCGAAAGGTTAACATCAAGGAATCGTAAAAGGAAATTAATATCCTCCAATGGGATAAAACGTGTAGACGCGTGTCTTATATTTAATCCCTCCAATGTAGGATGCTGCTGGGAGTAAAAAAAAGGAAATCAAATCCTACCAAATACCATCGGCCTCTAATTATCGGCTCACTAACATCTGCTACCACAATTCAGAGCTTCACAGCACAGAAAATTTAATCCCCTACTCGGGATGTCCAAGATATCCTCTGGATCGCCAATTTGGTAAAAGTCTAGTTTAGTGGTACAACGCGGATTTTGATGAAAACATTTTTTCTGGCTAATTCGAGGTCGCTGAACACGAAAATGAAAGAAAAAAATGGGGCTCTCTTACCAAAATCGAGTTATGAATTTTTGAAGATGTGTTCAGATGAGTACTGCACTGGATTTATTGTCACATTATTACTGCTATAATTATCCGTAATAACTGCTCCACAATGTTAGTGATACACTATAGTTGCCTTTTACGATTTTACTCTCTCATGCACATTAAAAAAATACTGATATAGATATAAATCTCTTGTAAATTATTTTTTTAATTCCACAATTATTATATCTTTTGACGTTTCCGTTTAATATGACTGACATATAAGTTTCGTCTGTTTCCTCTTAGCAGTAAGACTTTTACCTACTAGCATATACAGCCATCATTAGTTACTTGAAAAAAAGTTGCTGAATATTTTCGATATGCGCAGATCATAGCACAGAAGATATAAACAAGATGTACATCATGAACATACACCGGCTCTTGTGCACTTCACGACCCATCAAATTAAACAATTTTCTATAGTAGAATCGAAAGTTTACTTCAATTGGAGACATTTAACACAAAAAAAATTGCGCACATCAGGTTATTCTAGAAGGGAAAGGGCGAATCCAATGATTATATTCCCTTCCCCTTCTTGAATAACTTGATATCTAATACTTTGTAACGCACATCAGGTTATTCAAGAAGGGAAAGGGTGCACAAGAGCCGGTGTATGTTCATGATGTACATCTTGTTTATATCTTCTGTGCTATGATCTGCGCATATCGAAAATATTCCGAAACTTCTTTTCAAGTAACTAATGATGGCTGTATATGCTAGTAGGTAAAAGTCTTACTGCTAAGAGGAAACAGACGAAACTTATATGTCAGTCATATTAAACGGAAACGTCAAAAGATATAATAATTGTGGAATTGAAAAAATAATTTACAACAGATTTATATCAATATCAGTGTTTTTTTTATTGTGCATGAGAGAGTAATATCATAAAAGGCAACTATAGTGTTTCACTAACATTGTGGAGCAGTTATTACGGATCATGATAGCAGTTACAATGTGACAATAAAATCAGGTGCAGTACTCATCTGAACACATCTTCAAAAATTCATAACTCGATTTTGGTAAGAGAGCCCCATTTCTTTTTTTCATTTTCGTGTTCAGCGACCTCGAATTAGCCAGAAAAAAATTTTTCATCAAAATCCGCGTTGTACCACTAAAGTAGATTTTTTCCGTCAAGTTACCAAGGAACTGTTCCCAGCACTACCAACTTGGCAGTCTATTTTTGGTACGACCCCCGGTATCACTATGGTAAATTCGAACTAATCAATCGAATGAACCGTAAAATTGTCAAATCCGTGTAGTCCATAAAAGCCAAATACAAATTATATTCCCTAAATTCCCTTATAACTCCATATTGTGAAGACAGCGATATGTGTACCGATCAACGATGACGTCATAAGCAAGAAACATCTAAAATTTCTCAACAATAGCTATCTCGCCAGAAACAACTTAACTTCTCGCTGTCGCTCACTGACACTGACAATTGATTCTTTACTTCACACCAAATAATAAACAAAACACTTTGAACCACTAACAATTACTAACTTTATCAACAAACTAAGATGAATTACAACAGTATAAGAGAACGAAATATGTCTTTAACTAATTATATTGTATAAGGACACAGAAGGATTGGATAAATTTACAAACACCGAATAAACTGATAAATTTCATAAGTCAAAACATAAAGATGTTTAGTGTATGTATTATATTAAAGGTGAGTGTTTCATTATAAACATATAACATATAACTAGGCACGATAATTACTATTCTATAAAGTCCTCCTGTACTGTCAATGAGTATAATTGTTGAGTTTTAACAAAATAAGGATATCTTGTCACTTTCTGATTCAAAACCTCACTTTTCAGACGGATCGTTACAATATACTCCTCCAAAAATTACGCCTGGAAAAGCCTTGGATATTGTATCTTCTATTCCAGCTGCGGCTGTACTAGACGCTAAAAGAAAAGGAGGGAGACTCGCAGAGATTTCAAATAATGCAGGAGCCATACAAAGGCGCAAAAGCATTCAGGAGCACAAACAAGTAAATCTCAACAAAACGAAACATGGTACAAAGACAGCTAAAACACCTGTGGTATCTAAAACGGTGAAATTTACTGCGAAAACGGTTCCAAAAGGAAAACATAAGACCCTAAAACTGCAGGTAGAGGAGTCCGGTGACGAATATTCAAGCTTGTCTCTTCTTGATAGCAGTTCAGATTTGGAAAATCATGATGACGCAACCTGCACTGGATGTGGCGAAAAGTATACGAAGACAACTAAAGATAAAGATTGGATTCAATGCATTCATTGCCAGTAGTGGGTGCATGAGAGATGTACCAAGTATCAAAATACGTGCGAGATCTGTGTTAAAGTGCTTATTAAGAGGCGTATAGTGTAGTGGCATCTCTACATTAACCTGACGGCGTCTCTTCCGAAGGGTTAGGTAGAGATGCCGATTTGCAAAGTTTTGAAACATATTTTTTTAATATTTGTTACATATTTATTGCGGAATAAAACTTATGCTTCTGTTTTGATAAATAAATGTTGAATCTAACGACGTATTTTTTTATTATGACATGTTAATTTGGAAGCATAATTGAAAGTCGATATGAAAAATCGGCATCTCTCCCGGACTTACCCTATCCACTTTATATAGACAATTACTCTTATGAATATTAAATTGAGCCAGCAATGCATGGTTAAAAACATCAATAAACGTTGATGTGGGCAAATTAAGTCCAGTCCACAAATTAAACAAGAAACGATAACAACACTGGTATAAATCAAATTCTCCAAACTACCTTCGTGACACAATACCAGTGATATATAGCATGGTTGAAATATATTACATATACAGCAAGAAGGTAATTAGAGGAGGTATGTCAAATCTCTAGATGGACAGAAGAAATGAGGGAAAATTAAAATTGTGTGGTCAAGTAAAGTATCGAAAATCTTCACAGTTGCTTATAATAAAAATTAATTATCTCGGAATTCCTTTGAAGGAAACAACTTTTTGTAATACCATTTCAATGCCGTCACTACAAAGATTTTTAATTATAAAAATGATGATTAGGTATAGAAGTTATACTTGTTTGTCATCAATTTACAAGACAGTGTTTTCAAACATTGTACAACGTTGTTTTCACATTTGAAATTGTTGAAAAAATTATAAATTAAATTGCAATTATCTGTATCTGTATGTTGGATTCTAGGTGGAATAGTATCAATAAAAGTTTTTCATGTATTGATGCATGACTATGAATTGTATATTAGGATTGCAAGCTACTCAAGAATTGAATCTTATAAAACGAATCGATGCTATACATGATTTATCAAGAGTTACAAATAAATTATCTTTTAAAATGGAAAAGGATAGACATGTGTTCACGGGGTTGGGGTGTCTTAAGATGAAATGTACAATACGTTTACAAAGAAATTATATTCCCCAAATTAATAGATATAGAAAAATCCCATTAACATTACATAAAGAGGTTAAAGAAATTTTGAGAACATTAGAAATTAAAGATGAAATAGTAAAAACTGAAGACGTATCTAAGAAGCTTAATCCAATTGTTATTATTAGAAAGAAATATGGATATATTAGAATATGTACGGATCCTAGATGACTTCATGAATTCATTATTCGGTAAAGATTGCAGTTAACTACTATAGAATCAGTGTTTTCTTAGATTAATGATGCTAAATGGTTCTCTGCATTAGATGCTTCAAGTACTTATCATCAGAATCCTCTAGATGAATTTAATTCGTTATTTGGGAGATACTGATTCAAAAGGCTTCCTTATGGAATTTCATGTGCTTCTGAAATTTTCCAGTATTTTATCAACGACCTTATATCTGATCTCAATCGTACATTATCTTATATAGAGGATGATCTTATATTTGGTGCTATCCTACAAAAATACAATTTGAGATTATGTCATTTGTTAGATAGAGCCGAAAGCTTCAATTTACGTTTTAACAAATTCAGTTTTCTAAAAACAAAATTACTTTTCTTGGTTATGAAGTATCATAAAATGGGGTTAAGATTGAAAATAAGAAAGTAGAAGCAATAAAATGTATGAAAAGACTAGAAAATGTTGAAGTATTGCAAACATTTTTAGGAACTATAAATTTATTGATTCGATCTATAAAAAATGGTATTAAAATGGACCTGCAGAAAAATAATTTTAGCGCTGTATTAGCTTATTTTAATGATAATTTACCAGTAGTCTTGAGTATTGATGCTAGTATGATGGGTATATATCCCAGCAAGGACACCCCATAGCATTTTGGTCTTCATCACTTTCCAATGCTCAGTGTAATAATGCTCAAATTGAAAAAGCAATGGTGCTATGCTGTAAGAAAGTTTACTTTTATTGGTATGGTTGTCTATTTATTATGAAAACATACATGGATTACTGAGAAAACCCATTGACTCACTATCACCCAGATTACAAAGACCTGTTATTAGATTGCTGAAATATCATGTAACGTTAGAATTCATTCCCGGGACAGAAAATTATTTTCCAGATTTATTATCTAGAAAACCACTTGAAAGTGTAACTGAAACTGAATGAAGTCTCAATTCATTCGATTGAACTAATCACTGACAGGAAGAAATTATTCTCAAAAATAATAATGAAAAAGATGAAGAAATCAAGTTATTGAAATATTATATGAAAAATGGTTGGCGTAATCAATTACCTTCAGTAAAAAGTATAGTAAAGTTGAAATACATGAAACTGGTGAATATGTTTTCAAAGGAAATCAAATAATCATTTCCAAAAATATGCTTTTAGAATTGTTTAACAATATTTACAAAACTCCTCAAGGGATTGTGGCTTGTCAAAGAAAGAAATGATATTTTGGCCTCACATAAATGAATAAATTCGAGAACTCATTCCAAAATGTCTAATCTGTTCAAATAATAGTAGATTCAATCAAAACCAGTTCTTGATGAAGCACTCGGTTCCCGAATCACCATGGGAAAAGATTGGTATTGATTTCAATCTAATACAGAATAACAACTTCCTTGTGATTTGTGATTATCATTCCAAAATTATCGAAATTGTTTCACTAAAAAAACGATGGTTGTGCAGTCACAGATGGTCTTTTATCAATCTTCGAATCTCATGGTAAAGTTTCAGTTATTATGTCGGATAATGGACCACCTTTCGATTCAATGAAACTAGAATTTTATGAAAGGAATGGATATTTCCCATATTAAATCAAGTTCAGTTTACCCTCAATTAAATAGTTTCATCATTGAACGCCATATACAGACTATTGAGAACCAAAAAAATCCTCACCTAGTGATCATGGAGTATAATAGGACTTGAAAGCAGGATCTACCTTCACTTTCAGAAATGTTGAATGGTAGAAAATTCAATAGTGATTTACCTCAACATAGAAATAATTTGAAACCTTCATTTGATATCAGTAAATCGGTGAAAATTCTTCAAAAGAAGCATGATGATGAGGTACAACTGAAGCCCCTATGTCAAAATCAGCCAGTAGTCATTCAACAAGGACCTAGAGAGTGGATTCCAGGTACAGTTATTAATAATCATGAATATCCTAATAGCTGTGTCGTCCGAACTCAAGAAGAAGGAATATAGTGGAGAAACATAAAGCATTTGAGAAAAAAATAACAATAAAGTCTCCCTCTGGTAATGGATATCCTAATATCGGCGCCGTGGTTAAGTGCCTCTTCAAGGTTTCAGAAGCCGTTCGACAGTATTTGTCCCATTGGAATGTTCATGTTTCTTCTGTGAGTCGAGTTAGAGGATTGGCAATATCTCCAAACTTTCTGATGAATCTTCTATAATGTGTGCAAAGTCCAAGGAACTCTCCTTCATTGCTCACTATATGACATAGGTAGTTGACTCGGTTTTGGAATAGTTGACACTTCTTCAGGTTTAGCATGATCTGGGCAGCTTGGAGTCGTTTGAATAGGTCTTCCAAATACTTCAGGTGTTCGCCAAATGTCTTCCCCAGTACTACGATATCGTCCAAATAGACCAGGCATGTCTTCTAAGACAACCCTCTCATGGGTCCATGGGTCTTTTTCTTGGAGTTTATTATCTCTGGTCGTATAATGGTTCCAGTTGCTCCAGTATCTACCAACAGAGTATTTCTTTTGCCAATCACTTCGCCATCTACATATACACTGTAGTTGCGACATCTGAGAGGAGTTATCAGTATGAGAGGTTCTTTGGAACGATCATGGGTCGGTGCTGTCCTCAAAGACCATGATATTAGGAATTGCAACAGTTCGGAACTAAAATGCTATAATCGCTCTCAGGTAGGAATTTTGGAAGGCAGGCATGATGCGAGGTCAAACAAGTGTCCAACATATATGGAAAGGACCAGAGAACTAGTTTTGAATATTGATTATAGTTAATAAGCTGATATTAAAAGATGCGCAGTCAAACTTAGGAAACGGTCTTCTCGCTACAGGCGAGATAAGATTGGTTGCAGAAACAAGGAACGTGTCAATAATATGTCTACAAGAACCCTACTCGTTTAAGCTAAACAACAAGTTTTGTATTCCTGGCTTTACACAGTATAAATCAATATACGAAAAGGACCAGAAGCCTCTAATGGCAAATGTGGTCCTAGATCAGGAGTTAGAAGTCATGCAGATCAGTCAATACATCGCCCGGTGGGTTTCTGCTTGTCAGATAAACGATTTTGAGTGGAGTCTCATAGTCATCTCAATATACTTTAAATGGGATGGTAACCTCGAATATGATCTAAGAACTCTTCAGGACATCATCAAAAAATATAGAAATTGACTGTCTCGACCCTTACTTCGTGGAATATGCTCATATTAGTGTTTTTAAATGAAACTCAAGGTCTCTAGTTAATTCCACAATATAATACAAATTATTGAAAATTCTAAAAAATTGAAAATTGTTTCGATAAATCAATATCATCGTCAGAATGACAGAAGTTACATTCAATTTTATGCCTACCTGATGTTTAGTAGTTATATTTTTGGCTAGACCAAGAAGTAACCTAACTTGTGATTGGCTTAATATATGTTTATAGAAAAAAGAAGAAGATGTGATATTACAAATATTGAAGCTTAGATATTATTAGCCCTATGGTGATATCCTGGATATCATTTTTCCAATTAAGATCAGTATAACTGTGCAATGATATAGAAAACCAGGAAAACTATATCTGCTGATCTTTACAATTATCACTTAAGAAGACAGTTTATTAGTGGAGAATTTCCTAGATTCAACTGCTCATTGAAGGTTTACCAATGGGAAGCCCTATATCACCTATTTTAGCAAACATTTTTATGGACAATTTAGAAAGAAAGATCTTTGAAAGTAATATTTCGAAAAATATTTTATTTTGGTATAGATATGTGGATGACATATTAGCTTGTTTTATGGGTAGTGAGCGACAATTAGATGTGTTTTTCAACCACATCAATAATTTACACCCGAAAATTGAATTTACATTAGAAATTGAAGAAAATAACTCAATCAATTTTCTTGATTTAAAAATTCAAAGAGTTAATAATGTACTTGATTATTCAATTTACCGAAAACCAACACAGACAGATGTGACAATTCCATTCAATTCTAACCACCCTGTCTCACACAGACTAGCAGCATATAATTCAATGATACATAGAGCTTTTTCAGTTCCTATGAACAAATGTAATTTTGATAGAGAGATTAATACAATTAGACAAATAGCAACATCTAACGGTTATCCATTAGATATGATAAATAAACTAATTAGTAAAAAAGAGAAAAAAGTGGCATTACAACTAATATATCCTGAACAAGCTGATGAAATTAAAACTTATTAGACCATCACATATGCAGGAAATATTTCTAATAATATTTCAAAGATAATATCTTCAGCAACGAATGCAACAATTTCTTTTAAAACAGAAAGTAACGTTAGTACAAAATTGTTAAATGTAAAAACAAAAATACCACTATTAAAGAAGTCAGGTATATATAAACTCAAATGTCCAGAATGTAATGCTGTCTATTTGGGTCAGACCCTTAGGAATTTTGAAATACGATACAGTGAGCACTTACGAGCTTACAGATTAAAACAACCAGATAAATCCCACTACGCAAAACATCTACTTGACACCAATCATTCATTGACACCTAACACAGAACTAGAAGTGCTGCATATTTGTGAAAAGAAACAAGAACTGGATTTCCTTGAAGAACTGGAAATTAGAAGACATTTAAGAAACCCACAATATGAAGTTGTCAATGAACAGTTAAATCTAGGAAATTCTCCACTAATAAACTGTCTTCTTAAGTGATAATTGTAAAGATCAGCAGATATAGTTTTCCTGGTTTTCTATATCATTGCACAGTTATACTGATCTTAATTGGAAAAATGATATCCAGGATATCACCATAGGGCTAATAATATCTAAGCTTCAATATTTGTAATATCACATCTTCTTCTTTTTTCTATAAACATATACTAAGCCAATCACAAGTTTGGTTACTTCTTGGTCTAGCCAAAAATATAACTACTAAACATCAGGTAGGCATAAAATGAAATGTAACTTCTGTCATTCTGACGATGATATTGATTTATCGAAACAATTGTCAATTTTTTAGAATTTTCAATAATTTGTATCATATTGTGGAATTAACTAGAGACCTTGAGTTTCATTTAAAAAACAAATATAGAGGTACTCCAATACTAGTCATTGGTAATCCTAACTGTAAATCATATTCGTGGTTTTCGAAGCGAACTGATGAGAGAGGAGACTCACTAGAAGATTTTATAACGGGTAATCAATTATACTTTGTGAGTAATGCCTTGATTTTCTCGTCCATCGTTGTCATTTTATTCTCAATATCAGATTTTAGAGACGAACTTACATTTTCAACGTCAGCGGCAATGTCGTTCTTCATTAATAAGATATCGGCAGATATATCGTTCTTCATAGCAGAAATCTTCTCATCCATATTAGCAGAAATATCGTTCTTCATAGCGGAAATATCGTTTTTCATATTAGTTGAAATCTTCTCTTCCATGACAGAAATATTCTCGTCTATATTAGCAGAAATATCATTCTTCATAGTAGAAATATCGTTCTTCATATCAGAAATTGACGAGATTAAGGTGAGGAAGCCTCGTCAATAAATAAAACTGTTTCTGGATCAAAGCCGTCATTTTCCTGTGCCACTTTAAGTCGTTCTACTAATTAACTTTTCTTACCGGACGTTTCCAACTCACGATCTTCCAATTCTGCTCTTAGTTCCGTTACTTTCAGGTCACATAGTCTCTTAGCCATATTTACGTAGCAATGTATTTGTATTATCCCACTTCTGACACTAATGTAATGTTTTTCTCATTTATTTAAACAGTAAACGGGTGGGATAAACTTTAAACACACGGTATGGCTACTTACGAATTTATTTAAACACTAAAGTACTGACTAACACTTAACTTATATACACTTAACTATAACTATTCACTTACATTTAATTTATATACACACAAACTTAATTATTAATTCATATCAACACTTTACTGTTCGCTATTTCGGTGTATTCTTGTTTATTTGTTAAAATCACTTTTTCAACTAAACTGAACTCTCCCTGATCGCTTATTTATATAGTATTGCCGTTTTTACTAGATAATTCTAGATTGCGACCTACACAGAAACAGTTGGCTCTAGCATTTTCTAGATAAGACTGGTCACAAAAACAATGTCTGGATAAGATAGTTACAATCGTAAAGAATTCTAAGAAATCCCTGCGCGTTCGCCATAATTTTAACTATCATACCTACATGGCTTAGACAGAGTCCGATTCAGGGACTATATATACCAGTGTGCTGTTTCGTATCATTATATATGGATTTGATTAATATGTAATCATGTTAATTGATGTCAGAATTTTTAACACTTATCATTGAAGACATTAAAGATATATAAAATGTCCATTTTACCAATATCAAAATATCATTACATAATAATGTCCAAAGTGTTTGATTCAAATTCTAATGAATTCGAATCAAAACATTCAATTTCCCGTTAAAACAACTATTTTGAATATTTCATGGGACTTTCAAGAATGTATGCTCCCCAAATTTACGAAATTTTACTAAGAACCTGTTTAATCAATATCTTCACAAACGTGTTAGCGAACAACACGTTTCATTAACTCTTGATAAAAATATCAACTTAAATACTTATAATGTATATTAATATTTACACTGAATTTCCATGCTAAATCTGATAGCCGCACTCAGTGTTAGGGTGTGGAAAAAAATCATTAAATGTTATAAATGTACAAGAATATAACACGCACATAGGAGCATGACATTTCCAGCTATTACTTTTTCATATTAATGAACTTACAGTATTTCTATAATATAAAATTAGAGAAAATAATAATAACGACACCAAAAAATGATTGTTATAGTAACTAAAGAATTGGTGATAGAGTGCATTCCCCGCCACCAAAATTAAGAACTACCAAAGTAGGCGAAAATGGGAGGTACGGCCGCCAAAATAAAACTAAATTGGCGAAAAAATGTAAATGCGGCCGCCAGAATTGGAATTAATTAGATTTTCTATCTATATCTAGCACCGTTTTAATGATTATATACATCTATTACTATTGTTGTTCAATGAGATTGTTAAAACCTGTTGGAGTTTTTACTGTTTTTATATTTTACTTTATTGAATATTTTGTTACCCTATGTATATTTAAAAAAAAAGTTGTTGACTGTCAAGTTAATTTAAAATGTCAAAAATATATATTCTCGAAATTACTTAACTCCAAAAAATTTTGTATTAAGTCACGATCGACTCTTTTCAAATTTCTAAATTTATTTATTTTGTCTGTAGACTCTTGACCTTTAAAATTCAAACTACAGTACGTAATTCTGTGATCAGATTCCGTTGCATTATAAGTTGTTGGCACTTTTTCTACATCACATAGAATATAATCCACCACAACAGGCACCACAATAACATCAAGTAGAGTTTGAGTATGATTTCTAACTCTTGTAGGCTGTACAACAATTTGATTCGAATTAAATAAATCTATGGTGGATACAAACGTTTCTGCCATAAGGCTAGAACTATCCAATAAATCTATATTCACATCTTCTCCAAAAACTATTGTGATGTTTTTCGTATTTATATAAACAGTAAACGGGTGAGATAAACTTTAAACACACGCTATGGCTACTTACGAATTTATGTATACACTAAACTGACGGCTTTGATCCAGAAACAGTTTTATTTAATGACGAGGCTTCCACCTCAACCTCGTAAATTTTTGCTAATATTTCTGCTAACATGGATGAGAAGATTTAAACAATGAAGAACGATATTTCTACTACGAAGAATGATATTTCTACAGATATCTTATCATTAAAAAATGACATTGCTGCTGAAGTCGAGAATAAAATTGTCTGTAAAATTATATATGGAGAATAAAATGACAACGATGAAAATTAGATGGACGAGAAAATCAAGGAGCTAGACACAAAGATTTCCGATTTAAGAACACAAGGCACTTCAGCAGAAGAAAAGAAGATCGAGATCTGCAAGCCAGAAACACAACCCAAGACATATGATATTGGCAGTTTTAACCAAGTCAAGGCCCCAACGTTTGATGGAAAAATGTCGTGGACCAACTACGTAAAACAGTTTGAAGCAGCCGCTAGAGTAAATAATTGGTCCGACAAGGAGAAAGCAGTGAACTTAATTATGGCGCTTCGGGGAGATGCCTTAGATGTACTTCAGACGATACCTCTGGAAGAAACGGATGATTTCGAGCAGCGGAAGAAGGGGCTGGACATGCTATCTGGTCACGAACATCTAGAACATTTGTACCAATCCCAGCTGAAGAACCGAAGGCAGAAATGTGACGAAGTACTTCAAGAATATGAAGTAGATATTGCCCGACTCGTTCCATTTGCTTATCCATCAGCAGCAGAGAACATGATGGAATGTCTGGGCATACAGCGCTTTATAGGATGGCTTACGTGACCGCGATATATAGAGAACGCTTCGCTTAGCCCATCCCAAAAAATTAGTTGACGCATTGACAGCTGCTCTTGAACATGAAGCAACAACGAAGGCTTTGGGTTACAACAAAGTTAGGACAATCCAAGAAGCAGGCGACGAGGACAAGTTTGACCAGATCGTCAGCTTGATCAAAAGTATGATGGACAAGAAGCCTAGAAAGATCAGATGCTGGAATTGTGGCGAGCTAGGGCGTGTGCGCAGTTCATGTAAGCGCCCCAGGACTCCTGCAAACCAAGAACCTCAGTCACAGGAGAACTAGAACGGGTCGGCTACGAGGGGGCTGCACCGACCCATGATTATTCCAAAGACTCTCTCATACTGATAGTTCCTCTCAGATGTCGCAACGACAGTGTATATGTGGATGGCGAAGTAAATGGCAAGAAATATGTTCTGCTGGTTGACACTGAGGCAACTAGAACCATTATACGACCAGATAAAATAAACCCCAAGAATGAGCTTCTACCAACGACTGCGACTGCGGACCGCCACTGGCGAGAGTGCCAATGTTCACATGGAAACACAAATCCAATTGGGAATTGGCGCAGAAAAGCTCACGCATACGGTAATCGTAACTAACATTGAAGAAGACGTGATCCTGGGAATGGACGTGATGAATGTACATGGTTTTCAATTAGACTTTAGAAACAGAACCATTCAAGTGGGCATATGGAGGCAGCGCGGTGTTGGCAGCTGTAGAGGAAGATACCGTTCTACCTGCACGGCTACAGGGAATCATGGAGGAAGGTACACCGATAATGATGGAGCCAAAGAACCACGACGAAGGGGATTATCGCCAGCTTAGTAGCGTGACGAAAAAAAACAGCTATCCTGTTCCTCGAATTGACGATACGCTACATACTTTGGCCGGCAGCAAACTGTTTTCGACCTTGGTCCTGAAGTCTGGTTATTGGCAAGTGGAAATGGACCCAGTAGACAAAGAGAAGACTGCTTTTACCACCGGATCTGGATTATGGCAATTCAACGTCATGCCATTCGGGCTCTGTAATGCGCCTGCGACATTTGAAAGACTCATGGAAAATGTCTTGAGAGGGTTGTCTTGGAACATATGCCTGGTCTATTTGGACGACATCGTAGTACTGGGGAAGACATTTGACGAAAACCTGAAGAATTTGGAAGACGTATTCAAATGATTCCAAGCTGCCCAGCTCATGTTAAAGCCGAAGAAATGTCAGCTGTTCCAAAACCGAGTCAACTATCTAGGTCATATAGTGAGCAATGAAGGAGCGGCGGTGGATCCAAAGAAAATTACTTCCATTCAGCAATGGCCGCAGTCAACCGACAAACATCAAATTAGTAGTTTCCTTGGACTTTGCACGTATTATAGACGATTTATCAGGAAGTTTGGAGATATTGCCAAGCCTCTATATATATATATATATATATATATATATATATATAGAGGCCTACCTTGACAATGAGACCTATTGTCGCTTCTATCAACTCTCCTACTGAATTTATTGCCTCTTTCCTCACAGATATCTTGACTAAGGCATACAGTAATGAGTATTTCATTAAGGACTCCTTCCAGGTTTTTGAGTTATTTAACAGAATAACTCTTCCACAAAACTATGTTTTGGTCAGTCTGGATGTGGTTTCACTTTTTAGCAATGTTTATTTACAAGCAGTTATACGTTCAGTTCACAATCACTGGCCATCCATTTGTGCGGTGTGTAATATTGATTTTGACATGTTCATTGAGTTGATTGAATTCCTGTTCATTTCTACCTGCTTTTCTTTTCATAATAAATTTTACAAACAGACTTTTGGTACTCCTATGGGAGCTAGTATTTCTCCGATATTAGCGTGCTATGTAATGGATGATCTGTTAGACGTGGTCCTTCCGGTACTTCCTTTCAATGTACCTGGCTTGCCCTGTGGACTCCACCCAAGATCTCCTTTTCACCTTTAATAGCTATGATCCTTACATTCAGTTTACTCTCGAAACAGAAAACTCTAACATGGCTGTCCTTTTTCTAGATACTTTATGGACTAGGTCTCCTGATAATGTGATTATAGTTGATTGGTATAGAAAACAAAGTAGCTCTAGGAGATATCTCAACTACAATTCTTACCATAAATTTAGCATAAAGGTTAACTTGGTTAAACAAAAGACAGCTAGAGTTATGAACCTCTCTGACCCTGTGTTTAGAAATAAGAATCGTGATATTCTCTTCAATTTGTTCCTAGACAATTCCTGTCCAAAACAGTTACTAAGAAAGATCGTCTTCAACACGTCTTCTGTTTTATCACATACTTCAATACAATCAATTGACGCAGCAGGTGCAGCTGAGTTGGATCCTCTCTCGGCCTCTAGAACGATTCCTTCCGTTTTAACGGGTTCTCTGCCTTATTTAAAGGAAATTACGCCCAGACTTACTAGGATTTTTTCAAAATACTTACAGAATGTTAGGTTTGCCTGCAGGAGATCCTTGATTGTTAAGTCAATTTATAGTCCTTTGAAAGACAAGATACCTGTCGTGGATTGTAGTAATGTTGTTTATAAGCTGTGTTGTAACAGTTGTGGCCTCTCATATATTGGTTAAACCTCCCAAAAAATTTCTAGCCATGTATCCCTCCATAAAAGTGATATAAGTTTACATCCTGAAAGATGTTCTCTGGCTAATCATGTCTCCTCGTTGGATCATGTCATTGATTTTGGAGGAGTTAAAATCCTTTCTCGTGAGAGAAGTTATAACAAAAGATTGTTTTTGGAAATGGCTTTCATCTTCCAAGAAGAAGGTTGTATGAATAAGAAGACTGACATTCAGAATTTGAGTAATCTCTACTCCCTCCTCCTAACGCTTGATAAGCACAATTGTCTTCATATTAATAACAATAATAATGATAATATTAATAATTTTTACTAGTTTCCTACTTGTGCCATCATGGTAGGTGTTCCCCCTTTATTAAAAGATCCATAATAATATTAATAATAATAATAAATAACATCAATAATCACATATTAATTCTCGTTAATGAGAATTTCATTGGAGTGATATTTCACAACAGTTCCATAATTTTGGTACCACCCCAGTATTCTCTTGAAAGTTTCAAAACGATTGTTTCAGTGTCTCGCGTCATTGCAAAGATCGATTCTTTTCATTCATTTAGTAATGATGAATGGTGTACTTAACCTGACATTTTCAGTTTCCGCCATTATTCTCACAAGTCCGCGTGGGTGTGTGGATTCTCGATTTTTAATGTTTCAACTTTTTACTTTTTAATAATGTTTTGAATTTGAACCAGTAGTAGGCAAATGTATTGCCGACTGGACCTATTTCTCTAATGACTTGCTGTTGTACACTTTTCCTGTATTCAAGATCTATGATGCAATCTCGATCAATGTAAGTTGTAGAAATGTTTGTAAGAACACTTTTTATAATTTATGTTTTTCTTTTCTCATTGTAGTTCCCTGATGATGTAAATAAAGATTTACGAAAGCTTGGAGAATTGAATAGAGTGTATTTTTCCTCTTTTGCTGCAATCCCCAAAAAGATATTTTTCAATTTGTATATATATATATATATATATATATATATATATATATATATATATATATATATATATATATATATATATATATATATATATATGGATATAATTTCATAAAATACTAGGTGTCTATATGAAACATAAATTTCGCAACTGATGGCGGAATGGCCACCGATGTCCGTATCGGCAAAATGGCTGATCGACGTCACGGTTTTCGAAGGGGATGTAATTCAATATTCTGCGTGGTATTTGCCAGGAATGTAGTTGTTTTTTCCTTCGAAGAACGGTCAGGCCAATACGTCAAAATTATTGAAATTTCGACTGAAGGCAGGTGTAGTAGAAAATCGAAATTTATATATATATATATATATATATATATATATATATATATATATATATATTAAAGTGAAACATATCTACCAGATAAATTTTAATCAATTAGCATCATACAGATAGTGTGAATCTTAGTAATTCAGTAGAAGATATTCAGTAAAAAAGGAAATAATCCGTAAAGACATAAGTTAAACATGTTAAGAAATATCTAACTATTACACAATCGATAAATTAATTTAAGAGATTGCTATTCAATTTAGTATCTATTTTCTTTTAAAGTATATTTCAAAATAAAGAAATATAACAACAACAAGTAAATTACGTCGAGCGTAATATTATACATAATTATGGTAACCACTGTATATATCGCCACATAAAATTTCAAACAAAATTCAATTATCACAATTTTATATTTTGTAAACACTTTCGAAAACCCCGTATATCGTATAAACTTTTAATTATTTGTATGAATACGTCAAGGTCAAAAGATCAACGCCAAAGGCGACGTTTTGTTAACAGTTCGTATGGAGTGATTCGGAGTGATTATGGAAGTGCATAAGAACGTAGTGAATTTATCTATACTAACGCAATAATGGATATACTGATTTGGAAAAAACAATGTTTGTTTATCAACAATTGAACTATGAAAAACAAAATTAAAATAAATGAATGTTGTTGATTTTAAGCTTGGAGAGACGCCGTGAAAATAGTTTAGAGGGAGGACGTGTTTTATTTTACCTCTCCAAAATTCTTACAAAACCCATATAACTTATAAAAAACATTTAAAACGTTAACTTAAGTGCTTAAAAAGAACTTTGAAAAGTGAATTAAATAAAAATATATTTCGTATAACTAAAATAAAGTGAAACTTTCGTGAAAATCGTCTAGACTTTGGTAAGAAGTATAATTACCTCATTACTATTATTTCGATGGACATCCAGGTATCTTTAATTGATTAAGATACATCAGCTGGTGATATTAATCCAGTTATCACCATTCCTACATCCTGAATTTCGTTTTTATTCGATCACAGTTGATCGTTTTCTCTCCAAGAACATCACATTTCAACGTTATGAAGATCTAAACCATGAACATTATTTCTCCGTGTGTATATTAAAACTTCTCCTATAAAAAGAACATTCACTGATATATTTATTTGTAGGTTAATCATTTCTAGTAACAATCCATTAGTTAAACATTAGTAATAATTATTCAATCTCCACTGATAACGGACACAAAACACTAGAAACATATTAAAATACGTACTTACTAAATTTCATATGATAATATCAATAATAATAATTCTTAGTCACATCACTTTTGCTTTCATTTTGTAAACTAGACATATCTTAACAGAACGACACACTATACGATAAGCGCATTATAAAGATCTATGGTTGAGGTTGAACGTTTATAGATGTACATCTAAAACATAGAGTAGGAATTAGGCGAAATTTACTTGTTGCACTAAATAATATTTATAATTGATAAGAACGTTTATGCGAAGTTTGCGCAATGATAATGTTTATGAATTCAAATATATAATATTAATTTGTTGGTTTATTTAAAGCATTTCATTATTTTCTCTTATTAATTAAAACGTTTAATTGTCTATGTTCGTCTTATTTTTCTCTGAAATCTACCTATAAGATTTCTGTTGCTAGCAAACGTCAAGTGCCGAATCTCATCCCTGAGATGCAGTGTTTAAAAGGTAAAACAAATTTGTAACATCTTTGACTTATATAATATTTATTTTGAATTGGAAATAGCGGCAAGCGAAACCAATTCTGGCGCCCATAACAAATTACAATTTTTACTTTTACTACTAAATTATTTTAAACATTTTAAAATACTCTACAATATATATATATATATATATATTATATATATATATATATATATATATATATATATATATTGGTGCCTATTTTCACTAGATAATTCTATATTGTGGTTTACACAAAAATAATTGGCTCTCGCATTTTCTAGATAAGACTGGTCACGAAAACAATGTCTAGATAAGATAGTCACAAAGAAAAAAGTTTCATTCAGCAAAATACGAGCAATAGCACAATATTTTATATAATAAAAAAATGTATATATTAAAAAAGTACCTAGTAAAAAATAAAAGAAAAAAATCTTACTATCTAGTTCTTTTAAACATTCTAGCTCCCGCTAAACCATAAGTAAATGGAAAAACAAAGTCATGCCATAACGAGATAAAAGAAATTATGCAATATGATGTATTTAGAAAATACATAAAAGCCGTTGAGGAAGGTCCTCAAAAATTGATGTTCCTGTTTGCTTTAACATTTTTTTAGCTTTAAGATGATCAGTCATTATAATGGTAGAAAGGTACTTTACTACTATTGTTTTTACACATTTTTTATTGGGCTTGCCAATTCTAAAAGCCTCGTATATATCAGCAGGTGAACAAGTGTATTATTCATGGTCACTTGAATAACACTTTCCTGAGCATTCTCTTTTAGTCCGGTAATTCTGATAGTCTTACTATATTTTAACTGACTGAGAATTTGTTGGGTTGCACATAATTTCTCTTCATTAGTTGCAACCTGTTGTTCAAGAATGGTAACTTTATTTGTGTTCGAAGCAACTTTGACAGTGATTCCTGCTAACTTTTTATCTAAACTATTCCCCCATTTATCATGTGATAAGTGCGCTCAAAAAAATATGATTAGTGAATAAATAATCTAATGCTTTTGCATCAAGCTCTAAAAGTGAACGTGCATATTTGGCAGCTCTAAAAAAGTAAAAGTTTTCAAAAAACAATTAATACAACGCCCGGGCATTGATAAACGAAATGTAATGTTAAACAACACAAAATTTATATCTTATTCTTAAATTAATTATCCTGATTATTTGTATGACGATACGATACGATGCAAAATGTATTCCATTTTCATTTTCGCAAAAAAAGAATTTTAATGTCCACCTTTTAAATGGTGCAATAAAAAACAAACAAAAAAAATATTTTTGTATGTATGTATATCCGTTTCCTTGTATAGACTCATCCATCTGAGTAAATGTTTTTATCTAGAACTAATCTGTAAATATGACTAATAGAAGAGCTTTCA
Source organism: Galeruca laticollis (assembly GCA_963921935.1). Taxonomy (NCBI): domain Eukaryota; kingdom Metazoa; phylum Arthropoda; class Insecta; order Coleoptera; family Chrysomelidae; genus Galeruca; species Galeruca laticollis. The sequence continues at coordinate 232,448,639 of OY998177.1, forward strand.
TGGCGCTTTTCTGAATGTTATAGATAAGCTCGATGTGCAGCTTTGAAAGCGCCCAATGCAATGTTTAGTCTGCGTTTCAAAGAAAACTCATTTGTGCTTTCTACACTTTTGCGAATTCAGAACGGCCGCTGCTGTTTGTATCTGGACTCCACATTCCCTAACACATGAATACATGATTGAAATTGAGATTTATACCTTTTTCTGACTCAAAAGGATTTTCAGTTAGCTCAACTTCAGATTTACGGGTATTAGGGGTAGATCAGTTGAGTAGCTCCCCGGATGTCCATAGGCAGTTCCAGATATTTTGACTATCTTGAATAACTGCTTAATAATTCAATTAAATATCAAGTTTACATGAATAAAAAAGGTATTTAAGGATAAAAAGAGGGATTACAATGAAATTGGTTTTATATGTATCACTTCAACGACTAAAAAATAATAGACCTAGCATCTCATTCATAATATCGGGATTGTTATGAAGCCTTCATTAAATTCTGTAACAATGCGCTAGAAAAAGACAACTGTTACGTCTTCCGAGTGCAGTTCGGTGGATAGTAGAGATTCCTAACAGATTAAAAGAACATAGTAAAAAAAAGATTTGTATTTATAATTGTCATTGATAATTAATAAAAAAGTTTATGTATAAAAAATTAAAATAAATAATTATGTTACGAAACAGCACACTGGTATAGTCCCTAAATCCGACTCTGTCTAAGCCAGGTATAAAAGTTAAAATTATGGCGGATACGCAGGTTTTTTTTATAACTGTTTACGATTGTGACTATCTTATCTAAACATTGTTTTTGTGACCATTCTTATCTAGAAAATGCGAGAGCCAATTGCTTTTATGTGTGTAAGCCGCAATCTAGAATTCTCTAGTAAAAAAGGCTCTAATATATAAGGAACCGACCAGAAAGAGTTAGTTTAGTTGATAATTTGACATCGTGAGATAAACAAATAAATAAGTGAATATAAATTAGTGAAATGTTTATATAAATTAGTTTAAGTGAATATACTGTGTATATAAGTAGTGAATTGTGTAGTGTTTAAATAAATTAGTAAGTAGCCATACCGTGTGTTTAAAGTTTATCCCACCCGTTTACTGTTTAAATAAATAAGAAAAACTTTACATTGGTGTCAGGTGTGAGGTAATATAAATAAATTGCTACGTAAAATGGCCAAGAGACTATGTGACCTCAAAGTGGCGGAACTAAGAGCAGAATTGGAAGATCGTGAGTTGGAAACGTCCGGTAAGAAAAGTGAATTAGTAGAAAGACTTGAAGTGGCGCTGGAAAATGACGGCTTTGATACAGAAACCGTTTTATTTACTGACGAGGCTTCCACCTTAATCTCGTCTGTTTCTGCTAATATTTCTGCTAACATGGATGAAAAGACTTCTGCCATGGACGAGATGATTTTTGCCATGGAAGAGATCATGGACGAGAAGATTTCTGCTATGGAGAACGACATTTCTGCTAATATTTCTGCTAACATGGACGAGAAGATTTCTGCTATGAAGAGTGATATTTCTGGCATGGAAGAGATATTTCTACTTTGAAGAACGATATATCTGCCGATATCTGATTAATGAAAAACGACATTGCCGCTGACGTTGAAAATGAAATTTCGTCTCTAAAATCGGAAATCGAGAATAAGATGTCAACGATGGACGAGAAAATCGAGAATGAGATTACAACGATAGACGAGAAAATCAACGAGTTAGAGGAAAATATTGCCGATTCAAGAACGCGAGGCACGCCAGAGGAAGAATAGAAGACCGAGCAAACGAAACTTTGCAAGCCAGAAACACTACCTAAGTTTGAAGACATTGGCAATTTTACCCGAGTCAAGGCCCCAACGTTCGATGGGAAAATGTCGTGGACAAATTATGTGAAACAGTTTGAAGCAGCCGCTAGAGTGAATAATTGGTCCGATAAGGAGAAGGCAGTCAACTTAACCATCGCGCTTCGCGGAGATGCCAAAGATGAACTTCAGACGATACCTCTTGAAGAAGCGGATGACTTTGAGCAGCTAAAAAAAAGCTGGACATGCGATACGGTCACGAACATTTATACAGATTCCAGCTGAAGAACCGAAGTCGGAAATGTGACGAAACCCTTCAAGAGTATGAAATGGATATTGCCCGACTAGTTCGATTTGCTTATTCATCAGCACCAGAGGACATGATGGAATGTTTAGGCATCCAGGCCTTTATTGACGGCTTATGTGACCACGATATGGAGAAGACGCTTCGATTAGCCCATTCCAAAACATTAGTTGACGCATTGACAGCTGCTCTTGAATATGAAGCAGCAACGAAGGCTTCGGGTTACAACAAAGGTAGGACCATGCAGGAAAAAGGTGACGATGACAAACTTGACCAGATCGTCAACTTGTTGAAAGATATGGCAGACAAGAAGCCGAAGAAGATCAAATGCCGGAAGTGTGGCGAGCTACAGCACGTACGCAGTCCGTCTAAGCGCCCCAAGACTCCTGTAACCCAACAACTCCAGTCACAGGGGAATCAGACAGGGGTGAACATCCAGCTGATGCGAATCACCGAAAAGCCAACTCTTTGCCTAGACGGTCATGCCCTGTAGACTATTCACAATATAACAAGTTGAAATCTAAGGAAGTTGCATTTTCCAGAATTATAATAGTCAACGAGGAATGGTCACCTACCAGGATCAGAGAAGATCAGGAGAATGATCCTCACCTGAAGATGATCCGGCAATGGAAGGGAGAAAATCAGCGACCTACCTGGCAAGAAGTGTCAAGATTGTCACCGAAACTCAAGGCGACTCCCTTGTCCTGGAAGAAGGGCCGTTGAAAAGAGTCCGTGAAAACGATGATGGTTCCGAGATGAGGAGACAGTTAGTTATCGAGAGAACAAGAGTAGCTGAAGTACTAAAGCAATTACACGACAGTCCATCGGGAGTGAAGAAAACCCTCCAGCGAATCCGTGAGAAGTTTTATTGGATAAACAGCTCCGATGATGTGAAGGACTGCTGTAAGAAATGTACGACTTGTGCTACGAGTAATGGACCACATCGCAAGAGAAAGGCACCTATGAAACAGTATAATGTTGGAAGCCCTTTCGGTTGGATTGATTTAGATATCGTTGGACCATTTCCGACGACAGAAAATGGTATCAAATACATACTGGTTGTAATGGATTATTTCACAAAGTAGGTGGAAATTTATGCTATCCCGAACCAAGAGGCCACAATTGTCGCGGATGTATTGGTGAAGGAATTTATCAGCCGATATGTAGTGCCCTTGGAAGTTCACAGTGACCAGGGAAGAAATTTCGAAAGCCATCTATTCCAGGAGATTTGCGAGAAGCTGGGAATGAAGATGACCAGGACTACAACATTACATCCACAGTCAGATGGAATGGTCGAGAGAATGAACAGGACTATTGGAAAATACCTGTCCAAAGTAGTGTCTAGCCATCAGAGAGATTGGGACTAGTATCTTTCCCTATTCGCATTGGCTTATCGATCTGCTGTCAATGAGTCCACGGGCGAAACACCGGCGAAAATCCTGTTTGGACAAGAAATGAGGCTTTCTTGTGACCTGGAATTTGGCTGTCGGCCTGGAGAAGATCTAGCAGGCGAAGACTACGTGATCCAATTGACAAGAAGGCTGGACGATATTCATGAATTAGTTCGAACAAATTTTCAAGTTGCCAGCGACAGAATGAAAAGTTGGTACGACACGCAGCCCACAGAAGTCGGTTTTAAAGGAGGGAATAAAGTATGGTTACAAAACCTGACAAGGAGAAAAGGATTTTATCCAAAATTACAAAAATCCTGGGAAGGTTCATACTTAATCAAGAAAAGGATCAATGATGTTAGATATCGCATAAACAAGATCCCGACCGGAAAACCAAAAGTAGTTCACCAAAACCGACTAGCGCCATACGAAGGAGACCTTGACATAGAGGAAGGAGTAAACCTTATTCGGGATGTGTCTGACCCCACCTTCGATGGATTTATGGGCGCATATGGAGGTACCGGGAAAGCTAGATATGGAGTCACTTCGGAACAACAACAAGATTTGTTCACTCTCCCGGAGGAATATTCACTGGCATACAACATCCCCGCCCGTATCAAGAAAGCACGAGGGTTGGTAAACTTCAGTCATCTGCAAAAGACACAAACAGACATTATCAGCGATAAAGAGGTAGTTCCTGAAACGAAATACACAGATGAACCAGCAGTACAACAGGCTCCAGCACAAGAACAATCACCAGCTGTTCCTAAGTCACTCCCAGCATCAACAAGCTCGTCAACAAACACTTCTAATTATTTGCAGCAGGTTTGACCTGGCCCAACCAGCAACAGCACTAAAATCATTAAAGAATTTATAAATTAATATTATTTTCACGGTTAATTTGGAAAACAATGTTTTCAATTTACAAAGAAAGTAAGATGTAAAGTATAAACACCTAGTATAAAACTTGCTAATCATCATTCAAAATATAGTTTTGTCTGATTATGGGGAGTTTATTTTGCACTCCGCGTACATTACAGAAAATTATTTCGAGATTATATCGTTTTTGAAATTCAGTTCTATCATCTACCAGCCTATATGTTGTAGTTGTCAATTTCAGCCACAATGTTGTTGTAGATAGTGAATTTGTCCATTTTGGTGGTTGCTTCCATTTCTCGTCGAAGATCGCCAACTACCCTTGCTAGTTCGTCAAGGTTAACCAGTTCTTGAAACATGTCATTTATTTCTGTAAATTCATTTATATCAAAATTTTTAATTTGATTTTTGGGTTGTACAGAGGTTTGTATGATTGGGGTTGGGGGTGAGTAATTTGCGGGGGTGAGTATTTGAGGGAAGGCTGGGAAAGTCGGAATTGTTCTTGTTTTGCGTCCACGGATTGTGTTTTGGTAGGGGTGCGGGGGAGAATTTTTGAGGGGTGAGTTTGGTTTTTTGATTTAGGGATCTTTTTTCTTTTAGCCATATTTTTCTTCTAACAAATTCCGGGCACATTTCAGCATTCGCTGAATGGTCTCCTTTGCAGTTGGCACATCCTGCTGGGGTTGTCTTTTCCTCAGTGCATTCTGGTGTAAGGTGATATCCAGCACACTTGATAGGCAGTATGTGACCACGCAGTACTAATCGCTAAGACCACTTTTACTTTATGTTTTCGGCGTCGCTGAATACGAATATGAAATACTTTTCACGATAAAATTGGGGGAACATGGAAAAAAAGGCTATTTAGGGTAAAATTGAGACAATTGAATTTGACGTTTTTCTGTGTTCATCTCGCTATATCTTCCACATTTATAAATATATCATTATGAAATTTTTCATGACTATTGCGTATTTAAAGATCTATTCCGAAAATTCTGCGACAATTAATGCTTGAACAGTAAATTTACAATTGTTTACTTTTACGTGTTCCGAGTTTTGTCGTACAAATGCAAAAGTTGTGTTACGAAGTTTCGAATTTCTAAAAACTAATTATCCAGTATTAAAATGCAATACCTAAAGAAGTTTTTGGGAAAGTTTCAGATCTAAATATTGAAAAGAAAAAAAGATATGCTATTTCAAAGTCGAGCGTAGCGTGCGGCTGCACGGCGCGCTATAGCACATAGATGCTGATACTCGCTTAATATTTCATGTACAACGTATTCAACGCAGAATGAGTGAAAACCAGTTAACAATTGTAGAATCTCCCGATACAGACGTTTTTTATTACTACTATTTCATTTTGCAAGTTCCGAAAATAGACCTCAGCTATGGTTTTTCACGGGAAAAATATCCGTACGCACTGATTTCAGAAGGTATATACCTATTCATAGTTTAGCACAAAAATTAGGAAAAAATATCTGTTCGTCGTTGTTAGCTGCACACGCTCTAACAGGCTGTGTTACTAATTCATCGTTATTTTACATAGGCAAGATCAAGGTGAATGCAGCATTACGACTTATGTCAGACGAAGAATTGACTAATTTAGCTACAATAACCGACTTAGACATACATGTTGCTCAAGAAGTCGTCAGTACATTCACATCTTATTTTTACGATCCAAAGAAAAAGTCAAAAGGTACACGTAAGGATATAAATTCATTGAGATATCATTTAACTATCGAAAAAAACTCTGAAATCGCAAGACTTCCTCCATCTGAACCCGCGATGCATAAACACATTTTAAGAGCTCTTTAGCAAATCAATGAGTGGAAACAAGCAATCGAACCTCTAATCATTTCCAAAGATGTGACAAAGTTTGGCTGGGTGGTAGAAACAGGTAGATTGAGTTTAAATTATTACGATGGACCCACTGCTATGGAAATATTACAACAGTACTTTTGTTCGTGCACTGGCAAAAATGCTTGCGAAACTGACGTTTGCCCTTGTAGACAATCTAATTTGAAATGCTGTGATGTTTGTAGTTGTAATGATACATGTGTAAATAAAGAAGTGATTGTAAATACAGATGAAATAAATGAAGATTTTCAAGATATTTCAATGGTTTTTATTTTAATTGATATATTAAAATCGTATTTCGGACTCATGTAAAGTTCCGACTCGGATAGTCGCTACTCGTGCTATAGCGCGCCGTGCAGCCGCACGCTACGCTCGACTTTGAAATAGCATATATTTTTTTCTTTTCAATATTTAGATCTGAAACTTTCCCAAAAACTTCTTCAGGTATTGCATTTTAATACTGGATAATTAGTTTTTAGAAATTCGAAACTTCGTAACACAACTTTTGCATTTGTACGACAAAACTCGGAACACGTAAAAGTGAACAATTGTAAATTTACTGTTCAAGTATTAATTGTTGCAGAATTTTCGGAGTATGCTTGTTGTTTAGATCTTTAGATACGCAATAGTCATAAAAAATTTCATAATGATACATTGATAAATGTGGAAGATATAGCGAGATGAACACAGAAAAACGCCAAATTCAATTGTCTCAATTTTACCCGAAATTGCCGTTTTTTTTCATGTTCCACCAATTTTATCGTAAAAATAATTTCATATTCGTATTCAGCGTCCCCGAAAACATAAAGTTAAAGTGGTCTTAGCGATTAGTACTTCCGTGGTCACTGTAAGGTCAATTTGGGGGTGCGTCCCGCTCGCCTATGAGGCATCTGGGAGTCCTATCGCCGTTAGAAGTTGCTTGTTCCCTTAATTGGTAGATATGACACTGTATTATGGGTTTATTCCTTTATTCTGTCTTCTGAACTCCCAGAGCACTTTTGTGTGTTCAATAAGTAGCACATTTTAATTTAAATAGTCAAGAATCACTTTGGAGTCTGTGACTACTAAGTAAAGGGGAAATCCTTTCGTCGTGATCCTGAATATGTTTTTAACGTGTATTTTCTCCATCTCTTCCTTAATGTCTATTATTTGGAGTCCCTCAGCAAGCCTTGCGTATGTGTGGAACTGTACTTTTTCTTCTTTCAGTATTATTTTCAATTTTTCAAAGTCATCTACTTCTGTGAACACAATGGATGAGTTATTAGTATAATTAATTTCAGAATTTTTGGGTCTCGTTGTATCGTGAATTTCCGAAAATGATTTTTTTTTCGTTTTTTTTGTGTTGTTGTTGTTTTTTTGTATCGTCGTCTGACAGGTCAGACGACAAAGATTCGTAGTTGTTATGAGTTGATATTGGCTCTTGATATCGCATCGTTTGCCTTAGTATCTCGTTGAATGTCGCAACTTTTTTCGTGAATGCGAAGCCGGGAGTGGTGGCTTCTCTGATGTCCATGAGTTCCGTTGTTATAGCATTAAGATATTGAGTCGTTGTTCTGTTCTTCGGGTACAATTGCCTTGCGTTAATTTGTTATGCTTTCGATAACATCATCACCTGAATGGTGATTTTAAAAATATCCTGTGTGAAGATAATAGTTCTGCTGTGACTATTTTGTGATTCTCCTTATGCTTATTTCAAACAAAATATTTTTTATGACATCCCAATCCCTATGAACAACCAAATTCAATTTAACGTATACCCAATTTCTGTATCAATGTGTTTGAAAAGAAGGATAATTTTTAATGGAGACCGACGTATTTGGTTGTAACATAATAATCTCTTGAAAAGCAAATCTTTGATATTTACCCTGGTATACGAATAAATCTTTAAGACGAATATCAAATTAATTTCGGTTGTTTACATTGATTTTCATTAGTCATTCATTTCAATTCTGAATATCCAATTAAAATGAGTCATAAAGTCAATATTGTCATATTTCAGGTTAACCGAAGAACCACCGTTTATTCGATTTTTACGAGTATTTTACGTGGAATCGTAAATGATTTTAATTACTGATTATAATCACAATAAAGGCATAAAATGTATGCCTGAATAAATTCGAAAGAGAGGTTCTTCTTCTAATCAATATTACCCCATAAAACGCTATCAGCATTATAAATATGTGTTTATCTGAGTTGAGCCCTTAACGTCAATAAAACGATTATTATTTTCTTTGAATAGGGGTTCCAGAAATTCTCCTGCCAAACGCAAACTACATATACTAGAATATATTTTATGTCAATCTAACCTAATTTGCTCTACATGACGACCATTTTTATAAATAATTTGAATTATTTTTCCTTTTTTACGAAATAAAATAACAAGAACTCTTTAAGTTCAAAGCAATTTGACGTAGAGTAGCGGAGGGTAATATGGAATACTGTTTTCTATTATAGTGATAAATTCTTCTAGGTGCAGTACAGTGCATTAGAAAAGTCATTAAATATTGTGATAACTATCCATCTAAGCAAATAAAAGTCTGGAATTTCTAGAACTTTATGAATTAAAAAAAAATATAAGGTTAAATAAAATAAGTACATTCTGACATTACAAAAAAATGGTCGGGTAATATGAAATACCACTATGGGGTAATATGAAACACTAAATGAACTAAAAAATATTTGCTTATAGGGAAACTTTAGCGACAAAAATCACAAATGTAAACATCCTTTGGCGTGTCGGCGCATAACTCATGAGCCCAAAGTTCACATCTTGCGCACTGAATCCAGATTTCTCCCCTTGTATCAGCCGAATATAATCCCGAACAAAACAAACACTCTGCCTCTTCAGATGGACGATCATAAACAGGAAATTCTTCATCGTCGTTGGATGATGAGTCATGTAAAGATGCAGAACTGTTCGAATCTTCTGATGAATATTTACCTTCTTTTGATTTCTTTATTGTTTTTTTTTGAAATTTCTTTTTTGGTACGCCACTTGGTCCAGCTACCTCTGCATCTGCAAGTTTAAATTTTTCATGCTCTTTGTTTTTGTTAGTTATTTCTATTTTTCTTTTAACTTTATCCCTTTCTTTAACTGACGCTATTTCTATTGACTGCTCCAACTCTTCTTTGTTTGAGGTCGACGTCAAAACTTTGGCTTGACCTGCTTTCCGACCTCTCGTGCCTTCTTTCTTCCTCAAAGTTGGCTTGGGAATTATATCCTGTGGTAAAACTATGGTTGCATTTTGAGCCGTGTTTTCTGGTTGAGGTTTCTCCCGGAGCACATCATCTTCTGAGTGTACTTGGACCTCATTTCTTTGTGCCTCCTGAATAAAGTCTTCTTTGGTGAATACGTTCCGGTTAACTGGAATGATTGACAGGCCGATTATTTGTTCTTAAAAATAGCCTTACTTCCTCACTGTAATATGTCTTTAATGCTCCCATAACAGTTTCATCTAATGGCTGCATCTTATGAGTTGTATGTGGCGGTAGGCAAAGAAAAGTCCCATGGTTTTCTCTGGCATCCAAAATAACGTCTAAGTTTTTAGTGTGAGTATGGTGACCATCTAGAATCAGTAGAATGGGATTTTCTGCACTCGGTGTAACATGTTTTGGAAAATGTTTGAACCATTGTGTGAAGATATCCATCTAAATCCAGCCTGACGGATGAAAGGAAAAAATGGTTCCTGGCGGGGCACCCTTCTTTAGAAGTTCACTTGCATTTTTTCTGGGAAAAATCAGAAGGGGGGGTACAAAATTGCCACTTGCGCTAATGCAAAGGACTGAGGTTATAAGTGAACCTCGTTCGGCTGACGTCATTGACCCAACTTGCCTTTTGCCCCTTAGAGAAAAAACTTCTGGATTTCTTGATTGAACAATGGTTAAACCAGTTTCATCCACGTTATAAACTTGGCTTGCCGAATAATTATGCGTCTCCATTAGGGTCTCTAACAGGTCGAAAAATGTGTCTACATTTTCTTCATTTAATCCTAAGGCGCGAGCGTACGAAGTTCCAGTAGGTCTTCTCAGACTTAAAACATTTTTATGCCTCATTCTGAAGTGATGAAGCCAATCCTTGCCAGCTGATTTTCTTAGTAATGAAAATGGATGAGGAATATTGTTTTTTCTTGCTAATTGAAAAGTAACATTACAAACATCGCGACGCGTCAAGCCAAAGAATGATTTCTCCATCTCTAGACAGTGCTTAACTTATTCTTTTTCCAAAAAATCAGGTAAAACGGGCTTACGGCCTAATTTGGTACGGCACACAACTTCAGGCTTCATGTTCTTTTTGCACAGCCTGAAAAGTGTAGCTCGAGGAACATTATATGTTTGACAAGCCTTCAAATAACCCATTTGTTTAGACCTGACTGCTATCACTGCTTTCCTCATATTTTATTCATTCCACTTTTTGCGTTTTTTATCCACGACCGTAGTTTTAGGCATTATTGATACCCTGGTGCTCGAATAAGACTGAAACAATAGAAATTAATTTTTAGATGGCACTTTTATGGGGCAAACTTTTGCGGGTAATATGGAATAGTATTCCATATTAGCCGCAATTAGTTGTGTTGAGGTTAGGATTTTTTAAAGATGTCTAGACGAGTATAGACACGCAATAACTACATCTTATATTAATCTACAGTACTTACTTGCTCTCTGATGAGAATATGAATAAAAAATCACCAACTAAATAATAATAAACTAAATTTTCACAGAACTCCACAAAAATCCTGCATGACTGAAAAACAGGTGTTGACGAATAACTATTTAACGAACGATTACAGAGTTACGCGCGTGTTTGTGTATAAATCTGCACTTACGATGAGCATATTTTTGCTACCTCCTTGTAGATGGCATCATAAGTTTAGCCAATTTACAGTGACTATATACAAGACAGTGGCGACAATTGGGTACAAGCTCCGCCTATCCGCCATTAGTTTGCTAATTTTGTTTTGTTTACATTTGACTACATGCACCTAAATAACCCTTTTTAAAAGAGTTTTGCCACTTTTAAACTAGTTTTGATTGTGTAATTTTAAATAACAGCTCTTTTATAAGGCGTATCATAAAATATTTTTGGAAAGAATGAACAGATGTTAATCAAAATCATCAAGGATGTAATGATGTTGCATACAAAATTATGGATGTATCTTTATTTACCATCTGATAAAGATATAAGGTAAGCTCTTAAATTCTGGATTATAATGTTAAATGTCATGCTAAATAGATATTACAATAAATCGTGATGTGTAGTCTAGGTATATGTACTAGGGAGTCTTTCTTTAATCTATGATTACCGCAAATATACTCGGAGCGGAAATAATGCACCAGGCCTCTTAACAAAAGCAGGTAGTTAATTAGATAGATATATGCCACAGAGGGATGTTAGTCCCTATTTTTGTGTGAATAAAATAAGTAATAAGTAATAAAATATTTTAAATTGACTTGTTGGGATACAAATTTGGACTATTACGGTTTTAGTCAGAATTATATCCAATTTCAGTACATAATTAGGAAATAATTACCCTATGTTTATTTTTTCATCTAATCTGAAATTAATCAATGAAAGTTTTTACATGTTACAGACTGTACCTGCAATTATGACATTGAAACTCCACCTATTTAATATTTATGTAATAAATGCTTCACACTATTAATAAAGAAGATAATATGAAGCTAATATCTAATATTTTTGGTCATTGTACATGTAGTAATGCCCCAATATTTTTGAATTTGTCTCAGAGATTTTAAGTTTAATTAAAAAACCATCAAGCAAATAAATAATAAAATAAAAAATGTTCTATTGCAATTGATTATTGAAAATTCATAACAAATGACCAGCAAGGGATTTACTAGCTAATTTTTTAGAAGCACTCTTATTCTTTTTTAACTTATTTTTAATCTGAATACAATGTATCATTTAATAATTTTATTTTTCAATTTATGACAATCTAGTATATTTAGAACTAAATTTTCTTCACACATTTTTTTAACTTAAAAATCTTGCCAATTATCCCTTCTGGTTTTAATGAGCCACAGCCTCCTTCTTTCAGGATCTTTTGGAAAGTGTTTCATAATAAACCCCTTTCTTGCAGAATTACTGCAATTTACATCAGCACAGCCAGGCATTGTCCTATTACAAATAAAAACAAAATACTTTAATTCTTATGCAACATTTTATAGATCTAAGAGGTTTTAGAAATAACAAGAAACAACTGGTAAAACTCGAGAACACATTTATGTTTTAATTTAATCGATCAATTCAATGTCTAAAACTATATATGCTCAAAATCCATTGTAAGAACCAAGGAAATTTCGTTAAAAAAGACAAATATTCATATTTATTTGAATATTTTGTTACTCTAAACCATATATAAAGAAGTCTTCAGTCCAGAATTTTAATAAATAGCACTTAAACACCAAATTTTGCACAAAAACTTATAAAAACCAAAAACTGTGGTAAGAACACAATAGAACCAAATGGTAAATAAACAAACATTTAGCAAACTAATGGCGGCCGATACCACGTGACATAGGTAACCAATCACTAGGACGACCATAATTGTCGCCACTGTCTTGTATATAGTCACTGTAAGCCAATTATATGGTATTCCATATTAGCCGGTGTATTTCATATTACCCGCCGCTACTCTAATGTCAATTGAAGAGCCAAAGGCACACTGAGTGCCAAAGCCTAAATTTTGTAGATATTTGCTTCGAAATGTTTCATGTGCTATAGCCAATTTGCCCACAAATGTTATAAGTGTAATTTTATTTGTAATTGTTTGCGCCAAATATTTTAGTTTTCATAAAACTAGTAATCTTTAATTATAAATGGTCAATTGATTCCTGAGCATTAGGCAAGCACCTTGTTCATTGTATGAATAAATAAAAGAGAGGTGTTCTGTCCCGATTTAAATAATTAATGTTGTTAACAAAAACATCAGTAGTAAAAAACAAAAATGTAGAGACGTTTCAACAAGTACAAATATAATTTATTAGTAACTTAGAATTAACAGTCCACTAATAGTTATTTAGAATCATACCTAACACTAAGCTTTAGTAAACAAACTGCACATTATTTCCTGAAAGTTTTTATTTTGACAGTGCATAAGTGCCAAAGTCAGGTTGACAGTGTATGTGTGCTTCTTTGTGTTTATCCGTGTATAAGTCAAAAATTTGCAGTGTAACCATGGAACTTATACGATAAAATTTTAAAGGAAGGTTCATAGAACAGAATGGGATGAAAAATAATGCTGTGAAGGCATTTATTAATAGGAACATTGCCGCTAATAAAAAATCCCTATCATCTATGATTCCTTGCCTGGAAAATCCTGAACACAAAATATTTTATACTGAACTTGCTAATTTACTCGTGCTTCAAAGTATATTGTAGAAACTGCCTTTCTTCATGACACGTCTACGGCTGTCATGAGTCCACATACAAAACCTAGACTTGTCAGAAAAAGCGACAACGAAGCTAAACATAATCATATATTCATGTGGAAAGTAATTCCAAATATTTTTAGTGTCTGCATAGCTAGAATGGAGAAATCTTCTATGCACGCCACTGGAGGAATTTTGTCGTTTTCACAAGTCTTCGATCATTGCGAATGTTCTTATTTGATATGAAGGTGCTTAATTGTTATAAGCGGTGTCATTGTAACAGTTTGAATACGTAAATAGCACAAAAACGAGGGTTGTAATAATCGTTTAGACATGCGAATAAGACACAGTTCTTGCGAATTCCCATAATTCTTTTGTTTTCCAATTGAAGCTACTAGACAAAACGGACTCCTAATTTATATTCCTTAAGAATTTGCTTAAAAGCTCCCAAAGTCTGAACTTGCAGATGACAGTTCGAACAATAACATCTCGGTTTTGTAACGATGTTACTTCGGAATGTTTATTTAAATTAAGGAATTGGTTTTTGTTTCTTTTGAAGGGGACTATAAAAGACATCAGGTCCTCCGTTCGCGACGATTTCTCTTTCAGTATTCGTGTAAACAATGAAATTTCGAGGTAAATTTCCAGTTTCATCATCGGTCTTAACTAAACAAAAAACACGGAGAGATTTTATTGATATTCATATTTCATTGTAGGCAATATTAGGAGCAAACAAATTAAATTATAGGGCATAGAGAGCGCGCGTGAAGTATTTGCGATGTTGCCAAATGTGCAGTTTTCGAGATATACGAGGATATATTGAAAAATTCTTAGCCTACTATAGAACCAAACAAAATTTCAATGTCAAAATATTTTATTACTCATCATATACTCCTCTTAATTGGATACATTTATGACAGCGAACCTGCAACCTTTCAAAAAAAAATGTTTCTTCTTGCTCTGCAAACCAGACCTCCACAGCTTTCATTACCTCCTCGTTGGAAGAAAATTTACGATCTTCTAAACTTTTTTCAGTTAAGGAAAGAGATGATAATCGGACAGCAATCCCAAAAAACTGAAGCAAGAACTTTTCCAGCAGACTTTTGGACACGAAACTTCTTAGGTCTTGAAGAACGAGAGTGTCGCCATTCCATCGATTGTTGCTTTGTGTCTGGATCGTAGAAATGCTTCTATCCTTGCACGCTTTTGGTCAACATTCATACATTCAGGGATTCATTTTGCAGCAATTTTTCTCATGTCCAAATTGTTGTGAACTATATGATGAACGCGTTTGTATGAAATATTCAGTGCTTCAGATATCTGACTGACACAGAAACTGGCCTTTCCGATCGGTCACCATCTTCAATGGAAAATTTACCTCTTTTGAAGCTTGCAGTCCAAGTTTTCACGGTCGCATACGGAGGACATTGATCACCAAGGGTATTAAGCATATCTTCGTACCTGCTTACCTCTCAACCCTTTAAAATATAGGAACTTGATAATGGCTCGATACTCCAATTTTTCGATTTTCACAATTTCGGTGGACATCCCTTTTCTTTTAATTCATTGCTCAACTCTGGTTTACTTTTTCGGTTTCGTTGCTATGGTAACGCAATATTTTTTTCATGCATGGAACTGGTCTGGGCTAACTATATATCAATACATCCTCGTATCTACGAACAATATGTGGATTTTTAATTGAGATTGTTTTTTATTGCCGATGACGCATACACACAATTAATATTGACCGGTAATTTGAAGAAATAAGAAGAAACATTCTTTTTGTCACCCTCAGGGCGCAAAACGCTTATTTTACGTGTCCAAAAGAGGCCGGGAAATAAGCGTTTCTGTCCCTAGGCCGCGAGTCATATGGTTCAATTCTCGTGTTTTGGTCTAATGTTGGAAGAAGACGGCAATTGTAAATAGCAGCACCCGCATCATGTCGATGCTTCTGCTAAACCACACACACTACCTATAGCAAATCCATATCACATATATATAGTACATATACTATTACTACAGTAAAAGCATGTGCGCGATACAGAGATAGAGAGAGAAAGAGAGAGTGGAAGAGAGAGAGAGAGAGAGAGAGTCAAGTGACACTGGTGGCGGCGCGAAGCGATTATACTCAACAGTACACACGATTACAATCGTTTTAAGACAACAAAAGTCATGTTCAGTCGTGTCATGCATCGGCCTAAATCCATATAATACGGGATTTTGTGTCTTGCATATGAATATTACTTGTATTTTTATCTAATGATAACATACGCTACATTTTTGTAATACACGTCCCAAGTGACTCTAGAAGTAATAAAATTTCCATTTAATAAACAATTAAAATAATGAAATTAACGGTATCGACCCTTACTTCGGGGAATCTACTCATTTCACTGTTTTAAATGAAATTGTTTCTAGTTAATTCCACAACATACTGAAAAGATTTTAAAAATTCTAGGATAATTGACAATTGTTTCGATATTAAATATCATCATCAGAATGATAGAGGTTACATTTCACTCGAAGCCTATCTGAGGTTTAATAATTATTTTGGCTAGACCTAGAAGTGACCTACCTAGTGATTGACTTAATATATGTTAATAGAAACGAGAAGAAGAAAATTTGATGTTACAAGTATTGAAGATTAGATATTATTAGCCCTAAGGTGATATCCTGGATATCATTTTTCCAAATAAGATCAGTATAACTGTGCAATGATTTAGAAAACCAGGAAACCTATATCTGCTGATCTTTACAATTATCACTTAAGAAGACAGTTTAAAAGTGGATAACTCCCTAGATTTTTCTGTTCATTGACAATTTGATATTGTGGGTTTCTTAAGTGTCTTCTAATTTCTAACTCTTCAAGAAAATCCAGTTCTTGTTTCTTATCACAAGTATGTAGTACTTCTAGTTATGTGTTAGGTGTCATGGAAATTTTGTGTAGTGGGGCTTATCTGGTGGATTTAATATGTATGCTCGTAAATGTTACCTGTATCTGATCTCAAAATTTCTAAGGGTTTGACTCAAATAGACACCATTACATTCTGGATATTTAAGTTTATATACAGGGTGCGGTAGATAAACGGTCAATAAGAAATATTTCGAGAACTAAAGGTATCTGAATTATGAAAATTGGCACTAAGGGGTTTTCAATAATGAGCTACCCAGATAGCACTAGATATTCAATGGACGTACTAAAAATATTCGTTTTCGGATATTGTATTATTCTATAGACCCACTTTAAGTATATATATATATATATATATATATATATATATATATATATACATATATATATACATATATATATTAAAGTGAAAAATATCTATCAAGTTAAATTAAATCATTAGCATCACTCAGATAATGTGAATCTTAGTAGCAGTAGTAATAAAAATTCAATAAAAGGAAATAATCCATAAGGACATAATTTAAACATGTCGAGAAATATTTATGAATAGTATACAATTGATAAATTGATTCAAGAGATTACTATTTAATTTAGTAACTATTTTTCTTTAAAGTATATTTCAAAGTACAGAAGATACAATAACGACAAGTTAATTACGTCAAATATAATTTTGTACATAATTATGATGATCACTTTATATAGGATCACATGAAAATGAAACCAAAATTCAACTATTATAATTTTATATTTTATTAAACACTTTCAGAAACCCCGTATATTGCATAAACTTTTCAATTATTTGTATGAAACGTCAAGATCAAAATATCAACGCGGAAACCAACGTTCTGTTAATAGTTCGGGTAGAGTAATTCGGAGTGACTATAGAAGTGCAGAGAAATACAGTGAATTTATCTACAATAACGCAAGAAAAGGTATTATGATTAGATAAAAACAATGTTTGTTTATGAACAAATGAATAATGAAAAACAAAAATAGAAACATTTGAATGTTGTTGATTCTGAGCTTGGGGGACGCCGTGTGAATTAATTAGATGGAGGACGTGTTTAATTTTCTCTTCTCCAAAATTTTAAAACTTGATATAATTTAAACAAAAACCTAAAATAAAGTTAACTAAAGTGTTTAGTACAATATTGAAAAGTGAACTAACTAAAAGTATCATTCGTACGTTAATAAATAAGTGATAAAATTGTGATATCGTCTAGATATTGGTAAGATTGAACATTACCTTATTAAATATAATTTCGACGACTATCCATATATCTTAATATTGATAAGATATTTCTATTGGTGAAATAATTTCACATCTCATCATTTCCACATCCTGAGTTTCGCTTATTCGATCATAGGCGATCGTTTTCTACAAATGCATCACATTCTGGGTCAAG
Source organism: Galeruca laticollis (assembly GCA_963921935.1). NCBI lineage: Eukaryota > Metazoa > Arthropoda > Insecta > Coleoptera > Chrysomelidae > Galeruca > Galeruca laticollis. The sequence goes on from OY998177.1 coordinate 232,466,573, forward strand.
AAGAACCAATTACGAACATTATACCTTGTGTATATATTGAATTTCTCCTATAAAAAACATTCAGATATATTTATATGTTAGGTTACATTATTTTTGGTATCAACATTAGCTTTAAACATTCAATCTCCACTTATATATCGGACATGAAACACTAAACTCATATTAAAATAAATACTTACTAAATTCATCAAATAAAGAAATAATATATTCCAAACACGCCACACATTTTTCTTCATTTTGTAAACTAAATAATGTCAACCACAGAGTAACACACCACACGACGATCGTATTAGCAATAGCGACAGTTGGGATTGAACGTTATGGATGTACATTCAGAACACATAGGATTAAAATAATTGAGCGAAATTTACTTGCGTTTGAGGTAAATAATATTATAACTCAGAAAATCGTATATCAGAAGATTTGCGCTAATAGCATTCCTTTGAATTTAAAGATGTATCGCCAATTTATTGATTGATAAAATATTTCATTATTTCACCGTTTATATTTAATTAAAAATCGTTTGTCTATGTTCGTTTTGCGTTTCTTTGAAATCTTACCTATAGTTTCCTGTTGCTGACAATCGTCAAGTGCCGAATCTCATCCCTGAGATACAGTGATAAAAAGATAAAACAAATTTAAAATATCTTTAACTTATATATTATTTTTGAATTGTAGTTCGTGGTAAGCGAACCAATTCTGGCGCCCATAAACAACTAAATCAAATAAATTAACATTAATTAAATTAAATTAATTGAAATTATTTATTATATACTATAATATATATATATATATATATATATATATATATATATATATATATATATATATATAGGTGGGGATAACGGGGATTTCAGTCCAAAGAATCAACGCCAAGATCTTTTATTTACAAAATGCCGCCAAGCTTTCGTGTCCTTTTGACACTTCTTCAGGGCACTATAATACATATACAAATATAAATATGATTTAAAAATAGAGAAATAAATATAAGTACTTACATGTAAAATATTTTAAGTAAATTCAATATAAATAATCATTAAAAAATTTTTAAATGTAAAAATAAATATAATATATTTGATGTCATATTTCACATAAGACAAATCGATACATAATTTGTTTGTTCGTTACTTAGTTATTTTAATTTTTTAGGTTACTTTATAATTATTTAATGAAGTTTGAATTTGAGGTTAGATTATAACCTTATAAAATGACTTTGACAGATAATTTGTTTTTGACGTTAATAGAAAAGGAAATAAGGTTAGATTATAACCTGTGAAAATGACTTTGACAAATAATTTCTTATATTTTGACCTTAATAGAAGTGAATTTAATTTTTATGAAATAATCATATAAATAATGAAAAATTATCTATTTTGTTCAATATTCAAAAGGTAGCTATAAATATTACTAAGATTTTCAATGTCACTTTTCTTATTCATACTATTATTTGCCTTGTTGATTTCAACCATTTCAAGAAAATATCTTTTAGACATATTTTGTTCAGTCATTTTCACAGGTTATAATCTAACCTTATTTCCTTTTCTATTAACGTCAAAAACAAATTATCTGTCAAAGTCATTTTATAAGGTTATAATCTAACCTCAAATTCAAACTTCAATAAATAATTATAAAGTAACCTAAAAAATTAAAATAACTAAGTAACGAACAAACAAATTATGTATCGATTTGTCTTATGTGAAATATGACATCAAATATATTATAATTATATTCATTTTTACATTTAAAAATTTTTTAATGATTATTTATATTGAATCTACTTAAAATATTTTACATGTAAGTACTTATATTTATTTCTCTATTTTTAAATCATATTTATATTTGTATATGTATTATATTGCCCTGAAGAAGTGTCAAAAAAGGACACGAAAGCTTGGCGGCATTTTGTAAATAAAAGATCTTGGCGTTGATTCTTTGGACTGAAATCCCCGTTATCCCCACCTATATAGCATTTTTCAGTCGTTATATAAAAAAAAAAATTTTATATATATATATATATATATATATCTTTTCTCGAATATTCTATGGACCACGAAATGGGAAATTTTTTAAATATTCTATGAATATTCTATAAATATTTCCCAGGAATATTCTGAGGATATCTGCTGAATGTATACAGCAAGATAATCCCGAATATTCGTAGAACATTCCAATAGGCGTATTCTACAAATATCCAAGTAATATTAGGAATATTATAAGAATATCTGTGGAACGTATATAGCAAAATTTCAAATATTTATAGTATACCCCAATATGGATGATACCTGTTGAGCGGGTGACACTGAATCATAGTACTCCTCCCTTTTCATATTCAATTTCAAAGATAATTGATTGAAATTTGGAAGATCCTGTATACTTAATGAACGACAATAATGTACATATTAATTCTTTTCCAATTTCTAGTTTCACCAGGAATGATAGCAACTTTCGTTCAATATCGCCAATTATTTTATCCATAAGCTCCATTCGTGTGAGAGAGAATAGAATCACCCGCCAGAAAAAGCTTCTCTCTCGCACTTATTCAGTAAGCAAACGGTATGTCCCAAATTTAAATAAATAATCTTTGAAACTAAAGGAGAAAAGGGGGAGTACAAGTATCCAGTGCTCCCTGGTATATATCTTACAAATATCTAAGAAATCTTTCAAAATTTCGAATTGTATATATATATAGGAAAAAATATTTTTAATTGAAAAAATTAAAGCACGGGAAACATTGAGTTTAATTCAATTTATTTATACATAAATATAAGATGTACCTTATAACATAACTGAAACTAACATAATATTCAAATACGAGATTACAAAATTCACTGACTTCCTCCATACTCAACGAACTTTTTGAAACCGCTTTCTGCCGTTCCTTACATTTGGCTAAGAAAATTCCTGTTTTAAATTCAACTTCTTTGTTTGTTATGTTCTTGTCAAACTTTTGAAACAATGAAATAATTATATTTTTTGTTAATGAGCAATTTCTATTCTACTGTGATTTTTCTGTCTGTATGTATAACAATCAAAATGTAATTCCAAAAACTGAAACTTAAAAGATGAAGTTAAACATCAAATATGTAATTTTGTAATTTAAAAAATAAGTCTTGTAGGAGACAAGTAAAAAGCAAAATATTCCAAACAAAATAGTGATTAGAAGTTATTTGTTTCTTGTACATGATATATTAAATTAATTTACATGTACATTCCAAAATAAAATAACATGATTATACCTACTACTGCTTCAAAGAGCTTTGTTTTTCCAAAGCATTTTTTCCTTGTTATCCATGCATACTGTAGCCCTCCATTAAATACTCTATCCGGATTTTTTGCAAGAATCATTCAATATATTGTTGCAAATAAGAACCTTCCAATCTTGCCAGAGGTAAAACCTAAAATTGTATTAATTTGAAAGCTATTCTCGAAAGTTTTAAAAATTGAACAATTTCAGTTTATAAGCAAAGTTATAACAAACGAACAAAAATATAAGACCGCTTTCATCTATGTGAATAGTATACATATGGCTGAAACTAGACACTTGTACAATTGACCAGCAATAAGTTTTATTTACCAAATGCAAGAACTAATTTAACTTTCAATTATCAGATCACCAGTTGTGTAGAGCTTTCTAGTCAATCCTAATTAATAAAAGGAGTAGAAGTAACTATAGGCAATTTGATTAAGGAACTCATAGCATACATATCGGTAACATACCTAATTACGTGAAACTACCTGAGAAAATAAAATTTTGTTGTACCTTTAGCAACGAGGTGAATGTCTACTCTACTCTACAAAAAACTGAAGCAAGAACTTTTCCAGCAGACTTTTGGACACGAAACTTCTTAGGTCTTGAAGAACGAGAGTGTCGCCATTCCATCGATTGTTGCTTTGTGTCTGGATCGTAGAAATGCTTCTATCCTTGCACGCTTTTGGTCAACATTCATACATTTAGGGATTCATTTTGCAGCAATTTTTCTCATGTCCAAATTGTTGTGAACTATATGATGAACGCGTTTGTATGAAATATTCAGTGCTTCAGATATCTGACTGACACAGAAACTGGCCTTTCCGATCGGTCACCATCTTCAATGGAAAATTTACCTCTTTTGAAGCTTGCAGTCCAAGTTTTCACGGTCGCATACGGAGGACATTGATCACCAAGGGTATTAAGCATATCTTCGTACCTGCTTACCTCTCAACCCTTTAAAATATAGGAACTTGATAATGGCTCGATACTCCAATTTTTCGATTTTCACAATTTCGGTGGACATCTCTTTTCTTTTAATTCATTGCTCAACTCTGGTTTACTTTTTCGGTTTCGTTGCTATGGTAACGCAATATTTTTTTCATGCATGGAACTGGTCTGGGCTAACTATATATCAATACATCCTCGTATCTACGAACAATATGTGGATTTTTAATTGAGATTGTTATTTATTGCCGATGACGCATACACACAATTAATATTGACCGGTAATTTGAAGAAATAAGAAGAAACATTCTTTTTGTCACCCTCAGGGCGCAAAACGCTTATTTTACGTGTCCAAAAGAGGCCGGGAAATAAGCGTTTCTGTCCCTAGGCCGCGAGTCATATGGTTCAATTCTCGTGTTTTGGTCTAATGTTGGAAGAAGACGGCAATTGTAAATAGCAGCACCCGCATCATGTCGATGCTTCTGCTAAACCACACACACTACCTATAGCAAATCCATATCACATATATATAGTACATATACTATTACTACAGTAAAAGCATGTGCGCGATACAGAGATAGAGAGAGAAAGAGAGAGTGAAAGAGAGAGAGAGAGAGTCAAGTGACACTGGTGGCGGCGCGAAGCGATTATACTCAACAGTACACACGATTACAATCGTTTTAAGACAACAAAAGTCATGTTCAGTCGTGTCATGCATCGGCCTAAATCCATATAATACGGGATTTTGTGTCTTGCATATGAATATTACTTGTATTTTTATCTAATGATAACATACGCTACATTTTTGTAATACACGTCCCAAGTGACTCTAGAAGTAATAAAATTTCCATTTAATAAACAATTAAAATAATGAAATTAACTGTATCGACCCTTACTTCGGGGAATCTACTCATTTCACTGTTTTAAATGAAATTGTTTCTAGTTAATTCCACAACATACTGAAAAGATTTTAAAAATTCTAGGATAATTGACAATTGTTTCGATATTAAATATCATCATCAGAATGATAGAGGTTACATTTCACTCGAAGCCTATCTGAGGTTTAATAATTATTTTGGCTAGACCTAGAAGTGACCTACCTAGTGATTGACTTAATATATGTTAATAGAAACGAGAAGAAGAAAATTTGATGTTACAAGTATTGAAGATTAGATATTATTAGCCCTAAGGTGATATCCTGGATATCATTTTTCCAATTAAGATCAGTATAACTGTGCAATGATTTAGAAAACCAGGAAACCTATATCTGCTGATCTTTACAATTATCACTTAAGAAGACAGTTTAAAAGTGGATAACTCCCTAGATTTTTCTGTTCATTGACAATTTGATATTGTGGGTTTCTTAAGTGTCTTCTAATTTCTAACTCTTCAAGAAAATCCAGTTCTTGTTTCTTATCACAAGTATGTAGTACTTCTAGTTATGTGTTAGGTAGTGGGACTTATCTGGTGGATTTAATATGTATGCTCGTAAATGTTACCTGTATCTGATCTCAAAATTTCTAAGGGTTTGACTCAAATAGACACCATTACATTCTGGATATTTAAGTTTATATACAGGGTGCGGTAGATAAACGGTCAATAAGAAATATTTCGAGAACTAAAGGTATCTGAATTATGAAAATTGGCACTAAGGGGTTTTCAATAATGTGCTACCCAGATAGCACTAGATATTCAATGGACGTACTAAAAATATTCGTTTTCGGATATTGTATTATTCTATAGACCCACTTTAAGTATATATATATATATATATATATATATATATATACATATATATATTAAAGTGAAAAATATCTATCAAGTTAAATTAAATCATTAGCATCACTCAGATAATGTGAATCTTAGTAGCAGTAGTAATAAAAATTCAATAAAAGGAAATAATCCATAAGGACATAATTTAAACATGTCGAGAAATATTTATGAATAGTATACAATTGATAAATTGATTCAAGAGATTACTATTTAATTTAGTAACTATTTTTCTTTAAAGTATATTTCAAAGTACAGAAGATACAATAACGACAAGTTAATTACGTCAAATATAATTTTGTACATAATTATGATGATCACTTTATATAGGATCACATGAAAATGAAACCAAAATTCAACTATTATAATTTTATATTTTATTAAACACTTTCAGAAACCCCGTATATTGCATAAACTTTTCAATTATTTGTATGAAACGTCAAGATCAAAATATCAACGCGGAAACAAACGTTCTGTTAATAGTTCGGGTAGAGTAATTCGGAGTGACTATAGAAGTGCAGAGAAATACAGTGAATTTATCTACAATAACGCAAGAAAAGGTATTATGATTCGATAAAAACAATGTTTGTTTATGAACAAATGAATAATGAAAAACAAAAATAGAAACATTTGAATGTTGTTGATTCTGAGCTTGGGGGACGCCGTGTGAGTTAATTAGATGGAGGACGTGTTTAATTTTCTCTTCTCCAAAATTTTAAAACTTGATATAATTTAAACAAAAACCTAAAATGAAGTTAACTAAAGTGTTTAGTACAATATTGAAAAGTGAACTAACTAAAAGTATCATTCGTACGTTAATAAATAAGTGATAAAATTGTGATATCGTCTAGATATTGGTAAGATTGAACATTACCTTATTAAATATAATTTCGACGACTATCCATATATCTTAATATTGATAAGATATTTCTATTGGTGAAATAATTTCACATCTCATCATTTCCACATCCTGAGTTTCGCTTATTCGATCATAGGCGATCGTTTTCTACAAATGCATCACATTCTGGGTGAAGAAGAACCAATTACGAACATTATACCTTGTGTATATATTGAATTTCTCCTATAAAAAACATTCAGATATATTTATATGTTAGGTTACATTATTTTTGGTATCAACATTAGCTTTAAACATTCAATCTCCACTTATATATCGGACATGAAACACTAAACTCATATTAAAATAAATACTTACTAAATTCATCAAATAAAGAAATAATATATTCCAAACACGCCACACATTTTTCTTCATTTTGTAAACTAAATTATGTCAACCACAGAGTAACACACCACACGACGATCGTATTAGCAATAGTGACAGTTGGGATTGAACGTTATGGATGTACATTCAGAACACATAGGATTAAAATAATTGAGCGAAATTTACTTGCGTTTGAGGTAAATAATATTATAACTCAGAAAATCGTATATCAGAAGATTTGCGCTAATAGCATTCCTTTGAATTTAAAGATGTATCGCCAATTTGTTGATTGATAAAATATTTCATTATTTCACCGTTTATATTTAATTAAAAATCGTTTGTCTATGTTCGTCTTGCGTTTCTTTGAAATCTTACCTATAGTTTCCTGTTGCTGACAATCGTCAAGTGCCGAATCACATCCCTGAGATACAGTGATAAAAAGATAAAACAAATTTAAAATATCTTTAACTTATATATTATTTTTGAATTGTAGTTCGTGGTAAGCGAACCAATTCTGGCGCCCATAAACAACTAAATCAAATAAATTAACATTAATTAAATAAAATAAATTAATACTATAAAAAAAATACAGTAAATGGAACCCGAACACTGGTGCATTAAATTAAATTAATTGAAATTATTTATTATATACTATAATATATATATATATATATATATATATATATATATATCTTTTCTCGAATATTCTATGGACCACGAAATGGGAAATTATTTAAATATTCTATGAATATTCTATAAATATTTCCCAGGAATATTCTGAGGATATCTGCTGAATGTATACAGCAAGATAATCCCGAATATTCGTAGAACATTCCAATAGGCGTATTCTACAAATATCCAAGTAATATTAGGAATATTATAAGAATATCTGTGGAACGTATATAGCAAAATTTCAAATATTTATAGTATATCCCAATATGGATGATACCTGTTGAGCGGGTGACACTGAATCATAGTACTCCTCCCTTTTCATATTTAATTTCAAAGATAATTGATTGAAATTTGGAAGATCCTGTATACTTAATGAACGACAATAATGTACATATTAATTCTTTTCCAATTTCTAGTTTCACCAGGAATGATAGCAACTTTCGTGTTCAACTTACAAAATATTCTTCAGCAAGGCTGACTCAACTTCTTCAAACTTTGACACATCATTTATTGGAAGCTTTAGCAGCAAATCGATAATTTTCTAAAAAATGCATTGATAGATAAACAGGAATTGAAAAAATACAATAAAACGTACCTGTTTTGATGCGTGAGGTCGTATGTATTAGTTCCACCCGTAGCATAGAATACCCCGTAGAAACATATTCAAACAACTTCACAGTGGCAAAAAATTGACTAATTAATTAACTATCAAAAATAATCAATTATACTACTACTATTTCACAATAACCTATTTAAGATGGTCGAACCGCCATTTTTCACTGGTCGTTACCGTCAACTGTCAACTGCAACTACTGACACATGCCCATGGAACAGAAAGAGCGTTTGAACAAAAATCAATAATCATAGAATATTTATAGAACTATTTGATTCGAATATTCTAAAAAGAATAATCTGAGGATATTCCAACTGGACTTACATTGAATATTCGATTTAGGTGTACCCACAGATATTCTAGATATCCCCAGAATAACCCTATAACCCTATATATCTTCCAAATCGAAGACTGTCAGTACATCCCATGGATATCTGGTGCTATCTGGGTATTTGATGAAAATATTGCCGTCACCATTCTACTTCCGGTTATACCGTAAGTTGCACGTACCTTTGTAATTTTTAATGAAAGATCCTGTATAATTTTCAATTTCAGAAATATTTACGTTATTCTGAACATTTTTAGTTAATATTTCCCTATACCTATTTTGAACCGTTTTTGAGTTGTAATGCTTTTTATATGAAAATTACACTTTTTTACAATGTACATAAAACTCAATATCCTCTAATGTAATTTGAATAAAACTTTGAATTTCCTGGGAACTATTCACCACACACCGCTTTATCGTTTACATTGTGAAGTTACCTTTTTTATTATACAGGGTGCTGTCAAAATTGGAATAAAAACGGAATCCACAATCTTCGCGTAATTCCTTTTTTCAAATGGGACTCCCTGTATGTGATTATTTATTTTAGATGAATACGTTGGCCACTATCGATAAGTATTACTATTCCCTATACCTATCTTCGGCAGTTTTCAAATAAATCAGCTTTATACATTTTTGTCACAAAAAATTAATTTATCATGTCGCCTATGGAATATTCTGACAAATGTCAGTTATTGTTAATGTATAGTAGTCACCTTGTTTTTATGCCGTTGTGTGAAAGGTATAATTTTCTTGACAAAATAATAATGGCACATTTAAGATATACAAATGATGTTTTTTAAAATTTAATTATGATTCACGGTGAGTATAACAGAATAGTATCCAGATTTTTTCAGAACTTGCCGTGTGTTTGCTGAGAGATATCCTGAAAAGCCTCGACCAAATCATGAAATTGTAAAACGTTTGCTGCACAACTGTTCCCAGTTTGGTCAGTTCAAAAGTAGAAGAAATAAGCCCAAGACCCATGTCGATAAGGAGAATTTACAAATAGACATCGTGGGATATTTTGCAGCTCATCCAAATTCATCCTTAAGGGAATGTGAGAAACTGTTAGAGGTGTCGTCTAGAAATATTCACAGAAGTTTAAAAAACATCATTGGACCCCTTATGCGTATACACTACCTCAGCATTCACATCCTGGAGATTATGTAAGACGTGTAGAATTTTGTTAATGGATTTTAATTAAATGCCAAGAAGATGAAGATTTTACAAAAAAAATTATTTGGTGTGATGAATTGAAGTTTATTAAAAATGGTTTGTTTAACCGCCATAACAGTCACTTCTGGAGTGACGAAAATCCTCAAGTCACATGGGATAGTAAATTTCAAGTGTCCTTTTCGTTTAATGTTTTTTGGGTTGTGAAAAATAATAAAATATTCGCTCTCATGATTTATGACGAAAATTTAAACGGAAAGCGTTACTGCAACATCTTGAGGCAAGTAATTGTACCAGCAATGCACGCTTTACCTAATAATAAGGCTAACGAAGCTTGGTTTCAACAAGATGGTGCACCAGCTCACAATCTTCGAGGAGTAGGCACATTGCTTGATGAAATATTTAACGATAGATGGATAGCTAACGAAGGTCCGTTTCTCTGGCCACCAAGATCCCCACAATTGTCACCATTAGATCACTATATTTGGGGATACGTTAAAAATAAGGTATTCACTGAACATGTCACTACTAAGAAAAATATGATAAACAAAGTCCTTCACGTTTTTAACGGAATAGATGGAGAATCACTATCAAGAGCTACTAATGAAAATCTGATTAAAAGGGTCCAGAAATGTTTGGAAGTTGATGGGTAAAATTTTGAACATTTGTTGCATTAACAAGCTAATGCCTTATTATCTTTGATAGTATATGTATAATTGTTCAATGTTTAACTTAATAAATTAATACCACATAGCCTATAAAAATATTAATTTTTTGTGACAAAAAGGTATAAAGCTGATTTATTTGAAAACTGCAGGAGATAGGTATGGAGAATAGTAATACATATAGATAGTGGGCACCGTATTCTTCTAAAATAAATAATCACATACAGGGTGTCCTATTTGAAAAAAAGGAATTACGCGAAGATTATTGATTCCGTTTTTATTCCAATTTTGACAGCACCTTGTATAATAAAAGAGGTAACTTCACAGTGTAAACGATAAAACGGTACGTGGTAAGTAGTCCCTAAGAAATTTAAACTTTTATTCAAATTACATTAGAGGATATTGAATTTTATGTACATGGTAAAAAAGTATAATTTTCATATAAAAAACAATACAACTCAAAAACGGTTCAAAATAGGTATAGGGAAGTATCAACAAAAAATGTTCAGAATAACGTAAATATTTCTAAAATTGAAAAATATACAGGGTCTTTCATTAAAAATTACAAAGTTTTGTGCAACTTCCGGTATAACCGGAAGTAGAATGGTGACTGCAATATTTTCATTAAATAGCTCATTATTCAAAACCCCTTCATGCCAATTTTCATAATTCAGATACCTTTAGTTCTCGAGATACTTCTAATTGACCGTTTATCTGCCGCACCCTGTATACCAGACTTATTTAATGTGGATATTTTTGTTTTTACATTTAACAATTTGGTACTCACATTACTTTCTGTTTTGGAAGAAATTGTTATATTTGTAGCTGAAGATATTATCTTTGAAATATTATTAGAAATATTACCTGCATATGTGATTGTTTTATAATTTTTTTATTTCGTTAGTATGTTCAGTAAATATTAGTTCTAATGGCACTTTTTCCTCTTTTTTATTAATTAATTTATATCTCTTATGTAATGGATAACCGTTGGATGTTGATATTTGTTTAATTGCATTGATTTTCCTAATAAAATTACATTTGTTCATAGGAACTGAAAAAGTTCAATGTATCATTGAATTATTTGCTGCCAATGTATGTGACATGGAGTGATTTGAGTTATCTGGAATAGTTACATCAGTATTTGTTGGTTTTCTGTAAATTGAATAATCAAGTACATTATTAATTCTTTGAATTCTTAAATCAAGAGAATTGATCGAGTTATTCTTCTAATGTAAATTTAATTTTTGGGTGTAAATTATTATTATTGTTGAAAAATACATCTAACTACACTACCCATAAAACAAGCTAATATGTCATCTACATATCTATACCAGAATGAGACCTCTTTTGAAATATTATTGTCAAAGATTTTTCTTTCTAAATTGTCCATAAAAATGCATCAAATAAATTAAGTATATCCGATATTATTCCTGGATTAATATTTTTATCTTCTAGTAATTTTCGTACAAGTACTAGACATTCTCTAGGTGAAATTTTAGTGAACATATTGGTAACATCAAATGAAATCAGTTTAGAGTTATCTTGCAATGTTAATGCTTTTAATTTTTTGATTAGTTCTATTGAATTTTTAATTGAGAATTTAGATGTATATCCGTAACTATTAAGTATATTGTTTTTTTGTTAATACATTATTAGGAGTATTAACATAACAAACTCCAGGTCTAATTGGTTTCGTTATTTTATGTAATTTAACGGTTTCATATAATTGTGGAAAATGAGGATTTTATGAAGGATGGACTTCTTTTCGTAATCACTTAAATGATAATTTGAATTATTCACAATATCTCTTACATTATTAGAGAAATTTTTTGTTGGGTCTGCTCTAAGAACTTGTACATCGCTAGATTCTATATAGTTATATATCTTTGAATTATAATCATTACTTGTCAATATGACAGTGGAGTTTCCCTTGTCAGTTTTTTTTATTATAGCGAATTAACTGCTTCAAGCATTAAATTCTATTTTTAAAAACTTTATTTTCAAGTTACAAATATATTCTCTGACAATTATTACGTTTACTTTAAATTCAAATTAACAACAACTACAAAAAACTCTTTACAACTGTTTTTATGTCCTCGGTTCCGCACTCTGCTGACTTGGCGTTTACACTGCGTTGTCATCAGGATGCGTTGAGGTAATTCCTCCCCCCGAAGCTCCAACTCATGAGGGTAGACGAGGGAGTTGGACTACTGGAACTTGTGTACTTGAACTGGAATCTGGATTATCCCTTGGGCGGAATTTCTTGTAGATTATAGTGGCTATTACTCCAATTATCAGGGTATACAATAATATTGTCCAAACACTAGGAGTATAGGAAATTTCGTTGTTGAACTGAGTTTGTTCTAGTGACAGATGACGTATAGCTTCTGAGTAGTGTTCAAGGCTTATATCTTCTAAGTTTATTTCTGATGTTAATGTTGGTAACGTATCATTCTCCAAACTTATTTCTGGGAATAATGTTGGTTGTCCTTGAATAACACTTTCTTTGTTTATTATGGTTTCTATATCAGTTTTGATTTTACATCCTAAGGGAACTTCCATAATATAAGTACCCTTGAGTTGTTTTACTTCATGCTGATCTTGACAGTCAAACGTAATACTCTTTTTTCCTGGGATTATAGCTAACCAATTATTTGTGTCTCCTAGATGGTGGAACCTTGATTCTGTGAGGGTGATGAGGAATTGTTTGCATTCTGACGCGTCTGCTGCGTTGAAAATCTTCACTTCACAAGGTGGATGCGATTGTATTTCTTTGGGCGTCTGATTCTCACATAAGTAGTATTGAGGCAAAACTTCGGTGCATAGGTCATTACGAAGGATGTAGTGCAATTTATTTTTTATCAAGTAATTATTTTCGGTAATTATAACCTTGAACTGACTCTTGTATGGAATCGGAGTCGAATACAAACGGTATATTTCAAACCTATCTATGTACATTATTGGTAAATGAAGGATATAAACTATTTTATTATTATAAATGTAACACTGAATTTTCATGATACTTTCATATCGTGAAATGTTTTCCAAAGAAACATCAAATGGTAGCTGTGAACTTGGTATTTGTTTTCCTATCGCTTTTAGTTCTGTATACAAATCTGTAGATTTAATTATACTGGGATGCATTACTTTTATTTTTGCAAAGGTTAAAGAAGTCTCTATATCTTGAAGTGTGGAATGAATAATTTCGAACATATTTATAATTTGATTAATAATATCTTTAATGGAAATCAAGTTCTCTCTATCATCTACGGAGTTAACCATTTTGATAACTTCATATATTTTTGATTCCAATAGTTTCTCATTATGTTTAATTTTCTCAATTGTCTGGTTAAAATTTGTGATAGTGTTGATTGAAAGTGAAATTTGAGATTTTAATGTCGAGGTAATCCTCTCTTGATTTTTTTGTAAATTATTAATTAAATTTTCATATCTTTCACCATCTTCTGCATCTAGATTACCTGATATTGATTTGAAGATTGAACCTAAGCCATTAATTAGACCCCTTCTTACTCGTTTTTTATGTGGTAGTATATTTAAAATTTTATATTCCACCTTTTCTTCAATATATTCTAATACTTTCATATCGTTTGAAACGTCCCAAGAATAGTTTTTGTTTGTGCATACTACTTTTATTATATATCGTGATTTTCGCTGTAGTTTTTCAATTTCCGAGATAATTGAGGTTAAATCGTAATAATGTATCATCTTATAGGAATATTCTTCTATTCTAGCGGTTCCTAACCTAAGTGGTATTAATCCTAAATTATTGTCCAATGGGTTTATCTTTATTTGTTCCCGAAGCCCGAGCGTAATGGGAAACCTGTAAAAATTTTTAAAATAAGTATGTTTTCTTTCGCGGTCTCTTGAGATTGTCCATATGGACCTTCTCACCACGATCTGTACTCACTGTTTTTCTTTGTTCATTTATATCAATTATTTCTGTTGATTTCGAAAATTTATTCGCAGTTTTAGGTCGCCGATTATCTTTTATATAAGTTTTATCACCGATTTTAAAAGTATCTGGTGTGTCTCTATTCTCATTAATTTTTTGAATTACGTTTTGCTTTTGTCTGGCCAAAGCTTCATTAATTTTAGAATACAATTCGCGAGTTATTTCTTTATGTTCGTTTATAAAATTACTTGTTAAAATCATATCCATATTTAAATCAAATGGATTTTCGGCATTTAAATGACCGTTAATTATGTCTATGGGTTTGAATTTGGTTGATGAGTGTATGGTGTGATTATATGCTAAAATAACATATTTCATTTTAACTTGTATAGGTGTTTTCAAAAACCCTCTGGTATTAATTAATCTGACATGTTCGTTAAATGTGGAATGAACTCTTTCTACACGCGAATTAGATTGGGGGTGATTTGGGGAACAAAAATGGATTTTTATCTTATGTAGAGCTAACAATTCAGAGATTACTGAGTTTTTGAATTCTGTACCGTTATCCGTAATTATCTGTTTAGGGACACCATGATGAGAGAAGAAGGTCACCAGGTGATTCGTTATATCTGTTGAATTTACTGAATTTAGATGATAAGCTTGAGCATACTTAGAAAATGTGTCGATTATAGTGAGAAATTTAGCTTTTTCTATTGTATATGTATCCATATGAATTATTTCGAATGGTTTATTTGCTGTGGGTGTAATATTCATTTGCATTTTAATAGGGTTCCTTTCATATTTGCATTGTTGGCAAATTTCACAATTATTTATATAAGTTTGAATAGATTGTTTTAAATTCGGCCAATAATAAATCTTTTTGATTCTATTAAGTGTTTCGTCGATTCCCCTATGGTTGCTTTTTGATTCGTGATAGGTTTGTATTATTTCGGCTATTTCGGCTTTACTAGTTACATCTATTAACCTTTCTGTACATCTACAAAATTTTAATGACGGCCACTTAAAATTTTTTCTTACAACTTCGCAGAACGGTTCAAACATTTCAGTTTTTACAAAATACAAGTAATATGATACTCCGGGGGCAATATATTCTTTTATGAAATTAATTATATCGTTTTCGAAATTATTGTCTGAAATTTGTAATGTTATTCTCTGCTTATTTTCAAATAATTTCGTAATTATTGGTTTTGATGGTGAGTGATAAACAGATTGTATAATTATTTGGTTTTGACCATGATTAACAGGTGTTTCGCTGATAGGAATGCCAACTACGGGATTTTCCTCCGCATTTGAGTGAATAGTTTGTCCTTCGTTTTCTTGTTCTATGTCAGACTCTGGGTGAACTATGAGTGAAATATTGTCCAGGTCCAGACTAGGAGATTTTGACGTGGTAACAGTTATCGGTTTAAAAATATCTTCAATATCCGGTGTGATTAATTCTCCTCTGTTATTTTCAACTTCTTCTGTGATAATATCTATTTCGTCCCAAATGTCGCTTTGTGTTTCTTTTGCGTGAATTTCAATTCGGCTCAGATTGTCGGCATGAGCTATTAATGATCCCTTCCGATAAATTATAGTGTAGTCGTATTCTTCAAGTTTAATTCTCCACCTTAAGAGTTTTGAATTGGGATCTTTTAACGAAAACAACCATTGTAATGGTTTGTGGTCAGTTATTATGAAAAATTTACGTCCATATAAATATGGCCTGAAATATTTAGTAGCCCAAACAATACACAACAATTCTCTTTCAATCGTAGAGTAATTCCTTTCAGAATCATTTAACGTTCTCGATGCATATGCGACCGGTAAGTCTTTACCGATTTGTCCCTGTGATAGGACAGCTCCCAATGCTACATTACTGGCGTCGGTTGTTAAATTGAACGGTTTTGAGAAGTCAGGGTATTGTAATATAGGCTCGTTCGTCAGTAACTGTTTACAAGTTTCAAAACTATTTAAAAATTCTGCATTATGCTCAATTTTTGCACCCTTTTTTAGACACTGAGTCAATGGTTTAGTTATTTTTGCGAAATTATTTATAAATCGTCTATAATAACCTACTAAACCAAGAAATCCTTTTATTTGTTTTGTAGTTTTTGGTAACGGGTATTCTTTTATTGCCTTAATTTTGTCCGGGTTAGGTCGAACACCTTCCGGAGTTACGACGTGTCCAAGATAGGCCACTTCCTTACTCAAAAATTCAGATTTGTTTAGTTGTATTTTAAAGTTGGCTTCTCTTAATCTTTCAAATACGGCCTTAAGTCTTTCTAGATGTTCTTGAAGTGACGTGGAAAAAATTATAATGTCATCAAGGTAGACTAGACATTTCTCATTTTGGATGCCCCTTAGTATGTTATCCATGACGCGTTGAAACGTTGATGGACCGTTTTTTAGACCGAAGGGAAGTCTCAGGAATTCCCAATGTCCTTGTTCTGTACTAAACGCCGTCTTTTCTATGTCAGCTTCATTCATTTCAATTTGGTGATATCCGCTGGCCAAATCGAGAGTAGTAAAATACTGGCATTTGCCGAGTTTATCTAATAAATCAGTTATATTTGGGAGAGGGTATTTATCGTCTATCGTCTTTTCGTTTAACTTACGATAGTCGATCACAACGCGGAATTTTTGTTTGCCTGATGCATCCTTTCGCTTCGGTACCACCCAGATATTACTCGACCATGGGCTACTGCTCGGTTTAATTATATTTTGATTGAGCATACTCTGAATTTGATTCTTCACTTCTTGTCTATAGATAAATGGATAACGATATGATTTTGAATAAATTGGCACCTCGTCCGTAGTTTTAATACAATGTTTAATTTTACTTGTAAAACTTAAAGGCTCATTCTCTCTATAAAAAATATCTGAATATTTATAACATAAATTCAAAATTGCATCCTTTTCTTCTTTATTCAGATGGTCGGTCCGAATCTGAGATAAATCCAATTCGCATTTATCCGAGTCATCAAAATTATGCATGTTGAACTCTGAGATATTGTCGACATCAAATTTTTCTACTGTCAACGGTTCCGAGAAATCAAGTGTTAAGGGGCTTGTAGTGTTGTTTATTATTGGGCCATTACGAGCAACCGTCAGGCATTCTGGAATTTCGCAGTTTTTTATCTTTTGATAAGGAATTACAATCTCTCCGTTTTTTATTGTAGTTTTTACTTGAATTACTTTCTCTGTACGAGGTTCTATATTAATTACATGTGTATTATTCGTGTTACTAATTTTTTGAAATTTAAGCTTTATTTTTGCATAAGGTGTAATTAGACATGCATTATTAAAATCTATTGAAGCTTTCAGTAATTTGAGATTATCTAATCCTATCAAACCATCAAAAATATTATGAAACTTTAATAAATAAAATTTTAATAAGTGTTTATTTGTCAAGCGAAAAATTTCTGACGCTGGTATTTCTACACTATGTTTATGAGATGATTTTTGGAATACAGTGGATACAATAAATGGGTCATATTTAATTAATTTTGGAAATAATTTCCTAGCAATATTTGGATCTAAAAATGATTTTGTCGACCCAGAATCGACAAGAAGTTTAATGTTATATTCCGGAAAAGTTATATATGCTAATTCACTACAATCTACGTTATTTAACGAAATAGTAAGAGGTGTCAAATCTCCGGCATTGGATCGGAGGTGATATGAAAATTTTCAATTGTTTCAAGATTTTCTTCATGAGTTCTTTCATTAATTTCACTTTCCTCGCAAAAGTTTCTATTAGTATTTTCTATTTCAGTATTATATAATTCTTCGGCTATATAGTTTTGTTGCGGTCTATAGTTAGAGTGGTTAGGCTGTGCAAAATGATTACTTCTATTTTGATTATTAAAAGATTGATTGTTATTATTATAATTATTATTTATTCTTCCAGTATACCTTGTTGATGATGACATTGGTGTCGGTTTTGGAAATGTTCTATTTGGATTTGGTTTGAAAACATTTTCTACTGATGTATTTCGGAAAGTTCGTGCATTAGAGGAAACATTTTGGCTCGGAACACTTTGTCTAAATTGAATTGGACCTGTTGGGAATTGATTATTGTTTCTATTAAAATTCTGATTTGAAAAGACATTTCTATTTTGTGATAAATACTGAGGGTTATTGAAATTACGATTTGGAACATTTTGTTGAAATAATCTGTTTGTTGAGTTATTTGGTTTAAATTGATTTTTATTTGTTGAATTTTGAAAATAGTGAGTATTTTCTTCCTCAGTCACAAATTGTAATGCTACAGCCAAATTTTCAGGACGCATACATCGAATTGTAGTGCCTAAAGGTTCCCTTAGTCCACAAAGAAATGTTTTGAGTGCTAGATCATTGTATAATTTTTTCTTTAAATCCCTTGAAGCTTGTATATTTTCGTGAATTTCTACATAACTGCATAATAAATTTAGTATATTTAAAATTCTATCATAGAAATTTTGGGCTTTTTCATTAGGCATTTGCCTCATTACTACCAAGTCTCTATTCAAACAAGTCTCATCCCGTTGATCTGCAAAATTTCGTCTTAAGACAGATTTCAACTGATCCCAAGTATCGACATTTTGAATATTAACTACAGTTCTTGCACTACCTACTAATTTACTTATTATAGACTGCAGCAAGTATACATTATGAAAATTATTTCGGTTTACCCTATCATAAAAATTGGTAATAAGACTATCACAAACTGATAAAAATTGATTTAAGTCATTCGGATTTCCATCGAATTGTGGAATACATTTCAAATATTCAGATTTAAAATTTTCTGCCATTATATTATTACTTTGGTTGTTGTCAATATTAGTAGTATTTGAGTTTGTATTCGTCACCGAAGAGTCAATTAAAGAGTTCTCAATAGACAAATTTTGTAAACTATTTGTTAAAATTTCAAGTATATCAGACATAAATTGCACTTACAGTAAATAAATGACTCTCAGCATTCCAATTATGAGGTAGAGGTCCGGTTCAGCAATCTTGTCTTCTCCGAAACACTGGTCCCTCGCAGAAGTGGACGATATGATTCCAATTCTCAAACTTCTTCACTTAAAGTTCACTTTTTAACGTATCCGTCGGCGTCACCACTACTGACAGTTTATACGGTTCGATATCGGGCTAATCGTCGACACGAAATTGGTTTGTTCGATACAAATCAATCCCACGATATCCTACTGACTGCGCCAATTAACTGCTTCAAGCATTAAATTCTATTTTTAAAAACTTTATTTTCAAGTTACAAATATATTCTCTGACAATTATTACGTTTACTTTAAATTCAAATTAACAACAACTACAAAAAACTCTTTACAACTGTTTTTATGTCCTCGGTTCCGCACTCTGCTGACTTGGCGTTTACACTGCGTTGTCATCAGGATGCGTTGAGGTAATTAGCGCATCGACCTTGAGGGGTCATTAGCAATATTTGGTGTATACATAAATTTAGTTATTTACATTTGGTATTTTACAAATAATTTATAACATTTATTAATCTAAAAAATGTCTTTAGGTTACGTAAATTGTAGTTTGTTCCTTATACATCGGATAATCCATTGTTGGAGAGTTGTGCCAGTTGCCGCTGTTGTGTTAGTTGAGGACATTCAACAAGTAGGTGCTTAATAGTTAGTTTTGAGTCACAATAATTACATTTTGTTTCGGGGCCTTTGTCGAATAGATAGCTAGGAGTTAGCCGGGTATGACCTAAACGTAGCCGTGTTAGTAGCACTTGATCGCGACGATTTTTTGGTAGGACTGACCACGGTTTAATAGACTTTTTTACCTCGTTAAGTTTGGTTCCCGCTGTTTTCCATTTAGCTTCACAGACACTGTTCACTTTAGATTGAATTATAGATTTATTATCCGCACTTACTGAAAACTGCACTACTCGAGCATCTTCGTTGGCCTTTTGCTCTTTGATCAGCTTCCTCGTTGCCATCTATTCCTACGTGTGATGGGATCCATATAAAGATGATATCTTTATTGTTTTCTTGAACCATTATTAGTTCTTCTCCAATTTTTAAAACAATTGGGTGATTTGTGAATATTTTTTGTATGGATTTTATTGAGCTGAGGGAGTATGTGAGAATAAGATGGTTTTGAGTGTTTGGAGATGAATTGATATTAGCTAAGGCTTCATATAGGGCATATAATTCGGCTGAGAAGATGGAATATATGTCTGGAAATGTGAACTTATAAGTTGAATTTGTAGTTACCACCGTGGTTCCAATGCCACCTGCAGATTTCGAAGCATCGGTATAGATTTGCTGATAGTCTGTATAATCTTCTCTCGTATTGTTTTGAACGTTGATCTAATACTGAAATTGGGAATCGAATATTTATCTAGAGGGCTAAGAGGGGTTTTACATTTTGGTTTTTTGATTCGCCAAGGGGGAGTAGATATAGTCGGTCGAGAGAAACATTTGGGGAAGGAGAAGCTTAGTTTTTCAAGGTACATTTTTATTCTAGCATAAAAGGGTTTGGGAGCATGAGGTTTAATTGTGAAAGTACTGGGAAGTTTTTCAGGAGAGCAGTTATGCCTCGTACGGATTGTATATCGTTTTAGCTGCGTATGTCAGGCTCAAGTACAGACGCATATCTTCTAAGGAAGGTTCATTAACTTCAGCGTATAAGCTTACAACTGAAGATGTACGGAAGGCTCCCGTTATTATCCGTGAAGCTGTATTTTGTATTATATCTAACCGTTTTAGGGTTCGTTTGTTGGCTGACGAGTATACGACTGCTGCATAATCCAATTTCGATCTAATTAACGTCCTGTATAATGTTAGAAGAGTGTCTCGATCAGCGCCCCAGTTTTTATTGCATAGTGTTTTCAGAAGGTTAAGTCTCTTTTGACACGTACATATTAAGTTATTAATGTGTGTATTCCAATTGAGCGTTCCATCAAAGGTTGTACCCAAAAAGTTTAGTGACTTTTCGGCTTTTATGTTCTGTCCATTAAAATGAATATCTGGGAAGTTAATTGTTTTCTTTTTGGAGATTAACATAGTAGAAAACATGAAGCCTCTTTTCTACGACCATTCATCTAGATGAGATATGAATTCTTGCGTAAGAGATTTTAGATTGTTCACGTTCTTGCTATTGCAATAGATAACTAAGTCATCCGCATACAAACGAGCTTTCATTGGTGGTTTCAATGCCTGTATGATATCATTCATTGCTATGATAAAAAGGGTGGGGCTAATTACGGATCATTGTGGAATGCCATTTTTTGTTTGTTTTAAATCTGACGTGGTTCCGTTTGTTAATACTCTAAAATTTCGTTATTTTAAAAAGTTTTGGATAAAATGTGGACAGTTACTTGTTATATTCCAGCTCAGGAGTTTTTTGATAATGTAATCATGCCAGGCAGTACTGAATGCTTTGCTGATATCCATGAAGACAGCTAAACATTTTTGTTTTTGTAGATGTTACTTTCCAGATCTATAATATTGTCGGTAGTTGGTATCTTTCTTATCTGAAGCCATTTTGTTCAGATATCATTAAATTATGTTGCTCTAATGTCCACAATAGTCTTCTGTTAATGATTTTTTCTAGTAGCTTACAAATCACTGAAGTAAGAGAAATTGGTCAATATGACTGAGGATTTGATTTTTGGCTTCGGGGTTTTAGAATAGGTATTATTAGGGCCTCTCGCCATGCTTTTGGAGAGGCGTGTTGCAACCAGATCACATTGTAGAGATTTAGGAGATGTTCGTGGGCATTGGAAGGAAGATGTTTTAAAAAGGTAGATGGAATTTGGTTAGGACCCAGACAAGTATTTTTAAGGTTGGATAAGGCGTTTTCATATTTTGACATGGTGAGCAATACATTTCTAGGTTCGTCATTTTCTGCAGTTACTTCCAGGCGGTTTTGTTCTTCTAGTGTTTTGTGAGCTAAAAAAGTTTTCGTATAATTGCAATCGCTGGAACGGTTCTCGTATGTTACAGCAAGCGCATCTGCAATAGTTGAATCAGTTGTCAATATAGTTCCTCCCATGTTGAGTATTTTTATATTATTACTTGAATGAATGCCAGATATTTTGCGTACCTTCTGCCAGACCTCTGTCATTGGTGTATCTGGCTTTAATGATGAGACATACTCAGACCAAGATTTGCGCTTTGTATTTTTGATCATGTTACGAACGAAACTTAAAGGAAAATAATAGTCATAAGTATAGTTTTAAATTTAATATTAAAATAGTGTACCAAGATAAACAATATAGTAGATATGGTTTTGTTTCCATTTGGCAGGTGGTAATCCAATAAAATTCTTTACTTTTGTTTCTCCAAAACCTAAAAAAAATTAAAAATAAATAGATATAATATAATAAAAAGAAATATTTATTAGGTAAGACTTAATATAAAAACAGCTTTGAATATAAAGAAAGGGACATTTGAATATGGCAAATCAATATATAACAATTAAAGAAAAACAATTTATGAGAAATACTGACTTTATAAAGAAAGGAAATATAAAGATATAAGATAGAAGGGATGAACATAACAATAACTTAAGTATCAAATAGACTTTCACATCTTTTAAAAAAAGGAAATAAAACACATAAATAATAAAAATGATAAGAAAGGAGGTTAATGAATGATATCGATTAAAATATAGGAGGTAATGTTTGATGTCAATTAGAATTTTATAGAATACTTGAAAATACATGGAAGAATAGGGAATTTGATGTTGATATATATATATATATATATATATATATATATATATATATATATATATATATATATATACTAGTTTTAAGGTTCTTTGACTAAACGTATATTTTTTTATATATATTTTCTTGGAATTCAGTCAATTAAAACATTATGGAATGATTAAAATGTCATTTTACTAAAATTCTGTCAAACAATGGTGACGTTTCAGTCTTAAATTTAGACCTTTATCAAACTAAAATAGAACAGAATGCATATGGTAAACTAACTATTGGAATACACAAAACAAACTTACCCCAAAGTGTAGTCAGCGAATTTTCATTAAACATTAAACTTAAAAACACGTTCACATCATTATTACACATTTTAAAATCATTGGATTACCTTCCATTCATTAAGAACACATATTTCACTAACAAACCATTCATATTGGTAAAAATATAATAACATAGTTAGTGACATTGAACTGTATTAATGTGAGACTAATTGTATTGCTTATAGGAGTGGGATATATGCAGCGCTGAGTTTATTTACATCTTTTTTGTCATTTATACAGAACGTCGATTTTTGAATCGCTATCATTTCATAAAACTCTCTTTTTTTCAAATTATTTTCCATTTTTAAGATTTTAGTCCCTGCATAATTAAACTGATGGTCTTTATTCCTTTCATGGTTAGTAAGGGCAGTAGCATTTTTTTTATCATATTTATGGCTTTTTAGTCTATTTTCTAGATATTGACTTGTTTGGCCGTTATAAGTAGCTTCACAGTTGTTACAAGGAATTTCATAAACAATATTACTTTTCTTTACTTTTGGTGTTATAGATTTTAGTACAGAAAAATGTTTTGCCAATATGTTATGCGGTTTATGACATATCTTTATGTTATGCTTCATAAACAAATGCTGGAATTGTTGCGACAATCCATTTATGAAGGGAAGAGAAATAAAGTGTTTACTGTTATTCATATTAATATTTTCCTTTTTATTTTCTGAACTAATGTAAAACTTGTGTATCCTGTCTCTAAAAATTGTATCTACCAATTTTGTGGGATAATCATTGCACATTAATGCCTTTTTGGCTTTGATAATGCTTGTGTGTCGAAACTCTTCATCAGAGAGTTTGATAGCACGATCTGCAAGGCCCATCATTACAGACTTTTTTTGAGATAAAGGGTGGTTTGATTTAAAATTGATATATCTTGATGACCATGTGGCTTTAGTGTACCATTCTGTTTTAATATTGTTATTTATGTGATGTAAGGTAGTGTCCAAAAAATTAATCTTATTACATTCTTCAAGTTCTATGGTGAATTGCAATTTTTTATGAAAACTGTTAAAGAGTTTCAACGTATTTTCTTCCTCATTTTTAGGGATTGCCGTTATGCAATCATCCACATATCTATAAAAAAATGGAATTTCAAAATTGAGATTTTTTATTGTTTGTTCTTCAAGTTCTTCCATAACTATCTGTGCTATAACACTTGAGATTGATGACCCCATGGCACATCCTTCTATTTGTTTGTACATCTGATTTTCGTATAAAAAGTGAGTGGAATTAAGTGTTAGTTCAAGAGCATATACAAATTCATTTTGGGGAATATCAGTATATTTTTTTATTTCGTTCCATTTTGTTCTAATAATTTTTGTGGCTAATGAAATTGGGATGTTAGTATATAAGGAGATAACATCCAACGAAATTAGTGAATAATTGTTAGGGATCTGTACGTTTTTTATTTTTTCTTTGAAATGGAAGGAGTCTTTTATGTAGTGGCTGTTCTTGTTGGTTATGTTCTTTAATATGTTGGATAGATACTTAGAAAGGGGGGCAAAAGGTGATTGGACACATGAAACTATTGGTCTGAGGGGTACATTTTCCTTGTGTAGTTTTGGCAACCCATAAATTTTTGGTGGCAATGCATTGCGAATTTTTAGTTTTTTTGCAACATCTGGAGATATATATATTTTTTTCCCATGAATCTATTAGTTCATTGTTCTTTTTTTGTTGTTGGTTTGTTGGATCTAATTTTATTTGCTGGTAGGTTTTTTTTCCTTAAGTATGTCCTTCATTTTTAGGTCGTATTCTCTGGATTGCAACAAACCAACAACAAAAAAAGAACAATGAACTAATAGATTCATGGGAAAAAAATCTATATATATCTCCAGATGTTGCAAAAAAACTAAAAATTCGCAATGCATTGCCACCAAAAATTTATGGGTTGCCAAAACTACACAAGGAAAATGTACCCCTCAGACCAATAGTTTCATGTGTCCAATCACCTTTTGCCCCCCTTTCTAAGTATCTATCCAACATATTAAAGAACATAACCAACAAGAACAGCCACTACATAAAAGACTCCTTCCATTTCAAAGAAAAAATAAAAAACGTACAGATCCCTAACAATTATTCACTAATTTCGTTGGATGTTATCTCCTTATATACTAACATCCCAATTTCATTAGCCACAAAAATTATTAGAACAAAATGGAACGAAATAAAAAAATATACTGATATTCCCCAAAATGAATTTGTATATGCTCTTGAACTAACACTTAATTCCACTTACTTTTTATACGAAAATCAGATGTACAAACAAATAGAAGGATGTGCCATGGGGTCATCAATCTCAAGTGTTATAGCACAGATAGTTATGGAAGAACTTGAAGAACAAACAATAAAAAATCTCAATTTTGAAATTCCATTTTTTTATAGATATGTGGATGATTGCATAACGGCAATCCCTAAAAATGAGGAAGAAAATACGTTGAAACTCTTTAACAGTTTTCATAAAAAATTGCAATTCACCATAGAACTTGAGGAATGTAATAAGATTAATTTTTTGGACACTACCTTACATCACATAAATAACAATATTAAAACAGAATGGTACACTAAAGCCACATGGTCATCAAGATATATCAATTTTAAATCAAACCACCCTTTATCTCAAAAAAAATCTGTAATGATGGGCCTTGCAGATCGTGCTATCAAACTCTCTGATGAAGAGTTTCGACACACAAGCATTATCAAAGCCAAAAAGGCATTAATGTGCAATGATTATCCCACAAAATTGGTAGATACAATTTTTAGAGACAGGATACACAAGTTTTACAATAGTTCAGAAAATAAAAAGGAAAATATTAATATGAATAACAGTAAACACTTTATTTCTCTTCCCTTCATAAATGGATTGTCGCAACAATTCCAGCATTTGTTTATGAAGCATAACATAAAGATATGTCATAAACCGCATAACATATTGGCAAAACATTTTTCTGTACTAAAATCTATAACACCAAAAGTAAAGAAAAGTAATATTGTTTATGAAATTCCTTGTAACAACTGTGAAGCTACTTATATCGGCCAAACAAGTCAATATCTAGAAAATAGACTAAAAAGCCATAAATATGATAAAAAAAATGCTACTGCCCTTACTAACCATGAAAGGAATAAAGACCATCAGTTTAATTATGCAGGGACTAAAATCTTAAAAATGGAAAATAATTTGAAAAAAAGAGAGTTTTATGAAATGATAGCGATTCAAAAATCGACGTTCTGTATAAATGACAAAAAAGATGTAAATAAACTCAGCGCTGCATATATCCCACTCCTATAAGCAATACAATTAGTCTCACATTAATACAGTTCAATGTCACTAACTATGTTATTATATTTTTACCAATATGAATGGTTTGTTAGTGAAATATGTGTTCTTAATGAATGGAAGGTAATCCAATGATTTTAAAATGTGTAATAATGATGTGAACGTGTTTTTAAGTTTAATGTTTAATGAAAATTCGCTGACTACACTTTGGGGTAAGTTTGTTTTGTGTATTCCAATAGTTTGTTTACCATATGCATTCTGTTCTATTTTAGTTTGATAAAGGTCTAAATTTAAGACTGAAACGTCACCATTGTTTGACAGAATTTTAGTAAAATGACATTTTAATCATTCCATAATGTTTTAATTGACTGAAATCCAAGAAAATTTATATAAAATATATATATATATATATATATATATATATGAATTTAAGAAATAATTAATTATATTGAATAATGAGTATTGAAATGAAATATGATATGAAGAGTATATAGAAAATAAAATATAATGAAATTATAGGAAATGTAAGTTGATATATAGGCGGATGTTAGTATAGATATGGTAGTAGAGAAGTATTAGAAGGAGTAATATCATGAATATTTAAATTGACATTGATACGAATCTAGTATATTTTATGAAAGAATAATTTTACAGGTATTGATAAGAATATGGATTGTAATAGGAAGTATGTGAATGTTTATTTGAGAATTTATGTTTATAAATGTAAATATTGTTTCCAAGTTGTCACAAGTATCAAAACAAGACTTGACATTGTAATATCGAAATATAACCATTCGTTAGAATTAAAAAAGAAAACTGATAATTTTCAAGTGAAATTCACATTCATATGTGTTTTCAAAACTTTCATAGAGTGTTGTAATTGTGAATAGAATTCGACAGTTCAAGAAAGAATATGATTGGTGTAAAATGACTGGACAAATTTTGATAAATTAAAAAGAAACAAAACTTTATTGAAAATTAGTGAGCTGAGAAACAATAGTTTATTTATTGATTAAAAAATTGACGATCGAGAGGAAGCGTGGGTAGATTGGTTTTGGTGTCGCAGCAGACAAGAGGTGATGAACAATTTTACAACAAATTTAAACTGAAATCACAAAAAATAATTATCAAAGCTAAAGATTCCTTGTATAAATAAAATTACGAACACTCACCTGTGTGTATATCCGGTTTTTCCGTGAGAATACCACAAATTCTCCAAATATTATGCAGATTGGACTTCGGTAGGCGTTTTCCTGTTACCAGACGGGTTACAATCCAGAATCCAGACTTCAGGTCAGTGTTTCTTTAAATATTATCGGCCAATAATAATAATAACTAACTAGTTTGAATTCAGTGACTATTTCCATGTGTATAATAATTCTTGCGTCTATATGATCGATCTAAGTAAAATAGAAAAAAAGACTTTATGTAGTTTATTCATTAGATGAAATTTCAAAATTATTTAAAAAGGCCTACATGCATGTTTGTAATTCTGTAATAAAATAAATGGTGGTACTTACTGCATTTCCAATTGTATAAGAAATGTGCATTTAAATCAATTGATAATATTTTCAAATGTATGTATAATTTGTAATTCATTTCTTCTGAACATTTTCATTATCTGTATGTATATAATTTCCACACATAAATTCTTTTATGCAATGTCCATAACCAGCATTATAAAGTTAACGATATTATGATACATCTGATATTCACGCAACTGCTAAGCCTCTCTAATTAACGTTCGGTTTCTCTCGCATCCATTCGCATTTATTTGAGCATGCGCATAGGATGGTGTATGTTCTCATTTGTGACTGTGGTTTGGTAATGTCATAGGCGTATCTGTTTTATATATATTTAAATAAAATTTTCTTTAAAACAATTAAATCATTGGAAGTAATGTGTTTCTTTTTATTCACGTAAGCAGAATAAATCAATCAATGCCAGAACTCGAAGAGTAGAACGAGTCTCATGCTCCAAAATAACTAATTAATAACTGAGCTAGCCACACAACAAAATAAAACAAATAAATAAATATATCTAAATAAATTACAATGAAATATAATTCAATAAATTATAACCTTTGTTTTATATATATATATATATATATATTTATATATATATATATATATATTATTGTGAAAAAATAATGCTACACCCTGTATATCAAATAATGAAAAATTAAGATTATGTATTGTAATCTAAAAGAATTTTTTTTAAGTCAAAAATTTTTTTTTAAACATTTGAATGGAGAAAATCTGTACGATCCACTATTCGATAGAGAAGACATACAGAAAGGACAGACTGTATAATGTAGGGATAATTGCGAATGGGTGTGATAAACAATTTATATGAAATAAATTACCTAACGAAACTTTTATCAAAGAGATCAAGTATCAAAATTTGTTCATAATAAGAAACTAAATGCTTTATTCTGTGAAGTCAAGCTAATCTCGTAATATTTGTTGATTAAGACATTAAAATGAGATAGTGTAGATGTTTAGACATAACAGAGCAGGAAAATATAAAATAATGTGAATTTCAGAGAACATGACTTATAAAGAAAACGAATTTTCATTTTGCATACATATTTAAAGGTAACAGCTGTCATCTATTAAAACATTATGAATATTCATTTGACATACATACTTAGAGGTTAGGAAATGTCATTTTAACAATACTAAGAAATATTATTGAATGAAAATAATATAGGAAGTCTAAGCAATTAAAAACCTTAGAATATAATATCATGATATAATGGATGAACATTTCACTGGTTGAAATGAAGAATTTGAGTTATAAAATAAATAGTCAAATTTGATTGGTTAATAAACATTTAAAAAAGATCACATCGGCGACAACTGTGTTGCTAACGAAAAAAAAAATCAGAATGTGAAAAAGTTGTTGACTATGGGGGCTATTGACTAGTAGGTTTTTCTTTTTGGGAAGAGATTTTTGGAGCAGCAAAATTTTTTGGGTAAAGTAAATTGAAATCATTTGGAAGACAAAATTTGAATATAGAATTTAAAACAAATACATTATACTTACAAGAGATATATCAGTGTAAGTAGTTTAGTTTATATAAATAATAAAAAAAGGAATTGTTGAATGTTGTAAAACACTAATCATGAATTTTATTTTATAAAATGGTGTCTTGTGTCTGGTGGAAGTAAAATAGCCAAATTAGTTTTCGAAGAACATTGAATAGTGGAATTTGTGTGAGCTGTTTGGACTTTGAAAGAAATACAGCATCGATTCCTGTTTTGGTAGAAGCAGAATGCCAACAGGGAGGTTTTCCAGGAGGAGAATCTGGAACAAACAGAAATCGTGAAGTAAATAAGGTAGTACAAGTTAGTTTATTAATGTATTAAGAGGTCAAGCGTACTTACTAATTTGTAAAAAAAAAACTAAAATTTTGTGATGCATAGACGCTGTTAAGAGTGTATTTCGCCGTTTTCTGAAAGTCAAATGTTTATGAAATTATATAACTGTATTTTAATATTATAATAATATCTCACCAGAGTGCGTGTGATTTGTATGAAAGAGTCATTCTTTTAGATAGTTGATTTTCTTAAAAAAAAAACACTTGTAAAAGTGTAGTGTATTTATTTTCATTAAATTAAATATTGTTTTTCCTTTTGAAGAACGTTTTTTTAAATTACTTGAGTTAATCATTTCATCTGGTGATTTGTGCACCATCTACTTACCACAGGAAGAAGCTCTGAATGAAATCGATTGAACTATGCAGATATTTTTTAAGTAGGACAGGACCGTATTTAATTTGAAATCATTAAAAAAGTAACATATTCTGATTAACAAATTTATTTTTTAAAATATAAAGCATTCATTAACTTTGGCGCAAACATATATAAAATTATAAAATCATTTTATTTAAAATACTTGAACTCTACCCTGAGATGAGAAGTTTTCATGTTGGTTAAATAAACTGTTTATCATACATATTAAATCCTCAACATACCGGGCAAATTAAACTATTTTCTCACCCAATTCTATTCATAATAATATGTCGGCCCAACGTAGGGCAAATTAAATTCCCATATAAAATAAACTATAATAAAATGTCACCGCAACGTGGGGCTAATATAGAAATTTAGTAAATAATAATAAAAAGCATTGAAATAAGTTTTTTTTTACTGTATTAAAAGATTTTAAATAAATAAAATGGAAAGGAAAATGACATTAAGGGACGGAAAGCAGGTAGGAGTCGAAAGTAGGTCTGATGAAGAAAGAGAAGAAAGGAGCAATGGCAGAGGAGATTTTCAGGTACAATATTTGGAACAGGGGAGAGAACATTTGGAAGAAGATATTGCAGAACAAGGACAGGAAGAAGAAGATGCACCATTACCAGAAGGAGTTTTGATGGGAGATGCAACAGAAGAACAGGAAGATAGAAGACAGGAAGAGCGGGGAAGGACAAGTAGAAATGATCCATTAATGGAAATTATGCAACAATTAGTTGCAAATATGAATAGTATGAAGGATGATATTAAGGAAGATATGAAAAGAATGGATAAAAATATGAATAATATTAGGGGAGATATGAGTTATTTGAATGGAAAAATGGATCAAAATAAGGAAGAAATGAATATTAAAATGGACCAAAATAAGGAAGAAATGAATATTAAAATGGACCAAAATAAGGAAGAATTAAAACAAGAAATGAATATTAAGATGGACCAGAACAAAGAAGAAATAAAACAAACTAAGGAATTGATAATAAAATTGATGGATGAAAAATTGGGACAGGTTGAGAAGAAATTGGAGGAATCAAATACATACATGGAAAACAAAATAGAATCCACTAAACAAGAAATAAGAGGAGAAGTGATTGGACGTATAATGGAAATAGAAAATTTACAAATCAACAGAATTAAGGAAATAGAGGAGAAAGAAAAGGATTTCAAAGAAGAGATTCAAATGGATGTAAAGATACAAAATGAAAATATAAATGATGATACTATAGAACAAAAATTAAGTAATAAAATGGAAATTGACGAAACGAAAATACAAAGTGTGATGGAGTTTAAAAAAGTTGAGAAGGAAACAGAAGAAATACAATTTATTAAAATACAAAGACAAATAAATGAGGAGATGATAAATATCAATTTACAGAATCTAGGAAGTGAGGAAGTCATGAAAATTTATGAAAAAGAGATTTATTGGAAAATAACAGACCCAGATGTTAATATATTAAAACGAATAGTGACATATGGTAAAGAAAATAATAATAATAGGGGGATACATTTTAATTGGCAGTTAGAGAAAATAAATAAGATACTACAAGAGACTAAGGAAGAAATAGAAGAAACCATAAGACAGAATATAGAAACAATAATTTATGCAGAAAATTTCGAAATGAGATTAAAACTTGGCAGAAATATAAAGATAATTTATCCAAGAAATTTTAATAGGATAATTAAAAATGAAATGATAGGAAGTGAGAGTATTATGGGAAATGAAATAATAAAAAGAAGAAACAATAATATGAAGAAATTGGAAACACAAATTTTCATGAATCCATTGGGAGAAATTGATGAGATAGGGGACAACAAAATTGAAAAAGACACAGTGGAAAATTTTAAGAAACTTAGGAAGCAGATAGAAGAGGATCGAAAAATAAGAGAAGAGGATAAAACGAAATTTAGGAAAAGAAAATTAAATTGAATAATAAGGCTGTATTATAGGACCGGAATCTAGAAGACGAATAAGGAATTGTAAAAGGTCGATAAGGAATATAAAAAACAACATGTAAATAAGAAGTTTATAATTAACAAATAATGTTAAAAAAAAACATATGTAAATATAATGTTGTACATAGATATAAATTAGGATATATAAAGATAATGATGAAAAACAGAAATAATTACATTAACAGATATAATACAAATGGATATAATAACAAAAAAAACAACAATTATAACAACAATTTAGGAAATAACAATAACTATAATAAGAACGATAGCAAACAAAAACAACTATAACAGAAACTTCAAATAAAATAACAACAAAAATAACAATTACAGAGAACAGTATTCAAAGGAGAGAAGAGAGAGTGATAACATATAAACATCCAATGAAATATATAAAATTTGGGGAAGATTTAGAATTATGAGAAATAATGGAATTGAAAAATATTAAAGGGAAATTAAATGGAAAAGAAATAAAATTATTAATAGATACAGGTTCGGAAGCGTCCATAATTAAAACAAAACTAATAGAAGAAAACATTGAAAATTATGAAAACAAATTAATTAAAATACCAAAAACTACATTGATAGGAGCAAATGGAAAGAAGCTATGTGAAGTAAATAAGTCTATAATACAAAAGATTGAATTGAAGGATGGGAAAGAAGTTGAAATGCAATTACTGTTAGTGAATAATTTGGAAACAGACATAGTAATAGGAATTGATGAATTAACAAAGTTTAAAGTAATACTTGATTTTGAAAAGATGGAGATAGAAATTGATGGAAATAGAATTGAATTTGGAAACGAAAATTTGGAAGAATTGGCAATTGAAGAGGATAATAAGAAGTTATGGAATATAGAAAGGATTGGAAATATGGAAGTATTGGCAATTGGAGAGGATAATAGGAAGTTATGGAATATAAAGAGGAGTGGAAATATGGAAGAATTGGAATTTGAAGAGGATAATAGGAAGTTATGGAATATGGAGAGGGATGAAATAATGGAAGAATTGGAATTAGTATGTGGAAATAAGGAATATGCTGAGAAAGTGAAGAATTTAATAATTAAGTATAAAGGATTAGTTAAAAAAGAGATGTAAATGGCAAATAACTATGTACATAAGATAGAAGTTAAGAGAATAGAAAATTTCAGAATAAGAACATATCCCATACCTTATAAATATAGGAAAGAAGTTGATTCAGAGATACAAAATATGCTGAAGGATGGTATTATAGGGAGATGTAACACAAGAAAAATAAATTAATAAATTGTACCGATATAAGAGACTCTGAGAAATGTAGAAGTAATAAGTCGCATAACGAACATTAAAGAATTTTCAAAAATGGATTTATAACATGTTTTTTTAAACTAATTCCTTTGGATGAAACTTGTAAATGAAACATGTACCTAAAAATAAAATAAGAATTTGTATACATATTTAATTATGGTATTGTAAATAGATTTAAAACTAACTGAAGAGGATACTGCAACACAGGATTCCAAAATCATCTTTGTAACAGCAACCGGAAATAAAAAGAAATGTATTATTAGTAAAATAGAAAGACAATCCTAGAATATAGTACTTGAAGTAAAATTTGCGTTCATAAAATTTTTCTTAGAATAAAAAATTTGATAAACGCAAAATTTAGGGGATGTTATTGTGAAAAAATAATGCTACACCCTGTATATCAAATAATGAAAAATTAAGATTATGTATTGTAATCTAAAAGAATTTTTTTTAAGTCAAAAATTTTTTTTTAAACATTTGAATGGAGAAAATCTGTACGATCCACTATTCGATAGAGAAGACATACAGAAAGGACAGACTGTATAATGTAGGGATAATTGCGAATGGGTGTGATAAACAATTTATATGAAATAAATTACCTAACGAAACTTTTATCAAAGAGATCAAGTATCAAAATTTGTTCATAATAAGAAACTAAATGCTTTATTCTGTGAAGTCAAGCTAATCTCGTAATATTTGTTGATTAAGACATTAAAATGAGATAGTGTAGATGTTTAGACATAACAGAGCAGGAAAATATAAAATAATGTGAATTTCAGAGAACATGACTTATAAAGAAAACGAATTTTCATTTTGCATACATATTTAAAGGTAACAGCTGTCATCTATTAAAACATTATGAATATTCATTTGACATACATACTTAGAGGTTAGGAAATGTCATTTTAACAATACTAAGAAATATTATTGAATGAAAATAATATAGGAAGTCTAAGCAATTAAAAACCTTAGAATATAATATCATGATATAATGGATGAACATTTCACTGGTTGAAATGAAGAATTTGAGTTATAAAATAAATAGTCAAATTTGATTGGTTAATAAACATTTAAAAAAGATCACATCGGCGACAACTGTGTTGCTAACGAAAAAAAAAATCAGAATGTGAAAAAGTTGTTGACTATGGGGGCTATTGACTAGTAGGTTTTTCTTTTTGGGAAGAGATTTTTGGAGCAGCAAAATTTTTTGGGTAAAGTAAATTGAAATCATTTGGAAGACAAAATTTGAATATAGAATTTAAAACAAATACATTATACTTACAAGAGATATATCAGTGTAAGTAGTTTAGTTTATATAAATAATAAAAAAAGGAATTGTTGAATGTTGTAAAACACTAATCATGAATTTTATTTTATAAAATGGTGTCTTGTGTCTGGTGGAAGTAAAATAGCCAAATTAGTTTTCGAAGAACATTGAATAGTGGAATTTGTGTGAGCTGTTTGGACTTTGAAAGAAATACAGCATCGATTCCTGTTTTGGTAGAAGCAGAATGCCAACAGGGAGGTTTTCCAGGAGGAGAATCTGGAACAAACAGAAATCGTGAAGTAAATAAGGTAGTACAAGTTAGTTTATTAATGTATTAAGAGGTCAAGCGTACTTACTAATTTGTAAAAAAAAAACTAAAATTTTGTGATGCATAGACGCTGTTAAGAGTGTATTTCGCCGTTTTCTGAAAGTCAAATGTTTATGAAATTATATAACTGTATTTTAATATTATAATAATATCTCACCAGAGTGCGTGTGATTTGTATGAAAGAGTCATTCTTTTAGATAGTTGATTTTCTTAAAAAAAAAACACTTGTAAAAGTGTAGTGTATTTATTTTCATTAAATTAAATATTGTTTTTCCTTTTGAAGAACGTTTTTTTAAATTACTTGAGTTAATCATTTCATCTGGTGATTTGTGCACCATCTACTTACCACAGGAAGAAGCTCTGAATGAAATCGATTGAACTATGCAGATATTTTTTAAGTAGGACAGGACCGTATTTAATTTGAAATCATTAAAAAAGTAACATATTCTGATTAACAAATTTATTTTTTAAAATATAAAGCATTTATTAACTTTGGCGCAAACATATATAAAATTATAAAATCATTTTATTTAAAATACTTGAACTCTACCCTGAGATGAGAAGTTTTCATGTTGGTTAAATAAACTGTTTATCATACATATTAAATCCTCAACATACCGGGCAAATTAAACTATTTTCTCACCCAATTCTATTCATAATAATATGTCGGCCCAACGTAGGGCAAATTAAATTCCCATATAAAATAAACTATAATAATATATATATATATATTCTAATGAAATAATTATCCTACAGCAAGATTTGATAAAATTCAATATGTGATATTAGGTTTTACTGAAATATAAATAACCTAGATGTCAAATCCACTTCGGAAGACATCAATGATGTATATAATTACTCCATATGAGTTCATTATGAGATAGATAATGTTTATTTCTTTAACTATAATATTCATAGGTAAATTACAAACACTCAACTAAAAAGAAGGTAAACGATAAAAAGATCACCCTGTACTTTTGACAGATAGTTGAATCACCACTATGACATGAGAACTTAAGTTCAATACCCAGTTACAAGTGAAGAATTTGTAGAATATCTAGGGCTACTTCAAACTACACTCTAATATTGTTTATGTAACACAGCATGTGACATAAATAGCAAACTTTGCATGAAATTTCCAAATTAACAATTCTAGATAACTATTTACTATGGAAACATTTACTAGGGATATCAAACTAACAATCTCATAACATGAGACAACTCATGGTGCCCCATATTAATTGTGAGAGGTGAATATGAAGCATTTCAGATGGAATTTAAAAAACGTTTATAAATTGTCTCAGTATTCTTAACTTAGGTAAGGCCATTAGTTTTTAGTTAGTTTAATAGATATTAGGGAGTGTAGTAAACAATCTGTCGGGAGATTGGAGTGTTAAAAGTGCCAAACCAAGACACGAGTTACGAATGAAGACATGTTCATACGAACAGCGTTAAACAGACTATAAATGTAATAAAACAAAATTTCCAGAGAAATGATTAGATTTAATAGTTTAATTTGTTTCTAGACAATGTTTTTCAGTGTTCATAAGTATGTTTCAAACTATTTTAGGAGATTTTATACATTTTATGGAAAATATTTGAGGTTAAAATAACAAATTTAAGCCCAAATTTGACATAATTGTCAGGTTTAGTCTCTCTTTGGCGTTTGTAGCGTAAGCCTCGCAAGAATTTTGTCTGACGTTCATTTGTTTCTGAAATCGAAGCTACTAGAAATTGTAATTCAAACAACTCTGACAAAAAGTTGATGTAGGGAGCTGTCAGATAAAATAAAGGGGGAAGACTCGAAGCAACGCAGAAAATGCTAGAATAAATTATACTTACCTGGAAGTTTAATTCCCTTAGCAGAAATTTGAGATTATTTGGTGTCTGATCAATAAGTTCTCTTAATCTTTGTAATGGTAATTGGAG
Source organism: Galeruca laticollis (assembly GCA_963921935.1). Lineage (NCBI taxonomy): Eukaryota > Metazoa > Arthropoda > Insecta > Coleoptera > Chrysomelidae > Galeruca > Galeruca laticollis. The sequence continues at coordinate 232,503,934 of OY998177.1, forward strand.
ATTTTGTTTACTATTCGCCATCCCTGGAACACATCACAGTCGGAACGATAAGTACAAATGGCTCATTTTTCTATTTGTATACCAGAAACTTGTAAGTTTGAATTTTAATAACCTGAAATCGAGATATACGTTCAATGTTTTGATCTGTTTATAACTATAAATGCATGACTTGTTTGGTAATTTGGTATCATAACTACCTAATTTCACTAAAGAAGTAACTTTAACCAAATTTTTGAGTGTTTTTATCACCTGTATCATAGATCTCAACTTATATTATGTCAACTTGACTTCGAAACCATAGATAAATTGAAACGTCTATGAAAATAGAGTTGATTCAAATGTATTTGAAGTTGTGTTTAGCATTAATCTGAGAATATTGAGACCGTTAAAAAAAACAATTAATTACATCTACGAGTGTAAAGTTATTTTAACCTTAGATTGACCATACATAATTACATCATTCTTCAATTATTTGTGTATATTCTAAATAACTTTCATAGACATTTTATAGTACTATTTGCACACTACTCGCCCACGTTTATTTTATTTTTCTTTCTCATTGAAGTATGTTTTTTTTGAATTAATGTGTTTATTTATCGAGAGTGCTTTACCATCTTTAATAGTTATATACGCTTTCAACACGTCTTGGTAAGTAAGTATTCACTAAGGTTTTCAAATGCAGACGCATCGCCACTACTGACCCTGAGAACCATAGAGAGCGACTTTTCGATTTGTCTATGCTGAGAATGCCTGTTTTGTGCCTCTAAATCAATCAGCTGGAGCGCATGAATTAATTTAAATGAAACTCGATACAGATTCTTTCATTTAAATCAAAATAATTGTCTCAGTCAACGTGTGACTCTAAAAAAATAATAGTTCTCAAAAATCAGTAATTATTAATGAAAGCAACAAAATACATAATATATATATATATATATATATATATATATATATATATATATATATATATATATATATATATATATATATTAATACATATCATCTATCTAAATTCTATAGAAAACATTGAAATAAAGAAAATATGCATATTTAGATGTGATACTAGTAATATACACTGTATTATCAATAATTTGAAAGGTTCAATATACCAATAAAATTTGACATTTCAATTTCATATGACATTACTACAGAATAGACTTAATGACAGATAGATTTTAAAACGATTTGAAAAACCAGAATACAGATGTCTCTATTAGCAAATGGCACTTATAAATAAAATTATGAAAATCTCTCTTGGTATATAAAAACGTAAATATGTAATTTTTTTAAAAAAATAATTCTAGGTAACCAAAGGAGAAGAGAATTATTTATTGAAACATTTTAGTTAGTTTAATTTGAAATCCCCATGAGACAACATCATAATAAGAGTTGTCTCAAATTTAATTTTGAAGATTAGGGAATTTATATAATCGTTATCAGTTCAACATATCTTGCCTTTTGTAAAGCCAGTGCGTGTACTATTCACAAAGAATTACCGCTAAAGTGCAAGTGGTTTTCGCGTTTTCTAAATTATTGATTTGGAAACGTTTGTTCCGGAAAATCTAAAAATACGTTTTAGAATACGTACGAGATCTTCTAGTATCCAGTTTGGTGAGTCCAGTCCATATTATATATTATTCTCGAGAATTAATAGGCCTTTGATCAAAATTATTTCGAAAATAGATGCATCTTATGATTAAATTATAGTCACGTTACTTATATATATAAAATTCTACGTCAAGTGGAGACAATTTTGGGAACAGACAATTTACAAGAAAATTAACTTATTTTACATTGACAGATATCAAGTACAAATTTAGACAGTTTGAACTTTCGGTTAAATTATTTAGATCGGAAATTTCTAATATAGATTGTTTTTAATATTAAGGTTTGATAGAAAATTCTATCTTTGTTTATGCGTTTATGATATTTTTTGAAGAGTTTTAATTTTTGTAAGTGTTATTTTGATAATATATTATATAAATTTGAATTCCAAATCTCTTTGGCTCTCTTTTCATATTCATTTTCATTATATTTGATAATTTTTATACTTTAGAAAATTTAGTATAATAAATGACATTTAGTTAATCTCCTGACAGTGAATTCATATATGTCATAAGATAATTTAAATTGTCTTATAGTGTATTGGATAAACAGTTACTGTAGATTTGAATAGTGTGATACGTAATTTAGAAAATTATTTGGAAATTTACAAATTTGAATTATTTAGTTGAAATCTTTGATCCCTCCCTGAGAAAAGAGTGAGTTGATTGGTGTTGTATTGATTTATCTTTCATAATATAAAATTTAATATTTATTTAGCCGGGCATATTAATTTGACAACTGCTGTCATTAAAAATTTTATAGGTTATATTTAGAGGTAAAGGTATTTTCACAATAGTATAGTTATTATCACAAATTGTGATGACAGCTACAAATTAAATTCAGCTTCATATAAATTCATATTCATATATAAAATATAATAAAATTAGTAAAACACATTAGATATATTACAAATTGGTGCCCAAAACGTGGGGCTCTTATAGAAATAAAAGGATACTACAATATATATATATATATATATATATATATATAATAATTTTTATATATACGTAGTTCTTTTCCAACTAATTTTAAGCTGATCTGAAAAATCATTTGGCAAAAAAAATGTATAAGGCTTGAATCAATTTTTATGCAACCTTATGCCAAAGTATGTGAATGTTTCTTTGTAAGTATCAGTTGAAAATAGAAAAAATTGTATACATTTAATAAACGACATGGTATTTTACGTGATTACAAAAGTTTTTGTTATTCAAATGTCATAACTTTAATAGTTTATTAATTGGGAATTTTATTCTTTCTAGAGTCACTTGAGACGTGTATATAACGCAAAGTTTTACTGATATCCGTAGATAGCAGTTTCGGTAGGATTTATAATTACATAGAAAATTAATTTATCGGTTATATAGGTATAGTTATTTAACTTCTCCTTTTCCTACTCCTTGTATACGGAGACACACCATCCCTTCAAACTTCGCAAAAAGATATTAAATAGAAAATGACATTTCGTTGTAATGTTACAATTTTGTCGGAACTTCCATTTACAAGATTTTATCGGTGACTAAGAGAACCTCTATCAGTTAATTTACTCAATTTATCAATCTCTAACTATCTATAGAAGTCAGTTGATGAGCCTCGCCTTCATATAGAATCTGATGGATCGCGTAAAGAAGGTTAGATAAATTGCGTGCTTTCCAAACTTATAAATAAATAACCCCGAGGTCGAATACCTTTACTTTCACGACGTGTTCCTTGTCCCCCCACGTTCACCCCGTATCTAGTAAACCGTATAACGCCAGAAGTAATGGGAAATCTCGCTAGGAGTCCAATTAGTAACATTACACTAACAGGCAAGGGGTACTTTGCATGACAGTTCATGATAAACAACGAAAATGACGGCTTAGACCGGAAGAGGGGTGGTGAATCGATGTTTATTATTTCCAAGGAAATTTTAATGAGTATAGAATATCCGATTTGATTTTTTCCCATATTGATCAGAATTAGAATATTCACTGTCAATTTTCAAAAAGAACCAAAGTTTTAGAATACGGTATCAATACATTTCGTCCTCGATTTAAATGTTCAAAATTTGGCCTATTTAGTGAAAATGTATTCGTAATTATTTCAAATTAATCACAAGCTGGATGAAGTGGAGTGAAATCTGTTGTTTTTTTTACAGGTAGAACGATACGAAATATGATAAAAAGAAGTCATTAAGGCTGAAAAATGTATGAAACAAAATGTAGAAATTCTATTATAAAATGGAAAAAAGTTAGCAGCACAAAAAATTTGGCACTTCCAAATGGAATTTGAGTAATTCTTTCATTTTATTTTCTAAACAAATGTTATAACAGAAGATAATGGCTTTTTAGTTAGGATTCATGAAAATTGATATTGTCTTAAACGAGTGCAGATGGAATAATTTACAAAAATTTAGCGAATATTGAATGTTCAATATGTTCAGTGCGTTCATAAAATAACGCATGAATGCTTGATTATCTAAATAAATAGTAAGATGAAAAATTCTCTAAACAATCTTCTTCTTGAAGTGCCTTCTTCATTCAATGAAGATCGACAACAATTCTGGCAAATTCGTCTATGTCTTCATAGCAGGCAGTTTGAATTTAAACATGTCCAATTCCTTATGTTTTCCAGCCAAGAGCACTGTCTACTTCCAGGACCACGTATTCTCTCAATATTGCCTTCCATAATCAGTTGTAGGAATCTGTACATGTCTTGTCTCATGACATGGCCAAGACAAGCAGTCTTTCGCTTTTTTATGGTCTCGAGAATTGTTCGGTACTTTTTCGCTCTATGTAAGACCTCTTGATTGGTGATATGGTCGGTCCATGGAATGCGCAACTTCCTGCGATATACCCACATCTCAAATGCTTCCAGCTTGTTGATACTGCTGACTTTTAGCGTCCAGGCCTCGACTCCATACAGTAACGTGGAATACACATAACATCTAATGAAGTTGAATCTTATGTTTAAATTGAGTGTCCTGTCATTTTAATAAAATTGGCTATAGCCTGCTCTATGCGGGAGTTATGAAACGATAGATGTCCCGTCAGCCGTATTCATTACCTTATAAGGTATCGTTACATCGAACCATCATCGGACGATCGACTAAGTCATAATGCTGAATTGAACTATTGGACACACAACAATATCTGTTCCCAAATTTGAAATTAAATTATTAGAAATTGTACCAAAATTTGATGGTAGTCCGCTTGAATTAGCGTCTTTTCTTAGAGACGAGTAACACTTTAATTAAAACTTATTGGGATCCAAATCCCGCAAATGCCAATTGCGTTCAAAACATTAGTTTAATTTTCGGAATATATGAAAAATTAGTCGGAAACGCGAGAGAAGGTTACAGTATTTGCATAAACAAAGATTGGGAAACAGTTAAAAGCACTCTGGTAGTTCACTTCGCGACCAGAGAGGCGGATTACTCTTTGATCTAGATCAGTTGAGACAAAATTCTAACGAATCTGATTTTAATTTTTACACTAGAGTAATGTCTAATTTGAGTGATCTTCATAATTACGTTGATTGTAATGAAACTGGTCAAGCTGGTGCAACCGTAAAGAAAAATTTTTACAATACACATGCTTTAAAAATATTTCTGGTCGACAATTCGAGCTATGAAACCCGATAATCTTGCAACAGCTAGACAATTTATTATAGAAGAAAATAATATCCGTCACCTTCAAAAATCAAATAACGAAACTTTCAAAAATAAACCATATACAAAATTTAATGAAAACTATCAAAATCAAACTAATTCACTTTGTCACCAAACATAAGCGTATTGACCTTCTTCTAGGACAATTTCACTTGAAAGATCCCATCAAAATCGACGACGAAGCTCAACCAGATAACATTCAATCAAATGAACATAAAGAAATTATGAAACATTTATATGAAGTATACATACGGACACTAGTAACAAAAAACAAAAAAATATCGAAAAATTAAACGAAAAACGTACAAATCCCCCAGACACTCCCCCTGGCACTACCCTTTATAAGAAACAATCGGAACGACAATCTAAAACTAAACCTCCATATAAACCCGAACACATTTTGACATCAAAAGATATTCCAGTAACGACTTACAAAAACAACTATCATAAACAACTATTTGAACCCATAAGAAAACTAATTAATGTAACTTCACAGGACGTTGACTCTACAGACAGTGACGAACCAGAAGATACGGATTAAATCCTTGAAAAGTAATCCCGCCAACCTATCTCTCGAACTGGGACCAGCTAGGGTAAAAATCGCTTCCCATTTCCACACTATATCCCTACAAACCCCACCCGAAATGAAATTACAAATCTAAGTTTACAATATTACTCATTAAACAACTTATTTAATAAGACGAACCATATTCATGAACATTCTTTGAGAAATGTTTATAAACAATTGCAATTTGAAGTTAATAGTATAAATGTTAAAATGAACTCCATATTTCCATCTAATCGAATTAAAAGGAGAATAATAAACCCTCTTGGCTCGCTAGTGAAACTCGTTACTGGCAATATAGACCAAGAAGATGCCAACAAAATATACGCAAGTATTAGCGAACTGCAAAATGATCAAAATAAAATCATTAGAGAAGTAAATTCACCAATAACTCTTATGAATAGCGTTAACGAATCAATATCAATAATTTCAAATAATCAGCTTGTAATATCCAACAAAATTAATAAATTAGAAAAAGCACTCAATGAAACATCTTATGATTATTCACACTATATAGAATTTCAAGATATTTTTAGTTAAATAAAAATTAACTTGGACCAGCTTTCTTAACGATATCGAAAATGCAGTAAATTTTGCCAGTTTAGGTGTTCTGCATCAAAGCGTAATCTCCCGTAAGAGGTTAAAGAAATAGTCCAAATTTTATATAACACATACACATATGATCAATTATTATTCAATGAGAACCAAATATATTATGCTATTGTTCATACTAAAGTTTATCATGATAAAGGTAAAATAATATTTTCACTAGAATTTCCACTGGTCCATCCAGATGTGTTTACCTGCTACCACTTATATTCCGTACCTAATATAAATAACTTTACCCTTATTCCTCCTTCTACTTACCTAATTATGAGCAACAACCAATATCAGTACCAAGGAGAAGAATACATCGATCTCCAATCCGTCTACTACTGTGAAACCAACAGGCTACAATTAACCAGAGAGACAAAAGAATGTATCACATCTCTCCTCTCAGTCACATCATCGCGGGAGAGTTGCCAACAAATCGCTGTAAAAGTCTCCGAACCAATAATAGAAGAAATTAACGACAGCCATTAAATTGTAATATTCCCAGACTCACACAAAATACAAACATATTGTGAAGAATCAGGAGTTTCAGTCTTACAAGGAAGCTACTTATTAACAATCCCATCAAGATACTCTATAGCTACTACAAAATACACATATAAAAACGAAAAAGATATCATCGAAGGAATCCAAGAAGTACCACTTCCAATTTTGAACAGCCAATAATTACAGCTAAAAAAAATCAACTTAGACAAACTTCATAAATTGCAACTTCAAGAAAACAATGCCAATCCGCTTGATGAACTCAAGATGCCTGAGACCTTTTCTCGAATTGCTATCAGCTCAAGTACCATAATCTGCATACTTCTAATCTGTTATTTCCTATTCAAATATAGAAACCTTATGAGAAAGGGTTTTCAGCATAAAAAGAAGCCTACCAACATCGATCCAACTCCAGTGGTTCCACCCTCGCTTCACCCTTGAGTTTTCTTTGGGGATGGAGCAGTTATGAAACGATAGATGTCTCGTCAGCCGAATTCATTACCTTATATGGTATCGTTACATCGAACCATCATCGGACGATCGACTACGTCATAATGCTGAATTGCACTATTGGACACCGCATAGTTTCAGTATACATATTTTAGAATCAGAATGATTATAGACTTGATATTGTTAACTTCAATAAATATAATATTAATGTGTAATTATTGTAATTAAACAATTTTTTTAAAAAAATAAAGTTTTAAGTTGAAAACATAAAGCGGGATCTAATTTCTATCTCAAGATTCAGATTCTCGCTTTCTAGGTATATTTAAATGTTTTGACTTGCTCTATTGGTAAACTGTATATATTCGGATTGCGACTTATTTGCATGATTTTTGTTATCGAGATATTAATCCTCAGGTCCATTTCGTCACCGGAAGTCGATATGCTCTCGATTAGGCGTTGCATCCCTTCAGGACTGTCTGCGATTATAACCTTGTCATCAGTATATCTTAAGTTGTTTATGAGTTTGCCATTGACTTTCAAACCGTCTTCTGCCTCGTCCAGAGCGTTTTGGAAAATAACTTCTGAATACATATGAAAGAGGATGGGATTAAGTACACACCCTTGTCTGACTCCACACCTTAAAGTACAGTGTTTGTTTCGGTGTTTTCCAGTTTAATGGATGCCACTTGCTGTTCATAAAGATTCTGTACGATTTTTAGATCTTGAGTATTGACACATGTTCTTTCCAGCAGTTCTAATAGTTTGGTGTGATTTATTCAGTCAAAAGCATTTGTATAATCTATGAAACACTTCCTTCCGTTAATCTCAGCATTTTTGCAATTGGACAGACATTATTTTCATTGTTTACTAATGCCTATTGTCTGGTGTCTATTATTATTTTTCATAAACATTGTTTTCTTAATCTACGTTAGTATTTAACTTAGATCTACAACCTATTATTAATCGGTTAGTATACTACGGCCCTATACTACTAAGTTTTAGATGTTGAATGGTTTTGCCCCTACGTACATGAAATGTTGTCCTTTTCATTCGTGTTAGTTCCTATGTATGCTACATGCAAAACATGCATTTATTAGAGCCCTACTCTTAGTCTACTTCTACTATTTCTACTCTTATCTAATACTTATTACTTATGTCTACTACTACAAATGTCCTCTCGCATTCCGGCGAGCCTTTGGCACTTGGTCCAGGAATTGTCCAGACACAATCGGGTATATGACATAATCGGGTTTTTTATATATCTACATTTTTTTTACATATTTACTTTTGATTATTGAAGTCTGGCGCATTCATATATATCTGTTTCTGCGAGGCTGAACCGTTTTAGATAAGTCGGGTATGGACCATGTCCAGTTAGGAAGTGCACTAGCCCAGGCGATGGATTGAAGTGCTCACTTCTCAGCCTTCCCTGAGTACTTGGGAAGAACTGATGGAGCCTCCTCGCTGTCGCTCCCGTCTTCCAGTCTCGTTGCCATTCCTCATTTATTCTGTTTGCTATACTCATATTACATTTGCTCTTTAATCTGATCCCCAGAAGCTCTTCTACTTGGGTGTAGTATTTTTCCTTTAACCAGTTGAGTGCCGCCATTCTCCTCACTTCCATGTTCGGTGGTAGCACGTCAACGAGGAGTGTTAGTGCCTGCGTCGGCGTGGTACTGAAAGCTCCTGTCATTCGGATTAGGAACGCTCTTTGGGTTCTGTTTACCTTTTCCTTATTTTTGACATTGTTCAGCCTGTGGGCCCATACACTTGCACCGTACCCAGTTACAGATGCTAGTATTGTGCTTAAATACAGTCTTACTTGGTAGAGTGGCAACTTCTAATCCCTCTGCACAAGGCACTTTCGCTCTTTCATATACGTCTGTAATGTGTTGCGTGTACAAGTCCAGCCTCATCCAGCGCTATTCTCAGGTATTTGGTGTTTTTTGACCTTCTTAAAGTTCCTTCTCCAATTTTTATAATGGGGTCTCTTTTCAGCTTCCATTTGACCAGAATGTACGTCGTTCTGCTTCTAAATATTTCTAATTTAACTTTTATGCACCAGTCGGATACGATACTGAGTATTTCGTTCGACCTTATGTCTATTTCTTTTCTACAGTTTCCCCCCACAACGAGCATCAGGTCATCAGCGTATGCAATACTTCCTTGAACTATTTCATCCATTTCCAAGATGTTCAACAATTCCTCCAGTATGGGATCGCACACTGAACCCTCGGGGCACCCCTCGGTGAGGTGCCTGGTTTTCTTCCAGTTTGGGCTGTTTAGGCTTGCATACCTGTCCTGACAGTAGTTTATAACAGTTTTATACAGTTCCAAGGGACTGATAGGTCGATGGAGATTGCTACTAAATATTCCATGTTTGAGTTTTGTATCTTTTCAATTGCTTTGTTCATTGCGTCCTCAGTAGACCTCCCTTTTCTGTAGCCATATTGGTTTTGTGTTTTCAGAATACGCTCTCGTATCTCATGAAGCCTCTTGCATAGAAATCTTTCAAATATTTTACCCTCCACGTTCAGAAGGCAGATTGGTCTGTAATATCTGCATGTTTGTATGGGTTAGGAAATTTTCCCTGTCGCAAATACTCGTTGTACAACGCGCACAGTTTTTCTCCCAGTACCTGAATTACTTCCACGTGTATGCTGTCTGGCCCTAGGAACTTTTTCTTTTTACATTGTGCGACGCATTCTTGGATTTCACTTTCATTGAGTTTCACACTTGTATGTTTCCTTGCGACACATATCTTTCCACCATTTTTCTCCCGAGCTGTTGTTGCTATACGTTTTCATCTTTCATCTTGTCTTCTGCGAGGAAGATGTCCAGCAGATTGTCTGCCGACGCCTCCCAGTTTTCTGTGTATATGCCGTCTTCTTTCTGCACTATGTGCAACAATGTGGGGTACTTGATTTTGTTTGTCACCACCCCGTACGGCATACCCCAAGCGTTCACTTCAAGGTGTTCCTAAACGAACCTTTCCCAGCGCTTTGCCTTTTGTTCGTTAATTACTTTCACATAAATCTCTTTTAGTCTGCAGTACTCCTGGAGAACTATTTCCCTTTGCCCGTGAACACCGCATCGCTGGTACGCTTTCTAACTTTTCTGCTCGGCTTCTGAGCCTTGTCAGCTCTTCCGACTAACCATGGTTTCTGACACCTGTTTTATTCATTTTCTTGGGGGGCGCTATGTTCATTGCCCTTCTTATCGCTTTTTCTATGCATTTGGCCTGTTCGTGTGCGTCCTGTCCTTGTTTTACCATACGCGGCAATTCGAATTCCATTATTAATTGGTTTCAGTTGGCATGGCCAATATTGTACTCTGCTTTGCCTATCTTTCATGATACATCATCCTTTCTTTTCCCTATTTCAAATACTATCAAGTTGTGTTCACTGATAGTTACCTGGGGTTCCATTCTCCACTTGCTTACTATATTTGCTGCAGCAACATTCGACAGAGTTATGTCTATGTTGTTGCTCGCACCTGCTCTGTTTTGAAAAGTTGGTGGATTACCCGGTTCATGGAGGACATACAATTGCAGCTCTCCAATCGTGTCCTCCACCTCCTCTCCTTTTCGGTCTGTTTGCCCTGAGTGCCACAACGTTGATTTTGCATTTGCATCCATCGTAACAATAACAGGCTTATCCCTGTATCTTTCAAAAATTTCTCTCGTCTTCTGGACGTAGGATTGTATCGGTTCCTCAAACTGACAGTATATATTGGCTATAATTATATTGATGTTTTCAGTTATCAGTTCCACACATATGCAGTGATCGCTCCCTAACTGATCCAGGTGGCACAGCTTGTGTCTTCTGCTAAAGAGTACAGTGGCTGCCATGGGTCTTGGCCCAATGCTTGCGATTTGTGCCATTATTGACATACCTGATCCAGATTATTTTCTTGTGCAGACTTGTGGACCGAGCTGTATGGCCATTTTTTTGAGTGGGTCTGTATGTTATTACAAAGTCACTGTATATCTCTTCAATGTCAAACACTTTGCCTCTCCTGTTGAAGACTTGCTTCAGCAGCTCGAGAGTTTTACCTGCGTCTGTGGGAATGTTACTGCCTTTGAGATGCATTCTATCCACCGCGCCCTGTACTGGAAAGGTTATTCTTGCTCCTGATGGAGCTGCTTGGCTACGTGACTCAATGCCGCAGTCAATATTGCTGGCTCCTCAAGTCTACTGAGTCGCAAGCTAATCTCTATTTGGTCATATAATTTCTTATTTTTGTCTTCGGTATTTGTCTTTTGTGCTATTTCAGTTTTTATAGTTTCTGCCTCTTTCCTTTTTTTTCTGAAGAATAGCATCCTAAGCGAGTCTCTTAGTCCTTTTAGCTTTTGATTTTTCTGCTTTTTGTCCTTCGTTTTCCGTATTTTATACATGCGTTTTGATATTTGTTTCTATTTGTTCGTTGTTAATCTTAATTGGTTTTTGTATTAGTGTTATCAATAAACATACGGCGCGTCGGACAATCCCGGTCTTCACCACATTTTTTCTTACGGTTAGTACAGGGTATGTACACCTCTGGCAGGTTTGTTTTTTGACAGTTTTTCTTTTCGTGGTTGTCACCACAGATTGTTTCTTGTTTGAAGCAATGTTTACTTACATGCCCCAAATTCTGGCAATTTATAAATTTCAGAACTACTAGGTAGTCCTAAACATTAACACTGGTTATTAACTATCAATTTTTAACCAAAAAAAATTGTTTATTAAATATTTGTGTTCTGCCCATTATTACAAAAATTTTGACATAATGTATAGACCAGAAGCCTTTAAAAATAATAAAAAGTGAAAAAAAATAATAGTAAGTAGGATGAAACCCATTAGAAAAGGAAGGGAATATTATAAAAATGAAAGAAAAAATAATTTACGGGCGATCTGAGGTCGGGAAGGGGATGGGGGTGAGTTTTTAAGGGTAAAAAACGGTTTTTCTCGATTTTCGGCAAAACTAAAAGTCCTATCGAAAAAGTCAAATGGCAAAGTTGTAGGTAATAAAATGATCTAAAACTTTTATATTCACACTTTTTTCACATAACCTCAAAATTTATGTGAAAAATTCAAAAAACCATTTTTTTGGCTTTTTATTTTTATCTTTTACAAAATTTTTTTTTCTAACGAAATTTGGTGAAAACTTACCTTTTTATGTCCCAAATACGCTGTAATTTATTTGATTAAAACATTTATTTTTTCACCTTATTTTGAATTAATATCGAAAAAACACCCTAATTTTCAATCGATAACTCACCCGTCAAGATATCAGCTTTTTTAAAAAAGTTGGTATGTTTTCTGTTCGTTGAAATCTCTACTTTCCGATGTTCAAAAAAAAATATATGTTACTATAGTAAATCTTCACAGAAAATGAAAAAAATCGAAAAAAACTCGAATTCGAATTTTTTTTTAATTATTATAAAAAATTTTGAGCTATTTATTAAAATTAACACTTTAATTACTCGAAAAACGTTAGATCACATGTTACATTGACCAAAAAAATTCCAAATAAAATTATACTACTATAATTAACAAACAAATAAGTTAATAAAATTTATATTTAATAAGACATCTACAATATTTGGAGAAAGTTGTCGAATCTTCTTTAAATGATATGCGTAGATGTCTATTTATAATTATTTTAAGATAAATTATATACCTGAGTGACCAACGAAAAATAGTAGCCCATCAAAAGATATTTGATGGAGAAGTGGAGAAGGGGCTAGGCGGGTCTGGCTCTTACTAGCCTAACTAGTATTAGAGGTGTAAAATATCGTTACTATTGACTACTCGTAACTATTCGTTACTTTTCAATAGAGTAATCGTTACTAAGTATTCGTTACTCGAGTACTCGTTCTGTATAAGTATATGCTTCGGTAAAAATATTGTGGTGGAAATGGATTCGGTACATCGATAATCGGTAGTCAATATTCAGAGTATTCAGTAAAAGTAATATGTTTCACGTTCAAGATCTTTGAGTAGATATTTGGTATGGGTATACGAGTAGTTATTAGTATTTTAATTGTTATATTAAGATCTTTGAGTAGACAGATCTTTGAGTAGATAAATAGACTCTAGTATTAAGTATGTATTATATTATATTTTGGTTGCAATTAAGAAATGAAAAATTTTGCACTCAAGAGTTCTACATCTAATAGAAACCACCTCGCCAGCTTTTGAAAAAAAATCTTTCTGATGGCACTGAAGTGGCCACATTGCATATATATTTCTTTGCTAACCTGGCCAATGTTTTTTATAAGAAAGATGCGAGTAAAGAAGAAATAAAAAAATGGATTACAACTAATCAAATCTATTTATAAATGTGAAAAGGAAAAAATTACACTGAATCAATTAAGGTTTCAAAAATATCAATTGGCAAAAATTAAATCATCTTTCGTTTTGGCAAACCTCCCACCCACAGAAGGAGCAGCAGAACAACATTGTTACAGGGCATATTATCAGCTTCAAACTTGGTTGGGTAACGAACTAACAGCAACAGATTGGGGTTGGAAGCAATATCAACGTGGAATTATGCCCAAATTTACACAAAAAGAATTAATTCCGGAAATATTGTTTAAAACTATTTGCTGCAGTTGTGAAACTGGATGTAACAGTTTAAAATGTGGTTGCCGAAAACATGGTTTAAAATGCACAAATTTATGTTCAAACTGTCATGGTTCTGAAAATTGCTCCATATTGAAAAAGAAACCTACGAGGAAAATAATGATTCAGAAGAAATTGTGGATGAAGAACCAACGCAGTCTGGAAATAATGTTAGAGAGGAAGAAGGCGATAGTCATGAAGATTTCGAAGATCTACTAGAATCGGAGATGTTTGACGAATCTAAAGATGAAAAAATGCCATTAAAAAGACAGAAACTAATGGATAAGTGATTAGAATTGAATATAAGGTATTAATGAATGATAAGATTAATGTGTTTAAAAATATTGTAATGAATAACGTAATCAGAATAAAGTATCTACATTTAATTGTACGATTTACATTTATATGTATATCTAATGAAATTTTCTATGACATAAATGTAATTAGTATTAAATAAACTTTTCAATTGAAACAAATTGCAGCAATCACATTTTTTAGATGAAATTATTTATAATAATTAAAAAAAAATTTGAATTCGAGGTTTTTTCGATTTTTTGCATTTTCTGAGAAGATTTACTATAGTAACATATATTTTTTTTCCACCATCGGAAAGTAGAGATTTCAACGAACAGAAAACATACCAACTTTTTGAAAAAAGCTGATATTTTGACGGGTGAGTTTTCGATTGAAAATTAGGGTGTTTTTTCGATATTAATTCAAAATGAGGTGAAAAAATAAATATTTTTAATCAAATAAATTACAGCGTATTTGGGACATAAATAGGTAAGTTTTCACCAAATTTCGTTAAAAAAAAATTGTGAAAGATAAAAATAAAAAAATAAAAACCTGGTTTTTTCAATTTTTCACATAAATTTTGAGGTTATGTGAAAAAAGTGTGAATACAAAAGTTTTAGATGTTTTTATTACCTACAACTTTGCAATTTGACTTTTTTCGATAGGACTTTTAATTTCGCCGAAAATCGATAAAAACCGTTTTTTACCCTTAAAATCTCACCCCCATCCCCTTCCCGACCTCAGATCGCCCGTAAATTATTTTTCCTTTCATTTGTATAATATTCCCCTCCTTTTCTAATGGGTTTCATCCTACTATTATTTTTTATGGTTTTAAAAATTATCGACTCTGGTCTATAAGCTTATTTGAGATGAAAATAAATGCTCCAGAATTCAGAAGGCATCGACAGTCGCTGACGTCAGGAGTCTGCGCAACGCTATTTAATAGACCTGGAAAAATTACTGCGCAAACTCCTGATGTCCGCGGGCTAGAAAATGCGGGAGAATGCTTTCATATAAATATAAAAATAAACCACAAAAAAATTCATACTGTTTTAATTGTCTTAAAAAAATAGGGAAATCAACTAAAAATAAAATGTACGTTCTCTACGCAACCATTGTATGGAATGTTCGGAGTAATAATTTATTATCTCTCGTTTTTAATGAGCTAACACACATCACATGCTCTATTTAAAATAGGCAGAAAATGAGGTCCGTGGTTAGGAAACATTTCAAGACATGAGTATAATTGTCTCTGGAACGGAGAGAAACCGTGGAAAAGAATATCCCAAGAGTCTTTTTAAAATGCATTCATAATTGCTACAACATTCCATAAAAATAATTGTTCAATAGAGATAATTGTTGATATAGGACATTTATGATAGAAAAATTGAGGTATAGGTTCCATTTAAATTTGTTACGTGAAAACCTAACAAGAAATAGTTTATTAAACGTTAGAATAATCTATTTTCACACATTATCTATCTTTTATTTTAGAAACCCCGGCAGAAAATGTACATGAACGTAACACTCGCTAGCTAATGATTTGTAACAAGTGTGGCATTTATAACTCGCTTCCCCTGTATGTCAGAAATATCAAAAAAAATTTAATGTTTTTCGAAAGATTGAAAAAAGTAATTTCAATTTGTTAAAAGTCAATTTTATTATTACCTTTGCTGTTTTTTGCCACAAAAATAAACAACAAAGTTTTTGAATGTATTCAAATTATTGTACGGAGTCTATTAAAATATTTCATTGCCGCAATTACAATGCCATCCCGTAGTTTTCACGTTGAAATTGTAATCCTATCTGTGACACATCTCTAACGTACACAGCTTCTTTGTTTCGAAACAAAGTTTTAATGACACTACTTCCGCTTAAACTTTAACGTCTATTATAAAAGTTATGACGGTTTACAAAGATATTGTCTTCTTTTAATGTCCCAAAGATATTAAACAAATACATGTTGGTATGAAGACAGAAATAAAACTGGAAGATTTGTAGATTGCGTGATATATAGTTTATTACAAACATATTTTTTTGTAAAAGATACAATAAATTTACATGAATTAAACGACATTCCATTCGTCAATTTACGCTAACTTTCTGTCAACATTATCCGCAAAACTGAATTGAAAGAAGAATCAGAATAGAATAGTCTCAAAGTCTCCAGATTTAATACATATAGACTCACTTTTATAGAGAAATCTCTAAAATAATTGGTTTCTCGTATTTTTGTCCATGAAACAGACGAAACACATTTCCTTGTAAAGGCTGCTCCGCATTTTCATGCTCATTATTTAATTTATCGGTTCTATTTGTCCTTTTCTGTTTGCCCTTCACTTTCTCCGTCCCTTGCCTTAATTTTTCTTCCACTGCATTCCAATTTGAGCAGTGGATGAGATATTACTTTTAATATACAATTTTGGTTACTTCTTCAGTTCATTCTGCTCTTCAAGCATTGCCGAATAGAGAACTGGTTGAAATCTCCGAGTTTGACGTCTACATTTTCGCATTTTTTATAGTGGAAGATACTTTTGGAGAAAGAAGTATTTCTCTTGGAGATGTCATGTACGAAGTGGATGGTTGTTCTCAATTAATACAATCGACATGGGATTCAGTACACTCTTCTTCAATCTGTGATATTCTTATCTCCGTATTTCCTTCTTCCTCATTAATAATGTATCTCTGTGTGTTTAATAAAGGAATTGCGAACAGATCAAGGAACGGAATATAAAAATGAAATTATGATGTACAATTCTACCCTTTATTACCGAGTTGTTTCTTAACAAAAAAAATCCGCTGTCACAAGTTGTAATAAATTCTAGACACTTTTGTCACCAGTGTAACAAATGGCTATTTTACCATGAAATCAATTGAATTACTTTGCACTACACCTTCGTATAAATCTGCAAAATGCACTGCAAACTCTAGAGGGAAAATCGTGGTAGGTATCTGAATAAAGTTTCGGTAAGCACAAATGTATAAAAAAATATACTAAAACTTTTGTTGTATAAAATAGAACCAACAACAAAAGAAATATTAAATTCTTCACAATAAAAAAATATTACCCACTTATCTACAAATTGTATGTACAAAGGTACGCATGTGCCGTATGATTTCGCCCCTATTTCGTAATTTGACCTGCCTCACTGCGAGAAATACTTATCTATATTAAAAAAATACGAGACAAATCGACTGCCGCTAATTTTCATATTTGACGAATGTCATTGTACTTTATGTAAACAGAAAGTGAAAGTGGAGAAATTAAAATCCTGGTGATTTTGAATATAAATCTTATCGGTACACAGTTTAGTGTGTATTACAAAATTTCCGAGTTGCAAATTTGTTTCCTTCGAATAAACTGTAATGTTTATTTATTTAGCTAGCTATGAGTAAATGATATAACCGCGTCTGAAAAAAGAAAATTATTTAATCGTGGGGATTTTACGGAGACAAAATAATACGCTCCGGGCAATAAAGCGGTTTCAGCCATTCGTTTTAGATTTGCCCAAGAGTCTGATTTGTAGAATATCACAGTGTCATCAGCGAAACTCGATATTGTACCCTTCAAGTCCATATTCAAAAAACTATTTATATAAATTGTAAACAAAAGCGGTCCGAGAACAGAGCCTTGTGGTACCCCATAGGATACTGTCCTCGGTTCACTGATGACATCGCCGATTTTTACCTGTTGCTGTCGGTCTTTCAGGTAACTGCTTAATAAGTGGAAGATTTTGCCTTTAAGTCCATATTTCTGCAACTTATACAATAGTATGTCGTGCGATACAGTATCGAAGGCTTTAGAGAGGTCAACAAATATAGCTAAAGCGGGTGTTTTTTGAGTCAACAGCCTCATAAACTGTTTTTCTAAGAGAACAAATAGCATCTTCTGTTGATTTGCCTTCGCTAAAGCCGAACTGATTGTCTGAGATTACGTGATATTTATTTAGGAATTTTACGATTCGGCTTTTTAGTATTTTTTCCATGATTTTTGACACCGAAGAGATCAAAGATATTGGACGGTAATTTCCTACTTCTAATTTAGATCCTAACTTAAATAAAGGTTTCATCATACCAGTTTCCAGACACTTAGGATACTAACCCTTGTAAAAGCATATATTTATTATAGTAGATAGAGGTTTATATATTAAGTCTGATAATTTTTTCAAAGTTTCCGCTCGCAAACCATCAACACCTGGAGATTTTTTATTTTTTAGTGATTTCATCATATTTTGTACTTCAATTTCATTTGTATTATAAAGAAACATAGTATTATGTAGTTGAGAAATATGTTCGTTAAAATCATCAGTACTGTATTACACTTGACCGGCGCTTACAAGATCAGCAATGTAACGGGTTTATTAATGATTATAATACAGGTTGGCAAATTAGTTATGGCAGTTGACGATGCATGAGAAATCCATACAACTTGACAACGTTGTAAACGCAGTTACCGGGAAGAGCAGGCGACGTACATTCCGCATGCAAAGTTTTAAAGGTTGTGAGACTACTAATACGTACGGGGGTAACACAATATTTTGAATTTGGATTTAAAAATAATAAATTGGGGCACATGTATAATGGTATATGAAATCGAGTTTACAAAACAAAATAACATTAATGTGTTCTTTATTATTAATTAAATAAATGAGGAAATAAAACCATTATATTTTTCTATGAAAATTGTTTTTTGTACATATATATAATTACCCTTTATTATTTTATGTGATATAAATAATAAATAGATTTCAAGAAACACAAACTTTCACCTTTACTTCAAATTAATGTCTTTCAAGTGGTACCTCCAATTGGAAGTCAGGTAGATTTTGTAGATAAAGAGTATAATATGATAAGGATTGTTAAACGACTTTCTAAATTTAACAATGGACAACAATTTTTCCTATCTGTTCGCACTAATAATTAATGACATACCTACCTGTTAAGCTTTCTAAAATTGTTATTCTTAATAATATGTAGTATATAATAATGTAAATATTCGGGTTTATACATAAAATTTGAAAAACAAATTGGGTAAATCACATTTAGAGATGGTCTAATAAGTATACTAATAATGTAAATAAAATATTAAAGCTTTTTTGTGGTAGATATTTCTACTTTCATATGTAAGTTTTTGGGTTTTGCAAATATTTACCATAAAATTAGAACATCCCTTCACACTTTTTATAGAGTTAGGACTGGCAAAACAAAAAATCTTGGTTCTGGGTGCCGTCAATTATTGTTTATTTAGAACTATGTACAGATGTGCTACAAATATTATATTACTCTAGTGGAATTCGTCTCTAATATCTATAATATTATAACATTTACATTTTTACATTTGCTGCGTTTAATGTATTCAGTCATACCACCTACAAACAAGCACTATAATGAAAAATATATTTTAGATGTACAGGGATCATCAACAGTAAAATAATGATGTGCATCTACAAATGATTCTTCAAAATCACTTTCTATATCAACTTCATCATCCTCGCTATCTCCGTCTTCGGCCAAATTAATAATAATATTATGTACAACAACATCTAAAAGTGGTTCATTGTTCATAAATTCATCTCCAATCTTTTTAACATGGTCACATCTAACTTTCCAATCATTTGCAGAGAATTTGTCAAAACATTCATTACAGAATTCTTTAACCTTTGTAAAATTGAAGGTAACATTTCGTTTGGCCACTTATTCTTTAAGTGCCGCCCAAACACTTTCGATCGGATTTAAGTCCGGATGATAAGGGAGTAGCCTTAAAACTTGTAATTCATGTCGAATAAACAATTCATCAATTTTATAAGTTTTATATTGCGGTTTGTATATTTTTGCAAGGTGATAGAAATCCGGTTTTAACATTTGTTCACTATAATATATGTTTCTTTCAGAGAGCCATTTTTTTAATTGTTGTTTAGTCCAAGCAGTCGTAGGTAATTTTCCATTTGGAACATTGTGATATGAAGCGTTATCAATTACCACAACATCGTGTTTTGGTAGGTTTGGAATAAGTTTTGCTTGTACCCACTTCTCATAATATTCGTAGGCCATTTCATTATGATAATCTCCTGTTCTTGACTGGGAGCTCCACATAATACCAGCATTAGATTCAAAACCATTTTTACTTTCTGTATGCACAATTATGAGCCTATTACCTCTTGAAACGGGTTTTCTTAATCCTTCGTTACTCTTGTCGCTTCATCCTTGAAGGTGCGTGTGACATAAATGAATGTATGTTTCATCCATATAAATGATAGGTTTGTTCCGTTCTCTGCACTTTTTTATGTTTCTTAAATATAGTAGGCGTAAATGTCTGATTTCATGACATTCCATCAACAAACTTCTGTTGTTTTTCATGGTGGTCCAACGAAAACCCATAGAATGTATTTGTTTCCGCAGATATTAGCGACTTTCTGCGAAGCCATAACTATCTGCAAAGGTTTGGTGTACATTTCTTAATGTGAGTACTTTTTTCTCGGATATGTGATAATTTATTATGCACCTTCTAAGCACAGTTTTGTCTAATTGATCCATACGGATACTGGACGTTCTTTGTTTTTCAGTAGGCACATCAGTGTCAGCATTACTTCCTGTCAGAGCTTCTTTTTTAATACGGGAAAGCGTTCTTCGGCTAACTTTCGTAGCAGCAGAAACTAGTTCAGTGACCTGACAATAAAATAAGTCGATATAAATGTTGTACTAAAAGTTTTACCCATGTGTATTTTTATACAAATAAAATGAGGAAGTAGTTAAATTTGTTTTCAGTGACCGTTCTTTCAAATAAAATTTTTTGTCGTGGTTTTCGGCCATTTAAAAGAAGTATTACATTCAAAAATACTATATTACGTTTCAGTTCATTAGTTGTTTTAAACGATCTTTAGATTTTAGTTCAAACATATTTTAATATGACCAAACCGCAATTGTAACTGAAATCTTAATATGTTTCAAAACAAATAATAAAACGGAAACGTAATAGAGATAGGTATGAAATGAATATAATAATTATAATTATAAGTTAAAAAACCTATTACATTTAAATAGCTATCTTACACAAAATAAACATGTGGCCTTTTATATACTCCTGTAGACAGAAACAGAATAGTTATTTATGCAACAAGTGCATAGAGTGTTGCTTTTTTTCACGAATGGAAAAATTGACGCATGAGCCGCAGACATGCAAAAACCAAAAAAATTCTCATTTAGGTTGCTCTAAATGGACTAAAAATGGCGTCGATTTGTTTGTAATGATGACATAACGGTACATAAAATTGACTCATGAGTGCATAAAATACTTTTTCTACTCCCGTATCATAATACGCGAATTAAATATCTGCTTCCGTTTCATTAATATTGTTCATTTTAACACGGATTTTCATTTCGATACAGATTTTGGCCAATGAAAATACGTACTTGTCATTATGAAACGAATTTTCGGCCAATAGAAACAAGTACTTGGGGATAATCAAGTGGTCTATGTTTCTACATACCTACTTACCTATTTGAAATTTCTCAACGCGTCAAAAGTAGATAACTATAAACATGTCGTGTAGTGAAGAATTATCTTGTACACCACCAGAAATTTCTGATAAAGCTAAAAGTGTCTGTGAAAATTTAGTTCAAACTTAATCAAAAAAAATCCATGACAATGATTTAATTTGCATATGCATAATGTGCGTACTTTTTCATACAAGTCTTCGTAGCTTAGTTGGTAACGCTTGCGGTCGTGGCGCATGAGTGCGTTGCAGATCGTGGTTCAGATCCTGGGCGGGTTGAAAGTTTTTTTTTGGAATATAATGTATTTTCTTGAAAGAAAAACTAATTGCATTAATGAAATTGACTGTCTCGACCCTTACTTCGTGGAATATGCTCATATTAGTGTTTTTAAATGAAACTCAAGGTTTCTAGTTAATTCCACAATATAATTCAAGTTATTGAAAATTCTAAAAAATTGACAATTGTTTCGATAAATCAATATCATCGTCAGAATGACAGAAGTTACATTTCATTTTATGCCTACCTGATATTTAGTAGTTAAATATCAGGTAGGCATAAAATGAAATGTAACTTCTGTCATTCTGACGATGATATTGATTTATCGAAACAATTGTCAATTTTTTAGAATTTTCAATAACTTGAATTATATTGTGGAATTAACTAGAAACCTTGAGTTTCCTTTAAAAACACTAATACTAATTGCATTGGTTGTATATTTCTCTTTATCAAAGTGGAATCATTGCAATTAAATAATGCTATTTTTTTACAGGTTGCCTTAATTATGGGAATTATAGGAGCTTGTTTGAAATTATTTCTTGTTTTCATTTTATTATTTATCGGTCGTAGAAAAAAATAGTGTATGCAACTCTCATGTAACGGTTATTAATACACTCGCATAAACCATACGAAACTCGCCTTCGGCTCGTTTCGTATCCCGGTTAATGCTCGTGTATTAATAACCTTCATTACATGATCGTTGCATAATATACTATTGTCTCACCCTAATGTCACTTTTTTGAATCGTTCAACAAATATTTTATGTACGAAAATTGATTTAAAAAATTTACTATTGAGTGTAAATTTGTTAAATAATTACTTTGGTCTTAGAATTTTATTGCAATAATTAAAACTTACTTTTGTTAATGGAATTGTGGACTTCCCATTGTTTGCCTCTTCGGGCATGAAATTTAAAACGTTCATAATTATTTCACTCAACTTTTTATGAATAACTTTACTTTCTGGAGTCACCATAACTAGTTAGTATTGCACAACCCCGGCAATCACACTTTTGTCTGAACTGTACTGTCGAAACGAAGCTTACGAATTCTGCCAGCGAAGTGAGCTCTTGCAATCCGCATACGTCTTTGCTACGGCGCATTGGAAGCTGCTAAACTTCCGACTGCCAAAATTAATTCGCCAATCTGTAAGTACGTATCGAAATGTAAGTAGGATTACTTGAAAGTGTTATTTACATTGTATAAATAAATCTCAGTGATACATTTATTCGATGGTTTCATTTCTCCTGAAGTCCACCTTTGAGGATATGTACCTCCATATATCACACCTCCTTTCATCTTGCCCTTCCTTCCCTTAAATTAACGAGGTTATTTAGTTTGATTACTTGGTATTTTAATAATTGTCGATGATCCTAATTCTTGTACATCATCTACCTCCGTTTTAACATGTTAATTACATCGGCTGACATCTGAAAAGCAGAACAATCTAAAATATATTAATTTATAGAATTTTTCTAACATCAATAGTATTTATATTGACCCAAATAAAAAATATTCAAATTTTTAACTTTTCTAAAATCGCCTGAAGTTTTGAAAATTTACTAATATCAATGCCTTGTTCAATACTTAGCATTGAACTTATCATAGAATTGTTTGCCACATTATTTATTTATTAGCAACGTTAAGAATGAGATTTTATATTACATTGGGAGTAGGCAATTGTTTCCTTGGTTACAAAAATGTTTTTTTAAATGTAATCAGAACAAAAATAAATGTATGAAAACATCAAAAGTTCTACTCAAATTTATTATAGATAGATTTCTTCAAATCATTCAATAAGCTAATTCCAAAAAATAACCTAATAAAACATTTCATGAATATTTTAAGCATTTTTAATTTAAATAAAATAAATGCAGTTTCAAACACACTAACCGATTTAATCGGTAACAAAATATTTTCAGCATTTTTAAAATTTCCATTTTTATCGTTTTTTTTCATTGTAAAGTAGTTTACGATGAAAATTCCTTTGTTTCAGGACTCGAAATCCCACACTGGCGACGAAGAAAACGGCAACGTCGATTTAGAACCCGACGACCACGATTTCATGGAAAACGGCCGTGACGGTCTCACAGGCACTCCCGATTCCAACGATAAAGAATTAGAAGACCTCATGGACGTCCAAGTAGCACCGAAGACATGCATAATGCACGCGCTGAGTATCGTCAGCGCAGCACCTCCTTCTCAGCCAGGTTCGACACCGCCGCCTCTGGCTGCTATTGCCCCGCACACTCCGAACGGGGACGGGTGGAAGCCCCAAGGCCACACGGGACTCTTGCCCAAGTTGGAACAGCAACCTTATTAGTTCGTTTTCGTTTAATGTTGACCGTATCGTAGGTTAAATTAAATAATTATGTCGTTATCAGAGTATGCGTTAGGCCAGTGTTTTTGACATAGTTATCAGAAACGTCTTAACATATCAAAAATTGCATATCTTGTGATAGAAATACAATTCATGCCAGTTATTTTTGTCTTGAATGCAATTATTGTTGCAATGTTGAACACCTGTTTCATTTAAGCTGCCCCAATGTTCATCTGTGACCACCTTCTATACTTTATCTTAACTCAGGGCATGTTTTTAATCATTATACGAAAATTGCGTCGTAATATTTTTATGAAAATACCACGGATATTATCACAAATAAGTGCAGCTTTGATGTTCAATTTATGAATCGCCCTATATATATATTCCAAGAACGATGCTTCATAATCAACCCAAATTTATTTCTCACATAATTTATATCAAGTTTAAATATTATAAATCAAATTTTATATAAACAAACTGTCGCGTTTCCAAAGTTTGTATTAGGAACACTGGCCTATCTGTACTTTATTTACCTTTTGGTTTAATTTGTACCCTTTCCCATTTCACCCTATTTAATATTTGATGAGGGTCGAAGTGTGTGTAAGTACGTATTCCGCATATCTCTTAACCAATTAAAGTATGTGTGTCAAAGCATGTGTCGACAGTTTTGGAAAAGCGCCAATATTATAAATATATAATCTTAAATACCATATTTTGAATTAAGCAGCAAATTTTTACACATAGCAACAGCGTCAGCAATAATGAATAAAATAAAATAAACATTATCGATAAATCAGTAGAAAGCGACAGCGAAGTGACATTAACAGCACATTCAAGAGACATATGCTATGGATGAGTTTCAACAAGATAATATATGCCAGACTATCCAAAGAAAAAAACCACAATGATGAAGCAAACTAACAGTGAAATAGAGGAAGATCCATACCATAGAGCCACTGTGATATTCTTCCAACAGCTTGTCTTATTGGAAATGCTTATTCAGATAACTATATAAAAAAAACCAGAAGGCGTAGAAGTGAATAGAGTACTAAAACTAAATAAAGCACTATAGTCTAAAAGAATTCCCTCGATGGTGGAATCGAACATTTAATACTTTTGCAACTGTACAAGGTCTCGAAAGATCAAAAACAAAGTGGATGTTTATATGTTGATGAAAATATAAAGTTAATGTTATGGATAGATGATATTTTACTGTATGGAAACCAACAAAAAGTTAATAGTTTATGCAGAAAACTAAACGAAAAAGTTACTATTTGTAATTAAATTGGTTTGTGCAGCTTTCACACTTTTTGTTATGATGGATCATACTTTAGAAGAAATGGCTGATAAGCAAATAATATACGGGGAAGCCAGAAAGAATAGTAGACGTTCCGAGCGCTTGTATATTTTTTATTGTCATTAATTCTTTTGTTAATAAAATCCCAAGTTTGGAAAAGTATTTTCAACAATCCTCAATCAATGTTTTATATGCTTTGCTGTTTCACAAATTAGTTCCTGTTACATATTCTAACCATTAGTAGTTTGGTAGTTATTAAAAAACATTCAAGAAAGATATTTTTTTATTAAAAAGTGATCTTGCCGACTTCATAAAAACATTAAATATCCTGAAAATTACAAGTTTTTTGATAAGTAAAGGTTATGCGTTTTTCACGTGAAAACTATTGAGGTATACAAAATCAAATAAAAACAGCTTCAAATGCCAGTGGCGTAAAAAATGGGAGGGGAAAGGTGACATATTATTCCAAATGTACACCACTGGATCAAGAATTGAAACATGTTTTTCCATAAAAATAATGCCCTTTTACATTTAAAAACAACCTGCTAAATGTCAGAGCAATATATTCATCCATTTTGAAGTTATCAAACTAAAACATTATATATTTTATAACTTCAACACCCTGTATTTCGAAAAGTAAATGGGTTGGACCCCTCAATCCCTATATCATCTTGTCCAATTTTACTAGAGGTATCTACATTAAAACGTTATAAGTGTCATTTGAAAACACCCTGTATAAACGACTGAAAACAGTACAATGCAAAGTAGGGTTTTGAGACTGAGCGCAAAATCCCGGTATACAATAAAAAACGCAAAACGCAAATCATGGGCTAGGTATCATCGCTAAATTCAGATACACCAATGACCGAAATTTGGAAACAAGTAAGAAGAATATCTGGCATAAAAAGCAATAATAAAATTAACAGACTTGAGGTCGAAGGCCACACTTTAAATAACAACACTGACATAGCAAACGCCCTCGCTTACGTCTACGAACAGAGCTCCAACGAAATCAACCAGAACATATCACTTAACCTTCACAAGGAATTCCAAGATCAAAACAACTTTGATATTAAGGCGGAAAGTAATGGTCCACTAAATTTACCTCTAACCTTGGCAGAATATCACGAAGCATTATCAAGCTTCAAATATTCCTCTCCTGGACCTGATCACATTCCTATTATTTTCCTCAAGCATTTTCCCGAAAGAGCTCATCAACATCTACTCCAGATATTGATAATTATCTGGTTACAACATAAATTTCCGAAAACTTGGCGAGAGTCGCTAATAACCTCCATACATAAGTCTTGGACTCTGAAATCAAATCCCCAATCTTACCGCCCTATTTCGCTCACATGTATCATGAGCAAATTAATAGAAAATATGATTAACAAAAGATTACTATGGACACTGGAAAAACGCAACCTATTAATACCGGAGCAGAGTGGCTATAGATCAGGAAGATCAACGTTAGATAACGTCATTGATTTTGAAAGCTAAATGAATGGAGCGTTTGTACTAAAAAGTAAATGCTCAACGGTATTCTTCGATATTACTAAAGCATTGGCCTAATTATTTTATTAAACAGCTACATAGTTGGGATATACAGGGACATTGCCTATTCTTCATCACAAACTACCTACAGGAAGTTAAAGTAAACAACGCAATGCCTGACTTAAGATTTCAAAAAAACGGCATTCAACAAGGTTCTGCACTGAGCCCGACCTTATTCGTAATAGCAATGAACGATGTTCTACAAGGATTAAAAATGCCACTTAGAGCCCGCTTATATGCCGACGACCTGGTCGCTTACTGCAAAAGTGAGAACTTTAAAAACAGTCAGTAAATCGCGCAAGAGTTCCTCTCCCATTTAGAACATTGGACAGAACGAACAAGCTTCATATTTTTAACCGAAAAAGAAAATTCCAGAGCGCGTAAATCTACGCTAGTATGGAGAATATTTACAAACTGAGGCAGCTGTTACATTCTTAGGAATGACTTTTGATGAATCTCTTAACTGGAAATGCCACATTAACAATCTCATCCTGACTTCTCAAAAACGACTGAAGCTCTTTAAAATTCTGGCTAATAAAAATTGGGGTGCTGATCGAGAAACTCTGCTCACGCTTTATTGTACAATAATCAGGTCCAAGCTAGATTACGGTTCAATTGCCTATACGACAGCGACTGAATCACTCTTAAACCGGATAAATAGCATTCATAACACGGCTCTACGCATAATAACAGGTGCATTCCGCACTACATCAATCGAGAGCCTATATAGTGAAGTTGGAGAACCATCGCTAGAAAACAGAAGAATGTACCTAAGTCTAGTGTATGCAGCTAAAATAAGGCAAAATCTCTCCAACCCTACCTATCAAAATTGCACCACAGAAAACTTCCCCAACCTGTTCCAAAAACCAAGAACGTCCAAACCTTACTATGTCCGAATTAAAAACTACCTAACTAAACTTAATTACTCACTTCCAGAATGATATCCCAATGAACATAGTTCAATTCCAACCTGGCAAATCAAAATTCCAACTTGCATCACCAGTCTTTCTTCCTATAATAAATATTCTGAAAATCCCTACATTATTAGATCTACGCTAAACAGCATACTAGAAAAGTAGTTCCCTAACTACTTCCACATTTATACTGACGCCTCAAAGTCTAATAAAGTCGGAGCTGCTGTAGTGACCACAACCTCGACCTACATGTTCAAGCTCTCACCAACCTGCTCTATCTACTCAGCAGAGCTGTATGTACTATATGAAGCGTTAATCCTCATAAATGCATCTGATGCACATAACCACTTCATTCTTTCGGATTCCCTCAGCGCTATAAAAGCCTTACAAGCCACTTACCCAGATCCTCCCATTGTGATAAAAATAAAACAAGAACTCTACTTTGGCGAACAAAGCTAGGGGAAATCCGTGTAATTTGGACCACCTAAGCAGAAATCAAGATGAGTTTGATATTTGTGATAACAGAATATTAAAAAAAATTCTTGTTTTTACCCATTAATTACAATTGACATTCCATTTCATAATGACGGAACTAGAAACAATTCAAATGAAAAAAAAATTATTGCAAGTTGAACCGTTCGTGTAATTTGGACTGTTGGCTTGTAATTCGGTTTTATTTGTCGTGTAATTTGGTGTTAATATATTTTAGTCTCAAAGTATGTCAACACAATAAAAAAACAGACAAATAAAGACAGATATTTTTATTATTCTGCCATTAACATAGACAGTTATTGCAGTAATAATAATTGACATCAGTTATGGTAGCACAATCTTCATGTGCCCAACCCTCACATGTTTTGCACTGAATCCAATCTGCATCATAGTTTTCATCGCAAACAATGCAACAAATTTGATGACCAGTGCGGCATTTCTCATTTGTCTTTGGATGACATTTTTCCTCGTTGATTTTCGTCTTTTTGCCCTCGTTCTCTTTCTTCTTTTTTTCCTTGTTGCTTTTCTCCTTTGTCGCTACTAACTTACGTTTATGTTTGTTTGTTTTGGGCGTTTGTTGGATTTTCAACTGTTCTTTATAAGGTGTTGCAGTTAGAACCACTCCTGAGACATTGATCCGTTTTTTCTTTCGTGGTCCCATTGATATCCCACTTGATGACGGTAGAGGATGAATTATTTCCACTGGGATATAATACTGGTTCTGTGTAGACTGTTCGGTTTCGAGGTCGCCTAAATTCGTTGTTGATGAGGAAGATTCAGAAATTTTTAAAGGAGTAGTTTCCAGAATAGATTGTGATGTGGATGGGGCCAATACAGAAATATTTGAGAAAGTATCTCCTTGATGCACAGGATGGGATGTGGAAGGAGAAGATTCAAAACTTTTGATGGGAGTAGCTTTCACGACAGGTTGTGATCTAGTTGGAGCACATGCAGAAGTGTTTGCTTGATGTACAGGATCTGATGTGAATGGTACAGATGTTGTTATTGAAGAATTTTCTTGCTGGAAAGGTTGTGATTTGAATGAGATACCTGTAGAAATATTTAAGGAAGTATTTTCCATCAGAACTGATCGTGATGTGGATGGCTGTGTTTCATTTGTAAGCAAATTTATGTTTTCTGATGAAGGGGAAGGAGCAGAATCAGTTACAGAAATGTTAATGTTATTTTCATCTGAATCAATTGGTCGTTCGGATACTGTCGCAGCTGCAAAATCTACATCGCTGTAGACAAAACGGTCAGGAGGCCATAATCCTGTTTTCCGAAAACTGTCCATAGCTGTCTCCATAGCAGCTGCTCTGGGAAGCGATTTGCCTACTAGACCGCTAATACTATCAACACTCACATTTACCTGGTGTATCGTATAATTTTGAAGTTATTGCGGAAGCGAAGAAAGTATTTAATGGTTTAAAGAACCCAACATCAAGGGGTTGCATCTTATGTGTGCAATGTGCAGGAAATGAAAGCATGATAACACCATGATTACGAGCTAAATCTAATGCTCTCATACTCTGAGTATGACTACTGTGTCCATCTAATACGATTAACACCTTGTCCTCTTTAGATGGTTTGGCATACTTTATAAAATGATCCAGCCAGTGATAAAATTCATCAGTATCCATCCACCCTTTGTCTTGGCACTTAAATAAAGTTCCTGGAGGTGCTCCATACGTTAAACTATCCTTCAGACGCTTCCTGGCAAAAATAAGCATTGGAGGAATAAAGCTTCCAGTCGCACTCATTGCATACATGCCAGTAACATTTTGGCCTCTTTCGGATGACGTTATGGCGCCTATCTGATGTTTCCCTTTTTGAGCAATTATTTTCTGTGGTTTCTGGACAACAGTGTGGGATGTCTCATCAGCATTGAAAATACGATCTGCGGAAATAGCGTTTTCTTCTATTATTTTTTCGTAAACGTCAAAAAATGTATAAACAACAGTTTTGTTGAATCCTGCAGCTCGTGCTAATGACGTTGCTTCAGGGAGACGCAGACTTATGTTTTGATGTCGTTTCATGAAGCCTGCGTACCATTCTTTACCAGCTGATTTTTTTCCGTCATTAAATCTCGTCTTAATATTATTCTTCTCGGCTATTTCGTACGCTAGTTTCATCAGCCTTTCACGTGTTAGTCCATAAAACATCCGCTCCAACTGAAGAATGTGATTAACAAGATATTTTTCCACTGCCGGAGGTAAATCTGTTTGCCTTCCGATGATATAACTGCTTCCAGTGGAATATTTATTTCTGTTCCCCAATCTTCTTTTTAACGTTGTTTTTGGAATTGAAAATGCTTTTGCAGCTTCATTTATACCCAGCTGTTTTAAATTAACAGCTTTCATTGCAGCATCCATATTTTCTGGTTTCCATTTACCATAAACTCCTTTACTTTTTCTCTCAGATCTCGTTGACATCCTTAAAAAATAAAAAAAATATTTTGTAATTGAATACGTGTAATTCGGACCAGGGCTAAATTACACAACAGAGATTGGACCAATTTACACGATAGTAATATTTTCGTCATATTTGTTTTTCTAAGTGAGCTAATAAACCTATCCACTTCTTGATCATAGTATGGCTTTCGTAAATATGTACAAATCAACCTAATATCATTGATATTTTAAAATATATACTCACTTCGTAGAAATTCAGACACAAAAATAACCTAACCTTACAACACAACACGTGCTACAAATGAACTTACTGGCAATATGTGAGTAACTAACTGATTCGATTGACAAAGGTTCCTGAGTGCACCTCGGTTGGGGAAGGTTTGTAACGAAAACAATCTTACTCCGTTTCCAGAATTATCGAATTGGTCCGTTTTGCACAATGGTCCAAATTACACGGACTTCCCCTATAAGAATGTATTCATATGGATACCATCCCATATTGGAATTCATGGTAACGTAGAAGCAGATGAATACGCCAAAGAAGCCGCAGACAGTGACACAACCGAAACTATCAGACAGCGAGTGCGGATATAAAATGTACAATAAAATCTAAAATAAATAGTGAAAAGTGCTACAACCAAGTTAAACCAAGTGAAAGTCAATAAAGCCTCGGTCTGCATTACCTAAAAATCGTCGAGACCAAGTCTTACTAACTCGACTACACACTAGACATCTTTTCAGTAAAGATCCTAAACCAAGATGCAACTATTGCAATGAACTACTCTCCGTGAAACAGATACTTACTCAGTGTTCGCAATTAGCAGCGAAACGACAACAGGCCCAACTTCCTTCTGGTGAACTTGCAGACATATTGGGATCATCATGTAATGTGCACAATTTAAAAAAGTTTTCCAAATCGTTAGATGTTCTGGGACTCATATACGAGTAGACATTATTTTATGTATAACTTGCTTTTTTGTAAACCTTAATGACGCTAATGATCCACGCGGTTGATGCGTATTATTAAATAAAAAAAATTTCATGAATAGATTTTAAAATAAACCTGGTATCTAGGGTATTATAAAGAAACTAACGTATTATATTTTGTAAATATATTATGTGTTGTTAATAATTTGTAATAATAGTTTAACTTAAAGGAAGCTTAATGATACGATAAAGGTTTTTAAATCGATTTAATTTCACGAGTATATAAAAAAATTTATTACTCGTGTTAAGAACTATTTGTTCTACGTCCAGAATTATTTCATTGGTATGTTTACAATTTTTATAACTGATTCTCATCAAATATTGATAGGTTTGAAACATTTCACTATTTAATTAATAGATAACAGAGAACAAATGAAAAAAAAACATCTTGAAATATGTATATATATTTAATTTATTACATTGATTTATATAAAATATTGAATAGTAAAATATTGACATTATATTATAAATATTTTCAGCGCATTTTCCAATTTATGTTATTTCATTCAATCAATAATTCAAAACAAATTTAAAAAATATATTGAATTGTTGATTAGGTGAAACTTAAAATAGGGATTTATCTACCACTGGACCATTTCTTAAGATAAATTTATTTCGCTTTGAGTCATATACAACTTTTCGTGATAAGATAATCTTGTAGTGAAAAGAAAACAATCTTAGTCTTGTAAATACCTCTGTGTAAAAAAATAAACGGACATATCATATACATATACAAAGAAAAATGATTTATTTGTAAATTTTTGGAGAAAAAATAAAGATCTTTAGAAATGGATGTCAAAGACATTTATGTGTTGTTTATTATTAGAAACTAATTATTATTGTAATCTATTCAAATATTTAAAAAGCATCATTACTTTTTTATAATATTGTGTAATTGGGTATGTTAGTGTAAACATTGAACACATAAAAAATGCTACTAAAACAGTTGAAAAACATTGAGTACACCTATAATGAGTTGATATCGAAGACAATACAATAGATAGACAAAATGTTTGATTTATAAATCCCATATAATTGTAGACATATATTGTTTTAAAATTGTGATGAGAGAAAGACAGGACTCGCTGGCAACGTTGTAAACAGAGTTCCAATATGTTCACCAATCGCGTAGATTGCGTAGAGTTTTAAACATAACAATAAAAAATACGTGAAAATTGGTATATTTTTTAGTTATATGATCGATGTTGAAATATTTAGGGTTTTCCATTTCAATTATTCTGCTTCTGTAGTTTCAGTCATCAGATTAATTGAATCCTTGATAAATGCCCTTTTTAATATAGAAATGTGAAAGATCCCCGACACTGTCCCATGGTCAGCAAACTCAAAACATCGAGTAAACATTATTACATGATCAGCAATTGATTATTATATAGAATTCATTTTTTATTGTTAAAAAGTTAAAAACCGTTTATTATTTTGTCAAGTTACTTTTGTATTTCAAAATTTGATTTGCTTTAAATTTAATTCAAATAAACATTTTTTTAAATAGTTAAAAGTGTCTCGAATGATATTTCTGGCGCTGCAAACAGGATTTTTGTTTTATTGAAATTTACGTGTCTCTACATCTAAAGTTCATTGACACGGGAACAATATAAGGTACAGTACATATTAAATAACAATGTAAATCACAACAGTGTTACAAAATTAAAAAATTAGATTTATAATGAGTTGAGAAGGCGGTAGTCATTAAGAAAATGTATCACGTTACTAAATCTGTTGGTTGAGCCAATGATATTTCCAAGTGTTCCATTAATATTATCGACGTCTTCCAGCTATCTGGTATTGGTGGCACTTCAATAGAATATGTTCAATAGTAAATCGAGTATCTGTATAGAATTCGTATTTAGGAGGATCTTCTGAGGCCATAAGATATCTGTGGTTGAGGCGAGAATGCCCTATTCGTAGTCTGTGTACTATAATTTTGTTTTTCCTAGTCATTGGGGGGAATTTAGGTGTGAAAACGGTGGGTTGTATTGAATAGAGTTTAGTATCTAGTTGATTCCAGTGATTTTGCCAGTTTTGGAGTGTGAGTTGCTTGACGATGGGTTTCATGTCTTGGGTGAGGTAAACATTTTCTATTTTTAAGTCCGAGGAACATGCTTGTTTTGCTGCTTGGTCTGCGATTTCATTCCCGGTTATTCCCACATGTGATGGTATTCTGATGATGTAAACCAAAATACCATTGGATGCAGTGAATAAATGTTTATCATTGAGTGTATCGATGGGAGAGAATTCTGTGTATACTGCTATATTGCTGTTGTTATCTGTTGGAGTGTTCAAAGCTTTCATTATTCCAAATAACTCTGCTGTATAGACGATGGTAGTGCCGGGAAGTCGGTATCTTGCGACTATAGAATGTTCATCAGTTACAGCACAACCGACACCCTCTGCGTTTTTTGATGCATCGGTAAAAAAAACTTTCTCAAACTGATGAGAAAGTAAAATTCTCCTGGATTGTTACACAAATACTGCCTTGGGTATGTCCAATTTGTGGTAGCGACTTAGAGTAGTATCAAGAAAAGGTAGGTTTATGGTCCATGGCACTATATTGGAAAAATTTATAGGGGCCATTACTGCAAGATCAATTGTTCCCAATAGCGATTTTAGTGATGACACAGCTGTTGAAATTGTTTAGGGATGTCTTTTCAGGGGTACGTGCAGAGTTAATAATACTAATGACAGAGTTGTCAAAACAGGCTGGGATTTTACAAAAGTATGATAGTAGTAGACGCTGTCGACGTATGAAGAGAGGGGGTTCAAATGACTGAAAATGCTTTCGGAAGGACTAGACCTGAAGGCACCAATACAAATACTTAGATCAGTGTTCTGAATTGTGTTAAGAGATTTAAGGTATGAAGTACAAGCTTTCATGTAGAAAATGCTTCCATAATCCAATTTAGAGCGAATGAGGGATCTATAAATCCGTAAGAGTGATTCTTCTTCAGCTCATCATTGATGATGAGCGAGTGATTTTTTAAGATAATCATTCTAATAAGGTAAGTTCCTTTTAAGTTTTGTGCATTTATTAAAAAGAAAGAAATTCTGAAAAAATGCTAGCAAATTGAAGGGTAAGCACATATTTATTGCATCAGATCTTTGCAAGGAAGATAGGGAAGATCAAAAAAACCCTAATTAAGCACCTTAAAGTTGCAAGAACGCAGAAACATACAGCTAAAATTCATGGTAAATATTTAATAGTAAATGGTGTTGAGTATAGTGTTAATCAACTACAGTCTATAGATAACTCAACAGCACCAAACGTTGCTCAACAAACGGAGACGCCATTACCAATTCCAGATCCACCTTCAAGCGAGAGTATTAAGAAAAGAGGGATCCCGTCATCTCTAGATAGAGTTACAAGAAGCGGCAATAAGAAATAACGGTTATAGTGGTACTTACGCTATTTTTCAACTCTACTCTTTATTTATAGAGGTCATAATTGTGGTATATTGTCTTGTTTTTGTATAGTAATAATATATTTTGAACTTTTATTTGTAACGGTCTTAAATTTTGGTATTATTTTGTTTGAAGCTTGTAATATCTCTTAGTACATGTAATAAAATGAATGAGCCATTATCTGTTTGCCATATAAATGCAAGATCTATCTTAGCGAATTTTCTTGCATTCAAAGATGCAGTATTAGACAAATTTGATTTAATTACAGTTTCGGAGTCGTGGCTGAAACCACATATTGTTAATAGATTAGTAAATTTACCGGGATATAAAATGTTTAGACGTGATAGATCTCCGAGAAAAGGCGGGGGTACTGTTATATATATCAAAAATAGATTCAAGTCTAAACTTATTACTAATTTGAATAACATTAATTCCGAACAGTTATGGATTTCGTTTTGTTTTAATAATAAAAATTATGTCTTGGGTTCACTCTACAGACCTAATGATTTTCCTTATCAGGATTTTGCTAATGAATTTGATTTATGTTTAAGCACATTATCGCCATTTTTTGATTATGTTATTTGCGCGGGAGACCTTAATATAAACTTTTTAGACCCAAGCAGCCTACAGTGTAGAACTCTGCAGTCACTTTTTGACACTTACAATCTTATTCAAATTGTTAATCAACCAACAAGAGGACCAAAATTACTCGACGTTATTTTGTGTTCAGAAAATTTAAAAATCAGTCATGTAAATGTTACTAAATGTCCCTTAGTATCAGACCATTCCCTTCCATCCTGTTGCATTGGATCGCTATCTATCAAAAAACCTAAACCGTTTGAATTTACGTTCCGCGACTTTAGGAATTTTGGACCGCATCATTTTCATCAGGATTTAATAGCTTCTGATCTTCAACAAATTTATCATCTTGATGACATTGAAAGTAAAATCAAGATTTTGAATTCAACTATTTCAAATTTATTCCAAACACATGCACCACTGCGTCAAGTTAAAATAACAAGAAAAAAGTCTCCATGGTTAACTGATACATTGAGGGACATGATGAAATTGAGAGATAAAGCATTATTAAAATTCAAAAAAAACAAAAAATGAGAATCATTGGAATTACTATAAATCAATTCGTAATGAAGTCAATCATGCAATTAAACACGAGAAAAAGGCATATTTTGAATTTCAACTGAAACGAAAGAAAAATATCTGGAAAGAAATGAAAAAGCATAACATCATTCATAACAAAAAAAGTTCAACAGTTATTCCTGATCACTTACAAGATCCCGACTCAATAAATAATCATTTCATCAATGGCATTGGGGGTGACAATAACCCAGATGCTGCTATTCTAAGCCACTATCTCTCAACTAAACTACCGAATGTTGATAATTTTAAATTTAGGGAAATTGATGAGTTAAAAGTTTATGAAAAAATACTTTCAATAAATTCAAATGCAGCTGGACCGGATAATATTAATATCACTATGATTCTCTATTGTTGCCCACATATTTTATCATTTATTACTCACATATATAATTATTGTCTAAAAAATTCCGTTTTTCCTTTAATTTGGAAAGAATCTAAAGTTCTACCCATACCTAAGACGGATAATCCTGCTGATTTCAATGAACTTCGTCCCATAAGTATTCAGTGTATCTTTTCTAAAATCCTAGAAAAAGTGATGGATGAACAGATTCGTCAACACATCACTAAATTCGACCTTCTACCTGAACACCAGTCGGGGTTTCGTCCAGGATACACCTGCAATACTGCACTCCTCAAAGTTTTGGATGACATTTATTCTTATATTGATTCCAACCATCTATGCATTTTAATCTTACTAGATTACTCAAAGGCATTCGATAAAATTAATCACCCGCTGCTTTTGTCACTATTTAACTATATGTGTTTTGATAAACAAGCGCAAAAAATGATGCAATCCTATTTAGATCATAGATCTCAAAGAGTATTTATAAATAAAAAATTATCTAGGAAAATTTACCTATGGCGAGGAGTTCCGCAAGGTTCCATCTTAGGACCCTTGCTATTTACCCTATACACCTCCCAATTTTCAAATTACTTTAATTATATGAAGGCTCACTATTATGCCGACGATACACAGTTGTACGTGGATTTTGAAGAATCAGAAGTTGTAAATGCTTGTATGAAAATTAATGAAGAATTAGAGACTATTGTAGATATTTCTAATAAATTCTGCCTAAGCATAAATCCTTCAAAATCAAAAGCTATGCTATTTGGACGTAGAATTGAGAAAAATAAAGTCAAAAGTAAAATACATTTGAAAATTAATAATGATAATTTAATTTTATCTAATTGTGAAAAAAACCTAGGTCTCGTTTTAGATGATTCCTTAACATTCTCTAATCATATCTCATCAATAATTCAGAAAGCGTTTTGCAACTTGAAACTTCTATTCTCACATAGACAATTATTTAATAAAGCAACCAAAATTATGCTCTGTGATAGTCTCGTGCTTTCACAGTTTAACTATTGTGATGTAGTATATGGACCCGCCTTAACACAACTGGATCAAAATCGACTTCAGCGAATTCAAAATATGTGTGTTCGATTTATTTGTGGTATCAGACGTCGCAATCCAACCTCTAAGCATCTTGCAGACCTTGGCTGGCTGAACATAAAAAATAGACATGGATCAGTACTATTTCATAAAATTATGTTTACCAAAATTCCTTTTTACCTATCGAAAAAAATTAAAAAGAGATCAGAAGTTCACAATATTAATGTAAGATTTAAAAATAAAATTAGTATGCCGAAACATAAAACCTCGTTATTCCGATCTAGCTTCTCATATAATATTGCAAATCTGTACAACATAATTCCCGAAGATTACAAAACGTTACCCATTTCTCGATTTAAACTTAACATTAAAGAGTCTCTATTTAATAATAGTATAACGTTGAAATTCTAATTTTAAGCAGGTAAAATTGGCCTTATTCATTTTAATATTTACAGAATTATGTTACATAACTTTTGTTATCTTAGCATGTAAGATATTGTACAAGAGGATATTTGATATTCAGTTTGCGTTTTTTGTTTTCTTAGCATGTATGATATTCTACGAAAGGATATTTAGTTTTGTGTTTTGCGGTTACGTGGAAGAGCGCTACTTAGCTGGTGATTCTAGTACGAAAACACCATCTAAGAGCGAACGTCGCCTTTGCTTGTACTTGTATTCTCATAACAAAGCAATAAAGTCATTATTATTATTATTATTATTATTATTATTAAGTCCATAATCTGCTGTTTCCATGACAATCTTTTGTCAAATGTTACGCCTAAGAATTTTTGGTGGTTAACAAGTTCAAGCGGAGCGGATAAAAGTGGAAAGATCGTACTATTTCTCCTGTTGAAAGGGATAACTTTTGATTTTGGAGCCGAGAACTGAAAGCAGAGATTTATAGACCAATCATGGATGGAATTTAGAGCGTTTTGAAGTAGACAGCATGTGCTTGTTGTTACTTTACCCTGACAATAAATTATGAGGTCATCCGCGTAGAGCGTGTATTTAACTGGGGCAATTATGGAAATATATATATCGTTAATGCTAAGAATAAATAGGGTAGGGCTGAGTATCGCGCATAGTGGGACACCATTATGTGGAAAATAAGAAGATGTTTGCCCATTTGCTGTTACCTTGAAGGATATGTTTGATAAGAAATTTTGTATAAAGGAGAAAATATTACCATGAAGCTTTAAGTCTATTAGTTTTTGAAGGATTGAGGTTTGCCAAACAGTGTCGAATGCACTGTCAATGTCCAGTGTAACTGCTACAACGTCACTTCTATCACTAAAAGATTGATAAATTTATGTTTGAAGCATAACTAAATTATCCATGGTTGATCTATTTGTTCTAAAGCCTGACTGCACAAGGTTAAGTATATTATTTTTTTCGAGAAATCAAAGTAGACGTCTGTTGACCATTCTTTCTAGTACCTTGCATAGTGTGCATGTTAACACTCTGGCTGCCAGAAGGTATTTAGCACATTTTTCTAAAGGGCCTTGTCAGTCAAATAAGACTGACAACTATTTACAAGTTTCAAGCCTTGTCAGTCACATCAGACTGACAGCATATTATATTTTTCAAGCCGTGTCAGTCGTATTTGTATAAGGTTATATGTA
This sequence comes from Galeruca laticollis, assembly GCA_963921935.1. Taxonomy (NCBI): domain Eukaryota; kingdom Metazoa; phylum Arthropoda; class Insecta; order Coleoptera; family Chrysomelidae; genus Galeruca; species Galeruca laticollis. Next base: position 232,543,531 of record OY998177.1, read on the forward strand.
GTTTTAATGGATGGGAATATTCTGTGGCCTGTAGGAAACAAGCTAATAATGTTGGCTTGGCTTGGGACACATGTTTCAATGAGATATCTTTATTACGAAATGTATTACAAAGTTTTATCTTATATGTCGAAAAAAATAACTAATAACTAAGGAAATAAAAAGAATAAAAACACAAACTTTAGTTTATAATGATGGTTTATGTATTACCACCATGAATGCGAACGTGACATTCATAACAAATTGTAGGCTTATTGTCGCAACCATCGCAATAAGTCTTCACTTTCCTCACTTTCTTTCTTGCCTCCGATCTTGGTAAATTTTTTACTAAATTGTCATAGCAACTTACACAATTGCGATGATCTTTTGTGCCTCCTGCATTCCTCTTTTTGAGCAAATGTTTGACTTTTACCGCCTTCACACGCTCTCTGTTTTCCAAACCTAATAAGTTTCTGCAAATTTTTTCACGAAATGCTGTTATTGTTATTTTGGTTTTGGTTTGTAATTTATAAATTATATGAGCGTTGACAATGGCAACTCCAGTCAATAATTCGAATGCTACCTTTCGATACCACTTTATTCCTTTTCTTATAGATGTGCAGTACGAAGACAGCTGATCAGATTTGTCTATTCCAATTTTGCCATTATTGTAATCAACTATAACAGCTGGCTTTTCTCTCACTGGTTCTTCTTCTGATAGTAATCGACGCCTTTTGGTAGGCATAGGACACTTGTCTAAATTGTGCAAGGTTGAAAGCATGAGGACATCTTTGTTTTTTTTAGGTTTCCATTTTGATACCACGATTCCCTCATTTGATTCTAGTCCATAAAATTCATCGATGTTTAGTTTTCGATTTAGCACCTCTTTTGGTATATATTTTCTATTTTTGCGTAATGTACCGACTAGATGTGTTTTTTTCGAAAGCAAGTTTTTGGCCAGAGGGATGCTGGTGTAAAAATTATCGGTATATAATATGCGGCCTTCTTCTAAAAGCCCCTCACATAAATGCATTACTACCTTTTCAGCTAAACCAGAACCAGAACCCTCAGATTTACCGCAATAAATTTGAATTTTCCAGGTAAATCCATCAGGTGAACATATTTTGAACAGCTTTACTCCATATTTATGCCTTTTTCCTGGAATATACTGACGAAATGACAGGCGTCCCCGCCATGGAACCATGCTTTCGTCTATAACCATTTTTTTGCCTATTGTATACACTTCTTGAAAAGTACTTTGAAGTAAATTCAGTAATGGGTTTATTTTTCGCAGTCTGTCATTTTCATTTGGTATACTGTTGTCGGAAAAGTGCAACATTCTAAGTAAAATTTCGAACCGATTACGAGTCATCTGTTTGCTTACTATGTTTTCATAAAGAGGATCGGTTGACCAATAATCACTTAGTTTTGGTCGAATATTTAGGCCCATCCAAATAATAATGCCTAAAAATTTTTCAATTTCTTCGATATTAGTATCTATGTAATCTTGAGGATCTACTTAATACTGAATTGCTTATTACACTTTGTGCATATCTATTCGTTTCCGTTACAATTAAATTCAAGACATCCTCGTTCAAAAATAATTTGTACACTTCCATTGGGGTTGCATCGACAGAAATATTTGTTTGAATTCCAGCCTGTCCAACAAATGTTATATCAGCTTGCTTTCCCTCGTACACTTGCCACTGCATTTCAGAAATACCTACATTATGTTCATCATTATCCTCACTTTCCATAATCTCATCATTCGGTTCAACGTCTTCATAAGCTGTGATATCAAGATCTGACTCACCAGTAGTATCATCAGAGCTTCCTGGAGCATATTCTGAATCTGAGTCGGTAGCAAAGGGGTCGTCATCATCACTTTCATAATTTTCCCAGTATGCATTTAACTCGGCTTCTGATAATTGCCTTTTTCGATTCCTATAAACGTAAGAACGAATAAGTACAAAAAATAATATATTTTAGATACTTACATTGTTATAGAATAATTATTATTATGCTGTAACCACAAACCATATACGCTGTAACCTCACAAATTACACTACATAATCGACTGACATGGCGCCATAACAGAACTTGTCTCTGCTACGCCGCGTCAGTCTTAAAAGACTGACATGACATAGACAACAGATTTGATATCGTTACCTGTATGCGAATAGATACATATAAGAAGCTTCGTCCTACTTTATCTAGATGGCGCAGAGCACGCCTGGCCTGGCAGAAAAGTTTCACTTACGATAGGTGGCTCAAACGGTGAAGTGAGTGTCAGTCAAATGTGACTGACATGGCAGCCAAAGTGTTAACGATATTGGTCTATAAGAATTTGACGTGTTTAAGTTATTCTCTTTGATCGGAATCATGATCGATTCCCGCCATGCATTAGGAAACTGCTGACTACACCATATTCGATTATAAATTATGAAGTTCGAGTAGTTTGATCTTTGACGTAGGATGTAAATGTTTGAGGAAAATTGATGGGATGTTGTCAGGCCCTGCAGCAGTATTTTTTAAAGAGGAAATAACGGTATTTGATTCTTCTAAGGTAAACTGACTGTTGATTGGAAGAAGGTTAGGGGTGGTATTATCGGAATTTTCAGCTATATTTATTCGGTTAGAGGGGGGTTTGTTAATTTTAGTTTTGTTTTCGAAATGTTGGGCAAGAATGTCCTCTATTGGCTGGTCGTTTGGGACAACATTTCCTTGGTGTAGTAGCGCAGGTACTTTATTAGTACTACTGTTTTGGCCTTTCATTCGTCGTACCTTAGACAAAAACTTGAGCTGGGGATGTGTCTGTGGTTATTGTACTGGTAAATTTGTTCCACGAGTCTTTTTTACTTGACTCAAGTATTATCCTAGCTTGAGCTTTGCCTTTTTGAAATTAATTCTATCCAGTTCGTTCCTAGTTCTGCGGTACTTGTTAAGAGATCTGTTGCAATTTTTCACCGCTTGGTAAGAGGAGTCGTTCCACCAAGGAACTGTTTTCTTCGAGGCGTTGATTGAGAGTTTACCTATACATCTTTCAGCGGAGGAAAGCATTGCATACGTGAACTGCTTGACTGCTTCATCTATGTTATCATAGTGGGTAAGATCATCCAATTGTTTCTTGATAGTTTTCTCGAAGAGATCCCAATTTGCATTCTTTATTTTCCATTTGCTGTTTGAGGTTGTGGTTTGTTGTTCGTTGTTAGAAATTAAGATGGGAAAGTGGTTGCTGTCATATAAACTGTCAATGTTGTTCCATGTTAGCGAAGAAGCTAGCCCGGGGTCGCAAATACTCAAATCAATAGATGAGAAGGAGCCAGATTGGACATGAAAATATGTGTTACTGCCTCGTCCAAAGGTTCTTTCGGAGCCTCACATCTGGTTATGAGCATTGAAGTCACCGACTAATATAAAAGGAAAAGGAAGTTGATTAGTTAGATTGCTGAGCTCAGATTCTTTCAAAGCGTAATTGGGAGGAATGTATAAGCTATATATCACAATTCCTTGGGGGCACCATACAGTTACAGCAATAGCTTCTAATTCAGTGATCAGGTGATATTCTTGGTGAAATACATCGTTAGAAATGAAAACTGAGGTTCCAGCAAACAGGATCGACTTCGTACAGAAACCCGAAACAGTTTTCTGGTCAACTTTAGTTGTTGAACGAGAAAATTCAACGAACTAAGACGTAAACAACGTAGTATGCAGAAGACATCCCCCGTGATCATTCTCTTGTAAGTACAATGTTATTTTCTTCTTTATGAACACTTTTAGTGATAGATCAGAAAGTAACTTACATTTATTGCTGTCAAATGTTTTCATCAATCCACTAGACAATTCTAATACGGCTAATACTTCTCGATTTTCTAAAAATCAAATTTCCGAACCTCGAAAAATTAATACATTCAAACTAACGATATTTCTAACTCTTCCGGAATTTAATATGGGAGATAATATCTCGACTTTCATAAAATCAGTAGATAAATTAATTACGTTTCTTAGGACCTATAATCTTACTCAACCACAAAATTTATATTAAACGCAAACATTGTTTCTCGTATAAAAGGTGAACATACAGATTTTCTAAGTAACTCAAATTTAACGCTTTGAATAAATATACGTCCAGCTTTACTAGCTAAATACGGCGCCCCGAAGATATTTTATCAACGGTACGATAACAAAACGTATGATCAATATCATCAAAGAATTCAAAATAATCTTAACGATTTGCTTCAACACATAGGTTTAAATGGCAAGATGGAAACTGTAAATTTCAAAACCCCATACTTCAAAAATACTGCTCTCAAAACTTTTTGCAGTGGTATTAACAAGCCCTATTTTCAATATTTATCCCACTTTAAATAAATTCTCTTGACGTAGCTCTCCCAAAATGTATCTCTTATGATAATCTTAAGAATCAACAATTATACATGAACTTCTTAAGGAGTTAACACAATAAAAAGTTATCTCCTCGAAACAAAATTCCCTTAATCCAAATCACAATAAATCCAATCAATCTTTTACGCAGGACCCTACTAGACCGAATACTACATTTTCTTCTTGAAATAACTTTCATTCAAATGCCGCCATTTCTCTAATAAATTGTTTCCATAATAATAACCCTCCTAGAAATAATCATAGTTTTAATAGACCACAGTCTAATAACACCTTTGGAAACAATCATTTAATAAACCGTATATTAACAATTCTTTCGGAAATAATCCAAATCTTCATACACAGCAATTCCAAAGGAATTTTCAAACTCCTCAAAACTTTCCAAGACCAATGAGTAGTGTACAAACAATTTCTACCGGAAACCAATGTATGAGTACTTCGACAAGAATTTTAATGTCAATTCTGACCAAAATGACAATTTCGTAAATTCTCATGATACTTCAAACTTTGACGATACTAATGAAAATTTTGAGACTAACGCAGACGAAAATTTTTACGAGACCATTTATTAAATGGCATTTCAATAAATCTCAATAATATTCGTAACGATCCCAACTACCATACTTTATTATGCCAAATTCTAAAGTAAAAGTTTTAATAGATACAGGAGGAACAGATTCTACCATTTCTCCTAAAGCTTCCACATTCTTCAACCCAAATCATATTTTTAATGAACTATTTACATTAATGTCCATGAAAATAACACAAAAATATAATTCAAATATCAAAACACCTTTACTTAAAGAATTAAACATTTTAGAACCCATTCACGCTAGAATTGCCGATTGGAGTAAATATTTTGACATACTATCAAGAACTTATTACTTAGAACGCTTACATGCTTTGATAGATTACCGAAGTAAATTACTATCATTACAATACCTTCTCAAAAATTATACAATAAAATTCCTGTTGATATTCTCAACGGCGACATGATCCTTCCCGAAATTATAATAAACAATATTACAATTCCTGAATCTATTCATACTGCCAAAAACGACTACGTTAATGATATTTGTTTACCAAGTCCTTTGTCATTAGAACCAATACATGTCGAAAATTTAGATATGTACGAAATATCTAAAGGTCCAAGTAATGTTGACCCATTGAAAATCCGTACTCAACGTCCAAAACAATAAGAGAAATTACTTTAATGCTCTGCAGTTGTTTTCTATGACGATATCTCTGACTTAACTTTCACTTCCGCCATTAAGCATAAAATACGAACAAAAGATGAAAATCATATTTACGTTGAAGGTTTCCGACATCCGAAAGCAATGCAGGAGGAAATTACGAGACAGCTTAGCAATTACTCGATAAAAAAAATTTTAGTCTCTCAAAATCTCCTTATTCATTTCCACTTTGCATTGTACCCAAAAACCCGACGCTTCTGGTAACAAAAAATTCCGTATTGTTATTGATTATCGTTAATTAAATGAGAATAATGTCGAAGATAAATATATTCTCCCAAATATCGAAGACATACTATACTATGTCCATCAAACAAAGAAAGTAACCTAAAGAACGATTCATGCGTGATCAAAACATGCATTTGGGTCTATTGACTAAAATAAACATGCCTCCTTACGTTGGTCAATCGAATTTAACCGCAACCAGTGCGGTCGGTGAAATTCCTTTGGCAAACCACGTGCACTATCGGTGACAATGTTTGGGAGCACTCCGTTGCTTGGATGGACAGACTTTATATAATCTAGGAAAAGCCATGTATCTTACTACTCTTTATCTAGCTCAAAGTTTCCATCAAATTGAAGTTCATCCAAATTCAATAGAGAAACCAGCTTTTTCCGTACCTCACAGCCACTACGAATTTCTACGAATGCCATTTGGTCCTAAAAATGGACCTTCTCCTCTCGAAAACTGATAGATAACATCCTCAGACCTTTTCTCAATAAATGTCTATATGGACGATCATTAAGTTCACATTGCCGCAATTTTTGAATTTTTTCGGATAGCAAACCCAAAAATTCAGTTAGATAAATCTGAATTTCTAACAAAAGAAGTTGCTTCTCTTGGTCACATCTTCCGAAGGTAAAAGAAGTGCCAACAATAAAGATTGCTTTGAAAAGTGCAAACAACTCTTATACAAAGCCCCAGTTCTCCTGTATTATTGCAAAATAATCATCCAGTCTGTTACTTCTTCCGAACTTTAAATTCAGGAGAGCAAAAATTATTCCTCGATTTAAAGAGATCTTTTGGCGATCTTAGAGTCCTGTAAATATTTGCGTCCGTACTTGTATGGTCAAAAATTCACCGTTCATTCCTTTGTATGGATTTACTAAAATAAAGATGAAATTAATTGTCTCGACCCTTACTTCGTGGAATCTGCTCATATTAGTGTTTTAATTGAAACTCACGGTTTCTAGTTAATTCCACAATATGATAAAAGTTATTGAAAATACTAAAAAAATGACAATTGTTTCGATAAATCAATATTGATTTATCGAAACAATTGTCAATTTTTTACTATTTTCAATAACTTTTATTATATTGTGGAATTAACTAGAAACCGTGAGTTTCAATTAAAACACTAATAAAATAAAGATCCCACATCTACATTAGCCCGATGGAGACCGAAACTTGAGGACTACAATTTTCATGTAACATGAAAAGAAAATCAAGTTGCCAACTTCTACAGCAGTGTTTGGCTAAAGAATTTTCTATGCAATATTTTGTTCACTGTTTCATTCCTTAATATAATCTCCAATGACAGTTAAATCAGCTCCTGCATCCACCAGTAGTGTAAATTAAGGTCCTAAGCAATGTCCTGTGAATATTTCCAAATAATTTTTACAGTAAGATAAAACCGGCAAAGTCGCAATAACTCCAACTAAGCGAGAATCTTTGGTGAGAATAATATTTTGCTATATACAAATGTAAACAATGTGGTCTCTAGTTGTAATGTCTTTGATTGATATTCATTTGCATTTTACACAAATCATTCATAACTTTGGTTAGATGCATTTTAAACATTTAAAATATGAAATTGCATATAGAAAATTATTGTAAAAAAGCGAGACCAAATTATTTAAAGTGTTGTTTGTTTTTTTAAAGAGAAAGTTTGTAGAAAATAACTTCATTTGTAGATTTTTAACAAAAATTGTATATATAAAAGGATTTTCATAATTCACAGAATAACTTGTGAGTTTTTATTCTTCATTTAATGCTCTAATATTTTTTTGCACGAAAGTGTAGAGATGCTTTCTTCTGTGATGTTTAAACCCAGTTTTTGTTGTTTATAATTAAAAAATTATGTATCTGTTTCTAGTTACTGGAAGCTTCGAAGAATTCAAACGTAATTTGTAACCAAAATATTCATCGATAGAAGATGTCACAAAAGACCCGAGCAATTGAACAATTCTAGCAAGTTGTTCTTCTAAGCTTTCTTGGTGTTATATTACTAGTTTACTAATATTTTTATAACTTATAAAGAAAAATGAATGTTGATGTATGCAGTGTGACCAGTGAAAAAATCGTTGTCTTTGTCATACAATCATTAAAAAGAAAGTACGAGTATAAAATATGCCTTTTAACTGACGTTATTATAGAGCTTTCATTTTAGTAGTATCGCTGATGATGTTATGTACGTCTATGTAAGTAAAAGAGTACTCTTATTGGTAATATATGTCCTCCATCATAATTGTTGTTTCATTTTTCCTACCTATGAAATGGAAGCAATAAAAAGACAAATATGTTATCTGCATAATGGGATTTAAAGTTACAGCAAATATCGGTTCGATTTATATATTAAAGAGAGTGGGTGAAAGAGCAGTTAAAGTTAAACTACCCTAATATGAATTTTAATGGTTAAAAAATATATTATTGTTTTTCGAAAATGTTCAGTTGACTAAAAAGTACCGGGTGGGCAAATAAGCGAGGTAAGCGGCTCTGCATAAGAAACTAATGGTTGTAGAGAGTTACGGTAAAGTGGCCAAGGGGAAATGCTGGAAATTGTTTTCAAGTTTCTAATATGACCGCCAGTGGGCGTTTCCACCATCTTCAATTAGATAAAGTTACGTTTCTCGCAATTTTCCCTAACGAATGTAACAAAAAATATTTGCGTTTTTACGTTATAGTTAGGGTGCCCGCCGGGAAAGATGTCGGAAAAACGACTATAAGAAAATTTATTAATAACCACCTGATTTTCGCTGTATCCGTTTATTAAAAAATACAAAATATCTTATTATATTGTCTGACAGAAAATATTTCCCGATTTCCCAGTCTGACGCGTCAAAGTTGTCGATTTCCTGACAACAAAAAATTTATTAATAACCGTCAGACACCTGAAAATTATGTTATACTTGCGAATATCGGAATCTCCGAGTTATGCCAAATGGCAGTATCTAGGTAAAAAGTTTACTACCCCTGAATTTGCCTAGAGGAGATTTAAAGGTTAAGATGAAAGTAGCTTAATAAAGGTTAAATTATGAAATTTAAACAATATAAAACACAAAATAGTTACTTGTTCTCTAAAGAAAGGTTTACATTCCCACTCTCCGCCCTTTAAGGACGCCTACAAGAGCCCTTCGTTGGGGGTTAAGAAATGGTACACATTTATTTATTTATTAAATTCTGAAAATTTTATTAGAAAACTTTGAAAAAAACGTAAAGAATTAAAAAAACAAACCAAATTAATTTTTTTTTCAAACAGAATAGCTTAAAAACATTATCTGAAACGTAAAAATAAAATTGTCTGATAATAAATGTGGTTTATTCGTTGTGTCCGCCATCTTAAACATGTCGGAAAAACCACTATAAAATTTTTTATTAATAACCACCTGATTTTCGCTATATCCGTTTATTGAAATATACAGAAAAATCTTATTATATTGTCTGACAAAAATTATTTCCCGATTTCCCAGTCTGACGCGTCGAAGTTGTCGATTTCCTGACAACAAAAAATTTATTAATAACTTTTTTTATGTTTTTTTTTTTAGTTTTTAAATTAAACTTAGAATATGTTAAAAACATTGTCTGACAGTAAAAGAGAGATAAAAATACCTATTTTGCCAATATACGCTTGGACCTTGCGTTATTTTCTATATATTTATTAATAACCAGCTAATTTTTTGAACATTTTAAAAAAAATATAAATGAAATACAATTTTTCAGATGTCTGATAAAATGTGTTTTTTATTTTTCAGTCTGACGTGTGAAATCCAAATTTTTAATAATGTTACGAACTCGCACACCGAAGCAGTTACTAAGTACGGTCCTGTAACGTTATGTTAACGGAGTTGAAAAAATGGCGAGCGCGCCGAATTCTGAGAAAGTCTATTGGGATTTATTGTGGCCGTTTTTATAGACATGTTCTCGGAAGGTCTTTTAAGGATTAAGCCGGCAATCGAGAAATATCGCGAAAGGCATTTGTTTGGTGTAAGCCACAGTCCGGAATGTTCTAGTAAAAAAGGCTTTGATATTAATAAAGGACCGATCAGCGGATGAGTTTAGTTTATAATTTGACATAGTGAGTTGAACAGTAAATAAGTGAATATAAATTAATTTAAGTGAATGTACTGAGTATATATAAATTAAGTGTTAGTGATTAGTTTAGTGTTTAAATAAATTAAGTAAGTGAACCTACCGTGTGTTCAAAATTTATCCCACCCATTTCCTGTTTAAATAAATAACAAAAACATTACAATAATTATTAAAATTTACCTTCAAAACACGATTTTCTCTTAATTATAATAAAAAATAATGTTTATAACTTTAAACATGATAAATATTTTTTTCCACTACTAGCTGTGAAGTTGAGAATTATTGTGTCATCTAGCCAACTGAGAAGTTGAATTTCTCTATTAATGGTTAATAATTTTTCCTATTGTTAACGTAGGTCAATAATGGAATAATGGACAAATTCAAATGTTTTCAGAATTCAGGGATAATAGCTTAACAAAAACTAGTGCAACATAATTTTGTATACCCAGGAGATTGTGTTCAACATATTTACTACTGGAAATTACCTAACAAGATAAAATTATTTCAATAAAACTGTCATAAGTTTAAAATTCGCGCTCAACCAAAAATTTCTGATGACATAAGGAGTACGTTCATAATATATGGGTGACGTGAGGAGCGAAAACAGTGTCAGTCAGACGACGGAGTATACGCCTAGGGAGAAATCAGTTTGAACGATTTGTAGATCGATACTATCAAAATTTGACATTGAAATGTGTTGTTTATTTTCCGTTAATTTTAGAAAAACGAGGATCGAGGAAAGTTTTTACTGTGGGGCATTACTATTGAAACACCGCTCGATCGGTTCCATGATTATTTAATTAGAAAATAAAAACAGTACATAAATCATAACCAAACTCAACCACACCACCACGACTATTCTTGCCGCCAATTATCTTCTCCTCTTCTGTTTTATTAAATTCATATGACAGTTGACGTGGCCTCGGACAACAACTTTAACCAGCCATCAACCCAGAATGACGCAAGTCCTACATTACCTTCAACATTATCACCAGTGGAATTTGAAAATCTTCTGTTGATAGAAACTGGTAGCTAACCTTCACCCACGTAGACAAATAATAATATATTACTTTCTCTATGGTGAAGCATATGTTAAATGTTTTATGAACGCTCACTTTGTACCCAAGTGTTGTGAACGCACTACCGTTGTAATTGTTCAAAGTTCAAAATAAAACATAAACCACGTTTTGTGAAATTTTTGGATGTGATCGTATAATTCGTTGCACTTAATATTGGTGATTATGAACTATGGGAATAATGGTATTCTATTGCTGTGTGATTAAATTATACCTACATGATTTTTAAAAGACATTTTTTTTGTCTTAAATTTGGCTAGTAGTGGAAAAAAATGTATATACACAACGGTGGTGAAAACATTTATAAACCTCGGACCTTATTCCGCTCGGGGCAAAGCCCCTCGCGAAATAATTTTGGTGCTCGGTTGATAATAATAGTCTTCACCACCTTGGTGTATAATATACTATTAATTTCAAAACAAAAAAATGTTTTTGGTCCTCCGACCAGAAACAATGCTATTTCATGTTTCAAAATCGTCCGGAAACAGCTTCATTTATTTATTAGGCCGGCAATAAAGTTACGAAGATATTACCAACTTACTCACTACAGTGATTACACTACTTATATCAAATAGTAACTTGAACTATATGTCATACCTTTATGATCAAATGACATTTTGTTTTTCTCATTTGCCAGTTTATTTTGGGTACACCACTTCATAAATTAATTAAATAAATCTCAATATTTGCGTAAAGACTTTTTTGGAATTAAAAAGAGTACTAATAAATTGTTTGTAAATAAAAATTATATTAAATAAAATGTTGACATCTAATTTTAAATTTGATATTTGGGAGATGGCGCGTTCGTTTACAACAACCTTTCATTCGATTATAAAAATATATCGATTGTATTTTGCTGTGTTTATTTGAAATTAAATGGTTCGTGCCTAATAATTATTTGTTTTTATCAATTTTATCTTAAAATAACCTTTACTGTGCTATTTTATACGACATTAGGCACATACCTACATATTATTATCTAATAATTAAGTAGTTAGATTTCGATTGAGAATCATTCATTACTAATTTTATTAATCATATAGCAAATGTCATTTTAGTCTATTTTAGTTTTTAGTAGAAAATTTATAAACTTTTGATCAATTTAAAAAGTGGTCGGACCAAAATAAAAGTGTGTATCAAGGTGGGAACAGACGAAGCAAACATTGTTGTGCAACAGTTGAACAACAGTTAGGCAGCTGTTGGCAAACTTGTTTCCGTGGAGAGAAAACATTTTCGGCAAACTGTTCGCCAACATCGACCTACCTAGTTTCCCCGGTGTTTGTCCAGTGTTCGTTTAGTCGGTGCTATGAGCGACGAAGAAGATGCTCTACTCGCCTGGTGTGCGTTCTTATTTATAAAAATAAAAGTATCACGAAGAGGCCGTAAAAAGCGAAGGTGGTGGCAAAGACGTATATACGCTAACAGAGAACGACAGTTTTTACCAGAATTAAGAATGGAGAACAACATGTTGCTCAATAACTTCTCTCTAATGGATACAACTACATTTGAAAAACTAATTGTAATGATTGGTCCTAAAATTGCAAAAAAACATACAAACTACCGAGAACCAGTATATGTCAAGACAAGATTACTGGTAACTTTACGGTTTTTAGCCACAGGAGATTCGTATGTCAGTCTAATGTACCTTTTTCGTATATCGAAGCAGTTAATTGGTACTATAATTCCGGAAGTATGCGAAGCGCTAATAGAAGCTTTGATGGATCAGATACAGGTAAAAAAAATCAAAATCTTTTCTTATTATTTATTTAAATTAGTGTGTAGATAACATAGTTTTTTTACAATTCTGTAAAGTTATCTCCCTTATGTTCTTGAGATACAAGTAGAGCGTCAATAAAGTTGGGTTCCTGCGGCTCTAAGACAGCATGTTGAAGGCTTTCTGACGAGTATGGAGACGGGACTGGTGATGGATAGGATGAGGAACTTGCAGTGGATACAGTTGTCCTTTGATTAAATTGTCCTTGCGATTGGTAGAGCATTTGCATGTCAGCATCATGCAAAAGGCAATTAATTTTATGTTCTACGTTAGCTCGAATCAAAGCATTATACGTTCTTAATTTATTTGCTACGTGTTCGCCATATACGTCAAAGCTGTCCCTTTTTGATCGGTTTCCTGTTAATGCTTTTATTGCTTTAAATGCTTCATCAATTTGAGGATCAGAGGGAGCGGAGCGCTTCCCCAACGTTTTTTTACTGGTGGTACCAACTGCCTCACGGTGTCACGAGATGACTGTGATTCATAACATTGATAATCAGAAGAGAGAAGAGACATGCTTGGTGATAAAACATTTGTCACTGTGTCACGCGATGGTTCTACATGAGTGTTGGACGAATCCTCATTAGAAAGAATTTCTGATTGTAATGTGTCGTCTTCTTGTGTATTTTCCAATTCCTGTGTCTGAAACAAAGAAAATAATAAAATAGGTGTACTGTGTGTGGATATAGGGTGTCAATTAATGATATGAACTTTTTTAATGGGTGATTCCTGGGCTAATTTTGAGTCGGAAAGTTCATATATGTACCTATTTTTTTTTCAGTTACCTGCTTCACCCGAGGAGTGGCTTCAAGTTGCCCAGGATTATGAAGACCTGTGGAATTTTCCTCAATACTTAGGAGCAATTGATGGGAAACATGTCGTACTACAAGCCCCTTTAAATAGTGGAAGTGAATATTTTAATTACAAGGGCACTTTCAGTATTGTCCTTATGGCAATAGTAGATGCAAAATATAGATTTTTATATGCGAATGTGGGATGTCAGGGACGAATTTCCGATGGTGGAGTTTTTAAATATACAGATTTTGCAAAGAAACTAAACGCTGGTACATTAAATTTGCCACCTGCAAAACTGCTGCCAGGACATCGGGACAGGACAACTCCTTTTGTGTTTGTTTGTGACGATGCGTTTCCTCTACAGGAGAACTTGATGAAACCATTTTCAGGAGAACATGCGAAGGGGACGTTCCAACGTTCATTTAATTACAGGTTATCACGAGCAAGGCGAGTAGTTGAAAATACTTTTGGAGTTCTGTCAGCTGTGTTTCGAGTTCTTCGAAAAGCCATGCTTTTGCAACCTGCTAATTCTGAAAAAGTAGTTCTAGCCTGTTGCTACTTGCATAATTTTTTACAAAATAATAAATCAGTCACAGTTTTATACAGTCCGCCTGGAACCTATGATAAAGAAGATATTCCCTCCGGAATTTTGAGTCCTGGATCCTGGCGAAACGAACCAGAACCCTCAGAAACATTTTTAAATATAAAGAGAATTGGTAGAAAATCAACCAGAGAAGCACAAGAGGTCCGTGAACAATTTGCGCGTTATTTTCCAACCAATGGAAGAGTGCCGTGGCAAGACAAAATGGAATGAAAAATAACATTGTTTGTTCTAATGTTAATATAATTATTATGATTCTGTAAACAGGCAATAAAAAATAATGCTTACTTACCTCGACTTGAGTATCTCTTGTATGTCTCGGTTTATTCTTGTCTTCTAAAAACATTAAATATTTATATCCAAACCAGTGAGAAACGTACAATTCACTTGTTCCTTGGCCGGATTTTGTTACACTTTTAATACAGTCTCGCCTAAATTGATTTTGCAGAACTTTCCATTTTCGCTCACATTCTTCCAACGAAAGCCCTAGAGCTTCAGCTATGTTATTAAATGCGTCGGTACGTTTGTTTTTGTGTTTATAAGTCTCATTTTCGGGATTCCATATATTCGGAAAACCTCTTACAAGATCTATCAAGATCAGACTTTGCTCTTCAGTCCAGTTCTGAGACATTTTAATAACTGATGAAAACTTTTCGCATACGAATCGTCTCACTGTTTGAAATGCAACGTCTACACTAGCGATGCTGTGTGCGCACTGTTGGGCAACGTCTCCTTTGATGTACCGCCTCGGGAGCAAACACCGCGCAACAGATCGCCAACAGTTGTACAACTGTTGCGCAACACGTACACACTGCGTGAACTCGTGTGTTGTTCGACTGTTAATCAGCTGTTGCACAACAATGTTTGCTTGGTCTGTTCCCACCTTCACGCATCCATAAAATGTTTCGCCTCGATGCTTCGCATCTAGGCTACACAATATGACTCTCATACTCGCAAGAGGTCATTTTCTCGACTAATGATACAAATAACTATTTTCCGATTTTGAATTTCCTATATTTCGCGATTAAACGCTTCATGTCTTGACTTGTTAAATGTAGCGGAGGGAAGTACCTGGTAAAAGATTTCAATTATTACTGTGTAATAAGCAACAATTATTACCTACCAAAAAGCCAGAATTTTTTTAACAGTTTTTTTTCATCAACCAATACTTCACAATAAATTAAAAAACCAAATCTTTGTAAAATTGGCTTTAAAAAATTCAATCTTAGCACCAGTTTATTACTTTTTCAGATTCATTGTATGAAAGTGAAAATGATTCGGTTCCTGATGAATCAACATCAGAGTCATCAAACGAAGATGAAGAAAATTAATTTGTTTTGTTTTTTTTAATTCTTTACGTTTTTTCAGTTTTTTTAATGAAATTTTTAGAATTAAATAATAAATAAATGTGTACCATTTCTTAACCTTTCTTTGGAGAACAAGTAAATATTTTGTGTTTAATATTGTTTAAATTTCATAATTTAACCTTTATTAAGCTACTTTCATCTCAACCTTTACATCTTCTCTAGGCAAATTCAGGGGTAGTAAATTTTTTACCTAGATACTGCCATTTGGCATAACTCGGAGATTCCGATATTTGCAGGTATGTACATCAAAAGTGGTAAAATATACTTACTTTGCTCACTTGAGATAGGATGATCCTGCAACTATTAAAAAATGATGTTTTTTCGTCAGACTCTAACGCCCCACTATATTTATCAGACACTTACACCAAAAATCTGTTTTCTTAACATAATTTTCAGGTGTCTGACGGTTATTAATAAATTTTTTGTTGTCAGGAAATCGACAACTTTGACGCGTCAGACTGAGAAATCGGGAAATAATTTTTGTCAGACAATATAATAAGATATTTTGTTCTGTTCTGTTTCAAAAAAAAAACAGTATCTATAGATTTTCTATATGTCGTAAAAACGACATATTTAGAGAAACTGAAAAAGTCGTAGAGGAATTGGGTGTCAGACTAGGTCCAATGAAGCCATACACGAGTTCGGTCCTGGCTGGGTTACTGAAAAGTGCGTTAAGAGTTAGTGTCATAAATAATTATAAATTTAGAGGAAATACTTTAAAATAATTCAGTAAGTTTACATATAAGTGATTTAAAAAGTGCACAAATGGCAAATAAGTGGAAATAAACACTGCAAATAGAGGTGAGATCAGTTTTCCTATACATAATAAATGAATATTTCTAACCTAATAAACATATAAAACATTATCATGAAAACTAGTTATAAGAGTTATCAGCAAAACAATAAGAACCTGTCTTCATTAAACTTGTTATTAAAAAGAACAGAGACGAACTGACTAGATTGAACGTTATAAATTAGCGAATATTAATTATAGATATAAAAAGAATAACCTACTCCTAGACTGATAATTGTCAGCTTCAAGTAGGGCTGGGATTTGAATATAGTAGGGTTCTGGTATTCAACCTGCAGGTAGATACAATGTCAGATACGATGGAGGATATGATGAAGGAAATAATCGAAAAACTAAACAAAATGGATAAAAAGATGGACACTTATCAAGAACAAATAACAAAGTCACCCAAATGGAACAAAAAACCGGAATTCAGGATAAGAGAATACAACAATTAGAAAAAGAAAGCAAGAGAAAGAACCTTGTAGTATATGGAATAGAAGAAACTGAGAACGAAACGTGCGAAATAAGAAACAACAAAATTAAACAAATTTTAGATAGAATAAAGGTTAAAATAAACATGGAAACAGATATAATACAAATAAGAAGAATCGGTAAGAAAAAGACATATAATAACAGAAATAGACCACTATGGCTAGACCTATCAAGAGAAGATAAAAAAATAGAAATAATAAGAGAAGCCAAAAACTTGAGAGGTACAAAAATATGGATATCAGAGGATCTGCCAAAAGCAATCCAAGATAAACGGAAAGCACTCATCCCTTATCTAAAATCGGCTAGAGAAAAAGGATGTAGAGCAAGTATTATAGATGATAAATTAAGAGTGGAGGACACAATATATACCTTATATCAGCTGGAATACAATCAAGAAGAAAAAACAAAAACAAATGCAAACAAGAAAAAAGCTAGCCAGTGGTCATCCAGCATGGAAGACGATGAAGATATAGCACCAACTCGGAAAATGATACAAACAGGGTACCCAAAAAACTAGAAGACATGCACGGAGATAAATGAAATAAAAATAATAGTATTAAGAATAGTGATAAGTATGGCAGTAAGAATAGAAGTAGCTTTAGCAATAGGGATAAAGAAGAAACTAATAGGAAATTTAAACACAGAAATAATTATGGTAGGGGACAAGATAAAAAAAATGATCAGACTAGTCAATGGGGAAAAAATAATCGTAGACATTATATAAATAGTGCAGACCAAGAACATATAAATATAGGAAATGGAAAACAACAAAGTACATATTCTAGGAATAAGTGAAGCAAAGAAAAAAGGATCAGGACAAATAAATTTAACAAATAATCACAAATTATATTACCCAAGGGTAAAAGTAGAACAAAGAGCAAAAGAGGGAGTAGGAATAATTTTAACAGAGGAAATAAACAAAAAGGTAATAAATATGACGGATATAAATTCAAGAATACTAGTTCTAAGTATACGACTTAAAGAAATATTGAATATGATACAAATATATGCACCGATTGAAAGAACAGGAGAGGAAGAGGTTTCAGAATTTTACATACAATTACAGGAAGTAGTGGATGATATAAGATTGGAACGCAAGAGTTGGTAGAGATTACAATCGAGGAATGGGTTGTATGGGAGTTTATGGTGAGGAAACAACGAACAGAAATGATCTTAAGATGATAGGTTTTTGTCAAAGTAACGATTTAATAATAGGAAATACGATGTGGAAACAAAAACTGGAGGATAGATATACCTTTGTAGCGGAAGAATGAAATGCAAAAAGTTCAATCGATTACATAGTTTATACACAAAACCTATCAAATATGGTGAAAAAAGTAGAGACAAGAAAAGAGGCTGAGTTGAGTACAAACTATAGATTAGTAGTAGCGGAATCTGAAGAAAAAATAATGAAGACAGAAGAAGTAAGATTCAGTAGAATTGCAATAAGTAAATTAAGAAACACAGAAAAAAAATCTAAATATCAGGAAGAAACTGACAGGGAATTCGAAAAATTGATTAATGAAAACAACGAAGGACACTCGAAAAACGGTGGACAGTATTCAAACAAATATTACTTGAAAAAGCAGAGGATATATGTGGAAGAAATAAATTCAACAAACATTTAAAGAGGACTAAGTGGTGTAACAAAGAAATACAAACATTAGTAAAAGAAAAGAAAACCTCATGAAAAAATACCTCCAAACAAAAATACAGGAAGATGAGGAAACATATAACGGAAAAAGAAACATCGTCAAGGAAGCGGTTAAGGAAGTGAAAATGGACTCATGGAAAGAATTTGGAAGGGATATGTCAGAGACACATGCATCAGATAACAGAAAATTATGGACAACAATAAAAAGACTACGGGGAAGTAAAGGAAAAGATATAAGAGCAATAAAAAATAAAAATAACGAATTGGAGACTGAAATAAATCAAATACTAAAGACTTGGAAATAACACTACGAAGACAAATAGTAATGGGTCGAACAAGAAAACAACGAAGATAGCGGTGGAGGAATGGAATGAACATGAATACCAAGCAATCCAAAGAGAAGAAATGGAAGTGGCTATGAATAAACTTAAAATAGGAAACGCCAGTGGGGAGGATGAAGCAGCGCCAGAGCTGATAAAATGGTTGGGAGAAAAAGGAAACGACTGGCTTTTTCTCATATGCAGGGAAGCATGGGATACTCAAAACATCCCCAAAGACTGGGAAAATAACCTTATACTGTCAATACATGAAAAAGGGGATCAGACACTGTGCAATAGTTATAGACCAATATGCTTAGCCCAAACCAGTTTCAAAATCTACACGAGAATAATAGAGATCCGATTAAGACGTTATGAAGAAGCAAGATTAGAAGAGGAAGAATTGATAATACCATAGAAGCGAAAGAAGAAATGTATTTAACATTTATTGACTTGAAGGCAGCTTTTTGACACAGTGGAAAGAGAAAAAATTTGGGAGGTGTTGGAAGATTTAGAAGTACCGAAAGCTCTAATTAATATAATTAAAAGCACATACGAGACTGTCAAATTAAGAGTGCAGATAGGAGGTCAAAGATCGGAAAAGTTTCTAATGAAAAAAGGTATAAAACAAGGTGATAGCTTAAGCCCACTGTTGTTTGTCATTATAATGGACAAAATAGTGAAGGAAATAAAAAGACAAGGAAGAAATCTGGACATGATAATAGAGTACAGAAACATGGTGCCGGTCAGATTAAGTAATTTACTGTATGCAGACGATATTGTACTTATAGCAAAATCTAAAAATAAAATGCAGGAACTAATCAACCAAAAACCAAAGTAATGATAGTAAATGAAAAACAGCGAGAGGGGAATAACTGCAAGGAATTGAAATGTAATTACAAAATATTAGAAAGAGTAACAACTTATAATTACCTAGGAAGTATCATAACAGAAGAAGGGAAAATAGATGCAGACCTTAATAACAGAGCAAATAAATCAACAAGATTATATTATTCCTTAAATCGAACAATATTGATATGGACACAAAGCTGGAAATCTACCAAATCTAACAAAATTACAGTCACAACTATAACTTATGCTAATGAGAACTGGGTACAGCAGAAAAAGCAGGAAACAAAAATAAATGCAATGGAAATGAAATATTTAAGGAAAATAGCAGGTAAAACAAAATGGGATAAGGTAAGGAACGAAGAAATCAGAAGCATAACTAATCAACAACCAATAATATCAAAGATTAAAAAGAAACAATTGAACTGGTATGGCCACCTAGTAAGAATGAGGCAAGATAGAATTGCGAGAAAAGTTAACAGCGAAAATCAGGTGGTTATTAATAAATTTTCTTATAGTCGTTTTTCCGACATGTTTAAGATGACGGACACAACCAATAAACCACATTTATTATCAGACAATTTTATTTTCACGTTTCAGATAATGTTTTTTTCTGTTCTGTTTGAAAAAAAAACAGTATCTATTAATTTTATATATTTCATAAAAACGACATGTTTAGGGAAACGCCCCAAAAACAAAAAAAGTCATAGAGGAATTGGGTGTCAGACTAGGTCCAATGAAGCCATACACGAAGTTTGGTGAGAGTATGTATCACAAAAATTTTTCCCGGCGGGCACACTAACTATTATCTTAAAGTCAAACTTTTTTTGTGGAACCAATTTTTCTCTATCTATCGAAATAAAGTGGTGGGGGGTATTTGAATGTGGTTTTAAATAAATACCTGTAACTTCGAAGCGGCTTAATGGATTTGGATAAATTTGGTATCATTGAAAAGAACATTTTTTGAGCTTTTAGGCTTCTTGTAATCATGACAGTTGTGTTCTACACGGCTGCCGATAGAGGGCGTTATTTCACATTATAAACAATATATTGGATTTTTTCAAAAAATTTGAATGCGATGATTTGCCTTTTTTTACAAGAAATATTGAAAAAATCGAAGAAGAATGGGATTGGTATTCAATTTATCGAAACAGGGGTTGTTTGAGGGGGTTGACGCTAATATTTTTTGTGGTACAAATTAGTTTTTCAATTTTCCGTATAATTTTCATTTTTTAAATTATTTTTAATTTGGGCTTTCCAGTTTAACTTGAAGCTGGCAGCGCCATGTTTTTTTCTTCAATTGTAGCTTGATAAAAATACAATGTTTTTTTGTATTGTATTATACGAGTAACTCACATAGGTGCATTAATTCGGTTAAGTCACCCACTGAGTATGCAACTTTATACACACTTCTGTATAGTTGGTTGCATAAGGGAATTAACTATGGGTTTTAAATTTATTTAAGCATATCCTGGAATAACGGGATGTAAATAATTAAATGGGTGTTTAGAGCAATATTTTTATTAATATTCTTCATGTGATTTAACCAATCCATGAGTATTTTATTATTTTATGTGGGGATTTTATTTGACTGCCATTGGTAACACTGTTTGCTGATGTCAATTGTAAAGTAAAGGGAAGCTGTTGAGGTATCGATGAGGACAAGTCGTGAGTATATAAAATGGCCGGTGGCACATGGTTTAATCCATATATTTTGGGAACTATAGTGGTGAAAAACCCTTGGTAACAAGGTAAGCTTTCACCTTGTATATATTTTCACGGCTATAACCCCCAATTTCTTTTTAGGGTTTTTTTTCTATATTGCATAGTTTTTTACAAGCAGTTTTTACAATATTTTTTGCCAATTGATGGTTTGATAGTTTTTATGGGTGATGGTGATCAATGATAGGATGATCAAGAACAGATTTTAAGAAGCTGAACTCATGTTTGTTGGTGACAACTGCCGAATAATTTCATCGATTATTAACCGCATGGCTGAATCTAGTTCCATAAGTCAGATGTTGCTTGTCAATTAACCCAATTGACGTCTAATAGGTTGGACACTAACCGCAAGTAACATTTAAAGTTTTATTTGTTTTTATCTGAACTTTGAGCAAATTATTCATTTTATAACTTCATTTTTTGACGTTTCATGGCACATTAACTTTTACATTCTACTGTTTAGTAATTTCACATTTTATTAAGACGTCTATCAAATTCACAATCTTAACATTACATTCTTTCAATTCTTTAGAGTTGAAATATCAACTATGTTATTGTATATCGCACTGAAATTATATTCCAGTTTATATATACTCGTATATAACGGATTTTTTTACAGCTGTTGCCGTTTCTCCGTCCCCAATTTCCATTTTCTCCTATCAAAAACTTCGTCTTCCTCTAAGTTCCTCGTGGTCATCGCTTGATCAATGTCATCTCGCCAGCTCCTTCTTGGCCGACCCCTCCTTCTTTTTTCCGGTGGTATCCATTCCAGAACCTTCCTAGGCCATCTGTCAGAGTTCATCCGTTTTACGTGCCCGAACCAAGTTAGCTGTCTTTTCTCTATGTCTTCATGTATATTTCTATCCATTTGCATTTACATCCGGATGTCGTAATTCCTGACTCTTTCAGGCTTTGATCGTCCGCAACTCCTTCTTAAGAAATCCATTTCGGTTGCCATGAGTTTATTTTTGTTGACCTTGGTAACATCCCATATTTCCGAACCGTAAAGGGTTACACTTTGGACTAGGCTATTATATATATAAATTGAGTGAATGAAAACGACGAATACTCAGTGTGTATTAGTTTATTACTTTCCAGTTAAGCGCTTTCGGCTATCAAGCCATTATCAAAGCCGTCGTCATTTAAAAAAGTAGTTGTCAAAGCCATCAAGTTGATTAAAAACAATACTCAAGATAGAATCATCGTTATGATTGAGTCATTGGAATAAAAACATTAAAATACCCTATTGGAAGGGTGTAAAATTATAATTCACATGATGTAAATTCACTCAAAATTAAAAAACTGAATGAAAACATCTGTTCCCTTCCAATAGGGTATTTTAATGTTTTTATTCCAATGACTCAATCATAACGATGATTCTTGAGTATTGTTTTTAATCAACTTGATGGCTTTGACAACTACTTTTTTAAATGACGACGGCTTTGATAATGGCTTAATAGCCGAAAGCGCTTAGCTGGAAAGTAATAAACTAATACACACTGAGTATTCGTCGTTTTCATTCACTCAATTTACATCTAGTGTGTACAGCATATCCACAGGCATTTCTATTATATATATGCTTCTTTGTGGCTATTGTAATTTTTCTATTCCAGAGAAGGGAGTTCAGCGTTCTTGTTATTGCTCTACCTTTATTGATTCTTTCTTGGATTTCGTTTTCACTATTCCCTTTTGTATTGAATATTATTCCAAGGTACTTACTATCTTTAACTCCTTTTATTGTGTCGGTGTCCAGGATTAGATCGTTTATCTCTCTTCGTTACCTACTATGAGGTATTCGCATTTCGCGAGGTTCATCTGAAGGCCTGCCATCTCGTACTCTTCTTTTAGTTTTCTGACCATGTAATTGAGATCATCTTCGTCTTCAGCTATTACTATCTGGTCATCTGCGAAGAACAACGTAAATAATATGTCATCTCCTATATTTAGGCTCATGGTTTTACATTTTTTACCCATTTCACAAGAGCTCTATCTAGATAGATTTTAAAAAGTGTAGGAGATAAACAACAGCCTTGTCTTAATCCTTTTGTCGTATTGAAAGACGTGGTTATCTTATTTCCTATTTTAATTTTTGTGGTGTTATTCTGATAATAGTTCTGTGTGGCCCGAATCAAAATTTTATTGATCTCCAAGTTTTCCATCTCCTTCCATAGTCTTGAGACGGGTACGCTATCATATGCTTTTTCTAGATCTATAAGAGCCACATGGGTCTCTCGGTTTCGTTGCACTCTCTTCTCTAAGGTTATTTTTAGGGTGAAAGCATTATCCACAGTCGATCGTTCTGCTCGAAAACCTGCTTGCTCTTCAGGCTGTTTCTCCATGATCTCCTCTTCGATTAGATTTCTCAGTATTCTTGAGTATATTCTGCCTATGGTTGGTATTACAGCGATTCCTCTATAGTTCCTGGGATCGTTTCTTGAACCTTCTTTATGAATAGGAGATGTATAAGACTCTCTCCATTCTTTAGGTATGGTATCTCCATTTAGACATCTTTCAAAGAGGCTTCGAAACATTTCTAATAGTTTTGATGGACCGTATTTGATCAACTCAGGATATATTCCACCGGGGCCAGGGGATTTTTTTAGTTTCGATCGTTTTATTGCTTCCCTTACGTGCTCAATAGTTAACTGGATGTTTCCATCTAAAATAGTGGGTTCTTCTTCATCCAGAAATTATTTTCTTGTTTCGGTGAGTAACTCTCGAAAGTGCTGTAGCCATTGTTCATCTGATATGTTGTTTAGCACGGTGTTTGTCTTGTTTGTTGTTCTTATTGATTTGATTGTTTTCCAGGCCTCCCAGCTTCTTGTGCCTCCTATTTGACTGTCGATGTGTTCACACTTGTTTTCCCATGCGCTGTTTTTTTTTCTTATTACCTCCTGTTTCACTTCCCTGTTCATTCTCCTGTACTGTGCTCTAGTTTCGTCGTCATGGTTTTGTAGTAGTTTTTGATACATTTCTTTCTTCTGTTTGATTTTTTCTTCAATCTCTCTGTCACACCAATATGTCTTTTTTGTCTTTTGAACCTCTCGTCCGAGAGCTTCTTCTGCAGCTTCCTTAATGCATGATTTCATATGTTCATACTCTTCCTCGGTGGTTCTTTCTGATTCAGTTAGTTTTTGTTCCAGTCTCCAGGAGTATAGTATGCGAGTACTCTCATTTTCTAAGCCGTCCAAGTTGTATCGGGGGTAATCTATTTTGGATCTATCATTCTGTGTGTCTTCCCGAAGTGTTCCTGCAAATGGTATGTAGATTTTGGCCATAACCAAGCAGTGGTCGGATCCACAGTCTGCTCCTCTACTCACTTTCACATCCTGTATCCTTAAGGTACTCTGCTTTTTTATTATTAGGTAATCTATGATTGATTTCAATCCTCTCGTGTGTTGATACCACGTGTATTTGTGTATATCTTTGTGCGCAAAAAAACCATTTATTATCTTTAGGTCATATTGTTGGCATACGTTTATTAGTCGTTGACCGTTATCGTTAACCACGTCTTCACCGTGTATTCCCACTATTCGACTGGTTTTCTGCTTCCCCACTCTAGCATTGAGATCTCCTCCAATTATCAATTTGTGTGTGTTTGGGATTTGGTCTAAAATTGTGTTCAGGTTTTCTTCAAAGTCGTTTTTGGCTTGTATTGTGGCATCGTCGCCTAGGGCATATATTCCTAGAATCGTTATAATTTGTCCATTTAAATGTATCGTCATTTTTATAAAACGTTCATTGATGGGTTTCCAGGATTTGATCTGTTTCTGGTACTTTTTATGTATAAAAATGGATACACCAGCTTAAGCTCGTTGGTCAGTTTAATCTTATTATATTAGAGATACTTTTGACCTACTTGTATGTATATGGTTAATTATTACTGTTGTAAAGCGGTAACTGGTATACCATTTACGGGTTGCTAAAGATTTAGTGTATTGTATATTTTGATCTCAGTTAGTTGATAACATTAGAAATTGTTATACATTTTAAATTAACTAATCATTGATAACTGATTATCAGTTCATAAATAGGTACCATCCATTTAATTAAACTGTTTCATTGGCAACAAAGTGTTTTATTTGATTCACAAACATAAAAGCAAAACGACATAAATAACATATTTGAAAGTTACAATAGCTAATTGTTTCCATTATTGGTTCCTTGGTTAATCAGTAAATTTCTTGAATGTCCTACTAATCAAGTGGCGCCTTAAAAAATAATAAAGGACAACCTTTCAAATATTCCTCACTAAATCATGACCTTATGCTCTCCGGCGAAAAGCGAACCTTTGGCAATGTAACCTCACTTCTTGGAGTAACAACAACAAGGTAAGGTTACACAATAATGTACTGTCTATTAACCCCGAATGCTGGATACAGCCCAAACGAACGAATATCAACTTAACTCATGTCGAGCTTAAAGTCACAAACGTTTGTTGTAGTAAATGAACAATACATGTTAGCAAGAAATATTTTGAGTATTAAATATAAACATAATTGTAAACGTTGAGAAAATATTTACTATATACAAGAAATATTGGAAACAATCGATATCAATGTTATATTCTAAACGAAATGTGTCTTATTTGCACGAAGAGCCCAGAAAGAATACCCGGAACTGACCATAGGAACCACCAAACTCAGTTTCACGAAAGATATCAAATTTTTGGGAATAATTTTTCATGATAAACTTAACTGGAAAAAACACTTTGACTATCTTAAACGAAACAGTACGCAAAGCTTAAACATATTAAAAATCCTATCACATCAAAAATGGGGAGCAGATACAAACAGTTTACTTAACATTTACAAAAGTACCATTAGATCTAAAATAGAATATGGAGCCATGGCTTTCCAAACCGCTAAAAAAAGTTATATAAAAACTGTGGAAATAATTTCAAATAAAGCACTTAGAATAATAATTGGTGCGTTCCCAACAACCCCCACAGACACTCTCTATAAACTTCTTGGAGAGATGCCATTTACATATAGAGTTCAACATTTATCTTTATCCTACTCGACAAAAATGTTGGCTCTTCCTAACCACCCTTACCACAAAAAAATTTACACTGGATCAGTGCAAACAGCTTTTCCCGCAAATATCAATATTACACCACCTTTTTACAACACAGTTAAAACGTATATGGCAGAAATCAACTACAGTTTTCCTGAAATAATTCCTATAAACAGCTATAATTTTGCCCCCTGGATTCTCTCACCTATCTCCGTGAACACAGAACTTTCCAAATTCAATAAAAAAGAAACACATCCTTCTCTACTGAAAAATGAATTCAATAGAATATGTGGAATTTACAAACCGTCAGAAGTTTTATTCACTGATGCTTCAAAAAATGAATCAAATCGATCAGTAGGCTCATCAGTAGTTACAGCTACTAATACGCAAAAATACAGGCTACCAGAGGAGTGTAGTGTCTATACAGGAGAAGTCTTCGCTATCCATCAAGCTTTAGTTTACGTAATGAGTAACCCAAAAACAAAATATGCAATCTGCTCTGACTCACTAAGTGCCATAGAAGCGATTCGACAAATGTGGGCAAGCAACCCTTTAGTGCAACAAATCCAACAACTCCTCCACCAATTATTTACGCTAGAAGTAAAGGTCACACTTATCTACGTCCCCTCACACGTAGGAATCGACGGCAACGAGTCAGCTGATACAGCTGCCCAAGAAGCAACATCGTTAGAAACCGCAATGTTTCAAATTTATACTCACAGTGATATCGACAACTACCTCAAGAAGTTAATTAAGAAAAAGATGCAAACAGAATGGCATAATGATCAAAATAGCCTCAAGAGCATTAAATCGCAATTTGCAGACCGACTAACATTAACACCCAGCCGGTTAGAACAAATTAAAATATCAAGACTAAGACTTGGCCACACTCGTTTAACGCACGGCTATAGAATATCTAAAGAAGAACCCCCCAAATGTAACAAGTGCAACGTAAGACTGTCTATTAAACACATCCTTGTTGATTGTACAGAATTCGAAGAGGAAAGACAAGAGAACAAAATCTCCACAGATGTTAGTGAAAATCTAAAAACTCTGGAACAAATACAAAAAACAATACAGTACCTAAAAGATATAAAACTCTATAATTATATCTAGTGAATACTTAGTGAATGTTTTAGTGAATATTTAGTGAATGTAATGCTGTAATTTACTATGTAGTTAAATGATATTGTAAGTGCTAATGACCCTTAGCGGTCGAAGCACATCTTCACAAAAAAAAAAATGTTATATTCTGTTTATTTATAACAACTAGTGTAAGTTGTGGGTAGACATTTTAGTAAATAAAATCCCACTGCTACTTATCGAAATGTTTACTTTTCTCCCTATAATCCAGAATTAGGTAAGTCGACAATTACTTTAATACATAGCATCATCCTGAGACTTAAACTCTTATCCGTCACAAATATATATCAACAGTTCATACAACACATGGCTATCTGCCATGTCCTGCTGCACTACTATACATATAACACATGGCGATCCTGCAAATTAAAAGTACTTACTAAACTATAAACTAAGGTATTATTGATCCCGTAGATGAACGAATTTGTTAGTACATGCCATCTATCAATGTCTAAAAAATAATATTAAGCGTAAAATTAAAATTAACTACAAATATGTCGATATTTATTATTTTAATGAGCTTTCTAACAGTAATGCTCTAAACGGGCTATTTTTAGGTGACACAGAATATGTATTAATGTAGCGGATTCGCCTCTTAGTTCATTTTGAATTCTAAACCTTTTTTAATATCTTTATAATTGATAGTTATAACTAAATAATTCTCGTTCCAAAACAACGTCACAAATAACTGACTACACTCCACAAGTATTCTTTGTTTGGAATTAACGAAATAATGATTTCCCTTTCTGTTGAACCCTCCGAGAAGTCTGCAACTATTTTGTAGTTAATAACACGCAATTAGAAACAAACAAAACCATTCGTAAGAAAAGGATGTGTCTGTTGGAATTCTTTGCGCATTTTAACTTTGATTATGAAGCTGAAAAATCGGTGGGTTGGTTGATGTCATAAAACACAATTAGAAGTCCTCGGTGCAAGGCTGTGCGAGTTCGGGAGTGGTGATGAATGTTCTGTCAGCGTAAATATAACGCCGGCACGCGACACTTTATTTCGTTGGAACTTGAGATGGACAGGTTATTTTTTAACTGTTTTTTTATGACACCTATTTTCACTGTTTTCTGCTTTTTGCCAGTTATTTCTTCAACGATAGTCCATAATTTTTTAGAATTACTCGAATCACTTTCAATAATGTTCTTGTAATGTGTATATGTTTTGTTTTTGCAATTAAATTTGATCATTATTTATTTCTCAAAGTATGACATCGATTTTTTATCTTAGTTATTAGCATTTTGTAATGATTGTTTAAAAAGTCGATTTTTTTAATGACTTCATTTAATAAGGAATCTGTCATCCATGATCCTGTTTTATTAAGTTTATTTCCAGTTTTTCTAAATCTACTACAGTTTTGGATGATATTGTTAATTATTATTTGTACCACCATAAAAAAAAATGTACATTTCAAGACGGGTGTGAAGTTAGCAGTTGATTTCCAGCAGTTAAAATGGTAAAATTGAATTGCAACAAATTGTGTTTTAAAATTTAACATGCATAATATAATATAGTTGTCTTTGAAAATCAACTACCGTCCCCCGTACCCACTTAGAAGCCGTCGGGGTGTATGAAACCACCCCTAAACGATAAAAATATAAATAAATAATTCAAAACCTCGACTTCTCGTTCGAGTTTCAGGATGATATTAACTGGATACATTGCAAATGCATCTAGAAATAATTTACCACCGGCCATAACCACTTAGAAGCCGTCTGTGAGGATGAAACTACCCCTAAACGATAAAAAAATAAATAACTCAGAACCTCGACTTCTCGTTCGAATTTCATGATGATATTCACCAGATACATTGCAAATGCTCCTAGAAATCATTTACCGCCGCCGTACCCACTTAGAAGCCGCCGGGGTGGATGAAACTACCCCTAAACGATAAAAATGTAATCGACTCCTCGTTCGAGTTCCAGGATGATATTCACCAGATACATTGCAATGCGTCTAGAAATAATTCAACTCCGCCCGTACCCACTTAGAAGCCGTCGGGGTGGATGAAACTACCCCTAAACGATAAAAATATAATAAATAATTCAGAACCTTGACTCCTCGTTCGAGTTCCAGGATGATATTCACAGGATAAAGTGGAAATGCCTCTAGAAATTATTTACCACCGGCCGTACCCACTTAGAAGCCGTCTGTGTGGATGAAACTACCCCTAAACGATAAAAAAATAAATAACTCAGAACCTCGACTTCTCGTTCGAATTTCAAGATGATATTCACCAGATACATTGCAAATGCTCCTAGAAATCATTTACCGCCGCCGTACCCACTTAGAAGCCGTCGGGGTGGATGAAACTACCGCTAAACGATAAAAAATAAATAATTCAGAAACTCGACTTATTGTTCGAGTTCCAGGATGATATTCACAGGATACATTGCAAATGCTCCTAGAAATTATGTACCGCCTCCCGTACCGACTTAGAAGCCGTCGGGGTGGATGTAACTACCCCTAAACGATAAAAATGTAATAAATAATTGAGAACCTCGACTTCTCGTTCAAGTTCCAGGATGATATTCACAGGATACATTGCAAATGCCCCTCGAAATCATTTACCGCCCTTCGTGAATATCATACTGAAACTCGAACGAGAAGTTGAGGTTCTGAATTATTGATTTATTTATTATCGTTTAGGGGTAGTTTCATCCACCCCGACGGCTTCTAAGAGGGTACGGGCGGATTTGAATTATTTCTAAAGGCATTTGCAATGTATCCTGTGAATATCATCCTGGAACTCGAACGAGAAGTCGAGGTTCTGAATTATTTATTATATTTTTATCATTTAGGGGGAGTTTCATCCACCCCGACAGCTTCTAAGATCTAAACTTTTCAATATATTGTGGAATCAGCTAGAAACAGTAAGTTTCATTCAATTCACTAATAGGATAATTATGTCTTTATTAATAATTAATAAAAAGTTTTTGACCGGGACTACCGGTTGACCTTAAACCATGCTCTCTCCGCCCTCTATCTCAGAAACGATTAACCGTATGAAAAAAAATTTCAAACAGAAGTTATAGAGAATTTATACTTCTATAATATTGTTAGAAAATACAAATAGCGAAAAACCCATAGTAAACGACATATTTGCAGAAAACTTGCAAAATATCGATTTTTGTGACATTTGACATTAGATTTTAATAGTCGCGTACACCCTAACATATGTAGGTTTTGAGACAACTTTTAGGCTGTAAAAATACAAGTTTATACGAGTTTATATCTGGGTATATCAGCTTCCGAGATACTTACCTAGTTTGATTAACATGACTGGACTATTTTGGATGGGTGTTGTTCGTCAGGCTAACAACATTTGATATTGATCTTCACCCTTTTTGAAATTACGTTTGAAATTTTTTACCTGGGGCTTAATCTGGGACTAGATGTCACTATCCCAAATTTATATTTTTTGAAAATTGCTGGTACGTTTAACCTGGTACCGGTGTGAAATTGTCAGCCAAAAGCTAGTGGCGCAGCATATTTATATAATTACCAAAAATAATTGAAATTCTTGTTATTTTTTCTATTTTTAAGGAAACTTCATTTAAATGGCTACCGAAAAATAGTAATAAGGAGAAAATAAAATAAAGTACAGAGGCGGATTTAGGAGTGAAATTATATTTTATTTTAGGGCTCCCAAAATTTAGAATTTCACCTATGAACAAACGAAACAAAACAATGTCGCACTAACATGCCCATCCCCGCGCCATACAGGACCGGCAATAGGCGTTAATTCATAAAAACTTTATTAATTTTTCACGAGCTGGGAGTTTTTAGATCATTCCATTTTACATAGAAAATATTTGGAAACATCTTAAAAATAAATTAATATCAAACTTAGTTGATTTTTCACCATTTGGGAGTTTTCGCCCATTCTATTTGATATAAAAAATATTGGAAACCATCTAAGTAACAAATTAAAATTGTCAGATTGACTTACACTGCCGTACAGGATCGGCAATAGTGCTTGCTTCATAAAAAATTGGGTAAAATATCTCACTTAATTAATTTTCACAATTTGGGAGTTTTTCGCCCATTCCAATTTATATAGAGAATATTGGAAACCATCTTAAAAACGAATTGAAAATGTCAGATTGACTTGCACTACCGTACAGGACCAGCAATAGGTGTTGATTCATAAAAAATTGTGTAAAATATCAAACTTAAATAATTTCTCACCATTTGGGAATTTTTCGCCCATTCCGTTTTATATAGAAAATATTGGAAACCATCTTAGTAACAAATTTAAAATGTCAGTTTGACTTGCACTGCCGTACAGGACCGACAATAGGGGTTGATTCATAAAAAATTGGGTAAAATATCAAAGGGCGAAAAACTCCCAAATGGTGAAAAATTAATTAAGTTTGATAATTTACCCAATTTTTCATGAATCAACCTCTATTGCCGGTCCTGTACGGCAGTGCAAGTCAATCTGACTTCTTTAATTTGTTACTAAGATGGTTTCCAATATTTTCTATATAAAATGGATTGGGCGAAAAACTCCCAAATGGTGAGAAATTAATTAAGTTTGATAATTTACCCAATTTTTTATTAATAAACCACTATTGCCGGTCCTGTACGGCAGTGCAAGTCAATCTGACATTTTTAATTTGTTTTTAAGATGGTTTCCAATAGTCTCTATATAAAATGGAATGGCCGAAAACTCCCAAATTGTGAGAAATTAATTAAATTGGATATTTTACACAATTTTTTATGAATCAACCCATATTGCCGGTCCTGTACGGCAGTGCAAGTCAAACTGATATATTCAATTTGTTTTTCAGATGGTTTCTAATATTTTCTATATTAAATGGAGTGGGCGAAAAACTCCCAAAGGGTGAGAAATTAATTAGGTTTGATATTTTACCCAATTTTTTATGAATGAACCCCTATTGCCGGTCTTGTACTGCAGTGCAAGTCAAACTGATATTTTTAATTTGTTTTAAGATGGTTTATAATATTTTCTATATTAAATGGAGTGGGCGAAAAACTCACAAATAGTGAGAAATCAACTAAGTTTGATATTTTACCCAATTTTTTATGAATCAACCCCTATTGCCGGTCCTTTACGGCAGTGCAAGTCAAACTGACATTTTTAATTTGTTTTTAAGATGGTTTTTAATATTTTCTATATTAAATGGAGTATGCGAAAAACTCCCAAATAGTAAATAATTAATTAAGTTTTATGTTTAATCCATTTTTTTATGAATCACTCCCTGTTGTATGTCCTGTACGGCAGTGGATGTCAATCAGACATTTTCAGTTTGTTTTTAAGATAGTTTCCAGCATTTTGTTTATGAATTGAAATGTACGAAAAACTCCCAAGTGTTAAAAAATTAATTAAGTTTGATATTTTACCCAAATATTTATGATTTAACCCCTATTGCCGGTCCTGTATGGTGCGCGGCGGGGCAGATAATCCGACATTTTTAATTTTTTCGTAGGTAAAATTTTAAATTTAGCGAGACTCAAAATAAAACATAATTTTTCTCCTGGATCCCTCTCTGTACTTTATTTTATTTTCTCCTTATTTACTATTTTTAGTTAGGCTTCTAAATAAAATTGGCTAAAATCAGAAGAAAAACAAGAATTTTCAATTATTTTTAGTAATTTTATAAATATGTTGCGCCAGTGGTCATTTGGGTGTTTTCGTCAGAATTGCTGCTAGCTTTTGGCTGGCAATTTCACAGCGGTTAACCTGGTATCTGTGAAAATTATAAACCATTCTCACTTCTGCCGACTTCAGGTATTCCGTGGTGTGCAAAGACTAGCTTGCGGTGATTTATAACACATGATGAAGTTACCGTTTTCAAACTTAACGACTTCAATAATAGTCAGATATTATAATATACCAGTTTCCATCCAGCTTTAGTAAATCTGTCCCAACAATCTGCCAAGGGCGATCTGGAAATTCAGATAGCTATAATGGTTCAAATGGATCTGGCTTTTGTTGAATACAAGTATCACAGTTTTTAGTAATGTCCTCAATGTGTAACAATAGTCCTAGCCACCACACAGATTGTCTAGTTAGATATCAACATTCACTAATTCCTTGATGGCCAACATGTAATTTTGCTATAACATCTCTCTTCAATGCATGTGGAATAATAATTCGACTATCTTGCATCAAAAGTTCTTCTTTTACGGCGATTACATTCCTATGTTTCCCTGTATGTAATTGTTTCATGGGAGAGGCCAACCCTCAACATAATATTTTGTCAACTCGACATATACAGGGTCTTAACGCTGACAATGAATAATTTCTACCAGTCTCTGATCTGTTGAGGGAAAGCTTTTCATAATATACTGTACATATTGTGAAATTTCTTCAATCACAACCTTCAGAATTCCAATGGGTCTTGGACAGCATATCACCAATTATTAGTTCCTGTCCAGGTGTATACTTCATTTCATAGCAATATCTCATTAATCACATTTTAATTCGTTGAAGACGTGGAGCTAGACTATCTATATCTTTTTGTCCAAGGATTGACATTAGTGGCTTGTGGACTGCTAACAATAAAATTTTTAAATTTTTCACAACCATATGCTATTGCCACAGCCTCCTTCTTTATTGTCAGTTGAAGACAAGGTCCGTGAAGCATGGGCTTGAATACATTGTCTGACTAACGCCGCATTAGAACTGCTCCTAGTCCATAAGAAATATCCACATATAACATAGTCTTCTTAGATACATCATACAATCCTAAAACAGGTAAATTTGGTATGATCTTCATTTTTTGGAAAGCCATCATTTGCATTCTTTCTGAATACCATGCATTGTCAGCACGCAAAAGCTCATAAAGTGGTCCAGGTAACGTTGACAAATTTGGTACAATCCTAACCACCATTCATAATTTTCTGGTATTTTTTGTCGCTATTACTGTTCCGAATCAAATACTGTTATAGTCCATCTCTAAATCACTGATTATTAGAACGTCGCACTATACTTATATTCAATGGAACAAATTGCAGATTCTTCGAATCAAAACTTTTCTACCATTGGGTTTATTTCATAAAATATATACAGTGTAATAAAAAAATATGGCTAATAATAATTTCATTTAAGCGTACCTTGACTTGAGGAATCTGTTATTTCATTTATTAAACAATTAACTCCGTCTTTTACCTTTATAAAGAACCATAAATCTTTCGTGAAATTTTCGGCTAATAATCCAGAAAAAGGGAGTGTAAGTTGGTTAAACACTCTTGCATACCTTCCAATAGTGCGTCTAATTTAGGAATAATAAATCTTTATTAGACAAAGTGTTACAAACAAAACTCCGGTGAGGCTTTGTGTTACATACTCCGGTCATCAATCAACGAGATTGGCCCGTCATTACCATAACAATTTTAGGTCGTATGTATTATTTGCAGTCTCGTCTGTTTAATGTACTTAACGGTCAGTTATCTAAACAAAAAAGTTTATACAAAATATTGTAATGACTAAAGCTACTTGGAATGGAAAGAATAAATAATAGACAAGACAGAGCGATTACAAAATAAACTGTTTTAAAGATTGAAATTAACTTTTCCGCATATTTGAGATGCCCTAAACAATATTCTATTATAAAATTGTCACTTGTATATATAGTAGACTATACATCAGCTAATACAAAAAATATGGGAACAGCAATCGATGCCAGACGAATGGAAGGAAGGAGTTATTATACCAATACATAAGAAGGGAAATAGATTGGCATGCAACAACTAACGAGGTATCACACTCCTTAACACATCATATAAAGTGTTGTCTAATATAATTAAAAAGCGAATAACACCGTACTCAGAAGAAATAGTTGGAGAATACCAAAGTGGATTCAGAAGGAAACGGTCAACAACAGACCAACTTTTTACGTTAAGACAACTGTTAGAAAAATACTGGGAATTTAATAGAGACCTACACATTTTATTCGTAGACTTTAAACAAGCGTATGATAGCATCATCAGAGCAAGCTTATGGACAGCACTAGAAGAACTTGGAATACCCGGCAAACTTATAAGAATGATAAAAGTATGTGTTGAAGGATCATACAGTTCAATTAAAATAGAAGGTCACTACAGCGAAACCTTTGAAATAACAACTGGACTTAAACAAGGGGATGCACTGTCGCCGGCTCTATTTAATATAGCCTTGGAGAAGGTAGTAAGACGAACAGAACTAACTACGGACATATTCGGCCATAATGGACCCTGCCTGATTCTAGCTTATGCAGATGATCTAGATGTTGTAGGAAGAAGTACAGTTAACGTGAAGGAAGCCTTAATAAAACTAGAAAAAGAGGCAAACAAAATGGGACTGAAGGTCAATGAAGAAAAAACTAAGTATATGCATATGACACGAAACGTAGGACGAGATCGAATACGTCAAAATGTTACTATGGACGAATACAACTTCGAACATGTACAGACTTTTCAATATCTAGGAGCTCTAATAACATCAGATAATAACGTTAAAGTAGAAATTAAACAGCGTATACTTCAAGGAAATAAATGCTATTATGCAACCCAACAATTATTAAGATCAAGGACTCTGACAAGGCAAACAAAAATAAACATATATAAAACTATTATAAGACCAGTTGTAACATACGGCAGCGAAACATGGACCATGACGGTACAAGACACGCTACTACTCAATCGTTTTGAAAGAAAGATCCTTAGGAAAATATACGGAGGAGTCTGGGATCAACAAACAGTGCGGTATAGGAGGCGCACGTACAATGAGGTATATGAACTATATAATAGCCCAAGTATAGTACAAGAAATTAAATCCAACAGATTAAGATGGCTGGGACAAGTCCAGAGGAGTAATGACTCAAGGCTAATTAAAATGGTCTGGGAAGAAGCCCCTAACAACAAAAGACCACTTGGGCGCCCAAAACTTCGATGGCGTGATAATATACACAAGGACCTGCAAACTTTGGGAGTCCTTAATTGGGAAGAAAGTACTCAGGATCGACATGAATGGAGGAGAATTGTTGAGGCAGCCAAGACCCACCCCGGGTTGTAGAGCCATGGATGGATGGACTTGTTTACACTTCGGAGGCTGTATCGTGCTAACAATCTAAAATTTCTCCAAAAATGTGGTACTTCACGTCCCATAACACTCGTTTTACTAGCTCTGCTGGGCTAAAAATCAAGAAAGTTCATCTATAAGATGCTATGAACAATATTCAATCATAAAATTGGTCACTTGTATACACCCTGGAGGTTGTATCGTGCTACCAAACTGAAAATTCTCCAAAAATTACAAAAGTTTAGTACTTCAAGTACCATAGCACCCGTTTTACTAACTTTAGTCAACTGAATATCAATGGGGTTTATCTTCAAGACGTCCTGAATAATATCAAATTATAAAATTGGTCACTTATATATACTCAGGAGGCTGTATCGTGCTAACAAACTGATATTTCTCCAAAAATGTCGTACTTAAAGTACTATAGCACCTGTTGTACTGGCTCTGGTGAACTGAAAATCGATAGGGTTCAACTGTAAGATGTCTTGAACAATAATCAATCATAAAATTTACCTCGATTAAGCTGGACCCCTCGCCATCGCAAATCAAGTTCGCAACCAGTCAAAGATTGAGTGCTATTTATGTGCTAATTTCCGAATTTTAGTGCTCAAACCTTTCAACAGGTTATCGCGTCAAAAATGGGTAGGTCCAGCTTGCCACTAAGCTGGACCTACCCCCACACCAGGAAAAAATACATTCTGATCCTTTACTAACGACAAATACATAATAATTTAGTGCGAATTAAGTGCTCTAAGATGCAACGGTTTATTTTTAATGGTAACAATTATTAAATTATCGTCAATTGTTACAAATATTGTAGTGTTTTTAAATGAAACTCAAGGTCTCTAGTTAATTCCACAATATAATACAAGTTATTGAAAATTCTAAAAAATTGACAATTGTTTCGATAAATCAATATCATCGTCAGAATGACAGAAGTTACATTCTGACGATGATATTGATTTATCGAAACAATTGTCAATTTTTTAGAATTTTCAATTACTTGTATTATATTGTGGAATTAACTAGAGACCTTGAGTTTCATTTAAAAACACTAATATGAGCATATTCCACGAAGTAAGGGTCGAGACAGTCAATTTCATAAATATTGTAATTTAATTATTATAATTTATTTATTTTTCCTATACTTACTACGTAAGAACTGATATTTCCGTAAAAGAATTCTCTAGGGACATTCCGTATGACCTATCTGACCTTTATTCTTATATGCTAATATCAAATTTGGCACATCCAATGTCACCTTGGGCCAAGGTACCTAATTAGTAGAATCTGTCTACTAAAACTTAAAGCTCGCTTGTAGCTACCTCGAAGCATAATACTAGGCAGTACCTACCAAATCTATCGCGTGAGGGCAGAAGACACCCATCCGTGACGCATTCTCAATGGTAGTCTGGGAGTAGATGGTGTGTAACACCCGTTGTGGTTTTAAATGTTTGATTTTGAAGAATCATCCATTCGTGGGAATTATTTTGAAACCACTTTAATAGGTCTGACCATCGTAGTTTTCGATAAATTGTATATGTTTGGTGTATCAGACTTATTTTAAGGGATTTTGGATATCTACTTTTATCAACCACCATTTTGGATCAGAACTGTTCATAATAGGTATGTACTGGTTGTCTTATTCTTTTTTCCTGCTACCAAAACTATTTTTATTTGGCTATAAAGTTTATTACTAACTCTAGAAAAATTGTTGGGCTCATTTTTCTATTTTTTTTTTATAACAAATAGATTCTCTAAAGGAGCGAACGGTCTTTGAAGTATAGTAGTCTCTGTCAGTTACATCAGACCTGGTAATTGGAGTCACTTTAGATTGTTTTACACAAGTAACCCCGTGCATAAGGGTAAGTGATTGTTTATTATTCATATCTTTCGTTTCAACAGCAAATACATGTTTTGTTGTTATCCGTTTTTTTCCTATCCTTTTTTTACAGTTTTATTGAGTTAAAAATAGGAAAAAAGGTCAATCCATGCGTTTAATTAGAGTTTGATTCGATTTTAAGTGATATTTATTTTCATTTGTACTTAGATTTAAACACTGGGAGAAATTAGCAAAGTTTCACATTAATTTTGATATAATTTTAACCTTTTAGTTATTGATAAGTAATTAGTAAATAATTATTCTAGATTTAGGTGTTAATGGCATAGCATAGTGCTAGCTAATTGTCAAACTGGGAATTATAATTTTTGTTGTTGTCTTTTGAATACCTGAAAAAAATAAAACATTTCCTTTAGGGTTCATGTAAGGGGGCTGTTCCTCTTGGCATATCTAGTTCTTACTATTTGGAGTGGTGTTCCAAAGATTGGAAGTTGAGCACGAGGAATCAGTAGCGTACTTCGTCAGGGATCATCATTACGCAAGTTTTCATTATTTTCTTTTATTACCAAGCATAGTACGGTCAATTCTTTATTTGATTAAACTAAACTATCAAAAGAAACTCTTAATTCTAAGAAATAAACATATAGGTGTTTAATTATTTCTGCGTTTTAGGGTGTATACTTTTATTAATTGTTAAGCGTTAATTAATGCTACGGATTTCTTTTCTAATCAATTAAAATATTACTCCACATACCAGTGATTACATAGATTTTACGCATGCGCCTGATCTCAAGTGTCATGGTTCTATTTTTTTTTAACCATGCATTAATATCGCCTGTAGTAAATTGGCTAGTAGTTTCGTGATTGTAGAGTTACTTGATCTTTGTTTAACTATAATTATAACCAATAATTTATAACTTATAATTAGTCTGTGGAGTCAAGTAGATGCTTGTAGACGCTTTATCGAATTTTTATAGACTGAACTGGTATTGTTTGACTTTCGATATTATGCTTTCTATTTGGGAACAGCTACTATTTTTTTTCTTGTGTAACATTATCTGGGTTCCATAATTGCTTAAGAGTAAATGTTATCTCTCATTTTTTTTTAATTTCATACTATCGCTCTTGACTTAAAGTTATTTTACATGCATTATTGACTACTGCTGCTGTCGAATAAACGTAGTTAAGAGATTCAAGACTTTTATTCTTTTCGTATTGGCACCTATTTGGTAAGTTTAGAGGTGTTGGATGAAAATCAGGTAGTTGCCCGGGGCAAACTTACCTGGCGCCCTTATTAAGATCATTATTTTTATTTGAACACAATTTTGAACCCCTCCCATCTCCGCGAGAACTGGCCGCAACTCCTACGGTCGTAGGTGGCGACTTAGGTTTTAGCGAAGTTCAGCTGGTATTGTTGAAGGATTACTTTTTGTAGGTATTATCATTAGCAGCTGTCCTTTGCAAAGATAACGTTAAAAATTGACAAAAGATTGTTTTTAAATGAAACTTACTGTTTCTATATAATTCCACAATATATTGAATGAAAAAGTTAAAAATTCAAAGAAATTTGACAATTGTTTCGATATTAAATATCATCGTCTGAATGACAGAAGTTACCTGATGTTTAATAATTATTTTTGGCTAGACCATGAAGTAACCTACCTAGTGATTGACTGAATATATGTTAATAGAAAAAAGAAGAAGATGTGATATTACAAATATTGAAGGTTAGATATTATTAGCCCTATGATGATATCCTGGATATCATTTTCCCAATTAAGATCAGTATAACTGTGCAATTTTATAGAAAACCAGGAAAACTATATCTGCTGATCTTTACAATTATCACTTAAGAAGACAGTTTATTAGTGGAGAGCTTCCTAGATTTATCTGTTCATTGACGACTTCATATTGTGGGTTTCTTAAGTGTCTTCTAATTTCCAACTCTTCAAGGAAATCCAGTTCTTGTTTCTTATCACAAATATGTAGTACTTCTAGTTCTGTGTTTGGTGTCAACGAATGGTTGGTGTCAAGTAGATGTTTTGCGTAATGGGATTTATCGGGTTGTTTTAATCTGTATGCTCGTAAGTGTTCACTGTATCTGATTCCAAAATTTCTAAGGGTCTGATCCAAATAGACAGCATTACATTCTGGACATTTGAGTTTATATATACCTGATTTCTTTAATGTTGGTATATCATTGCACAGTTATACTGATCTTAATTGGAAAAATAATATCCAGGATATCACCATAGGGCTAATAATATATAAGCTTCAATATTTGTAATATCACATCTTCTTCTTTTTTCTATTAACATATATTAAGTCAATCACAAGGTAGGTCACTTCTTGGTCTAGCCAAAAATAACTACTAAAGATCAGGTAGGCATCAAACGAAATGTAACTTCTGTCATTCTGACGATGATATTGATTTATCGAAACAATTGTCAATTTTTTAGAATTTTTAATATTTTTCATTATATTATGGAATTAGCTAGAAACGTTGAGTTTTATTTAAAACAATAACACATTTGGATAAGTTTTTGTCCGAAAAAAATTTCATACACTTTTTGAATTCCGCATTCTTATTTAAAAACTTTGAAACTCTGTATTTCTTAAAATAAGAGAGACAGAGCAACTTATGCATATATTTGAGATCAGGAGAGAAAGAGCTACAAAAAATGGAGTGTATCGGTTGACAAATTGAAGTTACATTTAATATGTTTTTCACCCTGTATATATTTCATTTTGTGAAATAATTTTGAGAAAAATTAGTTGAATTTGTAAAACTTTTGTATAAAACTTTTATTTGTATCTCTATTAGTTACAAAATTAACGGAAAGGGGGCGTCAAAATACATTGAAAAACCCGATACAAATCAATAAATGTCCTAATGACAAGTAACTGACATAATCTATATAAATTGATTGATTGATGTTCTCCGTGGATACAACACAAAATTCCTTGCTCCAAACAGTTTAAAAGTGGAGAAGTCCCTAGGCGGAAATGACAAAACCCTTCAAGAGTATGAACTGGATGTTGCCCGACTAGTTCGATTTGCTTATCCATCAGCACCAGAGAACATGATAGAATATTTGGGCGTCCTGGCTTTTATTGACGGCTTATGTGACCACGATATGGTGAGAACGTTTCGATTAGCCGATCCCATATCATTGGTCGATGCATTAACTGCTGCTCTTGAATATGAAGCAGCCACGATGTCTTCGGGATACATCAAAAGTGTGACCATGCAAGAAGAAGGTAACGATGACAGACTGACCAGATCGTCAACTCGTTGAAAGGTATGGCGGACAAGAATCCGAATAATTCAAATGCCTGAAGGGTGGCGAGCTAGAGCACGTACGCAGCCCTTCTAAGCGCCCCAGGACTCCTGCAACCCATGAACTCCAGTTACAGGGGAAGTTAAACAGGGGCGAACACCGAGCTGATGTGAATCACCGAAACGCCGACTCACTGCCTGGACGGTCATGCCCTGTAGACTATTCTCAAAACAAGTCGAAATCTAAGGAACTCGCAGTTTTGAGAATTACAGTAGTCAAAGAAACTAGTAACCCACCAGAGAGGATCAGGAGAATGATCCTCAACTGAAGATGATTCGGCTATGGAAGAAAAAAAATAAATCAGCGACCTACCTGGCAAGAAGTGTCAAGATTTCCACCGACACTCAATGCATATTGGGCTCAGTGGGACTCCCTTGTCCTGGAAGAAGGCCTGTTGGAAAGAATCCTTGAGAACGATGATGGTTCCGAGAAGAGAAGACAGATCCCGAGAACAAGAGTATCAGAGGTACTGAGAAAGTTACACGACAGTCCCTCAGGATGTCATTTGGGAGTGAAGAAAACCCTTCAGCGAGTCCGTGAAAGGTTTTATTGCATGAACAGATCCGACGAGGTGAAGGACTGGTGTAAGAAAGGTACGACTTGTGCTACGAGTAATGGACCACATCGCAAAAGAAAGGCACCCATGAAGCAATATAATGTTGGAAGCCCATTCTGAAAGGATTGCTTTAGACATCGCTGGACCATTTCCGACGATAGAAAATGGTGGTAAATACATGCTAGTAAAAATTTTCAGCCAATATGGAGTGCCCTTGGAAGTCGACAGCGATCAAGGAAGAAATTTCAAGAGCCAGGTATTCCAGGAAATGTGTGACCAACTGGAAATGAAGAAAACGAGGACAGCAGCATTGCATCCACAATCAGATGGAATCGTCGAAAGAATGAACAGGACCATGGGGAGATACCTGTCCAAAGTAGTTTCCAGCAACCAGAGAAATCGGGAGCAGTATCTTTCCCTATTTTCGTTAGCTTATCGATCGGCCATAAATGAGTCCCCGGATGAAATACCAGCGAAAATCCTGTTTGGACGTGAAATGGGTGAACCAATACTTTTCTCGCATATTAGATAGGTCGGGCGGAAAAATTTAAGAAAAGTTGTGCCTCAATTGCTTTTAGAAATAGGTACTATTTCACCACCTTCTGATAAGATAAGATAGCTTGAACGGAAATTTCATCCATTATTACTTTATATCATGTGACAAAGGCAAAAGTTGTGAATACGCTATCAGACACTCATCAGAATGTGGTGAAACTGGCTCTAAATCATGTAACCCTACGATTGTATGTTATCCCAAATATGTACGGCTATGGTTTCATACGAGACTTCTGTTTAATATTTCACAAATTTCTATCATCTATTCTGAGCGCAGTTCAGCTCCGGATCGATCTTTCAGTACTATAATTTATTAAAACTTAAAATAAAACGTCTATGGAAAATCTAGGTTGGATACATATTAAATTTGATTAATTCTTGTGGTCTAAGATTTATTTACTACAGTGTACACGACTGAACAAAAAGGAAAAAAAATATTTATCTTATTGTTTATATGTGAATATCGTTAAATATCAAATACCTATATCAAAATACAAAATCTTGTCAAAAGGAAATTTAAAAAAATGTCCGAAACCGTTAAAAAATGGTTATAACGTAAAAATTACATCTGGAGCAAGGAGTTTTGTGTTGTATCCGCGGAGAACATCAATCAATCAATTAATATAGATTATGTCAGTTACTTGTCATTAGGACATTTATTGATTTGTACCGGGTTTTTCAATATATTTTGACGCCCCCTTTCCGTTAATTTTGTAACTAATAGAGAAACAGAAAAATTTTGTATACAAAAGTTTTACAAATTCAACTAATTTTTCTCAAAAGTATTTCACAAAATGAAATATATACAGGGTGGAAAACATATTAAATGTAACTTCAATTTTTGAACCGACACACCCTGTATATTTTTCTAATTTTTGGTAGTCCTTTTTCTCCTGATCTCAAATATATGCATAAGTTGCTCTGTCTCTCTTATTTTAAGAACTACAGACTTTCAAAGCTTTTAAATGAAAATACGGAATTCAAAAAGTGTATGAAATTTTTTTCGGACAATATTATAAGAATAATTATTTCAATATATACTTCCATTATTATTAAAGTAGATTTCTTCCCTCAGGACCGGCCACAAAAACTTATTCGAAAGTGAAAAATATTAAAAATACTAAAAAATTGACAATTGTTTCGATAAATCAATA
Organism: Galeruca laticollis; assembly: GCA_963921935.1. Lineage (NCBI taxonomy): Eukaryota > Metazoa > Arthropoda > Insecta > Coleoptera > Chrysomelidae > Galeruca > Galeruca laticollis. The sequence continues at coordinate 232,587,549 of OY998177.1, forward strand.
TCATCGTCAGAATGACAGAAGTTACATTTCATTTGATGCCTACCTGATGTTTAGTAGTTATTTTTGGTTAGACCAATAAGTGACCTACCTTGTGATTGACTTAATATATGTTAATAGAAAATGTGATATTACAAATATTGAAGCTTAGAAATTATTAGCCCTATGGTGATATTCTGGATATCATTTTTCCAATTAAGATGAGTATAACTGTGCAATGATATACAAACATTAAAGAAATCAGGTATATATAAACTCAAATGTCCAGAATGTAATGCTGTCTATTTGGGTCAGACCCTTAGAAATTTTGAAATCCGATACAGTAAACACTTACGAGCATACAGATTAAAACCACCCTATAAATCCCATTACTCAAAACATCTACTTGACACCAACCATTCAAGGGCACCAAACACAGAACTAGAAGTACTACATATTTGTGATAAGAAACAAGAACTGGTTATCCTTGAAGAGTTGCAAATTAGAAGACACTTAAGAAACCCACAATATGAAGTCGTCAATGAACAGATAAATCTAGGAAGCTCTCCAATATTAAACTGTCTTCTTAAGTGATAATTGTAAAGATCAGCAGATATAGTTTTCCTGGTTTTCTATATCATTGCACAGTTTTTCTGATCTTAATTGGAAAAATGATATCCAGGATGTCACCATAGGGCTAATAATATCTAAGCTTCAATATTTGTAATATCACATCTTCTTCTTTTTTCTATTAACACATATTAAGTCAATCACAACGTCACTTCTTGGTCTAGCCAAAAATAACTACTAAACATCAGGTAGGCATCAAATGAAATGTAACTTCTGTCATTCTGACTATGATACTGATTTATCGAAACAATTGTCAATTTTTTAGAATTTTTAATATATTTCATTATATTGTGGAATTAGCTAGAAACGTTGAGTTTCATTCAAAACACTAATATTAGTAGATTCCACGAAGTAAGGGTCGAGACAGTTAATTTCAAATGTGTTAAATCCGGACTATTTGACGGCCATGTGGAACGCGATAAACTGAGTTTCTGTTAAAATACCTAGCCACGTTAAGGTAGACACATCCTATATCCTCCTTCGAGGCATTTTTGCAAAGCGGAGTTGATGTTGGATTTTATGAATTGAGAATTCACTGTCAGTTTGTGTACGCTTTCTCTCGCTCAGTAAATAGGAGACGTATTTCTAATTTTGATGCATCTGTTTTGGATATTGAATGCATTTTATCTAATAATAAGCTGAAAAGGGTTTCTTTCAACGAACAACCATTACTACCTTAGTATCTAAATAAATAAATATATCTATCTATATCTAAACAAATTTAATTCGACCCATTTTTAATTTAAAAAAGTGCATTCAACTGAGTGGTAAGTTTATACATGATTTAATATGTTTAATAATTCGTTTCCTTCAGTATCTCGCTTGTCTATTTTCGTATTGTTCTTTTACTAGTATTGGAAAGTTCTAATTATTGATACGAAGCCAGTTTTTTTTTTAATTTTTTTGTGTTTTTATTTTATAGTTTACCAGAAGAAATGATTTCTTTCTACTTAAAGAATTTCTACAAATCTAACTTTATAAACTGCGCCGCAGAATTAACGCATAATTTAAAAGTTATCTCAAAACTACCTTTAACTCAGAGATTTTCAAAATTTTTCAAAGGGTATTTATTGTTTTGGTTATACTAAATATGTTTTTTACAATTTATTGAATTACCGAAGCGTATAGATAAAAATACGGGGATAATAAAAAAGTAACCAATTTTTTTTATTTGTATAAAAAAATATGAAATTACAATATTTAATATTGCCCCCCTTTGCCCTAATTACGGCTTCACATCTCCTCGGCATGCTTAAAACTAGATTTTGAATTTCAACTTGATGAATCTGCTGCCATATTTCAGTGAACCTTAATGACAGGTCATTTAGGTTCTCAGGTGGAGGCATTGAGGCCCTAACACTTCGACCCATGTTGTCCCATAAGTGCTCTATGGGGTTAAGGTCAGGACTTCTAGGTGGCCACAGCAAAGTTGAAATTTCGACTTCCTGGAGGTAACTTTGTAACACCCTTGCCACATGCGGACGTGCATTAATAAACAAGATTCTCCAATAAATGGGGCGTATGGTACCACATGCGGTTCTAAAATGTCTGCTATGTATCGGTCAGCAGTCAAACGACCTCCCTGAATCATAACCTGCTCCGTATGGGCCTCCAAACTAATGCCACCCCATACCATTACTGACCCCCTCCATAGCTTACTGTGTAGCATGATAAAAATACAATGTTTTTTGTATTGTATTATACGAGTTACTCACGGAGATGCATTAATTCGGTTAAGCCACCCACTGATTATGCAACTTTATACACACTTCTGTATAGTTGGTTGCATAAGGGAATTAACTATAGGTTTTAAAATTATTTGAGCATATCCTGGAATAATGGGATTTAAATAATTAGATGGGTGTCTAGAGTAACATTTTTATTAATACTTTTTATGTGATTTAACCAATTCGTGAGTATTTTATCATTTTATCTGGGGATTTTATTTGACTGCCATTGGTAACACTGATTGTAAATGTCAATGGTAAAGGGAAGCTAAAATTATTGAAATCACTTGTCGGATACTTTTCGAATGGTTAAGTTGAGTGTCAATTAGGACAAGTCGTGGCACATGATTTAATCCATTTATTTTCGGGACTATCGTGGTGAAAAGCCCTTGGTAACAAGGTAAGCTTCCATCTTGTATATATTTTCACGGATATAACCTCAATATCTTTTTAGGGTTTTTCTATACACCATAATTTTTTTACTTACAAGTTTTTACAATATTTTTTGCCAAATGGATATTGTTTAATAGTTTTTATGGGTGATGGTAATCAATGATAGGATGATCATGTCCAGATTTTAAGAAGCCTCAAATTTCGGATGTTTCCTGTATGGGATATATTCTCGTATGGATAGCTGACAGGCTGTTCTCCGTTCAGGGTTGTAGAGACGTGTCGTACCTCGGATTGCGATTAATGTTACAGAGCGACAAGAGATTTTAACGGCGTTTCCAGTTCAAAGGACGAAGCTGGACTTATGTATGTTGGTGACAACTGCGGAATAATTCCATTATGGACAACGATTATTAACCGCATGGTTGAATCTTGTTCCATAAATCAGATGTTGCTTGTCAATCAAGCCAATTGACGTTTAATAGTTTGGACACTAACCGCCAGTAACATTTAAATTTTTATTTGTTTTAATCTCAACTTTAAACCATTTATTCATTTTATAACTTCATGTTTTAACGTTTAATGACATATTAACTTTTATGTTCCACTATTTAGTAACTTCACATTCTTATAAAGGCGTCTATCAATTCACAATTTTATTATTACATTCTTTCAACTGTTTAGAGTTGAAATATCAACTTTGTTATTGCATATCGCCCTGAAATTATATTTCAGCTTAATCTTACTATATAAGAGATACTTTTGGTCTATTTGGTTATATCTTGTTAATTATTACAGTTGTAAGGCTGTAACTGGTATACCATTTACATGTTACTAAAGATTTAGTGTATTGTACATAATAATCTCAGTTAGTTGATAACATTAGAAATTGTTAAACATTTTAAATTAACCAACAAGTGATAACTGATTATCAGTTCATAATTAGAGTTGATCACCTCATATTTATTGAGACAGGTTATTACACCATCTGTTCAAGGTACCATCCATTTTATTAAACTATTCCGTTGGCAATAAAATGTGTTTTATTTGATTTACAAACGTAAAAGCAAAACGATATAAATAACATATTTGAAAAGTTACAATAGCTAATTTTTTCATTATTGGTTTCTTGATAATTCAGTAAGTTTCTTGAATGTCCTACTAATCAAGTGGCGCCTTAAAAAAATAATACAGGACAAGCTTTCAAATATTCCTCACTAACTCACGACCTTAAGCTCTTCGGCGAAAAGCGAACCTTTGGCAATGTAACCTCACTTCTTGTAGTAACAACAGTTTCTACAATGTTGCATTGGGCGTATCGCTCTCTAGGGCGTCGGTACACCCTCCTACGTCGATCATCACTAAGACGACAAAATCTGTACTCATCGGTAAACAATACATTGCCCCATTCACGATTGCCCCAGTGCTCGTGTTCTTGGGCAAACCGGAGTCGCAGCCTTCGATGGTTTTCGGTTACAAGAGGATCAGTTGCAGCACGATAGGGGGTAATTTCGGCCTTCTTCGCGCGGTATCTTGGCTAATTTGGTAATTATACCGACAAGAAAATTATTGCTGCAGTGAAGTGCTTGCAATCGCAAAAATCTATCTTGATTGTTAGTTGTGACCCTATTCCGTCCTTATCCAAGTCTTCTTTCGTTACTACCAGTCTCCTTAAATCGTGCTATAGCTCTGGATATGGTAGATTGTATCACTCCTAGTCGTTGTGCCACTTCAACTTGTGGCAAGCCATCTCCCATAAGTGCTACGGTAGTAGCACATTCCTCGCGCAAAGAATTTCTCATCTCACGATCGTTTTGGGCCATTTTGTGTCGTAATGCACTTATAAAATTTGACTATTGCCTATACAAGTGTAAAAAGCAAACTAACAGCAAATAAACGACTAAACTTAATATCTAAGGAATTTTGTAAAATTTCTGTTTTGTTGTAATGTGAAAGAATCTGCTTTTTATGCATTCGAAACAAAAACGGTATCTTGAAAAATTTAAAAAACATCATAGAAAGCGTTAACAAGGTCAACGCGGGGTACAGAATGGGAGAACAATCGTTAAAAGTGTTATGTTATGCGGATGACGCGGTGCTAGTGGCAGAGAGTGAAGATGACTTATAGCGCCTACTATACCGAATGAAGACAACGGCAGATAAATATAATATGAGTATTTCAATTAAGAAGACTCAATCAATGGTCATAGCCAAAGATCCGAGTAGATGTAAACTAGCTGTCGACAACAACATAATACAACAAACAATGAAATTCGGTTACTTTGGAGTAACAATATCAAGCAAGAGGGATTTAATTGAGAAAACACGAACTCAGTCGATAAAAGCATCAAGGGTCAGCGGATATTTGAGAGAAATAATATGGAAAAACAATATGATGAGTACACAAAGCAAGATGAGAATCTACAAAACATGCGTAAGACATATTCTCAATTATGCAACCTAAACAATACCCGAAACATCAACAACAAAAAGAATGATGAAGACGATTGAAATGAAAACGCTAAGAACAATTAAGGGAGGGAGCCTCAGAGATGGAATGAGAAGTCAGGATATTAGGGAAGAATTAGAAATTCAGGATGTGGTGAGATGGGTTAGAGAACGTAAACGAGGTTGGAGAGATTATGTCGAAAGAATGCCAGAGAACATATGGGCAAAATGGGCGAAAACCCAGAAACCAAACACACGGAGACCACTAGGCAGACCAACAAAAAGATGGTATGAGAGTTCAGCGTCTCCAGAAGAGCTCAGGAGGAGGTTAAATATTCGGAATTAAACGGGACAGGGTCCCACTAAAAGAAAAAGAAGAAGATTAATAAATATTTTTAAACCAGTGGCGGCATTTAGAAAAAATGTATGGTCATTGTTTCAATTTTTGAAATTATGCGTTAATTTTGCGGCGCTGTGTAGTTAGGTTAAAATAATTATTTCATTTACACATCTAATTTTTCACTTTTAATTATTATCTGTCTTATCTGCATAAAAGTACTTGAATGAAATTCTATCTAATTTATTGTTCAGTTATCGTTTATATAGTAAATGTATGAACCACGTTATTAAATACTTTCCTTCACTTATATTCCTGAATTACATTTTACTAAATTATACTGGATTTAGTTTCTCACACAATTGTAATTTTTAGCACTTTATGAATGGGCATAATTGCCGAATAAATTCATGTATGGAAACTTCATGGTAGATGATAAACTTGATTACCAGACGAACTGTACTGTACTGGATTGGTTGACATCCTGTTCCCAAGCAAAGCTGTGGACATCAAAGAGCAAAAAATTCAAGGGAAGTAACATTTATCAGGTTTGAATTGCTTTTCTGTTTTTTTTTCTATCGCCGTTCAATATTCACTTGGGTTATATTTGTAGTTTCAATTTTAATTTCAACTATTGTTCATTCTTTACTTCAACTTTGACTATTTTTTTATGTTTTTTATCAACTTTTATCACTTTTTGTGAATGTACATCAACTATTTTCATTAACTTCTTTTATCAACTTTGATCATATTTTGTTAATTCATTTTTATTATTGTTAAATTTTTCCATTTCAACTTTGATTATTTATTTACTTCAACTCTAATTCAATTTTATATGAAAATTGTTCGTTAAACGTATTATTTTTACTTTTATTAAATCACATTTGTAAATTTGATATCGTGGCTCATATTTATATTCCTTCCAACCCTCTTCACAAGGTTTATTGATGTGGATGTGTACCAACTACGGAGCTGATAATATTCAAGGTGGGGCTTACTTATCGTATCTTACCTAACTTAACTTTTCTCTATCTCTACACAAAAACTTACTTTTCTTCGGAGTTAGCAAAGATTTGATCATTTATAATAAAGTAAACTAGTATTGCCCGCGAACCGGCAAGATCTACTCCTAGATTATTATTTAGCTGGTAAAAGGATCCCGCCTGAGAGGTTCTATAACTGAGTGGCCGCTACAAATAAATTAGTAACCGAACAACAGGTCAAAGTATAAGTTTTGTGGTAGTAAAGATTTGGCGCCCAATGTGTGCACTATTACCAACTCAAAGATCAAATTGACCACTAAATGCTCCCGAATTTCTAAAACTCTTTGCGAAAGCACTCTGTCCTGTTGCCTAATTATATTTGCTCCAATTCTTCAGAAGAACATCTATAACATTTGTACGAATCCCAGCTGAAGAACCGATGGCAGAAACGTGACGAAACCCTTCAAGAGTATGAAGTGAATATTGCTCGACTAGTTCGATTCGCTTATCCATCAGCACCAGAGAACATGATGGAATGTCTGGGTATCCAGATGGCTTACGTCACCCCGATATGCAGCGGACGCTTCGATTAGCACATCAAAAAACATTGGTTGATGCATTAACTACTGCTCTTGAATCGCCTGGTCGGGTTGTCTACCAATCTCCTCTTATTATACGGCTTCTCGTAGTAAATGGTCTGGATCGGCCGTACCTCGTCCCTTTGACTTTACGGCAAAGATTTATTGATGAATCAGTACTAGTATATAAACTTACTCAATTTTGTCGACCTGGGATACTCGTTTTACCCCCTCGTTCAGGTTGCCTAAAATAAACGGGTTGTATTCGGTACCCGATCCTGCGTTCAACACACAGCGTGATCTAGGTGAGGTGAGAATTCGCTTCCGTCTCGGGCACAACACTCTCCGGGATTTCAGCTAGACGGGAGGACTTCTGTCCTGTGCTCAACACGCTCCAGGACTTGGTTATGACGGTTGGCTTCCGTTCTAGGCACAGCACGCTCTAGAGTTTCGGCCAAACGACGGGGTTTGCTAGTGTCTAGCCATGGGTTCAACACACTCCAAGGGGTCGACGACAAGCCGGGTGTTAATTACGATCCCAGGCTCCAGTATATAGTAAATTAACTCGGTTATTCAACGATGAAGCTTTCCTATCACTTCTAGGCGTAAGGACTGAGCTTGTGGGTATATTGAGATGATTCGGTGTTAATAATATCGGTCGAGCTATTAGCGAAATGGCGAAAGTGTCGTCTAGGTACTGGGTGCTCAATTTTGTCTACTGTGATAATTTGGTTTGGCAGTGTTGTGTATCCCAGTACCCGATGTTTTGTTTTTAATTATGTATGGAGGTTGTTAACTTATATTTTAGACGACAGTGTGGTTACAACTGTACACTCCTGCATTGACTGTTTCAGAGTCTAACCTTCACAAAATAATCCTATCATGGATATCTTACCAAAATCAAGGTTGAGCCCTACATTACCTTTTACAGTAACCGGTGTATGCAGGACCAATCATGATAAGGGATCGTAAGAGACGGGGATCTAAATCATTGAAAGCATATATATGTCTCTTTATTTGCCTTTTTACAAAGGCAGTACACTTGGAATTGAGAATTGGTAAGTGACTTAACATCAGAAGCTTTTATTGCTACTTTTCCTAGATTTTGTGCAAAACGCTGTGAACCTTGCAAGAACTAGCCAACTTTCTCTAAAATAACGAAACCTCTTTTTAAGAAACTTTCAATGATATAGGTGTTTATTGGAAGTATAGACCTTCCTATTCACCTCATTTTGGAGGTATTAGGGAAGCGGGAATAAAATTGACAAAGTGTCATCTGAAACGCATAATGAAAAATGTAATTTTAACCTTTGAAGAGCTCACAACATATCTCGCAGAAATCGAGGCGATATTGAATTCACGTCCTTTGACTCCATTGTCACCTGATCGTAATGATCTTTCTAATAACTATATCAGATCTTTGAGAAGTCCGAACTAATCGATTATATATATATATATATATATATATATATATATATATATATATATATATATATATACCCATAGATTTCCAGCACTCCTGCAGCAAGTGATAAAATAGATTCTTCCTCACCTGCTGAAGATCACAAGAAGCAGTCTAGCAGTGGGTCTAATACCTAGAAAATGGAGAAGGGCAAGGGTAACCTTCATACCAAAAATAGGGAAAAAAGATGGGACTGATCCCCAATCTTTTAGACCCATCTGTCTAACATCGTTTCTACTCAAATAGATGGAGAAAGTAGTGGATAACTACATAAGAACAGAGAATCTGGAGAATATACCACTTCATAAATGTCAGCATGCCTACAGAGCGGGTCGATCAACTGAGACGGCTCTGTATCAGCTGACCGAAGTCATCCAGAGAACAACAAAGAAATTGCAATGTGCGCGTTCCTGGATATATCTGGGGCCTTTGAGAACACAACTCATGTGTCTGTCAAAGGAGTACCTCAAAGGCGAGGAATAAATGAGACCATTGTAAAATGGATGTATGAGTTGTTGACGATGAGGATAGCTGAAACACAGGTGCGGAATCAAACCACCGCAGTTGAAGCCACTCGGGGGACACATCTAGGGGGAATTATATCTCCCCTTCTATGGAACCTCGTAGTAGATGAGTTGCTCTACAGGCTAACGAAGCTTGGCTTCGAATGCATGGGCTATGCTGATGACATAGTTCTAATAGTCGGAGGCAAGTTCGAGAGCACCTTGTGTGATTTATTACAGAAGGGTCTCAGAATCATTGAGCAATGGTGCTTGTCAGTGGGGCTGAACATTAACCCAAACAAGACCATAGTAATTCCATTTACCCGGAAAAGAACACTTCCAGCCATGAAACACATATCCTTAAACGGGGAAATCAAAGAATGGAAATCCTAGACAGTGAGCTTCTGTGGAATAAGCATGTTGGAATAACTGCTAGTAAAGCAATGAGAGCTTTGATGGGGTGTAGAAATCTAGATGGTAAGAGGTGGAGCTGTAACCCAAAAATACTGCGATGAATGTAGGCCACGATTGTGAGACAGGCAATTACGTATGGGGCAATAGTTTGGCATACAAAAGCAAGTCAGTACAGCACGAGGAAGACCCTCGACAATGTTGAAAGGCTTGTCTGTATGTGCATCACTGGAGTTTGGAGGACGTGTCCAACTAGGGCACTTGAGATCATTACAGATCTCTCACCTCTACATCTGGTGATAGAAATATCTGCCCAAGAGGCAATTCTTAGAATACCTAAGGAAGGTTCAGGCAACGAGAGTATTGAAAATCAGGGAGCCTGGTCCTCTCTAACAAAATACATCTCATCAGCGAATCTTCCCAGTGACGAAATGATCAAGAAAGTAAATATCGAAAATAATTTCACTACGATGCTAAATACGAGGAGAGACTGGTGTTCTAATTAACCCTTTTTACGTGGGCTATTAGATGGAATGCAGGTTCTATGTTGTTATAAGATGTACTCGAAGGACCAATAGGGTTGTTTTTAATGATGTAATGTATGATGAAATTAAACACTTATGTCACTTTCGGTTTTATATTTGCATGAATTTATAATTTTATTTATTTTTGCGTAGACAATTAAGACTTCACTTGTACACACGCGATGACTGAGAGTATTTTGCACATACTATGATGATTTATTAGATGAATAAAGATTAAGGACACATGTTTGTTCCCGGTATAAAAACGCCGGGTGCTCTTATAAATTGAGTACCTTTGTGTATCACGTTAAATGATGAAAGAGGAAAAATGTAAGGTATATGGCGTGTTTATACGTCGGTGGACGTAGGAGCGAGGAAGAAGCAAAATATTAGGATCTAGCCAATGGGATAAAAGAGTTTTAAAACGTAACGTTCATATACAACAAGTGAAGTTGGCAGTTAGGGTGATTTTTTTTGGGGCTTGAAATGTTTCGTAGATACAGATAACAGAGTTTGGAAGAGAGTTTTTATGAAGCGATAAGATCTCGGGTACTTTGAAATATTCATTGGAATTTCAGAAAACGATATTTATCTGTATTTCTTATGTGTTAGTAAAGTTAAAATTACTTTTTTGTTGAAGTAAGGAAATATTAAATGTTGAGAAGAAGGATATGTTTAGTTATATGTTTTGAGCAGAATATTCGAATTGTAGTATACAGGGGAAATTGAAATAAAATCACGGGAGAATTTGGTAATTAAAAACAAATTCGAACAACTGGGAAAGGGAGTACACCACCCAAACTCTCAAAGATAACACCATTAAATAGTATACGGATGGTTCAAAAGCCACCACTGGAGCAGGTGCTGGAGTATTTGGGCCTGGCACCAGATATTCATTATCGTTAGGCTCCTTCCCGAGCGTCATTCAGGCAGAAATACTTGCGATTGAGATATGCGTGGAAATGAACCTAGAAAGAAACTATCAGAAATGTGACATATCGATACATTCTGATAGTCAAGCAGCTATCAAAGCATTGAGCTCCCATGTCATGGACTCAAAGTTGGCATGGGAGTGCCGAAGAAAACTTGATGAATTAGGCAAGGGTCGCCGTATCGTAGAAAAAAAAAGGAGAATATTGACTCAACAACGAATCATCAGTTCAATTCAACTACGACGACGTTCATACATACATCACAAATCACCTACTCTATAGATAGTTCACGACAATGCTTTCTTGAAATGACAAAAACTAGCACCACCTATAGAGCTGAAACACAATTAAGTAGTGGGTAAATTGTTCCCTAAGACGCTACTAGGGAAAGAAGAATGGGCGCTAAATTTAAATTACGATTATCTTTACTGTTGGTTTGAAGATCCTTGTTTATTGTAAGTAAATGACAGGTTTTACTAAAAAGTCTACTATATTGTGCACACTCAATTGTTTGCCAATCATTAACGTCGCTAATATCTTGTCAATTCTAAAATAATTGCCAAACAATTTATCATTGTAGATAAATATATTAGACTTTTTAAAAAATCAAGTCATTTACTGAGCAATATTTAAAGACATTAACAGTTTTTTGGCAAATGACTGTTTACAGAAGGACCAAAATAAGAAACATACGTTATTAAAATATTTATTGAAAAAAGTATATTCACAAAATAGGGACAATGTACAAAGTACATGTAGATACAACAAAATATTTTCAACAGTAAAATGATGGAAAGTTTAGCTACTATTGTTTCTGCAACAAGCTACAATTGAAATAAAATAAATCTGAGACATATCATGAAACAAGAATATTATAAACTGTAGATATAAAACATAAAATAAATGTATGATTGTGTAGCCATGTTACGAAGTTATAAAGTTTATAATATAAACTTACTGCTTTTTGTTTTAATTATATAATATAAATACATACCACAGCAAGGCAATAACAAAGGTTCAGGAGTGTGTGCATTTTCAAGTGACATAACTGCAGCTTAAGAAAATAGTATATTACGTAACGTGTGCTGTGAGAAGCATTTTACGCACGAACGGAAAAGTTACGCACGAAGTGCGTAATTCCGTGAGTGCGTAAAATGCGTTACAACACGTGTTACGTACTATACTTCATCTACGACCCACTTGTACTTGTGTTTATAATCTTATTAAGGTATTTAAAGTACAATTAAAAACGTACATCCTCGATGCCCAGCCAAGTTTCGTAAAAGTCCGTCCTAAGTAGTATTTATTTTTATTAAAAATGTATGTAGAATTACCGGAATTGCATAAAATAGCGTATACACCTCTCGACTAAAGTGACATTAATCCCTTAGGTGGATTACTTCCCTCAGCAATCAAACACCACCCGCGGGATTAAATGGGCCACTTTAGTCCCTTGGTGTATAATATACTATTGTTTACTAATATGAGATACATTCAGACAGCTAAAAGATGCGGATTGAATGAAACGGAACCAATTATCATATAATTCCAAATAACTCTTAGTATTAAATGCAATCCCATATCTAATAAATGTTGTCTACCATTTATATATAGAATAAACGTCAAATATCTAAGTAATACATTTTGAATAAAATGGCTACTTCTATTGACAGTTGCTAAGTGGTTGCTATGGAAGCCGTGCGATTTACTTTACAGCCGTGCGTTTTGTTTTACCGTGCGTAATAGACGTCTCACATTGATTGCCGACTGTGTGTTTTTGACTACTTACAGGGGTGGTCGTAGGTAAAATAATTTACCAGTGATATATAATGTAGGTCTGAAATTTTTTCAAGAAATCACATATATTTATTAATATTTGTTCACTGCATTTTTCTCTTACCAGGTAAAAATAAGGATAGACTAGCAGCTGAATACAATCTATTGGACCAAGTTATAGTGTATTTCACTTCAAATTGTTTATGGCATATTCTCTTTGCTTGGTATACAGCTAACGGCTCCATTGTCTTCAATTCATCACAGTTTATTGCATTGCCTTGAATTTTTGGGAGTCTTTATTTGGATTTGGAAATATATGTCTAATATTAGATGTTGGTGTGCAATTAGGCACACAGCATTTCATATACGTGGCATCATAAAACCTGACACACACTATTATTTAAAAATTGAAATTTATCACTCAAACTGACTTTATATCATTTGAAAACGAAAACTGATAAAATAGGAAAAACAAAACTATAAAGCGTTATAACATAGTTATAAAGACAAATCACCTCGATTTGTGGTTATAAATCAAAATTATTGACATTTGGCAGATGTGAGTGGATAAAACAGGAAATTTTACAATACTACTAAAATTCAATGGTGCTTCCATCTGCTTGTCTGAAACACATACCAATAAAATAGCTTGACCTTGATCCATCTGCGTGAAACATCTATAGAGTATAGGTGATTTGTGATATACATGTTTTAATTGTAATCCTTCAGTCAATAAACGTATTTACCCCGTTGGTTTTTGAATTGATTTATTATAAACGTTCATCGTACATCTGAACGAAAATTTATTTTAGCGACAACATACTCGACGAAACAATAGTTGCGCTAAAGTTTCACTAACAATAACATCACAAATTTAAAATTTGGAAAGATTATTGTTGGAAACTGTGAACAACATACATCGTGAACAAAATAGGAATCGTTAAAGAAGAATGAAGTTGACAACTCAATAAATACATGTTATGATTTTTTTAGACTCTGAGTTCATATTCCTTCATAGTAACATTTGATATTGTCAGTTATTAGTATTTTTGAGTAAATTTTGTTCTTTTTAACTCGTTGTTTGATCGTAACATTTCATTCCCCTTGCCCACTGTATTAAAAATTTAACAATAATATCTACAAACTTAATATGACATGAAACGTTTCTAACCTCTTTTTATTTGTGTATTCAATTATCGGTATACTAATAAAAATAAAACTTTTCTTGAAATTGACTGTCTCGACCCTTACTTCGTAGAATATGCTCATATTAGTGTTTTTAAATGAAACTCAAGGTCTCCAGTTAATTCCACAATATAATACAAGTTATTGAAAATTCTAAAAAATTGACAATTGTTTCGATAAATCAATATCATCGTCAGAATGACAAAAGTTACATTTCATTTTATGCCTACCTGATGTTGAGTAGTTATTTTTGGCTAGACCAAGAAGTAACCTAACTTGTGATTGGCTTAATATATGTTTATAGAAAAAAGAAGAAGATGTGATATTACAAATATTGAAGCTTAGGTATTATTAGCCCTATGGTGATATCCTGGATATCATTTTTTCCAATTAAGATCAGTATAACTGTGCAATGATATAGAAAACCAGGAAAACTATATCTGCTGATCTTTACAATTATCACTTAAGAAGACAGTTTATTAGTGGAGAATTCCCTAGATTTAACTGTTCATTGACAACTTCATATTGTGGGTTTCTAAAATGTCTTCTAATTTCCAGTTCTTCAAGGAAATCCAGTTCTTGTTTCTTTTCACAAATATGCAGTACTTCTAGTTCTGTGTTAGGTGTCAATGAATGTTTGGTGTCAAGTAGATGTTTTGCGTAGTGGGATTTATCTGGTTGTTTTAATCTGTATGCTCGTAAGTGCTCACTGTATCGTATTTCAAAATTCCTAAGGGTCTGACCCAAATAGACAGCATTACATTCTGGACATTTGAGTTTATATATACCTGACTTCTTCAATAGTGGTATTTTTGTTTTTACATTTAACAATTTTGTACTAACGTTACTTTCTGTTTTAAAAGAAATTGTTGTATTCGTTGCTGAAGATATTATCTTTGAAATATTATTAGAAATATTTCCTGCATATGTGATGGTTTTATAAGTTTTAATTTCATCAGCTTGTTTAGGATATATTAGTTGTAATGCCACTTTTTCCTCTTTTTTACTAATTAGCTTATTCATTATATCTAATGGATAACCGTTAGATGTTGCTATTTTTCTAATTGTATTAATCTCTCTATCAAAATTACATTTGTTCATAGGAACTGAAAAGGCTCTATGTATCATTGAATTATATGCTGCTAGTCTGTGTGACACAGGGTGGTTAGAATTGAATGGAATTGTTACATCAGTTTGTGTTGGTTTTCGGTAAATTGAATAATCAAGTACATTATTAACTCTTTGAATTTTTAAATCAAGAAAATTGATTGAGCTATTTTCTTCAATTTCTAATGTAAATTTAATTTTCGGGTGTAAATTATTGATGTGGTTGAAAAATACATCTAATTGTCGTTCACTACCCATAAAACAAGCTAATATGTCATCTACATATCTATACCAAAATAAAATATTTTTCGAAATATTACTTTCAAAGATCTTTCTTTCTAAATTGTCCATAAAAATGTTTGCTAAAATAGGTGATATAGGGCTTCCCATTGGTAAACCTTCATTTTGAATATATATCTTATTGTCAAAAGTGGAATAATTCTGATTATTGCATACATCAAATAAATTAAGTATATCTGATATTATTCCTGGATTAATATTTTTATCTTCTAGTAATTTTCTTACAAGTATTAGACATTCTTTAGGAGGAATTTTAGTAAACATGTTAGTTACATCGAACGATATGAGTTCATAGTTATCTTGTAAGTGGATTGCTTTCAACTTTTTGATTAGTTCTATTGAATTTCTAATTGAGTACTGAGATTCATATCCGTAAGTATTGAGTATATTGTTGAGCTTCTTTGCCAATATATTATTAGGAGCATTAACATAAGAGACTACAGGTCTAATTGGTTTCGTTATTTTATGTAATTTAACTGTTCCATATAATTGTGGAAAATGAGGATTCTTATGTATGATAGACCTCTTTTCGTAATCATTTAAAAGATAATTTGAATTACTAACAATATCCCTTACATTATTAGAAAACTTCTTTGTTGGGTCTGCTTTAAGAACTTTTACATCGCTGGATTCTATAAAGTTATATACTTTGGAATTGTAATTTTCAGTCGTGAAAATGACAGTAGCGTTCCCCTTATCAGATTTTGTAACTGTTAGGTTATTATTCTCTATCTTCTTTTTTATTGCGTTTAAAACTGAAATTTAATTTTTTGTTTGACGTTTAACTTTTGAAGGTTCAATATTTTTGATTAAATTGGCAATTTTTAATTTCTCATAAAGAAAGTTATTTGAATTAGATTTTAAAGATATTTCTGACTCTGTAGTTATAATTTGTTTAATATTATTCGTAAATTTAGATGAAGCATATGAAATTTAAGAAACAAGAAAAGAAGCTACAGAATCTTGAACACACACAACATAAAATTCAATACTCAAAACATCATGAAACTGTAAGTACCTACATACCAACACACTTTGCACCACGATTTGAAAACCTTTCAGACACTAATTTTACAAATAGTGGAATAGAATTTTTAAATAAAGGTTTGAAGTACAGCATACCACCTAAATTTACGAATAATATTAAACAAATTATAGCTACAGAGTCAGAAATAGCTCTATAATCTAATTCAAATAATTTTCTTTATGAGAAATTAAAAACTTGCCAATTTAATCAAAAATATTGAACCGTCAAAAGTTAAACGTCAAACAAAAAATTACATTTCAGTTTTAGACGCAATAAAAAAGAAGATAGAGAATAATAACCTAACAGTTACAAAATCTGATAAGGGGAACGCTACTGTCATTTTCACGACTGAAAATTACAATTCCAAAGTATATAACTTTATAGAATCCAGCGATGTAAAAGTTCTTAAAGCAGACCCAACAAAGAAGTTTCCTAATAATTTAAGGGATATTGTTAATATTTCAAATTATCTTTTAAATGATTACGAAAAGAGGTCTATCATACATAAGAATCCTCATTGTTCACAATTATATGGAACAGTTAAATTACATGAAATAACGAAACCAATTAGACCTGTAGTCTCTTATGTTGATGCTCCTAATAATATATTGGCAAAGAAGCTCAACAATATACTCAATACTTACGGATATGAATCTCAGTTCTCAATTAGAAATTCTATAGAACTAATCAAAAAGTTGAAAGCAATCCACTTACAAGATAACTATAAACTCATATCGTTCGATGTAACTAACATGTTTACTAAAATTCCTCCTAAAGAATGTCTAATACTTGTAAGAAAATTACTAGAAAATAAAAATATTAATCCAGGAATAATATCAGATATACTTAATTTATTTGATGTATGCATTAATCAGAACTATTTCACTTTTGACAATAAGATATATATTCAAAATGAAGGTTTACCAATGGGAAGCCCTATATCACCTATTTTAGCAAACATTTTCATGGACAATTTAGAAAGAAAGATCTTTGAAAGTAATATGTATTTCGAAAAATATTTTATTTTGGTATAGATATGTAGATGACATATTAGCTTGTTTTATGGGTAGTGAACGACAATTAGATGTATTTTTCAACCACATCAATAATTTACACCCGAAAATTAATTTACATAAGGAATTGAAGAAAATAGCTCAATCAATTTTCTTGATTTGAAAATTCAAAGAGTTAATAATGTACTTGATTATTCAATTAACCGAAAACCAACACAAACTGATGTAACAATTCCATTCAATTCTAACCACCCTGTGTCACACAGACTAACAGCATATAATTCAATGATACATAGAGATTTTTCAGTTCCTATGAACAAATGTAATTTTGATAGAGAGATTAATACAATTAGACAAATAGCAACACCTAACGGTTATCCATTAGATATGATAAATAAGCTAATTAGTAAAAAAGAGGAAATAGTGGCATTAGAACTAATATATCCTAAACAAGCTGATGAAATTAAAACTTATAAAACCATCACATATGCAGGAAATATTTCTAATAATATTTCAAAGATAATATCTTCAGCAACGAATACAACAATTTCTTTTAAAACAGAAAGTAACGTTAGTACAAAATTGTTAAATGTAAAAACAAAAATACCACTATTAAAGAAGTCAGGTATATATAAACTCAAATGTCCAGATTGTAATGCTGTCTATTTGGGTCAGACCCTTAGAAATTTTGAAATACGATACAGTGAGCACTTACGAGCATACAGATTAAAACAACCAGATAAATCCCACTACGCAAAACATCTACTTGACACCAAACATTCATCGACAGCTAACACAGAACTAGAAGTACTGCATATTTGTGAAGAGAAACAAGAACTGGATTTCCTTGAAGAACTGGAAATTAGAAGACATTTAAGAAACCCACAATATGAAGTTGTCAATGAACAGTTAAATCTAGGGAATTCTCCACTAATAAACTGTCTTCTTAAGTTATAATTGTAAAGATCAGCAGATATAGTTTTCCTGGTTTTCTATATCATTGCACAGTTATACTGATCTTAATTGGAAAACTGATATCCAGGATATCACCATAGGGCTTATAATATCTAAGCTTCAATATTTGTAATATCACATCTTCTTCTTTTTTCTATAAACATATATTAAGCCAATCACAAGTTAGGTTACTTCTTGGTCTAGCCAAAAATAACTACTAAACATCAGGTAGGCATAAAATGAAATGTAACTTCTGTCATTCTGACGATGATATTGATTTATCGAAACAATTGTCAATTTTTTAGAATTTTCAATAACTTGTATTATATTGTGGAATTAACTAGAGACCTTGAGTTTCATGTAAAACCACTAATAAAACTTTTCTATAAATAATATTATCAGGCGTGCCCAAACTTTTATTATCTTAGCTAATCCTAAACCTAACGATACACATTAAATAAATAGATTTATCTGCATAAAAAATGACAGCAATAATGAATGTTTGTTCACAAAACAGTTTTTCATTCTACATATATCCACAAATTTATGAAGACCAAGTATGAAAAATTCAAGTTCAATAATGATTAACATGTTAACATCGTATCCAACGAGTTCACATCCCTGTTCATCCCTATCGATCCCGTAGTATATGTAAGTTATTAAAAGTTAAAACGGAGTGACTGAGGCAATTTAAGCGGAGTGGACGGACGTAATGTGTGTTGCAGACATGCAGTCTCATCAATCAAACCGTGAAGGATACCTCAACACTCTCCGGTCTAATCAAGATCCTGCCCTCTCTCGCCTTGTTCGCTCATTACATTTAGAAATGAAATACGATTAGGAGGTGTTATGCGTTAATTAATATTACATTCGACTTTGAGATATATACATACTTGTAAGGTAATTTAATATTCGGCTAGAGTGTAATTGAATGGAAACTTGAGGGGCTAGTGCAATTGATGTATTTCTAAACGAATTAAATTTCGAATTTAACAGTCGGAAGAATGTTTCTGTGGAAATAATAATGGTGTTTTTAAATGAAACTCACGGTATATCATCTGACGATGATATTGATTTATCGAAACAATTGTCAATTTTTTAGAATTTTCAATAACTTTTATTATATTGTGGAATTAGCTAGAGACCGTGAGTTTCATTTAAAAACACTAATATGAGCATATGCCACGAAGTAAGGGTCGAGACAGTCAATTTCATAAATAATAATGTTCTATCTTTACCGAATTGTTGACAATATGATTTTACTAACAAATTCTGAATTAAATCTCTCAGATAGATTGTGTTTTTTTATAAAAGTAGCATCAATAACCCAGACAACATGGGATATTCATAGAATAATCTTTAAATACACCAAAAAGTATAAGAATATTCCGAATCAACTAAGAATATTCTTATAATATTAATATTTTTTTTGAATATTCTATCAGTATTCCTTAGTGAATATTCACAGAACAAGCCTGATGAATATTCTTAAAATATTCATTTTAGAATATTATCAAATTGAATATTCTTAAAATATTCATTTAAGAATATTACCAAACTGAATATTCCTAGCATATTCTTTTAAGCATATTTACTTATGATTAAAAAAATTAATATTATTTTTCACATGGGACGAAAGTTATAGTTCAACCATTTATCCGGATATTCAACCCTACGCATAGGTGTAAATAGTTAAAATCACCTTCATATAAATAATAAATATAATATATCAAATAATAAACTATTAACCATGTATTAAACTCATTGAAGTTCAGATATAGATTATAAGATAAGAAAAATATATAAAAATATCCTCGATATGAACACTACATAAATGGTTGATACGGTGTGGATATAATGTTATTCGTCATATCGTCGTGTGATAAAAAGAGAACAAAGATATAAATCATAATTATAACATTCAGCGTAAAGCCAAATCAAGACAGGTGCCCAATCGCGTCAACAAAAAGCCGCCAGCAAATTAAAATGCAACTGGCGTTCTCTGTACACACGTTTATTGGTTAATTTCTAATATCATGTGTGACGGGCTTAAGTCTGGCATGCTCAAAGTCAAGTGTCAATAGGTTCGTTTCTCTTCCGTTTTATCCTCCCTAATCTATGGTTTTATCTAATATCAACTTATGAACTGGAGTGGATTGTGCTTTAGTTAAAGTTTATTTTGATTTTGTTTTCAACAACATCGTGCCTAGTGGAACTCTTAGTGAGAAATTATTGTATTTGTTATGGAATGAAAACTTTGAAGTTCGTGGATGTCACTCAAGAACAGGAGAAGGAATAATTATGTTTGGATTTCCCAAAGACCCTGTGAGGTAAGAGTAATTGTTTCTATATGCAATATATTATAGGTATATATTACTTTTTCAATATTTTACATGCACCTATGCATCGTAAGTTGTGTAATTCTATATGTTTTTGGTTTGTTAGCATTGATCTGTCCCTCTGCCTTTAATAACATGAAATGATAATATGTACTACAATAAGCTTTCTGCTGACGAGCCCTCTGTTCAGCTAAAAATATGTTGAATAATAAATTAGTAGTTAATATAGACATGTGAATAACTACATTTATTTACTTTTCAGGGCACACTTATGGTTGGAAGATTGTAACTGTGCAGATTTGTTTGGAAAAGACTACAGATGCTTTACAATAGAATTATAGGTTGTGTGAACTTCACTGTCAGGAAAAATTTATTTCCAAAGGAGGATATCCCAAGCATTTGTATCAGCTAGCTGTGCCTACCCTATTTCCATGGTTAAAATGCAAAGGTCACATTTTATTGAATGATCCACTAACATAAATAGTTACTCAGTCTGGTAAATATTAAATTTAAGTAGCAGCTGTTTTTGATATTTATTTTTTGTCATCTGGCCGCATAATTAGTTAATACTTTTTGACGGGATTAATACCTTCTTGAAATTTGTATAAGGGAATATCCTGGTGTTAAGATAATGAAAACAAAAAAATTAAAACATTTATATCGGTTTATAAAACTAAGTCAACATTCATTTAAACAAGTGAATTATCTTAAGAACTAGAGGCTGGTAAAAACTTACATGAGAAGAGCATACAATAATTAATCACCATATGCTTTGGTATTTAAGCGACAGTACAGAATACCAGTGTCAATGTAATGTATTCTGCATAGTGGCAAATTTAAGAAAATATCAATATTTTTTATACTCATATTTGTAAAATTTCTACAAATGATTACTACAATTACTTTTATAATTGCAGATACCACACCATTACAGCAACCGGCACATTCATTTCAGGCCGTTGCAATACATTCTAGTGACTGTGATGATATAACCATAAGGCAAGTTTATGAATCCACACACTGCCAGCTTTTAACACCGCCTTACCCGAACCGGTAAATTGATATATCTGATTGCATAACGTCAACAATAAGGATGTTTTTCAGTTATACCTCAGTTATGTAGCCTTAACCGGACAGTTTTATCCATTTGGGTATAGCTAAAAACTCGCAGTGTGTGGGCCCTATAAATATTTACAAATTTTAAAAGATTAACTCTATATTTTTTGATAGAACAAGTATTTGGTCAATTTTGTTTTTTCTTTATTTTTCATTTCTCACAAGAGAATGTAAGTATCTATAAATATTTAATTTTACGAAACTGATGCTCAACAAGTAGATTAATGCTTTATATATTTTGTGAAACTCTGTCGTTTTGGTTTAAAAACGATAAAATGAAAGTTATAGTTGAATATTTATAAATTTTAGAAGTTTATAGAGAGTTATAAAGTTTATGTTTGTCTAATAAAAATTTGGATAATTTAATATTGAATTTTATTTTATTATGCTTTATTCACTTTAGAAGCCACCATCCAGTGAATGGTCGGGTAGAGAATTCCATCAGTTATGAAAATTTATTGATTTACAGAAATTTGAAAAAAGTGCATTTACATGAATCCTCCCCTCTCCCCCCAATAAATGTATGGTTCTGAACATTCTGAGGATATTTCTGCAATATTCTGAATATACAAAGAATATCCCCTGAATATTTAATTTGAAATAATTCTACAAAATTCCAAATGAATCTACCATGAATATTCATAGTATATATTGAATATTCTGGAAACATTCATTGAAGAACATTCTTAGATAATGCTTTTCTGAATATTCTCGGAATAATCCTAGCTTATATATAATACGAAAAAGAATATTCATTTGGGAATATTCTCTGAATATTTAGGATATTCTCATTTTCACTTTCTAGGAATATTCCAAAAAGCATAAAGATATTCTTGGCATTTTTAGAGAATATTCCAATATGCCAAAATGAATATTCCACGGATATTTATAGAATATCTAATGTTGTCTGGGAAGAATTGTAGGTGAAATGAAAAGTCGCAGATCTAAGAAAGGAATGTATTGTAACCATAGAACAAGAAACAAGAAGGTAGGAGCAATTATAACGAGAAAACCTATCAACCCTCTCAGTGCTCGTTATAGATATGCAGGTTGTCTCACGTGGTACAACCCGTGCTCGCCAGTCGACTAGCTTCGAGTCGAAGAAGGGGTGGATTCTTCAAAAGGGCGCCAGAGAAGTTTTGGCAAGCACCCAAGACTTCCTAAGTTAGCCCACAACTCCTCAGTGGGTTAACAACACTCACTACACAGTCCAAAGGTTAAACTGATAGGTAAGTTATCATAAGAAAATAAAAGTCAGCAAGTATCCCCTGATTGAAGTTTTAATTATTCACTTTGGACCAAAGGTCTCTTTTTAAAATATTTATTACAATTTTACTACAACAATGTCCCAAATAATGTCTGAACTCAGCTGAGAGCTGTAGACTCAGATTGTAGATAGGCTGAAGGCCGGAATCTACATAAATCCTAATTCGTAAGCTAAATTATCAGATACAACGAAATCGCAGCTTAAATAAATAGCTGACAAGCAGTTTCTATAATCTCTGAGCAGAGCTGAAGGCTTCAAACTCAGGGTGCAGAAGAGCTGAGGGCTCCAAACTACACCGATGACTCAATTCTATATATAGAGAAACGACCAAATGGTTCATGTACAATATCTCAAAATACAATGATAATATATACCAAAAATTAACAATGTACAGTTACATGGGTTCACACTTCCGCAATTTATACCAATATGAATATAAATATAGATAAATGCATAAGCATAAAATTTAAATAGCAAACGTGCTTAGCGTTGCTAAAGAAAATATAAATCGAAATTATGTACGGCGCAAAATTATATACATAAAATCGTCAGAGTTGGAAAAATCCTCTAAATAACGCGGTACCCAGGTATGTACCGTAGTATCCTAGCATTCAGAGACAACAGCCCAATATTTTAAGCTATAAGTGTAACGCGAAAAATTCGCCGAGCTGTCGTAAATTTAATATTGGCTAACCTGTCGACTGGGAGAAGTCACAGCGCTTAAGACTATGATGGCTTCCTATGTCTCGGATAATCATCGTCGTTGGGACGAACATCTCGCTCAAATAGGATGTGCGATTAGAACATCTACTCATGAAGTCACAAAGGTAACACCGTATTTCGCTAATTTTGGTAGGTCTATGCTGTTGTCTGGTGCCGATTATGTTGATAATTCAGAAGATTTATATCTGGGAGATAGTGTGAGAACACCCGTGAGTAGTCGTAATGAGGGTTTTAGGAAATTGTTCGCTGACATCAGGAAACGGTTAGAGGATGCCAATCAGAAGGCCTGTGATAGCCATAATCTGTGACGTAGGCATGTGGAGTATCTCCCGCACGATTTAGTGTGGAAGAGGAATTTTGTCCTTTCGGATGCTGCGAGGTATTACACGCGTAAGCTGGCGCCTAAGTATATAGGGCCCTACTCGATAGCTAAGAGGTTATCTCCGTGGACGTATGAGTTGCATGATAAGGATGGAGCTACGGCAGGAGTATGGCACTGCAAGGACTTGAAACCACACTCTACGCAACCGCCTGAAGATGAAAATTAACCCTTCCGGGTTAATTTTCTTTGACGAAAGGGGGGGGAATCTGTAACGCGAAAAATTCGCCGAGCGGTCGTAAATTTAATATTGACTAACCTGTCGACTGGGAGAAGTCACAGCGCTCTCGGTGCGGAGTTAAAAATTTCAGTCCTCCATCTGCCGTCAAGGTGTAAACACACCGCTTCAACTTAAAATTTTCACATGTGCTATGCTTTATTGGAAAATCCGACAATTCTGACATAGGGGAAGAGAAATACGGCTGGAACCAACAATTGGCAGCTCCGACCCGATAGGTTTCTGGTCCAAAAACGGTCGATGACTGTGGGTTCCATAAAAATTCAGTGGAATTGCGTTTTGAGGTAAATTTCCGTAGACGGCATTGGATTCGTTAACAAGGTAAATGGTTGTAAATACTTTCTGGGAATTAACAGTTTTATAGGTATTTTAACGTAGAAATTTTAGTTTTGATTCGTAGTTTATTGGAGTATGTAATCTGGATTTCACAAGATAGTTTCGACGCATTTCATAAATTCTTATTAGTTCATATTCTTCATTGCTTTATATTTTGTTGAAATAAGAATATATCACGGGGGTTGTATAAATATTCAGGGATGTGTCCAACGACATAGTTTTTATATTATGGGTTTTTTTGGTATCGTAGTTTTTTGCTAAGCGGAAAAAAAACCAGTCATATAGTTTTTATTTTCAGTGTAGGTGGCTTTTATACAGTTAAAAGTCATGATGTATGATTATTTGCGATTTTCGGGTGTTGTTAATTTAGTCAGTATGATGGGATATTACGGGGGTACGTCGAAAATTTGACCGGGGTAAAATGTAAACCCTATGCAGAGGCTAATTCGTTTCTCTATTTTAGGGGGGTTTTTGTACGTGGACATTAATGATTGGAATTTAATGGGTCAGTGAGACCAGTTCCAGGAGAATTGGAATATTCTGGAGCAACTTCAGTTCCTGTTCTGGTGCCGGAAAAGGATAAGTGAACAGTTTTCCTTTTCTTATTTCTTCAACTTCATTAGTAAACTCACATTTATGCTTCACATATAAAGTTTTTTATTTCTTTTTTTTGCGGCAATTACTATAATTTCGCTTACATTTGTACTTGTTATTTGAAAAATTTGAAATCTTTGCTCATAGATTAAGATACGCTAAGACACTACGGTACGTACCTGGTATTGCGTTATTTAGTGGTTTCTTTTAGCCTATTCTGATGACTTTATGTATATAACTTGCACCGTACATAATTTTGAGTTGTATTTTCTCTAGCAACGCTAAACTCGTTGTTATTTAAATTTTTGGCTTATGCAATTATTTATATTTATATTGATACTGGTATAGATTGCGGAAGTGTGAACCCTTGTAACTATACATTGTTGATTTTGATATATATATTATCGTTGTATTTTTGGGATATTGTACATGAACAATTTGGTCCATTCTCTAGAATTTTAGAATTGAGACATCGGTGTAGTTTGGGGCCCTCAGCTCTTCTGCACCCTGAGTTTGAAGCCTTCAGCTCTGCTCAGAGTTTATAGAATCTGCTTGACAGTTATTTACTTGAGTTATAACTGATAAATTAGTTATAAATTTTTGCATTTATCTAGTTTTCGGCCTTCAGCCCATCTACGTTCTGAGATTACAGCCTTCAGCTGAGCTCAGACGTTATTTGTAACAATTTTGGTAGTGACATTGTAATAAATATTTTGAAAAGAGACCTTTGGTCCACCAAGACTAATTAAATCTTCAATCAGGGGATACTTGCTGACTTTTATTTACTTATGATTATTTACCTATCAGTTTAACCTTTGGAGTGTGTAGTGAGTGTTGTTAACCCACTGAGGAGTTGTGGGCTAACTTGGAAGTCTTGGGTGCTGGCTAAAACTTCTCTGGCGCCCTTTTGTAAACTTAATAATTTTTTTGAAGAATCCACCCCTTCTTCGACTCGAAGCTAGTCGACTGGCGAGCACGGGTTGTACCACGTGAGACAACCCGCATACCTATAACGAGCACTGAGAGGGTTAGTAGGTTTTTCTCGTTATATAAGCAAAGATTAAAATTTTAAATACAAAGTGTAAAGAGAAATTATAGTAATTGCCGCAAAAAGAGAAATAATACTTTACATAAAAAAAACTATGAAATGTGACGCATAAAGGTGAATTTACAAATGAATGAAGAATAAAAAGGAAAACTGTTCACTTATCCTTTTTCCGGACCCAGAACAGGAACTGAAGTCGCTCCAGAATATTCCAGCTCTCCTGAGACTGGTCTCACTGACTCATTAAGCTCCAATCAGTGAATTAATATCCACAAAAAAAAACTCTTGAAATAGAGAAACGAATGAGCCTCTACATAGGGTTTACATTTTACCCCGGTCAAATTTTCGACGTCCCCCCGTAATGTCCCATTATACTGACTATAACAACACCCGAAATTCGCAAATAATCATACATCCTGACTTTTAACTGTATATAAGCCATTTACACTGAAAATAAAAACTATATGACTGGTTTTTTCCGCTTAGCAACAAAAAACTACGATATCAAAAAAAACATAATATAAAAACTATGTCGTTGGACACATCCCTGAATATTTATACAGCCCCCGTGATATATTCTCATTTAAAAAAAAATATAAAGCAATAACGAAAATGAACTAATAAGAATTTGTGAAATGTATCGAAACTATCTCGTGAAATCCAAGATACATACTCCAATAAACTACGATTCAAAGCTAAAACTCATACGGTAATATACCTATAGAAATGTTAATTCCGAGAAAGTATTTTTAACCATTTACCTTGATAATGAATCCTTCTAACCGACGCCGTCTACGGAAATTTACCATGAATTACACAATTCCATTAATTCCACTGGTATCCTTAGTCATCGGCCCTTTCTGGACCAGTAGCTTAACGGGTCAGAGCTGCCAGCTGTTGGTTTAAGCCGTATTTTCTTCCTCTACGTAGGAATTGTCAGGTTTTTCGCAAAATACTTTATGGCTCCCAGAGCAAATGCAAAAATTTTACGTTGTAAGTGTGTGTTTACACGTTGACGGCAAATGGAGGACTGAATTTTAACTTCGCACACTCAGCGCTCTCTCAATTCTCTTCGTCGACAGGCTTGCCAATAATAAATCTACGACAGCTTGGCGATTATTCGCATTACACAATTGTTATAGTAGTAACCAGGATGGGTGTTGCAAATGGCGCATGTGTTAGATGAGTATTTTGAAAAACTACGTTAAACATTCTTTTATCAAATACAAATTACATTGAATGTCGTATACACTAACAGGATAGATGTTTCCGGTTTGACAGTGATCGTTCTTATGATATATATTGTGTTTGTTTTTGATTATAATTTAATTGAACTTCGTCGACTGACGCAGACATTCAACTATAATAATAATCTTAAACTGACAACTTCAATGTCGAAATTAATAGTTTCTTATAAACAAATTTACAATGAATGGTACAAATTACAGCTTGCAAATGTTTTTTAGGAAAATACATCATAATTAGAACGATCACATGTCTATTTTTAAGCAAGATAACGGAGTGTTTAGCGTCAAATGTTGAATTAAACACAATCAAACGGTCACCTGCCCTCATTATCCCATCTTTGTCACGAAAAAAATGTATCAGTACTCGAGGACAAGATTGGGGTCAACGTAATACAGTTTTATAATCGGACCAATAAAAGGTTTGAACTTCTTTTCGGAGGCGAGTATTTACAATTTCCATTAATGTAGACAAGAGGTGTGCCCCGAAAAGCTCTAATCTCGGTATTGTTATCTTCTCGATAGGTACAACACGAGATTTAACACATGATAATTGCACTTTAATTTTTCTTAAGAGATAGATGTAATTGAACGCCTTTAACATCGGCGGTAATTACGGTAGGTCGCAATGATAACAGATCATTTGACGGTGATGGCTGGCAATATGTTTGCTATTCAATATACAATTTCATAAGTACCGATTTTTTCCAATCGAGCATATAATTCCACAAGTTTGGTAAGAGTATTTTCCCGAGTACAATCACTGAAGCCAATCATCCTAACGGTTCGAATAATTTGAGAACTCCGGATAGTGTTATCCGTTAGGAAACCCTAGTCTGAATAGGATTAAGTATATACATATTCGTGTCGTTTTGCACGGTATATATTTTGCATTCATCTTTACTAAATCACAGGTAATACCGAATGTGACGATATTTAATTCAATAGGTGGTAAGTTTTTCATTTGATCTCTACAAATGAGACATTGAAATTTACGGTATTCGTTTCTAACTAAAAATAGTTGATTCATTCGCTTTAAATCACTCGACTAGAAGTGGTGAATATATTACGTTTACTATTATGACCGGTATATAGGGCGTCATTCAGCGATACGCCTGTAGAAGTCTCTAAACAGCCATCGTATACCACACTTACTTTCGTAGTTGGACTCGTTTCCTTACTGATTGCGTGATGAGATAAATAATAATCATCTGATATCAACGTATTATCCACAACAGGGGACATGTGACGTTTGTTCGATTCTTGATTATCAGGAGCTGCGAATTTGCTTTTATCAACAGACATAGTAGTCTCTGCTTCTAATAATTTGTCGACCGGTGTAGGCCGATGGACATCTGGGTCCGCTAATTTACTCTACTCTATAGGCATAGTAGTGCCTGTTCCTACAAATATATCGACCGGTGTAGGTCGATAAAACTCTGGTTCTGCTACTTTGATTCGTTCTATAGACAGTGTAGTGCCTGTTCCTATACGCGGTATTAGTGGTGACGACATAATCTTAGGTTATGTCAATTTTGTATCCAAACAAACATAACTAGCCATTTAAATACCATTGGTGTGATTTTGAACCAGAGATTATACCCTTATATTTTGAATATACCTGTTGATTTAGGCATATAGATATACACTAGGACTTTTACAAAGAGATATATTCGATTCCAGCCAAAATAGGTATGTATAACAATATAATTTTAATAAAAGAGTTATCTAACCTAAACATGCTATTATAAACTTATGAAATACAATTCTTTTTCTATCTGTATTTGTATTATCTAATTTTAGGTTTCTTCACATAAAGAATAATGGTACTGTACTGGCCACCAGGCTGTGAGCATTATAATGTGAGAGGGAACTGTAAGTTTTATAGATTTCCAAAGGATCCAAAAGTAAGAAGCAAATGGATGAAGCTGACAAGGTACCTACATAATGATAAATAAAACATTTTATTTTGTGTGTTTATACAATATTTGTAGAACAATAGAACCAGATCCCGGAGCTTTTTGTATAGCTGTCATTTTATGGACGGAGAAAAGAAAATTAGCCCACTATTTTTTTGTACATGATCAATCTTTGCAAACAAGGTAAAAGCAAACTTGTACGTGTTCATTGTATGTTTGATTTTGTACTGTATATATCGATCTCCCTATAACATATACATTATTATTTGTCATCACACATCTTTCGCTTTACATTTTTTATAAGTTACTTTGTATGATTTTTTAAACGTTTGCTATTTTAAATTGAAATTCCTCATTGTACCTTACTTTCCTCTTTCTATTAACTGTAAACCATTGTATTACAAGTAAATATTTCTCTGTGTAATGAAGAAATTTGGAAACGTTTTTATTTATATCATTTGTTTTTAGATAAAATTGAATATGTTTACACATGTAGTTGAAAAAAGAGCCTACAGATCAAATAAAATTTGAAAGCAACCAACAGAAACTCTGAACCTCGTACAAATATGATTTGATTGAGGCAAAGTTGTGACGTGATGTTCAGAGTTTTGAGACTAAATGGCATATTTTCAATCATGTATATCTGCAGCGTTTCCTCAATTTAATTTTCTTAGCACAAAACAAATCAAAAGTTATAATTATGAAAACATTTTATTATGTTAATATAAATGGTACAAATTTGTAAAGGTAGAATGTTATTAAAACATGTAAATTTTTCTTCCATTCTTGATGTCGAGCAATTCCCACAATAATGTCACTTGGTATCCATAATATCAAATAGCACATGTCCTCTCATGCAATATGTAATGCACCTTGTATCTGGTGATAATAGTTATATTATAATTCATGTCTCTTGAGAGTGGTTTTAATTTTTCGTCATTCGGATACTTGAAAGATCACTTCACTTCAATTAAGCATTTTTCACTAACAAGCTCATATTATCATTAAAAAAGGTTTCAAGAGCATTTTGAAACATGTTTTAATGACACTAGAACAAACAATCACTATCTATTATTTATCTTATATTTCATTAATCAAATAATCCAGTAAATATAACCTCAAATATAGCTTTTAAAATCAAAAATACGGACTGCGGGATAACTTACATTATCATTTTTTATAATGAGTAGACACGATTACTTACTTTCCAACAATTTATTCCTTTTAAAAACACGTATGAAACGCTTAAATAATCAAAAATATACACTCAAATCTAAATTTCTATGGTGACAAGTTTTTTTTGGATACAGTTTCAAATTGTGACGTCACACTAATCTCGCGTATTAACATGTTTACAAGTAGTGTAGTGCCTGTTCCTACTAAGATGTCGATCGGTGTAGGTCGAAGAAACTCTGTGTCCGCTACTTTGATTTATTCTACAGGCAGTGTAGTGCCTGTTCTTAGTAAGATATCGACCGCTGCAGGTCGATGAAACTCTGGTTCTGCTAATATAATTCGTTCTACAGGCAGTGTAGTGCATGTTCCTACTGATATGTCGACCAGTGCATGTCTGCTCACGTTGGATCGATTCATCTGGTATAACGTGAGAGATTACTGGTACGTTTACAACGGTTGATGTCTTTTCATCAGCGTTTAAACGTGTTTTGTTGACCGTTTGCATCACATGAAAGGCATTGTATGGTGGTTCCTGGGAATTTATCGAGCAAATCTAAAGCACGCGCTTTTTTCCG
The DNA here is from genome assembly GCA_963921935.1 of Galeruca laticollis. Classification (NCBI taxonomy): domain Eukaryota; kingdom Metazoa; phylum Arthropoda; class Insecta; order Coleoptera; family Chrysomelidae; genus Galeruca; species Galeruca laticollis. The sequence continues at coordinate 232,618,763 of OY998177.1, forward strand.
ATTAAGGCTGTTGAGGAAGAAGATGCGTTGGTCAATCTTCTCCTCATCTAACTTCTCAATGCTATCTTGAATTGGATCGGAAACGTGAGATTTCGTAAATATCTAACAAAGCTACAAATAAAGTTAATTTACCCTTTGAATGCACAAAAATACCGAAAGGATACAAAGAGATCTTAACACATTTTTACAATAGTACCAAGTAAAATGAATTTACGCCTTGAAATGTATAACAATGGCGAAATTAAGCAAAATAAGTTACATATCTACAAACAGTTTTCACGTTTTTAGAAAGTACCGTAATCTATACAATTCAAGATTTCCTAATTTCGAAGAGTGTCGTCCTTCTTTCTTGTTTTTTTATACTGTGATTCTAACCACCTAGTTATGTTCTTAAAGTAGCTCTGATCGCAAAAAAGTGTACTCTCATTTATTTTGGTGATCGTGCTGCCAATAAATATTTCAAGAATATCACGAGAACCTCGTTGAATCCTCTAAAGATGTTTTGAGTATCTGTATTTGTTTCACAAACATCAAAATGAAGTAAATAATTAATTTCCTCCCTAAGAATTCAAGAAGCGTGTTTATTATTTATTTTTTCTCGTTTTTAAGTCATTGCTACGAGGATCTATGAAGTGAAAGTGTATGGATTGGTCATATTTCTCATGAAATATTGTTTTTGCTGTAACCAGAAACTACATATGATTCTAAACCCGTTTTATATATATAGACACAGTGACTCAGAGACTGGGTGAACAAAAGGTCTAAAAAGTTAAATTATGTTTTACATCATTAGTTGGTGTAGTGAAATCACTCTGTATTCTCATCACGTCCTTTTATATTTACCTTTTGTTCTGTTGTGTTAGTATATTTATATTCTTATGTCATCAGTTTCAAATTGTCAGAACTTAAGCCATATATATGTCAAATTCTTAAGCTTAATAAAACCTAATTTTGGAAGGTAATTATTATAGTTAGTATAGGAATAAATTAATACTGACGGACGACACTGGAAGTTAAACTTTTCAATGTAAACACGTCACATCCTTCTGTAGTGTGAATGTTTTCATGGGAAGGGTGCTATAGAACTTTTACTTATATTTCGACCAGAATAATTAATGCTGCAATAATTTGTGTCACAAAATTTTAATAAATGACGTATAAAAACGGGTTGACAGTTGATCTGTGTAAACGAGAACCTTAAAAAGTATGAAACTAGTTTCAGTAGCGTCTCTGTATCTGTAAAAGTTGGAAGGGTGGGTAGACCCCACAACACTTAGGCCAGAATTTGCCCATTGTGCATCATTCTGAGGTTCAAAACTTGATTCTAGCTCGTCATCCAGCCTACTTCTCTGAAGTAGGCGATAACGTAGCCTGAATTAAGTTTCCTCATACTGGCGTGTGTTAGCCTGTGCTCGCCGAATACATGAAACCTAAGATGAGAGAGTGTCTGACATTCACAAAGAATGTGCTCGACAGTCTGATCTTCTTGCTCACATCCTCTACAAAGTGGGGTGTCCGAGAGACCCAGTCTGTGGAGGTGTTTTCGTAGGTGGCAGTGACCAGTCAGAATACTCGTGGCTGTTCGTAGGTTCCGCCTGTTCATAGTCAAGTATTTTTTGGCTACTTTGCTGTCCGGATATTGTAGCGGTTCCTTGGTAAGCCTGCAGCCTTCTGCGTCGTCCCATCTACCCTTAAACTTATTAAGGGAGTGTTCCTTTAATAGGTCGGCCGTCGCTGATGCCGATAAACCAATGAAAGTGCCAGGTCCCAAAAGCTTTTGGGAGGCTGCCTTCTTGGCTAGCGAGTCTGCAATATGGTTTCCTTTCGATTTCTTATGGCCCTTAATCTAGCCTAAAGTGACCGTGTTGTTGTTACAGGCTTCGATTAAGGCCATGTGGCCTGATGTAATACGTGGTCTGTTCAGTGCTAGTAGTGTTTGTCTACTATCCGTAAGGATGTATATGTTATTACCTGTGGCTTTCCTTTTGGTAATCTCTTTTGCAGCGATGCAGATAGCAGTGAGCTCTGTTTGAGCAACACTTGCATTGCAGCCCATTGCCCATTTTATGTTTAGATTCATGGGTCTGTAGAAAATTCCACATCCTGAGCCCACATTTGATTTAGACCCATCTGTGAAGATGCGGATTGCGTCTTCTTCCGTTGTTTTTAAAGATTACCTTGTAGGGCCTGTGGAAGGCATATCGCGGTGGAATCGAGTCCGTATTAGCCTGCAGTAGTGGGGCCTCCATGAGGGCATCATGCCACAAGTTACGTCTCAGTTTGCCGGATGCGATATCAGGTTGTATACCGGTAGAGCGTAGACGTGTCATGGTCATTAAAACAACCTCCTTGATGTATATGCCAAGGGGAGTGAGACCGAGGATTACCTCCATAGCTCTTGTTGGTGTGGTTCTCATGCCTCCTGTAGTGTTGAGGCATGCTGTTCTTTGGATTTGATCTAGTTTACGGACGACTGTCAGCTGGTTTGCTTTAGCTCCCCAGGCAATCGCGCCGTACGTTAGCATAGGTCTGATGATGGCAGTGTAGATCCAGGCAGCAACCCTAGGTGACATTTCCCAGGTGCGGCGATGGTTCTACGACACAGCTTATAAGAAAGATATGCTTTTTTAACTGAGAGTTCCACGTTGACTTTCTGTCAAAGGTGACTCCTAAATATTTCACCTCTGAAAAGAAATTAAGTTTGGTATCTACGAGCTTTGGGGCTTGATGTTTTGCAAGCTTCCTTTTTTTCGTGAAAAGAACCATCTCCGTCTTTTTTGGATTCATTGACAGCGAATAGTCTCTGCACCATCGTTCTATGATATTGAGGGTCTCTTGCATTAAAGAGCAGAGTTTCTCCTCGAATCTTCCTGTTAGCAGAATCACTAAGTCATATGCGGATGCTATTGTGTAGAAGTTCCTTTCGTTGAGGTGGCTGACCAAGGAGTCTAAGACCATATGCCACAGTAGTGGCGAGAGCACCCCTCCCTGTGGACAACCTTTTACAACCAAGCCTCTGATGGTTACATCATAAACACTTATTTTTATCGCTCTTTTTGAGAGCATGTTATATATCTAGCCATTTATGGTTTGCGGGATATTTTTGTTGGAATGTGCATTTGTTATTTGAGGAAAAGTGGTACTATCAAATGCTCCTTCTATGTCTATGAGTACACCCAGAGTGGACTTCTTATTTTCCAACGATCTCTCGATGCGGCCCGCTACGAAATGAAGAGCCGAATCGGTGGATTTCCCTGGAGTGTATGCATGTTGATTTGGATGCAGTGGATTTCGTTTTATCACCACATCTCTTATGTATCGTTCGCACAGCCTCTCCAAAGTCTTCATTGAAAACGATGTGAGGCTAATGGGTCGATATACTTTTGGGATGGAATGGTCCATTCTTCCTGGTTTTGATATGATCACGACTTTGACTTCTCTCCAACCTTTTGGAATATACAGCAGTGTCAGTGAGGTTCTGAAGATTCCTACCAGGTGCGGCATTAGGTCATCCAGTCTCCACTGAAGTAGGGCTGGATAAATGCCGTATGTTCCCGGGGATTTAAAAGAAGAGAAGCCTGAGATGACCCACCTCAGTCTGTCCGAGTCTACGATCTGTCGTGATATACGCCAGTCGTCGTCCGTCGGGTGATGATTCTCCTCATTCTCCCCGGCTGCCGAATTTGTGATTTTGGAGTCCGGGAAGTGAGTTCACATCACTAATTGAAGGCTTCCCTTTAGGTTGGCAGTTTTTGTGCCATCCTCTCTGGTTAGTATACCGATATGACGGTGGGGATCTTTTGAGAGGGCTTTTTGGAGTCTAGTTGCTTGGGAGAAATCCTTTGGATCTAGCCTCAGGCTTTTATCAGCTAGAAATGGCTGAAAAAGATATAGAGACAACAGCTTTCAGCACCGAATCCGGACACTGCAAGTTCCTCCGGATGCCATTCGGTTTGAATAATGCCCCAGCTACCTTCCAGTGGGCAATGGACAATATACTACGAGGTGTACAAAATGAAAAATGCCTTGCTCCACTCCATTACAGGAGCATATAGAGAGAAAAAATGTGTATTTGATCGACTTAGAGAATCTAATTTCAAGATTCAATTAGATAAATCGGAATTCCTGAGAAAAGAAGTAGCTTATCTCGGACATGTAGTCACCCCTTCTCGAGTGAAATGGTGTCAACTTCGCTTATTCAAGCAAACCATGCAAAGAGATTCTCCCTCAGCAGTATTTCTGCCCGAGAATAGACCAGCAGGAAATTCAAGAAGAAAGGCCCTGTGAAATAAACCTACTTGTAATGAAACGCACTTCCACCTGAGAGAAAACCAAATTCCAATTATCGAAGCCATTTCTGAAACAACAACAATTTTCACCGATTGTACATTATTCTATTCCAGGATACAGCAAATTTCAAATGTCCAAACCAGGAGGAAACCAAGTATCTTACAGCTGGTACTTATGTCCTAGAAATTCCAAGTAGTAGCTCATCACACAATCATAAATAACAACTCTATAGTAACTTTAGCCAGCCGATACTACTATTAAATCTAGACAACAATACCTTTCGCCCAACCATATCAAACCTGGACTTTCATTTGGAGGAAGCAGAACTAGACGATCTTCAACCGCTCAAAAGTAAATTTGTCTCAAAAACCCCCAGCTTATGGACCTTATTAATTTATTTATAGTTAATTTTTATTTTTGTATTCTGTATATATAAAAAATGGGCATCGAAGTACTGCAAAGCTGCAAGGAAACCATCACTGGTAGACCACTCAACCGTTCAACTTCCTCGCTAGCTGCATAAGTTGAATTTACGAGGGGAGGAATTATATCAACGATTCCCATGGAAACCGATGAGTTGCTGTTCCACGGTGTAAGACGAAGACCACGTGATCAGCATAAATATTCTATATAAAATTACTTGTTTGTAAATTGAAAGTTAGTCAGTTACTATATTTCACATTGTTCTATCGTATTTGTAAAAGTATCATTTGTGTAAAATAAACGTTTTTAAAAACTGTTATTCAAGTTAATAATTTGAAAGTAGTGCATCCTAATAAGAAGAACAATCAGATATGTTCTCGTATACATTGGTACCAATGTAATTGATAAGTATACTAAATTTCATAATACTTGCCTCGTTTTGTTCCTCGGGGGATCCTTTTATCAAAATGACAGCAGATGCCAAAAAATTTTGAAACGTATGGATCATGCCCTGCGATCTTTTATAGCCACTGCTAAACTGCATTTTAACGCCATCATCTATTCGCTTGGAAGGTTACTAACGAACTTTATTTTACTAATTGCTGTAATACCGTCATCTGTGAATTTACCCAAACCAAGCTATTTGGATGTCAATTTTAAAAAATAAAGTAATTTTTGACAAATGGATAAATTCATGTGGAAACAGAAGGTTGAAGGAGAAAATGACATCTGAGAATATTTACAACAATTGTAGAGTGTGTGCCTTACACTTTTTACCTAAAGATTTTGGTCCAAATAAAGTTCTGAAAAGAGGAGTTTTCCCATCAGTCAATTTACCAGGTAAATCTATAATAATTAAAGAAAAAAAACTAGCAACTAACTAGGATACATTTATTCAGTAATTGTTTTTATTTACTAGAGTCTTTAGAAACAGTAAACGATGATGTTCTTTCCTCAATAATTGAGACTGAACCATCAACCTCTTTAGCTGTACCACAAATTGGCACTGCATCTGTAACTGAGAGCTAAAAAAGCATAAGAATCATGTGTGCTATTAACGAGGCTAGTTGTAGCTATTCAGTTGAACCCGAGCTGAAATTATCAACACAATCTGTTCAAGATTCTCCTTTTCTCACACCAGCAGACTTAAATGCCACAGTTACTCCAAAAAGAAGTGAGCGAATAATTAATTGATTCATTAATATAATATATAGGTGTTTAACAAAGAAATTTTCACAGAAATTGTAGATATTAGATATAGGTCAATATTTTGATTCATTAAAAAACATAAAAAATTATTAGGTACTTGGAAATGCATTTATAATTTCATATTATTTAGTTACATCAAGTTTTGACTGTATACGTAGACGTCTCTATCAAATAGCCACTCAATTTAAAAAAAGAGCTACCCAGTTTAGAAGAAGTCGTCAGTTGCTGTTAAAAAGGTATGCTGCTGAAACCTTTAAAAAATCTGAACTTTTTGAAAAATGTGTATCCATTATATTGTATCATATGTGTAATATTTGTCAGCACATGCTATCATCAATAAATTATTCTTATCTTAAGTTTGAGAAGAACATAAAGAAAATCATCTGTACTATTTTATAAATGAAATTTTATATTATATTTTTGAAACTGAACGATGAAATAAAACAATATAGTTTGTTTAATTCTTCATATATTTGAACTAATGTTCAATTTAAACTTGTTGACGCGTTTCACTAACACAGTAGCTTTGTCAAAACGAATGAAGGTAAAATATAAAAATGTCTTAATATATACAGTGCTAAATATATTTACTAAGGTTAACAATGGCATTGAGAGAAATTACCTGGAAATTCATTCACTACAAACATTCCTAAGCTATCTTCTAGGTAAAGAGGTTCAATAAAGGAGACTGATTGATATCTATTTGGTCGTTAAGGAGATTACCTGAATATTTATTTTTGTTAATCTCTAGGGCCTCTAATAAATTTAAACTAAAGGATTTACCGATTACATGGAGAATTTCAAAATTTGGGTCGAAAATGTGTTGGTTTTCTAATGAATGATTTGAATAGTTAGAATCTAATTTTTTGTTGTCATAGCTACGTTTGTGTTCCGAAATTCTAGTTTTAAAATTTCTAAAAGTTCTACCGATATAAATTTTATCACAATTGTCATTACCACATTTTAATTTATAAACTCCTGATTTGTTTAATTTTCAAGATTTAGATTTATTATTTTTAATGAATTTGGATAAATTGTGATCAGTTTTAAAGGAAATATTCATGTCTAAAGTTCCTAAAAATGATTTAATTTTTAAGGATGGTGTTCCAAAGTATGTTAAGCTTTTAAATTGTCTATTATTTTTATCTGAAGAGAATACTTGTTCTAAAGTCTGTTTTTTTTATCTTTTTATTTATGATATTGTCAATTAAATTTGGATCGTAATTATTATTAACTGCTATTTGTTTTATGATATTTAATTATTTGGTATAATTATTAATATTTAATGGGACTGTTAAGAGTCTGTGTATCATACTATTGAAAGCTGCTAGTTTATGACTGAATGGGTGGACCGAACTATTATGAATTGTAATATCTGTATGTGATGGTTTATGAAATATAGAAAAATCATGTTTATTATTTATATTTGAAATTGTAAGGTCTAAAAAGTTTAAAGACTTATTTTGTTCAAGTTCTACGGTAAATTTGATATTATTGTGAATCGAGTTTATGTAAGTAATGAAGCTCTCTAATTGTCTATTTGTACCGATGAAGCTAGCTAAAATGTCGTCCACATATCGGTGCCAGTACATAAATTTTTTACTAAGGGGGTGTTCATGAATTATTTTTTCTATATTATCCATGAATATTTCTGCTAGTAGGGGGCTGAGAGGGTTACCCATAATCAAACCATCTTTACTGCTATAAACCTCTCCATTGAAATGAAAATAATTTTGATTCAAACACACTTTTAATAAAGTAATGATATCATAGTGAATTATAGGATTAACATTATTGTATGTGAGCAAGTTATCAACAAGAGTTATAGTTTCTTTAGGAGGTATACTAGGGAATAGATTTGTTACATCGAACGATATGCATTTAGAATTATGGGGTAGTATTATATCTTGAATATTATTAATTAATTCCGTTGAGTTTTTAACTGAAAATCGTGGTATGGATGAACAATATTTAGAAATGACATCTATGAGAATCTTTGAAATTTTGAATGAAGGTGCTGTGAAATAAGAAACAACTGGCCTGATTGGGTACTCCTCTTTATGGAGTTTAATTAATGAATAAAGCTCAGGGTGTTGCGGATTGGGTAAAAATAATTTATATTTTTCTTTATCGTTAATTATTGATTTGACGTTATCTACTGCTAATTTTATTTCTCTCTGAAATTTATTAGTTGGGTCTTTTTAAGGGTCTCAAAATTGCTTGCCTGAATAAAATTGTTGGTTTTTAATAAATAATCTTCTTTAGGTAATGCTATTACCGTATTTCCTATATCTGCTTTTGTGAAAATAAGACTATTTGACTATGATTTTCGGTAATCTCCTTAACGACCAAATAGATATCAATCAGTCTCCTTTATTGAACCTCTTTACCTAGAAGATAGCTTAGGAATGTTTGTAGTGAATGAATTTCCAGGTAATTTCATTCAATACCATTGTTAACCTTAGTAAATAGATTTAGCACTGTATATATTAAGACATTTTTATATTTTATCTTCATTCGTTTTGACAAAGCTACTGTGTTAGTGAAACGCATCAACAAGTTTAAATTGAACATTAGTTCAAATATATGAAGATTTAAACAAACTATATTGTTTTATTTCATCGTTCAGTATGGATCTTCATCAAGTAAAAGCCTCATCTATTCAATTTTTGAAACTATTTGTCGACATTCGTCTTTTAATAAACTATCCTGGTTAATAAAAACGGATAAAAGCTTTAAACAGCTTTTTGAAATAATCTATCCTACTTTTAAGCCAAAATAAAATAACAGGTTGTTTCAAAAAGTGTTTAAACTTTGTGTGACTGTTTTTATTTGTTTATTTAAGAAAACACAATATAGGCATAATTTAAAAAACCTTCAGTATTTGCTTGGCTTGCCATCTAGTAGTAGCTAATAAACCGTGACTAATCATGCGGGTCTCTTCCTTTATTTTTCCCTGTTGGTGAATAGTAACCTTCCACCACAATAGATGGCGCAGCACTCGACAAAACTTTGTGGCTTCGGACTTAGTACAGGAGATTCCATTCTTCCCCGTATTAAAAGTATTTATCTATGGTATGGATCCAATGTTTTAATTTTTTGGAAGCTGTGGGAGAGTGAGGATCAGTGTCAAATTTCTCAGGATGAAGCAAACGATCCATCTTCTTTCTTCAAAGAAATTGTGTTTATCCAATTGTAATAAAAATTAGGAGACCTTAAGATAGGTTTTAATAAACAAAATTAAACACGACGACTAAACTAAACATTAAAAAAATATTCAAGTTAACAATTTAAGCCTAGGTGAAAAATTTACTAACTATATACTACAATATTATTTGGAGAGTTCTCCAACAAGTATGATCAAATCTACATCTCCTTAATAAAATATTTTTTTTCTTCGATTAATTTACCTATGTTAAACTGATTTGTAGACGTTGCTGTTTATCCAGAACTTTTGATACTTCTCCTTCTACATTGAGCCCAAAAAGTCACATTCATTCCAAAATCTTCTTTATTCATCTACTAAAAACATTTTTGTCTAAACCTCGTATCTTTGGAAAGTTTGACTTGTTGACAAACACGTGCAAAATAGCATTTTCGAAATTTACTCTGCCGAACTTCACCTAACAATATTTACACAAGAATTCCTAAAACAAAATCATCGTATTTCTCTTAATATATTTTCAAGAGGCTCGTCTGCGTACCTTAGAGAATAATTGTTTGTTTAAATTGTTTAATAACAATTAATTACTTATTATTCCAATTAAAGCGATTCTCTCTTGCTTTTAGCCGAGTATTCTCCTTAATCAGCGAGTTTTTGTTATCCCCGTATCTCAATTTAATAAATAATTGTTCGGAAGCATCCTTGAAAACTTCAAATGAATATAACGATAAGATGGCGACGGTATGCTGCGGCCCTCAGTACCGGAACGTGAGGCAAAACAAATTATTTTGATATTGCCGGAAGCTATAAAAAGATAATAATGCTTCACAGAACGCGAAATCTAATGATGATATTAGTCACGAAAAAATGGAGTTGATTAACTCAGAACACTAAACAGTCTTGATTAGGTATGAACGTGGTTCACTTAGGACGGGAACCAATTGGCCGTGTCTCCTAAGATCTCTTATCCAAACAAAACCACCAGCACGCAGTGGTCCCAGCTCATGACACCGATGGAGACGATCATAGTTCTTTTTGTACTTCGCCCACAATTTCAAAGATATTCTGTAAATCATGCTCGCCGACCAATACATGGCGAATATACGGCAATTTACGCCCATGCAAGAGCTCTTTGCGCACCTGGATAATGTCAATTGTTCTCATTCTCTCAAGGCCAGCAAGTTCAGAAACTCATGAAAAATTGTTGTATCTGTCATACCTATGATTAAGATTAGTAGGATTAAGCAACGGCTGCCCATATCTCTGATAATATCTTGCAACCAGTAGAAATTCATTTGAATAATTCTTCGAACAGGTAATTTTCCATGTTCAGCCACTACCGTCTAGCCATTGGTAGGGGGCGGTAGCGGATTCAGATGCAAATAATAAGCAGTCAAGAGGAATGGTGAAATAAAAATGATTTAATAAGGGTTAATAAGCAGTTTTAAATTAGCATTAATAATAATACTAATGATTATAATAATTTCTTTTAGTTCAGAATAGAAGTATATGACTTGTCCTCGCACGTTGATAAGCGAACGCGCGATGTTCATACAAAATAACATGTTTGACATGTTCGCACACAGACAAGTTGAATCATGCACGGAATGAAACGTATAAAAGCAACAGCTCTACGAATTTTTTGTTAGTTAGTTGTATGTGCTTGGCCGCGATATATAGTCGTGAATCATAAGCTCTGCCGTAGTGAATAATCGTGAGTGGTGTGTCATTTTATAAACATTACTATCTATAAATCTATTGAGAATTTAATTTTTGTATGAAAATGGCTGAATCTACTTCTACATTAAAAAAGAAATGCCGGCAATACAGTATTGAATATTTAAAATATGGATTTGCGGAATCTTCTACAAACAAATCATTACCTAAAAAGAGCACTTCGACATCTTAAGGCATCAGGGGAACTAAAATTGACATATGTTCGAGGAAATTTTAATGATATATGTTGACTCAGATTGGGGATGATCAGATTCATATGATAAAAAGAGTATGACTCGTTACTTGCTTAAGTTATTTGAACGTTGTATGATTACCTAGAATACAAAAAGGCAAACTTCTGTAGCAGCTTCATCTACGGAAGCAGTGTATATGGCTCTTTTTGAAGTTGTTAGGAATATGCAATGTGATTGAGATATTTAGCTAATAGTATAAATATAAAAAGTCGTCTAGATCCTATAACGATATACCTATGAAGATTATAATGGATTAATTAGTATTGATAGTAAGCCAAACAGTCATAAACTATTGGAACATATCGACATCAAATTTCAGTTCTCGTGTTACGAAATTGAAAGTAAAATAATTCATTTAAACTACAAACAAAAAATTACCTATGTGTTTAATTTGCCGAAAAGTTTTTTCGAATGAAGCTATGAAACCTTCTAGGATACAAGAGCATTTACATGAAATGCATCCTGATAAGAAGAACAAAGATATGTTCTATTTTCAAGAACTCGAAAAACAATATTTAAAACAGCCAACTATATCAAACCTTTTTGCATCGTCTTCTAAACGAGACGATGATGGGCTACGAGCCTCATATAACGTTTCATTGTTAATCGCAAAGTCAGAAAAAACACACACCATTGGCGAGGAATTGATTTTGCCGGCAGTCGAAGAGATACTAAAAACTGTTTTCCATCATAAGACACCATTTGATATCATTAAAAAAATTCCTCTCAGTAATAATTCAGTGCAAAGAAGAATAGATGAAATGGCAAATGACGTTGAAATATCATTATGAGATTACATAAAGACTTGCAAATTTTCCATTCCACTCGATGAATCAACTCTACCAAGTAACGAAGCTCTACTCTTATCATACGTACGATTTATAAAAGAAGAAAAAATTCATCAAGAGTTATTATTCGCTAAGAATTTGGAATCTGATACAAAGGGACATTCTATATTTAATATCATGCAAGACTTATTTCTAGAGAAAGAAATTCTTATTAGCAATATTTTGTCTGCTGCTACTGATAGTGCTCCAGCAATGACCGGGCGTCATAAGGGTTTTATAGCACATTTGAGAAAAGCAGTGCCAAATGTACTAGCTGTACATTGTATTATTCACCGTCAGCATTTGGTTGCAAAAAAATTAAATGAACGTCTACATGCGTCCCTCAATAACGTTATTAAAGCAATCAATATCATTAGACGCAATTCATTGAATGAACGTTTGTTTCATAAGCTTTGCAATGAAAATGATGAAGACTACAATCGCTTGCTGCTGCACACAGAAGTACGTTGGCTCTCTAAAGGTGTTTGTCTGAATCGTTTTTTAAATCTATTTGACTCAGTGTTGGAATTTCTTGAAGAAAACGAACAATTGCGCTAAAACCAGATTACGTCAAAAAATGACATAGCTTATTTGACGGACCTGTTTAAAGTATTTAATCAAGTTAATCTACAATTGCAAGGTGATGATTTAAATTTAATTAAAACTAAAAACGTCATAGTTGCTTTTGCAGGGAAACTTCTTATATTCAAAAGAAATCTTGGTAGGGGTGAGTACAACCATTTTCCCACATTATCAACAGTGTCTGCAAAACCGGAAGATCCTGGCAGGATGCATAAGTACTTACAATTATTCTTACACGGTGAGAGTTCCTGTTGTCTGCTTTACTGCAATGCTTCGGTTGATATCCCTTTTCAACGCTCTACAGTGCGTTTTCCATAATGACCAGACAAATTTTAAGATCAAATCTATAGTTATAATGTATAATAATACCATTATGTGCATCGCAACATTGTCTTGCTGTACCATGAAAGTGTTGTTGGCAATTCCCGTTTCTTTTGCCTCTTGTTTGGTTGATGAATCTCCCATTGTTTTTCTTCTCCAAGGTCCCAAATTTAAATAGAAAACCATATAGTTCTACTCTTATACCATCAATTGTACCATAATTTTTCGTTCGCAGAATAAAATTTTATCATTCACTTGCAGGATAATTTACCATAACCATTTGTTACCATTATACCATCAATTTTTACATTACCATTTCCATTTTACCATTTACAATAACCATTAAATTTGCATGTGGTGGCGATTACCATTTTACTATCAATTTTTCCATTATCAGGATCGCCATGTAGTAGTTACTTAGTAAGTGTCCCTCGTATACTTTACGTTTACCATAAAGGCATATTATCTTTGAGGAAAATACTTACCTAGTAACCGGTATTCGGGAATAGAATAAACGACATCACTTCTATAAAAATCACTGGGATCGTTTTTAATACATTTAAAAATACACAGATATAATATCAATCGAATTATTCAAATTATCAATAACAATTCATTATCCTAGTTCATTATACTTTCGTTTTATAGGAAATGTACGCACGCTATACGGTGAGCCTGACCTCCGTCTATCAATTGTACGTATATGTTTATATTGCAATTCGAACGTGCTTACGCATATAACTATTATTGGCCTTCCTAGATCCATGCTAGCTAAATACTATAATTAATATTAACCTAAATTTAAATATTATTTCTAAGTTAGTGTCCTTTTGTCTTTAATGTCTTTTAAGGGATCACTACATCATCCCCACTATAATAAAGCAAAGCTATATGCGGAACTGCCGCTATGTGGAAGTAGAAGGCTTAATTAATACAACTGTTGTTTTAGAAACAATTTTCGAAATCCTTCTATGTTTTTTAAAGCTTTCTGGTGAAACGGGGCTCCCAGAGGTGAAGTGAACCCTTAATCGCACCCCATTTGGTTTTTCTTTCGGAAAAAACAAAGTCTTCAAAACAAATGTTAAATATCACTTTATAGTATTAATATAACTAATAATTGTAGATTAATGAGATGTGCAAAAATAATTTAGTTTTACTAAAGATATATGTTCAAGATTCGAGAAGCTTGAATTATATTGTTTACGATGCTTTTAAAAATATGTAAGATTATTGTATGTTACTTCTGTTCGTCATTGTATATATTTAAGGCGTAAATTTATTTCAGTTGCTAGCGTTGTAAAAATGTGTTAAAGAATTGATAGATCTTTTGTATTGTTGTAAATTCAAAGGATAGTTACACTTTATTCGCAGCTTTTGTTAAATACCTTTAAAATACCACGTTTTGCTATAATAATTGTAAATAGGTCTGTTGGAGCATTGAAATAACACAACTTTGAAGGTGTGAGAGACATTGTTATTGAAATCCTATAGTTAAAAATTTAGTAAAATGTCACGTTTCACACTATTACCTATTGTATTGTAAAAACCCTAAAGCGAAACTATAAATGTAACTTATTGTCACTTTGTGCGTGAATTTTTATGGTCGATGGTCGGAAGCTTGTAATAAACGTTTGAATAACCTTTCTGAGTAAAAAGTTTACAATAGAACGGTCTTGCTATTGGAGTATTCGATAGAAATTGAAATATCTATTGGAGGCGTCCATTGTTGATTCTTGTCGAAAGGAAACTATACACGAAAAAACAAATAACAATGGGCAGCGACTGTGTAACCTCGCAGCAAGCACGAATATGTACATAAGTAGCACAAAATTTCCACATCCAAAAAAAAACATAAAATAACACGGATGTCGCCTGATAACAAAGCAACATCTCAAATAGACCATATATTAATTAATAGGAGAAAACAAACATCAATAAAGGACGTTATAACATACAGAGGAGCATGTGCAGACTCCGATCACTTTCTTGTTATTGCCAAAATAAAACAAAAGATTAAAAAAACAACAACAAGGGACAGAAATGCATTAGATGGAACATAACAAAGCTAAGTGAAGAGAAAGTAAGGGAAGAATATGAAACACCGATAGAAGAATTACTAAGCAAAATAGTGAAAAAGGAAGACAACGTTAACGCACAATGGGAAGCTATGAAAAATCCATTCAAATAACAACGGAAAACACATAGGCAAAATGGATAGAGATAAAAGAAAATAGTGGTACTATGATAGTTGCCGTGTAGCAGTAGAAAAAAAAGGAAAAAAAGACAAAAATGGATAAGAACAAACAAAATAAAGCACAAGCAAGAATACATAAAAAGCAGAAATGAATGTAACAAAATGATAAGAAAATCAAAACGAGAATGGATGGCTAACAATATAGAAGAAATAGAACAAGAAAGAAAGAATTGTAATACCAAGAAATTTTATGAAAATATAAATGAACTAAACCGAACCTATAAGGGCAAAACGGAAGGTATAAAAAACCAATATGGCAAAGTCATTGAAGAAGAAAATGAATACAAAAAAATATGGATAGATCACTTTAGGACTTTACTAGTAGAAGATTCAGATATTGAAGAAGACATTAAAGAAATATCACAAGAAAAAATATTGGAAGAACCTATAAGAGCAGAGATTATGGAGATTATTAACAACAGCCGAAACGGAAAAGCTCCTGGAAAAGATAACATAAATATGGAACTGATAAAGTACGGAGGTGAGAAGCTTCATGATATAGTATACCAACTTATAATAAAAATATGGAGAGAAGAAAAAACGCCTATAGAATGGGAAATAGGCCAGATAATTACTATCCACAAAAAAGGTGACCAGCATGAATGCCAAAACTATAGAGGTATTACTTTACTAAATACTGTTTATAAAATACTATCAGCTACAATAAACAGAAGGCTTAGAGACACTACAGGAAATACCATAGGACGATATCAGTGTGGATTCGTAAAAGGAAGATCAGCGGTGGATGCCATATATACACTGAAGCAGATAATGGAAAAAGTATATGAACATCAAATAGAACTGGAAATGTTATTTGTAGACTTTCGGCAAGATAAATTAAGAAGGTTAATCAAGATGACTATGGAAAACTCAAGGGTTACGATAAAAACACAAGGAGGATAAACTGATGAAATATACATAAATAAGGGTGTAAGACAAGGTGATTCGCTATCTGCAACATTATTTAACCTAACACTTGAATATGCAATGAGACCAATACAAAAAAGCAATCTCAGGACGAGCGGAAGACAGATAATTGCCTATGCGGACGATATAGTAATCATATCAAAGACAAGAGAGATTCTGGAAAACACAATAAGGGAAACCACAAGTGAAGGAAGTAGGATGGGATTAGAAATAAATGCAGATAAAACAAAAATAATGATTTTTGGTATAATAAATCAAACCAGTGCAATAAAGATCGGAGATTTCGAATTTGAAGAAGTGGAGAAATTCAAATACTTAAGTGTCACAGTAACAATCACTGGAAACAGGAAAAAGGAAATAGAAAAAAAAATCATTAATGAAAATAGGGCTTACTATGCCAATAAAAAAATTTAAAAAGCAAATTACTCTCAAGACAAACCAAAATCGATATTTATAAAGTGTTAATAAGACCCGTCCTGTTGTATGCTGCTGAAACAATGACACTGACTAAAAAGGAAGAAGAAGCCTTGAGAATAATAGGAAGAAAGATAATGAGAACAATATTGGGACCAATCAAATTGAGAGATAACGAGTACAGACAAAGAATGAACTATGAAATTGAGCAAGAACTGGAAGGAGATGACATAGTAAGGAAAATAAAAAGGCAAAGAATGAAATGGCTGGGACACATATATAGAGCAGAAGAACAAGAAATAACATTGCAAATGACACAATGGGATTCTGGGGGAAGAAAACGTAGGGGTAGACCTAGAATAAAATGGCTGGAACAGGTGAAGGAAGATATGACGAGAGCCGGAATTGGAGGATGGAAAGACAAAGTTAAGGATAGGAAACTATGGAGAGCATTGACAGAGAAACTCTAAAAGGAAAAACGGGGATTGATTACGCCGATCAAGTGAGAAAGACAATAATAGAATTCGAGATTATTCGGACAATGATAGTAGTTGCGAAAGAGCTCTTAACAATATCTCCATAATTAGATCCATAAAGAGTATTCCCCAAAAATCTTTCGGTCTCAAAGGCCTTAGAAATATTGGTAACACATGTTTCATGAATAGTATTATCCGATGCCTATCAAACACAAGGTGGCTATTAGAATATCTAAAGAAAGACGCATATATAAGAGATATTAACATAAACATATCTAGCATAAAAGGAGTACTAATTAAAGCATTTGCTGAAGTTATTCAAGAGCTTTGGTCTGAAGACAATTCAGACAGAGTGGTTAGTATATCATTCACAAGTTAGATTCAGCGATTTACTTCAAGGTTTATGGGATACACTCAAAATGATGCACAGGAGTTTCTTCGTTACCTATTAGCAGGACTTCACGAAGATGTCAAAAACGTATATGAAAAACCAAAGCCCATATTAACAGAAATTGATAACAAACTTAGTGACATTGAGAAAGCACAAGAATCTTGGTTAAGATATTTGAGAATAGACAACTCCAAGATTGTGGATAACTTTGTCGGTCAATTAAAATCAACAATCAAGTGCATACACTGTGGTCACTGTTCAGTTACCTACGATCCCTTTTGGGACATATCCCTTTCCATACCTCAAAGAACAGGTCAATTACGACTTTCACAATGTTTAGAGTCGTTTACAAGAGAAGAAACACTCGACGGTGATTAGAAACCAACATGTTCGAAATGTAAGGAACGAAGACGATGCACTAAATCATTCTCAATTCATAAATTACCTAAAATATTGGTTAGGTTAGGTCAGGTTAACCTAACCTGAAGCGCTTTTCGCAAACAGAAAGATTTAGTGGAAAACTTGATGTTGCAATAGCTTTTCCAATAGAAGGGCTTGATATGAGTTATTACGCGGCTGATAATGTGGTACCTTGTATGTACAACCTCTACGCTATATCAAATCACAGTGGAACCACCTACAATGGTCACTACACAGCATATTGCCGACATACCTACACGGGACAGTGGCACGAATATAACGATTCAAGGGTGCTATTAATATCGTGGAAATATTTAGTCAGTGGAGAAGCATATGTTCTCTTCTATGAACAAGATGACACAAAATCCAACCTTTAAGTTTAATATCTTTTTATTAATAGTTTTTAAATTGTATATTTTCATTGTGAACCAATGTCTTATTTGGTTTTATCTGCAAATTTTTTTATATATTTATATCTACATTGTATTCTTATTTTGAATGTTTTTTAATAATAAATATTATCACAATATAATTATCCTATGGATGAGACTATACCCATCACAATTAGATATTCTTCCTAAACCTGCTGTATGATTAAAATGTTGTCCAGACTATTAAAATTACTTCCTTTTTGTAAATGGTGACTACAGCACTGAGTTAAGTGGAGTAGCAAACTCTTAAGCGATCATAAGTTGATAAATAGTTGTTCTTCAAAGAGCTCTCAAAGCGTTTGACTGTTAAAGTCGCTCTATACTGAAAAGCATTTCCCCTTACCTCTTCACGTCGCAAACATTTGCACAAGTTGAAGGATTTTAATTATTGAATCTTAAGCAGATTTTGATTTATAAAATAGCTCAAGGATAAAAACCAGATCGCAGTACACCTAATAAATTATATTTTATAATAAAAATTGCATACTAATACATTTTTATTAGTATTTATATAAGTAGTTGTCAGGGCCGTACCGGGGCACACTTTTGGGGGGGGGGGGGGTAAGGGAAGAGATCAAAAACCAACAACATTTTTTTCTACAACTGGCACTTTGCCCACACTACATACATTTATATGGAGAATCAACGAAAATCGACGAAAACTTAGTTGGCTATTGTCAGCTTTAAATAGTTGACACAACTGTTAATTATAGAAGTTTCTTAAATTCTTAAGGTAGTTTTATTTCGTGGTTTGATGAAAATCGCAATTTTCAGTTAATATTAGTTTAGTAGGATATAATTACACCAATTTATAATAAATAAATAATATGGATACTGACGATTTTGATAATACTCCGCCAGAGTTATTGGAAAAAGCAGCAAAAGTGACTTTAGATTTGTTGCCGGAAATTTCACGAAAAAAGTATGAATTAGCATACGAGAAATTTATGGAATGGAGAAGAAATACAAAAATAAAATCTTTTTCGGAAAGTGTACTTTTGGTATACTTTGACGATTTGTCGAAAACTTTAAAGGCGTCTACACTTTGGTCACACTATTCAATGTTGCGAAGTACTATCAATATAAAAAATAACATTGATATATCCACGTATCAGAAAATACGTTCATTTTTGAAAAGAAAGTCTGACAATTACGTCCCCAAAAAATCAAACATATTGACAGCAGACAAACTACAGAGATTTTTAAACGAAGCTCCAGACAAGGAATATCTACTAATAAAGGTAAATTTATTTAGAAGTAACTATTTTTAGAATTTTATTTTATTTTTTCCTTGAATTAACATAGATTTTTCTAATTAGTGGGTTTTTCAATAGATAAAAAGAATTAAATAACCATTAAAAATTCTATTTCAAATTATGGTATATAGAAATTTGTACTTTTAACCAATACATTTAATTTAGATAGTGATGAAGTAGATAGTGTGTCCGCTTGGAACTGAGTAGTCCTGGGTTCGAAACTGTCAGGCGGCAAATATTTTTTTGAATCCTGTTTTTTTATTTGCAGACAGCAGTAGCTATAGGCATAGCAGGGGCATGTCGTAGATAGGAGTTGTGGAAGCTAAGAATCGATAATTTAGAGGATTGAAATTCAGCTTTACTTGTGAAATTAGATAACACGAAAACAAAAAAGCCAAGAACGTTCAATCCCAGCAACCATGTTACACGTGGGCCTCTAGAGGCACCTTAAAAACAACCGACGGATAACATAAGTGGACCACAATCATGATACGTCGCCGGCCCGGCTAGCCCGTGTCGCGATGGCCACCAGTAGGCCTCCAAACTACCACCCGCTTCGTTACATAGCGGGACTTCAGCGGATGGACTAAGTTATGGTGAACTGATATTGCATTGTACAGATTATGGCGCGATTGCGGGTATCCTACTAATCAACCGCCGGCATCCCACTGTTGGGGCTTAATCAATGATTTATGCAAATTTACAGGCTATATATGTACTTATAGGTTTAACAATGGAACATATAATGACTAAAACAAAGAAATATAATGAAAAATAAAAAAATATTCCATATAAAATATATACAGTGTTCATTTCAGGACTTCCCACCCTAATTTTCTCGAAATGTGATGATTTTAAAAAAAAATCCTGGGACAAGTCAACAAAAATATATCGAAGGGGACAACTTTTTATCATAAAGGCAACGCGCCTCCTTTCACCCCCCGCAAGGAGGAGTTGCCAACTTCAAAATCTTAAATGGGAATGAGTTATACCTCATTTTAAAGGTCTTTTTGATCTCTACACGTTGGCTTTTGTTTTTTTTAATTGATCGATTCGTTGTCGAAATAGTTAGGAAAATCTGTTTACTGCTTCGTACCATTAAAATAAAAACTGCAATTGTTTGTTTTGTTATTCCTTTCAACTTTTTTGTATAAAAAAAATCAAAAAAATTTTTTTATAGACTAAATAAAAGACGTGATACCTATTGAATTGTTTACCATACTTACCAGTTGTGTGAAAAAACAATTTATTAAAAATGGTTTACACTTTAGCTGAAAAAGTTGAAATAGTGTTAATTTGCGGCGACGAAAACCAATGTGCTCGAAGAACTGCTGCAATATTTAACGAAAGGCACCCAGATAAGAACACCTCTCATAGGTATGTCCTAAATCTAATCGCCAAATTTACTCAAACAGGATCTGTTGCAAATTTAAAAATGATCAGCCAAGAGTTTTGAATGGAGCCACTCAAATTGAAGTGTTAGGTTATTTTGGTATGAATCCTAATACTTCGTTACATACCATGTCTGCTGCAACTGAAATTTCCTTAGGCTCTGTCTACAAAATTACAAAAATTAATAAATTCCATCCCTATAAACTGAAAGTATGTCAAGAGTTAAGTGAAGACGATTTTGACAGAAGAATTGAGTTTTGTGAACAAATGACTACAATTATTAATAATAATAACGAATTTTCAAAAAATATCTGCTTCACTGATGAGTGTACTTTTTATTTAAATGGTTTTGTCAACAAACATTATTGCAGATATTGGAGCAATGAAAATGACCATGTATTTGTCGAAGGGCATACCCAGCATCCCCAAAAAATTAATGTATGGTCCGGTATACTAGGAAATCAAGTAATTGGTCCATTGTTTATAAATGGAAATCTAAATGGTGAGATGTACTTGTATATGCTAGAAAATACGATCAATCCGTTAATTACCGAAGCAATTGAAAATCAACTAGATAGAGATGGCAACAACTTTCTTGACTAAAATGAGTTATATTTTCAGCAAGATAGAGCTCCCCCCCATTATGTGCTTCCGGTCCGTCAATGGTTGAACAATGTATTTCCCGGTAAATGGATAGGGCGAAGAGGACCTATAGAGTGCCCAGCTAGGTCCCCAGATCTACCACCATGTGATTTTTTTCTATGGGGACATTTAAAATCAGTTGTTTACACACCCCTGCCACAAAATATAGGAGACCTTCGACAAAGGATTACTGCAGAATGTCGAGCAATTCGAACAGAAGTGTTTGAAAATGTGCGTCACGAATTTGAACAGCGGTTATACCATTGTTTGGCCAACAATGGGCAACATTTTGAGCAATTATTAAATTGAAAATCTGTGTACAATATTGTAATTTAGTTTTGATAAAAGGAATGAGAATAAACAGTTGCAGTTTTTATTTTAATGGTACGAAGCAGCAAATAGATTTTCCTAAATATCTCGACAACAAATCGATCAATTTAAAAAAAAACCGACGTGTAGAGATTAAAAAGACCTTTAAAATGAGGTATAATTCGATACCCCTTCCTATTTAAGATTTTGAAGTTGGCAACTCCCCCTGGCGGGGGGTGAAAGGGGGCGCGTTGCCTTCATGATAAAAAGTTGTCCCCTTCGATATATTTGTTGACGTGTTCCAGTATTTTTTTTACACACATTTCGAGAAAATTGGGGTGGAAAGTCCTGAAATGAACACCCTGTATATATATATATAATTATATATTTAATTAAACAAAGTTTTTATTTATTATTTTATTTATATATAATTTAGATATATATTTATATTTGTTTGAATTTTTGATTTGATTTATTTGTGTGGCTAGCTCAGTTATTAATTATTTGATATATTGTTATTTTATTATATGATATTGTTCGGGAGCATGAGACTTTCTCTACTCTTTGAGTCCTGGCTTCGTTTGGATATATTTCGGTCATTCAGAATAAAAAGAAACACAAAACACAATATTTTCAATCATTTAATTTTATAATGAAATTTTTTATTTAAATATATTTTTCAATCAATATGGTTACGCCTATGGAATTTACCAACACAGTATCATAACGAATATACACTATCTTATGCGCATGCCCCAACTAACAACGAAAATGTTCGAGATGGATCGAACGTTTCTTAACAACGCATCTCAATATAGCATCATTTCCTTTATAATAATGCTGATGGATTCGCATAAAAGAATTTACATTGAGAATTATATACATACACTAAATAAATTGTTGGAAGAAATAAGTTACAAAATTTATATATACAAATGGAAAATTATGTGAATGAAATAAGATGCATCTTTCTTATATGATTTGAAAATACGTAGGTACAAGCATTATTATATAATAGAATAGGCCTTTTTTAAAATAATATTTAGAATTTGTCTAGTGAATAGAATACATGAAGTCGTTTTTCTTTTTTATAGATCGATCATATAGACGCAAGAATTCTTATATATACATGGAAATAGTCACTGAATTTATACTCCAGACTTATTATTCTTATTATTGGCCAATAATATCTAAAGAAGCACTGACCTGATGCCTGGATACTGGATATATCCCGTCTGGATACAGGACTACGCCTTCCCAAGTTCTATCTGCTTGATTTCTTGAGAAATTTGGATATTCTCACGGGAAAAACTGGTTACAAATACATGTAAGTGTTCAAAGGTTTTATATTTGTTAAGAATTTGTAGCTTTTATCATGAAACTTTGTAATCTAACTTGAAATTTCGGGAAAAGTTTCTTATCACCTCATCACCATTTCGACGCCAAGAACCAACTCTCCACGTTTCTATTTGATCGTCAATTTTTTAATCAACAACCAATATTTTGTTTCTAAGCTCACTAATTATCAATAAGTTTTTTGTTAAATTTTAGTTGATCGAAATTTGTCATGTCACTTTCCACCAATCACATTGTTTCTGGAGCTGTCGAACTATTTTCACAATTGTTACACTTTAGGAAGTTTTTTTGAAACATATATAAATGTAAATTCCACCCGAAAAGTATCTGTTTTCTTTTACTTTCAATAGAACAAATCTTTACTGATAGTGAAATTCCTTTTATATGTCGACATGGCAATGTCTAATTTTGTTTTGACATATATATATATATATATATATATATATATATATATATATATATATATATATATATGATAATTTGAAAGTAATATTTATATTTATGAACATAAATTCTTTTATATCTTTTGCTCTGATTATTTATACTATTTAAGTTCTCTAGTAGCAAATATTTCTTTGAATCCATCATCATTTAATATTCATTAATTTCATAAAATTTTGTATACATTATGACATATAAATTATCTTGATATTTTTATATTATAAATTTATCCATTTCTTAATACTAAATATGAAATTGATTCATATTATTACTGTTTCAACTAACTACTTATTAAATTAGATAACTAAACTTGTTTAATTTCAGATGAAACAGCTGATTTCTTAATGACAACTAAACATCCATATTTGGGCAGATTTCATGTTCTCCATTATATTTGTTAAGCATTTTCTATCCTTAGACAATTATTAAGGTAATTTCTTGATTTTTATTGTTATTCTGTCAATTATTATAAACAAATGATTTAATATATTCTGATTGTATATGCATTTTTACTTATGATTGTGTTTTTCTTAATATGTTTTTAACTACATGGTTTCAATTCATTTCAAATAATGAGCGAAATATTTTCAAACAGCTGATACTCTCTCGTATATAAGATATATGGTTCAATATATATATATATATATATATATATATATATATACATATATATATATATATTGAAACCATCTAAAGTTGGTAAGTCCAATTGAAGGTTACATAACTAAAAAAGGATATAGGTAATAAGTTTATTATTATGTTTTCGTTAGAGAATATTATAATAATTATTGATTTTGGGACACACTATATAGTATAGAGTAAGTCTAACAACATTTAAAAATGGAAAAGGCAAAGATTTAGAGGCAATAGCAAATTTGATATATCAGAATTATCTTTATAAACCTATACAAAAAGTTTAAATTTTAATACAATGTTTGCATATAGTGTAAATAATCATTGTATCTAAACAAATAAATCCTTAATTTTAATTGGTGAAGTGATAGATAGTAGCCGCGAATAAACATGTGACATTATCTTTACAATGACAGAAATAAAACAAAAATGTTTGTTGAAGAAAAAATTGAAAAACGGCGTTGTTGAAGAGGATGAGATGAAAAAGACAGCAGGAGAAGTCATGAAATTTGATTCTTTTAAAAAAGGTTGTAAATTAAAAAAATGAAAAGTCAAAAATAAAAGCTGGATATTAATACAGTGAAGAAAACTAACCTATGAGTGACATCCTATGTAATTTTAAACCAGAAAGTGGTAAGATATTTATCATATTTATTGACTGGAAATTATATCAATTACTATACTTATTCCTACTAAAGAAAGGAGCATTTCATTTTCCACTGAAGTGTATATAACATCTGTATGCAGATCTAATGTTATTTGTCCCATACAAAGACTTGGTGAACTTTATTTATATTATGAATCAGAATTAACCTACAAATGAACACTCATAAGTCGGCTGAATTTGCATTTATTTGTTAGTTGTATATTTAATAGTTTTAAGGGTTTTGTATAGTTAGATAGGATTGTTGAATTTAATATTAAAAAGGGAAGCTTACCTTACTTAATATTCCAAAGAACACAATATTAATCCATATAGAAAAATAGATAACATAACCAACATTTAGGATTTAGAAACACATGTAGATATTGTTGATATTTCAATCAGTAGTAAGAGAGAGAGAACCTACCAACAATGACGATCGTTGTCGAATGGAGCTGTAGAAATGTTTACTCGTAATACAGGGTCAGTACGATAAGTAATTCACTTAACACAAATAAATTTGAGAATAATAAAAATAGTATTTATTGAATATTTACAAATAACATATAAATGGTAATTAATATTGAGTTGCAGAGGAATACTGATAATTTTGAGGTGAGGTTTATAAAGTTTAACTTATATTATGACAATTTGCATTTGATATATTAAAATCATTCACACAAAATTTTTTATTTTAATGATAAATGTTACATTGAGGGAACCGCTACCTGAGAACAAGAATCTCAACCATAATTATAGCTAGCCGGATAAGAAAAATATAAAACATAATACATATACAAGGAGATTCGTAAAAAAAAAGGAAGGAGGTAAAATTTAAAATTATACATTAAAACATAGAACATACATTAATAATATATATATATATATATATATATATATATATATATAAATATAAAAAAATAAAACAATATGTTCACCGGTATAGTATTGTTTCTCACTACGTGGTCCAGGCACACTATCAACACAAAGATTATTACTTCTACGAGATATATCGTCTATTATAACCTCAGCCTCTACAGTGGAGACTATATCCTTAACAGCATTTTTCGCAAGACGCTGTTTTTGACGAGTGCTCTTTGAGATATTATGCAACAAATGATGTATATACTTACTTTTCTGTGTTTCCGGACATATCTGCTCGTTCCTTTGCTCCGAATAGATTGGATACAACACATAAATCTAATAAAATTGTCGCTACAGTAATTAATTATTAATTACACCCCAACACAACACAACTAGGTTAGGTTGAATTTCAACACGTGTTCAACACAACGGCTAGCAAATCAGCAGTAGTTCCAACTGCCAAGGTGATATTCAGTAATGCCAATGTTTTATTTTCATTACAGGTCGCATGCTGGCATGCATACTGTGTCAAAACGACATCGGCGCGACTATCGCAAATTTTCAACGGGTAATTTGTGGCTAGATTACAAACATCCACCATAAATATGCGTTCAGCCAATGCGGCAAAACTGATATCATTCGAATTATTTACCGACATCGCTGTGCCGCTGCCGACATCTAACCGCAGTTAACAGCTGTGGCCCGTCTATTTA
This sequence comes from Galeruca laticollis, assembly GCA_963921935.1. NCBI lineage: Eukaryota > Metazoa > Arthropoda > Insecta > Coleoptera > Chrysomelidae > Galeruca > Galeruca laticollis. The sequence goes on from OY998177.1 coordinate 232,645,110, forward strand.
CCGCTCATTCATGTTTGCTGGGCTGTAACGGGAGAATTTTATGAGATATATAAAAAATATGCTGCTCTTCGACCGATTGATTTGCCAGAAAAACGTTTCTTTTTAAATTACCAACACGGAAAATGTACTAAACAGGTAGTTGGCATTAACAAATTTGGCAGTATGGCTAAGACAATTGCAATTTTTTTTAAATTAGAAAACCCCCATCTATATGCAGGTCACTGCTTCAGACGTTCTTCGGCAACAATTTTAGTAAATGCAGGAGGGGATATATTAACCTTAAAGCGCCATGGAGGATGGCAATCCAGTACCGTGGCAGAAGGATACGTCGAGGAATCTATTAAAAATAAAATTAACGTTGCTAATAAAATCGTCAACTCCATTGAAAAACCACTCGAACTCTTCACAGAAATGGAGACAGAAAATGCACCGTATATGAACGATCAACCATCAACGTCTACAATCAACATAACAGAAAATTTAGTAAAAAGAAATGACGTTCCGGGTTTGACTATACAAAATTGTCAAAATTTCACAATCAACTACAATTTTAAATAATATTATTTAACAGTTAAGAGGATACTTTAGTATTATTTTGGTTTTACTAATCTTAAAAATAAATATCAAGTTACATTTCTTTTATTCTTTCAATTTGTGTAGTTGTAAAAAAAGTATTGTGTGCAACATGTGGGAAAAGTACTTTTCTCACCACAAACTTCCACACTCGTGAGAAAAGTTGAACTTTTCCCACTTGTTGCACAATATACTTTCGTATATGTATTAATATAAACAAGTATAGGCTTTAACATATTAAAAATGCAACCTACTAGCAAAATCTTGAAAATTCAAATTTAAATTATTAGATTATAATACTTACAAAATATACCTGTTTGAAAAATAGGAACAAACACACCTTACTTAAGAAAAATGAACGAAAACAGTTCAAAAATATAAATACCATTTTTGGAATATTCGATACCCTACCGCCGTTTATTTACCGTTCTTATTCAAATAACAATTATTTTAGATTACTTTGAGGTGGTGGCTATTGGACACAACGCTTAAAAAAGTTGTACCTCCCTCCACTCCCTAGGAAAAAAATATGGAAGGTCTTTTTTCAAATCACCCCATGTTGGGACGGTACCAGAGGTTGGTGCTCCAAACCTAGATTTTTCAAACACTTCTTTTGGTAAATCGACAATTGCATCTTGTTCTTGCGTTCTTTGCTTGTCTGTTTTTGGTAGCTTGCATAAAATTTTATTTCTATTCAGTGGTAATAAACCGGTCGCTTCAAAGCCTGATTGAATATTTTTTCCATACTTTCTGAAAGTCTATTTAACGCCTGTGTTAATAAGCGTGGGAATACTTCTTTTTTTACAGTTCCTTTATTATGTTTTTTCCACTCTTGAAGTATCTTTCTCCAAGCGATCTTAATTGGACGAAAAACGCTAACATCTAATGGCTGCGTAAGGTGCGTACTGTTAGGAGGCAAAAACACAAGACGAATGTCATTCTCCGTACATTTCGAAATAATATTGGCCGAAATGTGGCTTGCCAAATTATCTCTAATAAGATTTTTAGGGTCCGGTGGCAAAGATCGAAAATATGGCAATACTATGTTATTAAACCAATCTTCAAACATATTTGTATCAAACCATCCAGAACAAGAGCGATTATATCTGGCTCCGGTTGGTCGAAATTCCGTCCAAGTGCTCCATAAGTAGTCTGCCTTATAGACTATGTAGACCTGAAGCTGCACAAGCAGACATAACGGAAGAAGCTGTTTTAGATGTATCCCATTACCTTCTCTGCTCTTTTAGAAGTCCTAGGAACGATGACTTTCACGCGGCCAGGATCGTCCGTAAAATTAATCTCATCGTAATTTACTATTGCATTGGATGGAACATCTTATAGACTTTCTGATAAGTGGTCGAAATATGTATTATTACTATCAGGGCAAACTTTGGCTCTACTTCATTTTACTTATTGAGACATTCTTTTAGTCAGCTCCTCCTTATGTCGGTTTAGAAATTTTTGCAGCCTGGTTTCACCAGGTCTGTTGTCTCGGAATTGTGGCAATTTTATTCCACTTCTGTTCAAGAAGGATTTTACTATCTCTTTTATATCGTTTGAATCACAGGAATAACCCCAGTCCGCTGCAATAGATATAGACCGAACCAGATAGTCGTCCTTTAGCTTTTCTATATAAAGTTATGACAGGAATTTCATATTCTTCACTAAAATCTTTTAATTTTCTACCCTGTTTGTGTAGCTGTATCACTCGCTGGAGCGTGTCTCCGCTATTATCCCGATATTTCCGACTTCCCGGTTTCCTTTTGTATATACGCACCATTTTTCAAGTCGCCCCTGAAATTACATAAAAAATAAAATGATACGCCACTGGCAAGTAAGAAAGAAAAGTAAGGCTTTTAGGTTAGAGAACGGTTGCCTGATATATAACTACTCTTGAAAAAATACGGCGATATTCCAGTATTTTTAGGGATCTCTGTACAATAGGAAGTTTGCAGGTTAAAAAAAATCATTGAGTGAATGAAAACGACGAATACTCAGTGTGTATTTATTTATTAATTTCCAGCTAAGCGCTTTCGGCTATTAGAGAGTTTTCATTTTTGAATGAATTTACATCATGTAAATTATAATTTTACACCCTTCCAATAGGGTTATTTTAATATTTTAATGTTTTTTAATTCAATGACTTAATCATAACAATGATTCAACTTTGAACATTGTTCTTTATCAACTGGATGGTTTCGACACCTATTTTTTAAATGACGACAGCTTTGAGAATGGCTTAATAGCCGAAAGCGCTTAGCTGGATATTAATAAATAAATACACACTGAGTATTCGTCGTTTTCATTCACTCAATTTACATCTAGTGTGTACACCATATCAACAGACAGTTCTAAAAAAAATCAAGCTTCTTACCTTTTTTTGGAGATGCAGAACACAATAACAGTGAGTAAATAACTAGTACCACAACATAAACTCAACTAAGAAGCATGGTAGGCATAGATGCAGACTTAATTTGAGATTAAAATTTCGACCACCAGAGCGCAGCATCGGTTTTAACTGGAAAAAGCAAAATTTTTCAATTCACCCCGGTGTTTTCAAGTAGCCCCATTTAACGGTACTAAAAAAGTGAAAAGAAATTAACGAAAAAAATATTATTTGTAGCCAACTGTGTTTGTATTTGGAACCAACTGCCTGGGCTTTGGAGGGGGTGGTTCCCCCCCTTGGTCTCGGCCCTGGTAGTTGTAAATGTGAATGAGAATTTTCTATCAATGCGTATGAAACTAAGAAAATCTGCCAACAACGCAGCCATTTAGAATGTTTGGTGACATTAAAATCTTCTGATTACTGGAAATTCAATTATTCTTCAATATACGGTATCCGCAAAAATAAACAGTACCGAAACAGAGAGTGTTGTGGAGTTGTTTATGTAATATGGATTTGTCATATTTGACTTAATTGTCATTAGTTGATATATTAATAGTACGCTGCAGTTAAATTTGATTTAAAAATGGTTCTAACAACGGAAGAAAAAGTTTTTTTGGTAGAGCATTATTTTCGTTCATACGGAAAAGGTCGTAATGATGGTCCAAGCTTAGAACAGGTGTCAATAAAATATCAACAAAAATTTAATAAAGCAGCTCCTAGTAAAAGTGTGATGTTAGCTGTTGTTGAAAAATTTCGTCGCACTGGTAGTGTATTGTGTCAACGTAAAGGTTCTTGAGGTCGTCGAAAAACAGTATGCACTAACGAAAATGAAGGACGTGTTTTTAACCAAGTTGTGCAATCACCTAAAAGAAGTCTTGTAAGAACTGCATGTAAACTCAACATTAGTGAAACGTCTTTACGTCGCATGTTCAAATCAATTGGTGGTTATCCATACCGTATTCAAGTTGGACAACGACTAAATGCTGCGGACAAACGTGCAAGAGAAATTTACTGTGGTCGCATGTTGAGTTTAATTTACGAAGATACCGAATTTTTGAAAAACATATGGTTTTCAGCCGAGAGTCACGTTCATCTTAGCGGCTATATTAATCGACAAACAACCAGCTTCCTTGGATTTTAACGTCCTGATGTAATTGTAGAGAAACCACTCCACAGTCTTCGAGTTACCGTTTGGTGCGCGGTATCTGATCATGGAATGATTGGTCCTTATTTAGTTGAAGATGATAATCAGAATCCACTTACTGTCAACCAAGAGCGTTATAGAGAGAAAATTATTATACCTTTTGTGAGAGATCTAAATAACTTTTGCCGTTCACGAAATCTACAGTTTCGCACACAATGGTTCCAACAAGATGGTGCAACGAGCCATACAGCTGTGCGCACCTTAGACTTACTCCGTCAGCATTTCGATAATAGAATAATTTCTCGGGGAACAGACTTCGAATATCCTCCTCATTCACCTGATCTGACGCCACCTGACGCATACATTTGGGGTATAATGAAGGACAAAATATTTCACTCGGAAAATCCGCCGGCGAATATTGCCGAACTACGGGAAAGAATACAAACTATTTTTCGGCAGTTACATCAACCACTTTTCATAATTATGTTTATTGACTTACAAAATCGATATGAAGCTTATTTGCGTCGAAATGGTGAACATTTTGAACACTTACATTACAGAAATTAAAAATTAATTTTTATTTTTATTTTCGGTACTGTTTATTTTGGCGGATACTGTACTTCAATTTCAAAAATTAAAGTAATTCTTTTGAAAATGCTGCTTAAGAATATTTCAAAAACATCGTACAATAAAATACAATATAACTGCATTTTGATTTTGTCGTTTGAATAAAAAAAGAGGACATCTTGTTAACAAACAAAAATACGCCCAATCTATCCGCTTTTACAAGAAAAAGTTGAAGTCTTGTCACTGTAATCTCTAACACAGAAATTCAAATTTATTCCCAAGACAAAACGCGACATAACTGACAATTCCTACATACTACGGGACAAATTGAATATATACAAGGACGATTCCATATCACTGAACAACAAACTTTAATCCAATATTGTTTTTTTATGAAATAATGTATTATTTGGTCGATTTTTGAGACTTTAATTGCGAAAAATAAAATGGTATTAGAAACTTAACTAGCACCTACTGCAACCATATTAATTCTGTACTTTTAAAGCCATCTGAGTATTGAACCAGGAACTTACGAATCGATGTAATACTTTTCCAATCCTAGGAGGGAAAAATCCCTCCACTAGAAGATGAATTATGCTTTTCCCTATTATTTTGAGCTACTAAGCAATTCATCACCTCTATTATCCCTCCACAGCACCTTCAAACCCTTTACATTGCAGCACTGGACTCTTTTGTTATCAATTTTGGTTTCTAACCCTCAAAATCTTCCAAATCTCGGTTACTAGACAACCAGAGCTTCTGATTAACAGATTCAGCTTTGCCTATACCCATTTCTGAAATCTTCGTCTCAAAAGCCTTATTTTTTGACTTCAACGAGCATTATTATGCACACAATTTCAATATGATGATCAGTAGAGAAATTACTGACCTTAAAATCAGGAATTTATTGAATAGTCCCTGTAACATAAGAGTAACAACGCGAAATCTATGAAGTATAATGGCATCCGATAATCATGTCTAGAAAACAGCAAAATATAGCGATAAAGCTGCATTGGGACGCTTCACGCTTTCGACATAAATCTAGGATTCTCTCTCGGGATCCGGGAATCCTCTTAGTGTAGCGCGTGTGTGGCTTCCCCATGGATCTTTCTTACGCGGGGGATTACATTCTGCGGCCCAATTCGGCAACGCCGCTTCCACTGTGATAAATTAGCGAGATTCCAATTTGAACAGTTTTTTATTGATGTCTTTTTTTTCTCTCATAAGATTTTTTTAATTTCTTTTACGATTTGATATACTAATTTTTTTACATTTGAAGTCCAAATGTTAAAGAATAATTAATTAACGAGCTGTCAATAGCAAAATGCGTTATTGTTAAGTAGACAACCAACATTACATTGGTGTATATTAGTGAATGTTAGTATAAACTGAGTCATTATGAAGATTAACTTGTGTAATTCAATACGACTTTTTTAATTAGATTTCCTAAACTTCCTGATGATTTCTGATTTTTAAAAGTGTCCAAATTTCAAAGAATAATTAATTCACAAGCTGGCAGTACTATAAAACCAAATATGAAAGATTGTAAAAATGTTATTGTTATGTAGACAACCAACATTACATGGTTGTATATTAGATAAACGGTGGCGAGTCATTATGAAAATTAGCATATTATTACTTTTTTAATAAGATTTCCTAACTTCCTAATTATTTCTGATCTACAGAAATGTATAGATTTTAAAGAAAAACCAACTAGAAATAAATATCATTATTAGACAACCAGCATTACACGCTTATGTATGCTTAAGAATCATTATGAGGATTAATGTCTTTCTTCTTAGTTTAATAAATTAATTAATAATATGGTGTAAATTGTTATTAGTTAAATAAAATTGTATCATTCAATTTCATGATGGTTAACACAGAATTTTTTCTTACACATCAAACACAATTCCAACCGACGACAAAAAAATCTGAATAGCTTCTAATTTGGACGGGCATTTCGCTAGTTGATTAAATATCTGCAGGCTGCACTTTGTCGTGTGGAAATAAAGCAAAGCGAAATGCTGTGTTGTGGTTAAGTGTCTCTCTAAAACTGTCCGTTAGTCCGGTATTCACTATTCACTGTCCGCATCGGGTACTTCTTCTCTTTCCACAATCAAACGCATTCATTTTAGCCCTTCAAAGTTTCGTACAAAAGATCGATTCATCACAAAACTTTAGAAGCTGTTGTATCAGATATTTTTATAATGAGTCTGATAGATAATATAAACTAAGAAAACGCTTTCGTAACTGAATATGAAACCAGTTTTATTATATTAAAATTACTGAATATTTTATAGAAAAGTTATGCTGAGTTACAATAATGTAAATGTTTTTATTTATATATCAGACGCTGCAGTATCTTTATATTTGTCTATCAGATTTTTTATATTCTCTACGTTAGACGAACTTTACATTTGTATCCAAACGCCTAGAACAAGTTCCATTATCGTAAAAATTTATGTGGTCTCATCTTTGGCGAGAGGCAACTAAAATGTTACCTGGAAAATGCCTTAAACGTTTGTTTGATGGCGTTTCTTGCTATATTCCGCGTCAACATCGGCCATTACGGACCGCGTGTTCATCGGGATGTTATCTTGGGATGTTTTTAGATATCGTTTATATTGCTGGGTCCCTTAATAAACACAGTGTGGCATATTAATGATTCTACATCAAGAAAAATGTTGCAAAAAATGAAAAACATATTTATGTAAGATTTTCAGCACACGATATTACGATTTGCAAAACCAAATTTAGTTTTTTACAAACATCATCTAGTTTTAGGTATTGCTCAAAGGGTATTATTTTCTTTTAATTAAAATTTACTGTTTTGTCAAAATATTTCGTTCGAGTTAATCATAATATGAGACCCTGTATATGAGTTTTGTAAAAGTGATTCGTCATAATGAATTTTCCCCTTGACATCGTATCCTTTCTGCATTAATTAGCAGTTTTTTTGTATAAATTACGGTCGCGTGACCAATAATAATTAAATCCGAAAATTTCATGTTCTGCAAATATACTTAAGTAAAATTAATTGTTCCAGATGTAAATCAAACGACATGTTTCTCTAGAAAACGAATAGGAATTTCGACGTTTGACTAGATAAATTTGTCGGTTGATTACCGTCATTTTATTGCTATTAAACGATTCAAAATTATTCCAATAAGAAAATAAAACCTCTTATTAAATTAGATTTCATTTCGCTTCTTGTTAATTATTAATTGTGACGAATATAGTTTTAAACTAAACCAAATATTATATAATATATATTGATTATAAAAATCAAAATAAATAATTAGATACAAACGTAATTGAATCTTTTGAGATGTACAAAAAACCAAAGTAACTTTTTGGCATCAAATCAAAAACAAAAAATAAAAAAAAATTTCTGGTAAATTTGTGATTTTTCTTAAATAAATGTTTTAATGTGCGATTATGGGAAAAATGTTAAGTACAAAAGCTGTAGAACGTGTTAAGGTCTATGAAAAAGCTCAGTAACTTTTTTGCGTCAAATGAAAAACAAAGGAAATACGATTTTTTTTCAACTTTGGCAGGCCGCCATTTTGCTTTTACTGGGCCAATTTGGCTCATTAACGAACTCATCCAAGATTTTGGCCTAAGCGATTTTGGAGCGAGTTTGGTTTCGATCCGTCAAAAAATACGCCCTCTATCGTGCTTACAAATTCCTTTATAACACATACATATAGAACCGGAGGTTAATTTGGCATCAGAGAACACCAAAACGGAAAACTGCATTCTGAAATAAGCCTAAAATATCACAAAAAATGTTATTAAAATGTTGCGGTTATGCACTCAAAAATATAGTGGGTGCTTGTGAGGTTATGTATAAAAGATGAGAGGTTTCTTCTTCAATTATATCACCAAGAACTACTCTCATATTTTAATTTGACAATTTACAGCTCAATTACGATGTTTCTGATACAAATTTGAAGTTACAAGGTCATGATCGTTCTTATTTGGAATGTTATGTACCTAAATCACCTGGATGTCTTATCTGTGTTCTTAATTATGTAATATTTATAGATGGTTGTGAATAACTTAGATTATTGAATACTGATTTATTGAACAATTCATTAGGGGAAAGAAGGGTGAGACCGGGTAGCTAACACTTTTCGGCATGTTGAAGCCAAATTACTTCAACTAGAGCTTGCTTGATAGAACGACCTGACGTATTGTTTATCGTATCACAATATAATGTTTCAGAAAAGTCGTAGATTCATTACATTTTCCACAAAAATATGTTTTTCTCAAAATGTCAAATCACCCGATCTTACCCCACTAGTGGGGTAAGATCGGGTGCACATATTAACTTTATGGAAAACTATAAAAACTACATTTTAATTCAAAAAACTTTAATTTTAACAAAAAATATTAATCTTACAAACAAAGATCACATTGAAAGAAGGTATCTTCTTCGCCCGCTCCACTGCAGCCTTCGTGAGCCCAGTCAAAACACTTTCCACATTGGATCCATCCTTCTCCTTGTTTTGAGTTAGAAAAAGATTCGTTGCAGTATAAACAATGATCGTCGGACTTGTTATCCTCCCCATCGGAAGAATCATCAGACGAGATCGAGGTAGAGGTTACAAGAATTTTTGAGGAGACTTTTTTCTTTTTCTGAGCCTTGGTACGCTTGTGTTTTTGATTGTTTGGTTTCGATGTTGTCTGCTTATTTGGTTTATTTGAGTCATCAATAACCAATTTTCTTTTCTGTGACGTTATTTTTATTTCATTTTCTTTTTTCTTTTCCTCTAACTGAGATTCGAGTTCTGTTTTGTATGGTGAAGAAGTTAATATTGCACATTTCCCTTTTCGTTTATCTGTTCTTTCTGTTTTCTTTCTTTCAGCAGAAGGTGGTGGCATCAGATGTTTGGGTGATATATCAAAAGCTGTTGATGCAGCTGGCTTTGCATCCGTAAAAATTTGTGGTTCTAAACTTTTAGAACAGCAGGGTTCATTTGGAAATGGTTCGTCAATATTGGTTTGTATCGGTTCGTTAATCTCAACTACCGTTTCACACGTTGTTTGTGCAGGTTTTTCTTCTGTTGCTGGGTCCACTTGTAGAACAACATCTGCTTCTGCATGTGGGGGTGGGTCTCCTTCTTGAACTGCATTTGCCTCTACCGAAACAGGTCTATCTGTGGTTGTTGAGGGAGCAAACAGGTGATCAGGAAAAATATTTCGGTGTAAAGGATATATTCCTGTTTGCTTGAATCCATTTACTGCCGTCCGCATTCCTGCTGCCTTAAGGAAAGCTGCACCATACAGTTTAGCTACTTGTTGAATTGTAACAGCTCTCTACCAGGATGTGTTGCAAGCCACTGGCGCACCTCCTGTTGATAATAGGTGCTCAGTGGAGCCATGAAGGTCACGTCTAGCGGCTGGAGTCGATGAGAACAATGTGGTGTCAAGCACAACAACACAACATTGTTTTCTCTGGCCATATTAATAAGTTCGAGACTCTTTGTGTGGGTGGTCTAAAATCAGAAGGACTGGTGTTTCAGACGTTGGTTTAGAAAACTCAATAAATCTTCGAAACCAATACACGAAAAAGTCTGTTTGCATCCATCCAGAAGGGTGATATTGAGCGAAACTTCCCGGTGGTGCATCGTCAAGCAGCGCGGGATTATCTCTCTTTCGAGGAAAAACAAACATTGTTGGCATACAATTTCCGGCCGCATTCATGCAAGTTTCAGCAGTAACCAAAACGCCTCGTTCGGCTGATACCATTGCTCCAACCTGTTTTTTTCCTCGTGAAGCTAGGATTTTGGATGGTTTGTGGGGAACTGTGGTTATTCCCGTCTCATCGACGTTATAAATATCACTAGGAGAAAAATTGTGTTTTTTATACAAACCCTCCAACAGATCGAAAAATTTATAAACAGCTTGTTTATTGAATCCCATGGCCCTTGCTATTAAAGTGTTTTCTGGAAATCGAAGAGAAATATTGTTCTTATGCCTCTTTAAAAAACCATATAACCAGTCTTTTCCGGCCATCTTAGTTTCTTCATTGAATTTGTGTTTCAAATTATTTTTAGTTGCAAGATCAAACGCTAATCTTCTGACATCACTCAAAGTTAAACCAAACAATCTACTCTCTAACAGCAATATGTGCTCTAGAAATTCTTTTTCTTGCTCTTCAGAAAATATCGTCGTACAAGGTCCCAAGCTACCTTTTCTAGCGGCTTGGCTAGAAGTTAGTTGATTTGTTCTAGCCTTTTTTAATCGATCTTCTAAAGTAGACTGCGGAACATTGAAGGCTTTTGAGGCTTTTAGGTATCCCATGCGTCCAGACAATACTTCCTCTATAGCGCCTTCCATACTTTCCTGGCTCCAGGATTGCCGATTTGTCTTTCTCTCGTAAGTTCTAGGCATATTGTCTCTGTAAAAATAGAATAATGGATTAAAATCGGAAATAATGGGGTAAGATCGGGTAGTACCCACTCGGACTACCCGGTCTTGCCCCAAGTACAGAATTTAAGAAAATGCTCTAAAACCACTCTGATATTTAAATTATTCCTTCATTCTTATGCATATATTGAACCTTATTTATCATATAATAGGTGATACTGAAGCAAGTTTTCATAACTATAAATGCCAATAAGTAATGATCGTTCAAATTGCAAGCAACATTAGAGAAGCGACATGCAAAAACAAACTTACCTCAACTGACAACGTACGTTCTCCAGCATCGACTCGATACTACTGCCGCTAAGTCGTCTCAGCTTACGGAATGTATTTCACGTTCTGTGCTCCAGGTGGCATTAGTAGTAGCAGCACAGTCAAGGTACCCGATCTCACCCCACTACCCGGTCTTACCCTTCTTTCCCCTACACATTTTCACATAAAATCTGACATCAATACTGGTGCGATGCATCCCCAGGTGGAACCACACTTACCAAATCCTTGTATATTTGGTTGCATAACTAATTATATTTATACAACATTTCCCCTCTTAAATATACATAGTAGTACAACCTGATAACTTTATTTATACAATACAAAATCTTTTGATTAACACTTTCAGTATCATTTTCAATATTACAATTAGATTCCAACATTGGTGTATTATACGATTTTCTAAGATTAATGCTGTTACGCCTCAGAACATTATTTTGTTGATTTTTTACTAAATAGGATCTGGGACAGTTATCAAGTTTTTTAACAATTGTTGCAGGTCCCCATTGTCTATTCTTGTTTTGCAATACAACATTTGCATTTTCATTAAATTCACTCTTCTCCTTACTACTCTGATCATAATAGCGTTTATCTTTTTGTCTTTTTAAATCAATCGGATTTTTAGCAATATCATTGTCATAATTAATAGGTAACTACTTATCTTCCACAATTGGTAATTTATTTCTTAGAGTTCTATGCATTAGCAATTGTGATGGCGATAAAATCTGATGACTTTCTTAACATATTTTTAGCGATTCCAACTGCTCTTTCAGCTGAACCATTTGATTTGGGATAATGTGGACTACAAGTGGTTATTTTAAAATTCCACTCCTTTGCAAATTGGTTAAATTCAAATGAGTTATATGGCATGTTATCTGCTATAAGTTTATCGGGTATACCATGTGTACAAAATATAGTATTTAAAACATCGATTACACTTTTTGCGGTTTTGTTTACAATGGTTATTAACTCGAGCCACTTTGAATAATAGTCAATAACTACTACTATTACGATGAGGTATTCAATGATAACGTTTTGATTCCATGTATGTTTACATTACAAGCATTTGGCAGTTTTAACATTAAACCTGTTGGACAAATTTTAGTAAAGGGTGAAAAACATAATGTAGATTAGATTTTAACGGGGCCAAGGGTTTATTGTGCCCTCCTATCAGAGCTGTTCTCGCTACTACTACAGCTCGCCTTCCAGTTCCAAGATTCTAATGAACTCTAGTATTTGGAACGGCTTCAACGAGGTTAGGTCCTCACTCTTACAAGTTTCTTGTCCGAAGCATTTCTTGCGTTGACTTGCAATGGCGAGGCATTCCAGAACTACACTCGTCGATCTCTGCTAGACCTATTCTCATTAAGTGCTTCCTAAGGCGGCAGTGTCCTGTAAGGAAGCCCGTGAGGAGATGTAGCTTATCTTCACTGAGGTCCAGATATTTTTTGGATCTAGCAGTGTCAAAGTTTCACAGGAACTTTTTGGAATGTTACAACCCGGGAAGGCACCGTCAGAGTGCTTCTCTTTCGGTTTCCTCTTTCTTCCGAAACTTTTTCGTGTAGGAGCATTTTGCTACACCACAGAAAGGCTCCGGGTCAATAAAGGGCATTTGTGCTCCTTTCCTGGTAAGTGTATTGGCCTCTTCATTTCCCGTGATTCCCGAGTGGCCAGGAACCCAGACTAAAAAGACCCTGTTATTCTTGCCTAATTCATCAAGTTTTCTAAGGCACTCCCTTGCCAACTTTGAGTCAAAGACATGGGAGCTCAATGTTTTGATAGCTGCTTGACTCTCAGAATGGAGCGATATATCACATTTCTGGTAGTTCCTTTCTAGGTTCATTTCCACGAATCTTTCGATCGCACGTATTGCTGCCTGAAAGACGCTCGGGAAGGAGCCTAGCGATAATGAGTATCTGGAGCCAGGCCCAAATATTCCAGCACCTGCTCCAATGGTTTTTGAACCATCCGTATACCATCTAATGGTGTTTTCTTTGAGAGTTTGAGTGGTGTATTCCCTTTCCCAGTCTCTCCTCGTATTTAGCATCGTGGTGAAATTCTTTTCGATGCTCACTTTCCTGATCATTTCGTCACTGGGAAGATTCGCTGATGAGATGTATCTTGTCAGAGAGGACCATGCTCCCTGATTTTTAATACTCTCATTGCCTGAACCTTCCTTAGATATTCTAAGAATCGCCTTTTGGGCAGATCTTTCTATCATCAGATGTAGAGGTGTGAGATCTATAATGATCTCAAGTGCCCTTAGTTGGACACGTTCTCATAGCTCCAGTGATGCACGCACAGGCAAGCCTTTGAACTTTGTCGAGGGTCTTCCTCGTACTGTACTGACTTGCTTTTGTTTGCCAAATTATTGCCCCATACGTAATTGCTGGTCTCACAATCATGGCGTACATCCATCGCAGTATTTTTGGGTTACAGTCCCAACTCTTACCAGCTAGATTTCTGCACGCCATCAATGCTCTTATTGCTTCACTAGCAGTTATTTCAACATGTTTATTCCACAGAAGCTCACTGTTGTAATGCGTATTGCCCAGGTAAGCCCAAAGGAGACAGAGTTCAACTAAATTAACTGATTTATTTCTAACAAAATATTATTTACAATGACAAAATAAACTAAAATTCAATATTCTATATATATTTTACTCTGGTGCGTAAATATTTTGAAGATCACGCTTCGATGGTCCGTAGGCTTTCGTCGATCGATAGATACTGATAGTCCGAATGGTAAGTAGGTGTAACTGTAGCGGTGTATAGTTCGATTCCAGCGATATACTCGACGGTGTACGGGATTCTCTACGTCCTATAAAACGTTCAGACAGCCAGGGGTATGAGCAACCGGCGGATCAATACTCTTTCGGTTTTAATCTCAAGATTTGAGAGTATCGTTTGTAGCTAGTCAGTACCCGGCTTAACGGCGCTTCCCTACGAAGATACTGTAGAGCTTTGAGTGTGTCAATACCACACCGAAATTCTTCTAACAGTTCGAACAATTGTTCTCGTTTCCGTCAATACCAGAAACCAACGGCCGTTCTAGTGAATGATGTATAAAATCGGATCAATACTCCGACTTAGTACAACACTCGGCGGTGGATAATGTAAAGCGTTTAAGGTTAAAGTCAATACCCTCGACCTACGCTTCGCACTGGAGGCAGCTGAACTTGGAGGAGCAGAAGTCCGTAAACCAAGTCGTCTCATCGTCTGTCGGTTTGCATTTTTATATCCATCGTCGTGGTGGTGGTGGAAGTCTCCTTCCCTTCTACTGTCGATTCTTCGTGCGCATCTTGGCGTGGGGGCTTTGCTGTTCTGGTGGGGTACCTCGTCATCGCGGTGTTAACTGGTTTCTTGAATCGAGTTTTATAGTAATGAAATTTATATCATTACACTGTCTAGGGTTATCCCTAGATATTTTACCTCTGATTTCCATTCTATGATTTCCCCGTTTAAGGATATGGGTTTCATGGCTGGAAGTGTTCTTTTCCGGGTAAATGGAATTACTATGGTCTTGCATGGGTTAATGTTTAGCCCCACTAACAAGCAGCATTGCTTAATGATTATGAGGCCCTTTTATAACAAATCTCACAAGGTGCTCTCGAACTTGCCTCCGACTATTAGCTTCGTTAGCCTGTAGAGCAACTCATCTACTACTAGGTTCCATAGAATGGGAGATATAACTCACACTTGAGGTGTCCCCCCAGTGGCTTTAACTAAGGTGGTTTAATTCCCCACCTGTGTCTCAGCTATCCTTATCGTCAACAACTCATACATCCATTTTACAATGGTTTCATTCACTCCTTGTCTTTGTAGTGCTTCTTTGACAGACACATGAGTTGTGTTGTCAAAGTACCCTGATATATCCAGGGATGCGCACATTGCGATTTCTTTGTTGTTCAGAGTTCTCTGGATGACTTCTGTCAACTGATACAGAACCGTCTCAGTTGAGCGACCTGCTCTGTAGGTATCTGACATTTATGAAGTGGTATATTCTCCAGATTCTCTGTTCTTATGTAGTTATTCACTACTGTCTTCATCGATTTGAGTAGGAACTATGTAAGACATATGGGTCTAAAAGATCGGTGATCAGTCCAATCTTTTTACCAAATTTTTGGTATGAAGGTTACCCTTGCCCTTCTCCATTTTCTAGGTATTAGACCCACTGCAGGATCGCATGAAACACAAAATTGGAAAGAGCAAAAAAACTCAACAGCACGCAATACCGTCTAGATCCTGGTACAATAAGAGACAACAAGTCAATATATAGCAAAAGATTGACAGAACGACTAAGAAAGGAAACAACATCATTACACGAGAGCTTGGACGAAACGAACAATAGACTAGTAAAAACATTGAAAGAAACAACCGCAAGTTTAGTAACATCAAAAACTAAAAGAATAGAAAAGTTTACAACACAAACCAAACAGCTACTGGAAAGAAGGAGAGAGCTCATTAAAGACAACAAAAGAAACACAGTAGAGTATGCCGAACTAAACAAAACAGCAAGGAAAATGGCCAAACAGGACATACGAAAGCATCAAGAGAATCGAATAGAGGAGTTGATAGAGCAAAACAGAGGTCTAAACATCTTTAAAAAGGAAAACGCATATAAAAAAGAAATGATCAAATTGAGAGACGAACAAGGTAACATAACAGAAGATCGAAGAGAGATACTCAAGATAACAGAGAAGTTCTACACAGGTCTGTACGAATCCAAAATAGACAATGAGGATGTTAGAAGAGCAAACAATGACCAGAAAAACAAGATATGTAACGTTGGCTCCGAGGATCTACCAGAGATTGTAGAGAAAGAAATTGAAAAAGCTCTAAATCAACTAAAAAACGGAAAGGCGGCAGGCGACGATAACATCATACCGGAAATGTTGAAGGAAGGTGGAAGCCTACTGATAAAGGAGCTTAAATCATTATTTAATACATGCCTAACCGAGGGAAGAATACCACAGGACTGGAACACCGCGATAGTCATACTGATATATAAGAAAGGTGATCCAAGCAACCTAGAAAACTATAGACCAATCAGCCTACTATCACAGATCTACAAGCTTTTTATGAGAATAATAGCAAACCGCCTTGAATACAAACTCGACGCATACCAACCCTATGAGCAGGCGGGCTTCAGGAAAGGCATGAGTACAATAGAACATCTCCACACCGTAAGGACACTGAACGAAAAAGTAACGGAATATAACATCCCATTATGGATCGCCTTCATAGATTTTAGAAAGGCCTTCGACACAGTTGAATTTTGGGCAATCATCAGGTCAATGAAAAATGCAAGAATAGACCAACGATATATTGACATTATACAGACACTAAATGACAACTCAAAAATGAAAGTAAGGCTATATGAAGACACCGAGGAAATCACAATTAAAAGAGGCGTTAGACAAGGAGACATTGTGTCACCCAAATTGTTTACACTGATGCTAGAAGACGTCTTCAAGAGCCTACACTGGGAAGACAGAGGAATTAATATATCGGGAGAAAAACTAAGTAACCTAAGATTTGCTGACGACATTGCCATTTTTGCCCCAAACAGTGAAGAATTACAACACATGCTTATAGAACTACAACAAGAAGCAAGAAAAGTAGGCCTAGAAATGAACATTTCTAAAACCAAATTCATGACAAACCAACGGACAAACATAGAGAGTATAAATGTGCTAGGACAACAGGTAAAGAAGGTGAACTGTTAAAATCATTTTAACATTTGCGTCGACCCCGCCAAATTTCAAAATTAGATTCAAATCCAATATTATTGAACCGCCGTTACCTCGGCTGCCTTCGACCCGAGGAACGTCGATGCATAGCGAGCAATCGAAAATCGATATTCCATGTCCGAGTACCACCACGGCACCATGCGAATCATCACTCGTCAGTTTAGTTATGTATATTGTAGTTTTCCCGGTACAAAGCTTTTTTGGAAAGAAATATAAATAGTGATTAGTTTTAGAGAGTGAAACTTAAATTTGGTAAGATAATCAATAGTTATATTTATTTGGAAATATTCATTTAATTGCCGGTTACCGCCAGGCAACATCAATTTTTTCGCGGTGTTGCCAACTCTGGGGTCCATTTGGATGCGAGGTGGATTACACCTTACTTTACTCATAATTTATTTTTTGAAGAGCGATTTATTTGAGCGTGATTATTACGTTATTAACTTTTCATATTATGTACTGATGTAGACGTGTATTACATTCATAATTTTCCATTTACTTGTTTTATGTACTGTTGGAACTTAAGAAACATAAATCTTCAAAGACATTTTTCAATGGTTTTATTTATTATTTTCCGTGGTAACACGGTGGTCCTTCGATATTTATAGATTCTTGAAGGCCACTATCAATTAAAAACTATAGGAATTTCCTTGGCAGCCTGCTGCAGTCCACTGGAAACTCAATGTCAAAGGAATTTTATTCAGTGAACTCTTATGTCTACCTAGGTCAAGAGTTAACATTGGGTAAAGCCAATCAAGAACTTGAAATTAACCACAGAATACATCTAGGATGGGCGGCCTACGGGAAGATGCGACACGTATTCAACTCCAACCTACCCCTCAAACTAAAACCCAAGGTTTACATGGAATGCATGCTCCCAGTAACAACCTACGGATGTGAAACATGGGTCCTAACAAAGAAAATCTTAAATGAATTAAAGATACACCAAAGATCAATAGAACGAAAAATGAATAACGCTTAAAGACCATAAAACCAATGAGTGGATAAGAAATAGAACCAAGGTAGAGGACATAGTGAGGCGAATAGGCAGTCTTAAATGGAACTGGGCCGGACATGTTGCCCGAAATAAAAACAACTGGAGCGGAAAAATAACAAGATGGAAACCTTGGGGGGAGAAAAGAAGCACCGGCAGACCACAGCAAAGATGGTATGATGACATCAAAAGAACAGCCGGACTTAACTGGAACCAAGTGGCACAGAACAGGGAAAACTGGAAAAATATGAGAGAGGCCTACATCCAAAGGATAGAAAACGGCTAGAAGAGAGAGAGAGAGACCCACTGCTAGACTGCTTCTTGTAATCTTCAGCAGGTGAGGAAGAATCTCCTCTATCACTTGCTGTAGGAGTTCTGGAAATATTCCATCCACTCCTGGTGATTTATATGGTTGAAAGGTACTTATGGCCCACTCCAACCGTTGTCTGGTAAATATTTTCTTAGCAATGTCCCAATCTTCCTTTCGGGATTTTTTGGCGTAGTTCATTGCTATTTCGGTGCATGTTGCCGGTTCACTACCTGGGAAGTGGGTTCTAAGAAGAAGAATCGATCGTTTCTCTTCACCTTCCGTGTATGATCCGTCTGGCTTTTTCAGCGACATTGTGCCATGACCTTTTCTAGTCTGGCCGCTGTGTGAGTGGAAGTGATCTTTTCGCAAAAGGCTTGAAAATTAAACCTTTTGGCCTTCCTAATCTCTTTACTGTACTGAGTAGGCTTCTCAGTGTACCCCTGCCAATTACCGTCACGTTTGGCTCTATTAAAGAGCCGACGGACCTCTTTCTGAGGTTTGAGAGGCTCTCATTCCACCAAGGAGCATCCTTTTCTGAACGAGCTTTTGAGAGTGGGCAACTGGAATGAAAAGCTTCCTTTATTGCCTCACTGGTTTGTTCGACTCTTTGTTCCAGGTCGTAGTGCGGGTGATTTACCCCATTCACTTCGACGTGTTCCAAATTGTTCTTCAGATTGGTCTTGTTAAGAGATCAATCAGTATTTCCAGGATTTCAGATTGTAGGAATCGAGGTGGTATTTCCCTCTATCCAAAATTCGTTGATACTATGGTCGGAAAGTAATGGCTCGCTCATCACCCTTCAATCTTTCACATTTTTCCTAGCAGCAACATTAACAATTGTTACGTCCAGGACCTCTTATCTTGCTGTCGTGACAAAAGTGGGGGTTGTACCCACGTTTAGTAATATAAATTTAATTATTGCAGATGTCAGTTCAGATCCAATTTTAGAGTAAGAAAGTTGCTTGAAGTTAGGATATGTTAACATTAATGGTATTAAAATATTAAATGATACCGAAAAAGATAAATTCTTAAAACATAGTAGCGAAATATTTCAAGGTACAGATAAATTTAAGCAAAGTCTATTAGAATATATATAGATCCCCAAGACTTAAACAAAGCAATTAAACGCGATTTTGCCAAAGTTTATGTAAGTATTTGTTTTGATGATGCTTATGTCTGTGTTTTCATTCAAAAGTTGTTATAGCGTTAACTACGTCAGCACGTATACCGTCGTTTATGTCATCGGGTTTTTCATTTACAGCTACTTCAATTCCATAAATCAATTCTACGACTGGTTCATTTTCATTTAATATTGGTAGTGAGAAGTTTGGCCTTAATGATAACGTTTCACCTATATCCTCGGGGATCTGTGTGTCTGAAAAATAATCCAACCATGTTGAATTTCCTATTTGTTTATTGGTAGTAGGTATATTGCTTAATAGTTTATTAAATTTGGCAATGTTTTTTTCTTTTATTTTAAGAAATATATTTTCATGTTTAATTTTTTCATGTTCTAAAAATCTTGATATAATAAGGTTGGGCAGTGTATGTTTCACCGATCTAATATTATCATTTAAATCAAAATTTAGTCTGTTTATTGATTTAGTTGTATCAGTAATTAATAAGTTAAGTATTTTTTGTATAGTTTCATTGATGATGATATTATTTAGGTAAATATTTAGGTTTTAATTCAAATCACTCTAAAAATCAAAAGAAGAGCGTAGTCATTGAATTAATAGATCGAGACATAAATCTAACTTCTCCTGACTAATCCCCCAGGAATTTTAAAAAAAGTAGAAGAAATAGTCATAGAAAATGGTTATTATCAAAATCTTATTAAAAACATTCAGAAACAACAGTTGTTGTTTACATATCACGCGATATTCGTACATCTTCTTTGTTGTTTACTATTGGTCGGAAGTTTCAGGCAGGAGGGTTATATGCACCTCCGTGTCGATGTTGGTTGTTCTACCGAAAAATAGGGATCTTCCAATTGAAGACACAAATGTGCGTTTGGTTTTCCTGTAGAAATCCGTTGTTATGTGTTTTCCCTTGTTTCGATCAACAGCTTTGCTCCAAAGTTTTACACCATTATTTGGTTATATTGTACTAAGGACGGCTAATGAGCCGGAGAAACATGCATGTCTGCGCTTACCTCTCTGTTTCAGTAGCCACTTTTCTTTCTGCGTGAATTACGCGTGGTAAATTCGTCAATACTAACTATGAAGTATGTGGTAATCAACTTTCAAAGAGGGGGGCTATACTAAGAACCATTACTAATAAAAACATTCGAAAATATCAATAGATGATTAATTTAGGTAATTTTTCCATCTAGTAATCGACATATAAACATTAATTTTACAGCATTACTTTATTTTTTACCTCAATAACATTTTAGTCTTATTATTCTCTACTTTTTACATTTTCCATTAGAGAAACATGTTAATGTCACATTGCCCATATAGTTGCATTTAATTTATTATAAAAATTATCCATATAGTTAAATTTCATTTATCATAAAAGCTATCCATTATGTAATAAAGCAATGTGTTAATTTAGATTTCTAATGATTTTTAAAACCATTTAATCGAAAACAGTTGGCTATCTAGCATGTATTTCAAAAATACCTCTCCAAAAAGGGACTTGTATTTTTTGAAATCTATTTTGAAGATCGTGAATTTATGTAGTGATTACCGTCTTTGTCCAAAAACAAAATGTTTAGCAGCATTTAACTTGATTTTAACAGTATTATTCTATATTTGTTGTGTTTATACAAACTTCAATAACTATATGAGAAATGGATTTATGAATTTCTTTAGAATAAGCATCAGTTGGCTGATTTACTGTGGTATTCATATCCACTTTGTTTTTGGTATATTATACAAAAAAAAACAATTCAACTTACTATATACAAACATCTCAAAATTGAGTAAATTGCAGACACACATGACTAATAGTACGTGTCAGATTTTGAAAATAATTTTTACAATCATCATTAAATTGATTTCTCGTTCAGTTACATTCTATGCATTTAATGGAGATTATTTGTGTTGGATCGTGGATAATTTGGCAGATCTTGAAATTATTTTTCTAGTTCTTTTGTCGTCAAATTTTTGTGATATAATTAGTATACGATATAACTCTTTAAACGAGTATATCAAAGGAATAAGTTCGAATGATGTTTCTAATGAGCAGTTATGGAGAAATATTAAAATCAAATATCAACCAATTTCAACAATTTGACTGGGACCTTAAATCTTTGAATGAGTGAATGAGTGAAGTCAGCTGAGTGTACCAGAGAAAAACAATTATCGAAAAGAAACCAAATTTTGTATTTTGGTACAAGAATTTATTATTAGCAGAGCGCTTTTGGTTCAATGATAAACCATCATCAGTGCCCCATGGTCAGGGTGTACTCCAAATCCTCACAAATTAGAAGATACATAAAATGAATTAAAATATAGTGCTTGAAACACAGTCACTATTTGATTAAAATAATAATAAAAAGCACACACAACCCATTGTACAATGGATGAATCCCTAAAATAGGGGATAAAATTTAACTCAATACAACAGCGCTCTGCTAATAAATTCTTGTACCAAAATACAAAATTTGGTTTCTTTTCGATAATTCCTTAAATCTTTGCCTTTTTACTTATTCATTTATCGTGTGTTGTAATGATTTTGAGACCATTTTATTTCTGAGAAATGTTAATATACGTTTATTATTTATGATACTGTTAATGGGCATTAAGTACTGGGTGAGTATTTGTTTATTTATAGTAATTAGCAATTCCACATTTAGAAAATGAATATGAGAATATATTGAACCTTATATCTTATATATTAAAGAACATCAGCTGTTTGAGAATATTTTGCTTAGGATTTAAAATGGATTGAAACTATGTAATTAAAAACACATTATAAAAACCACTATCATAAGTAAAAATGCATATAAAGTCATAATATATTAAACCATTTGTTCATAATAATTAAAAAGAGCAACAATAAATATAAAGAAATTACCTTAATAATTATCTAAATTTTGAAAACGCTTAACAAGTATAGTGGAGAACATTAGATCTGCCCAATATGGATGTTCAGTTGTCATGAAGGAATCAGCTAATTTATCTGATATTAAACAAGTTTTAGTTATCTAATTGAATATACGTATTAGTTGAAACAGAATAATATAAATTATGTACATATTTAGTATAAAGAATTAGATAAGTTTAGAAGACAAAAATATCAATGACATAAAGGTGATTTATATGTCACAATTTATATTAAATTTATGAAATCAATGAATTATAATGTGGTGATGGATTTAAGGGAATATTTGATACTATAGAATTTAAATAGTACAAATAACGTAAGCAAAAGATATATATATATATATATATATATATATATATATATATATATATATATATATTATTGTAGTTTATTTTATATGAATTTAATTTGCCCGGTATATTTAAAAAAATTATCTAGGTTCAATAATGCCACACAAAGCACTTTTTTTTTACTTTGAAATTCTAGTTTTAGTTGTTTGCATGAGAAATAATTAACCTCAGGCTCTTGGGTTCATGGAATAAGATAAAATATTTTTAATTTATATTATAAGCGCCAAAACAAATTTTTTTATCAATTAAAAAGTTTCAAACAAAAAAATGAAACTCTTACTTTTCTTTTCTCTATAAATTTTTACAGAACGGTCCTGCACATTCTGTTTCGGGATCCCTCTGCAGTTGTGATCTGTCTGATCAATGATACCAACTACCAAAATGATAAAAGAAACAATCGTCTAGAAATGAAATTCTCCAACAATGTAGTTAAATCTTTCAAATGAAAAACATTTAATACGAAATCAAAAAAACAAATACATTATTCAAATACAAAATTTTTATAAAAAGAATAACTTATCTATGATGATCTTTCACACGATACACATTCGTACAAATGAATTTATTCTAAATATATGCAAGTATGCAACTTATTATACGTTATATACTAAAGAACACAGCTTTATATTCATAAATAAATTCTCGTTAGGACACTGAATAAGAGTGGTATTAGGTGCGTTATAAAATGAAGGACAGTCATAAAACACACGTCAGTACAGTTTCAATATCTAATGTTCAATATACACACGGTAAGTTTTATTTAAAATGAAACAATTTTTAAATACCTTTCATCATCCGCTGATTATCAATAGATTTGTCAATTTATTCTACTCTCTCTTCTTTTTAGGCTGCTTCGAAAATGTCGAGATTGATTCAAGAAACCATTCGAATCAATTTCATTTCGAAGGCTTTCCATGCATAGATTCTCTTCAAAGATCGTGGAAATTATTGTTCCCGCGATACGGAAATATAGACTTTCCAGGATAGTTAAAGCCAATATTCTCTACATATACCTCTCTTCAGGAATGCTTTTTGGAGGTTAGTGTCACTGCTTTCAATCTTATTTCACTTTAATTTTAACAATTCTTATATTATTTCTAAAGAACAATGTACTTTTCTTTGATTTTTTTATACTACTCGTCAACAACCTTCCCTTATCTCCCTAAGCAACCACTTTTTCCTAAACAAGTAACCTTATTTTTCATTAGCCCTCTGTTTATTGAAATCATAAAAATATCTGTAACCATTTTATTATTTAAGATATTAACTTTTTTAATTATAAAACATACTTTTTAACAATTCTAAACTAACAATTCATCTATTTATCTTTTGCATTTTATTAATTCTTAAAAATTTTTTAGCTGTCATGGATTTTACTTTACCCAGCTGACACATACTTCCAGAAATCAAAGATTTTATAATCCTAATGTTCTTATTTGGAATTTCAATTTTTGGGTATATTACAAGAAATATTTCTAGGAATTCTAAATAGTTTAGTGGTATCTAATAGGAATTTAAGATAATGCATAAACATTTAACGATTTCAATTGAAGAGTGGACTCATTCACTTCATAACAGGTGATGTTTTTTTAAATTTTTCTCTTACATAGTTTGAATCCTATTATATTGGTGTCATGTATGTGTATACAAGGTACATTATAAAGTTTAAAGAAATTTCATTAGTTTAGTTTAGTTTAAATTTGACTCTCGAATAGTTTGTCCTTCAATAATTTTATACTCGATAATATCTTAAATTATAATTAACTCGTGTTAGTTATATGTACAGCGTGTAGCATTATTTTTTCACAATAATATATATATATATATATATATATATATATATGTTATATAAAAGAATTTATGTCCATAAATATAAATATTATTTCCAAGTTGTCATAAATGTCAAAACAAAACTAGACATTGTTATATAGAAATATAACAATGAATTTCACTATCTGTAAAATACTTGTTGTATTGAAATTCGTTGAATTGTAAAAGAAAACAGATAATTTTCAAGGGATATTTACATTCATATATGTTTCCAAAAACTTCATAAAGTGTAGGTAGCAATCGTGAATATAATTCGACAGCTCCAGAAAGAATGTGATTGGTGTAAAAATGACAGGACAAATTTTGATCAACTAAAATTAAACAAAACTTAATTGAAAATCAGTGAGCTTAGAAATAATATATTATTTGATGATAAAAAAATTGACGATCAAATAGAAGCTTGGGTAGTTGGTTCTTGGCGTCGAAATAGCTAGGAAGTGATGGACAATTTTTCCTGAAATTTCAAGTGAAATCACAAATTTTCTTGATCAAAGCTACAGATTCCTAATAAATATAAAACTTAGAACACTCACATGTATATGTATCCAGTTTTCCCGTGAGAATATCCAAAATTCTCAAAGAAATTACGCAGCTTGAACTTCGGAAGGCGTATTCCTGTTTCCAGACGGGATAGATCCAGAATCCTGACATCAGGTAAGTGCTTGTTTAAATATTATTGGCCAATAATAAGAATAATAACTCTCGAATATAAATTCAGTGACTATTTCCATGTATATAATAATTCTTGCGTCTATATGATCGATCTATAAAAAAAAGAAAAAGACTTTATGTAGTTTATTCAATAGACAAAATTTCAATATTATTTAAAAAGGCCTATTCTGTAATAAAATAATGTTTGTACTTACTTTATTTCAAATCGTTGAGAAAAATGCATCTTAATCCATTCATATAATATTTCCAATTGTATATATAATTTTGTAACCTATTTCTTCCGAATAATTTTATCTTTTGTATGTATATAATTTCCAAACATAAATTCTTTTATACAAACTCCATCACCAGCATCATAAAGTAAACGAACTTGATGTATCTAATATTCACGCAGATGCAAAGCGTCTATAAGAAACGTTCGTTCCGACTCACATTCATTCGTTTTTAGTTGAGCATGCGCATAGGATGATGTATGGTATCTTTTATGACAATGTTTTAGTAATTCCATAGGCGTAACTATTTTATAAATATTCAAATAAAAATTGAGTTATAAAATTAAATCATTGAAAGTACAGTGTTTCTTTTTATTTTACGTAAGCAAAATAATCCAAACAAAGCCAGAACTCGAAGGGTAGAAAGAGTCACATGCTCCCGAACGAATATAATAATATAAAATTAATTACAATACTGAGCTAGCCACACAACGAAAAATAAATTATAAATCAAATATCATATATATTGAAATAAATAAAACATTAATACATTGTTCAATATTCTCTAATATAAATACATCGGTTTAAAACGTCCTTCATAGATATTGTTACGAAATAGCACACTAATGTAGACCCTGAATCCGACTCTGTCTAAGCCATGTATGGAAGTTAAAATTATGACGGATGCGCAGGGATTTCTTAGAACTGTTTACAATTGTGACTATCTTCTCTAGACATTGTTTTTGTGACCAGTCTTATCTAGAACATGCCAGAGCCAATTGTTTTTGTGTAAGCACCAATCTAGAATTATCTAGTGAAAAGGCACTAATATATAAAGGACCGACCAGCGAGACAGTTCCAGTTTATAATTTGACATCGTGAGATAAACAGTAAATAAGTGAATATAAATTAGTGAAGTGTTTATATAAATTAGTTTAAGTGTATATACTGTGTATATAATTAGTGAATAGTGTAGTGAATAAATAAATTAAGTAAGTGAACCTACCGAGTGTATCCCACCCGTAATAAAAACGTTTCAATAAATAAGAAAAATATTACATTGATGTGAGGAGTGGGATAATATAAAAAATTGCTACGTAAAAATGGCCAAGAAACTATGTGATCTGAAAGTGACGGAATTGAGAGCAGAATTGGAAGATCGTGAGCTGAAAACGTCTGGTAAGAAAAGTGAATTAGTGGAAAGAGTTGAAGTGGCACTGGAAAATGACGGCTTTGATCCAGAAACAGTTTTATTCAATGACGAGGCTTCCACTTTAATCTCGTCAATTTCTGCTAATATTGTTGCTATGAAGAACGATATTTCTGCCATGCAAGAGAACATTTCAACGAATGTGAAAAACGATATTTCATCTATGAAGAACAATATTTCTGCCATGGAAGAGGAGATTTCAACGAATATGAAAAGCGACATTTCTGCTATAATAAACGATGTTTCTGCTATGAAGAACGACATTTCTGCTAATATGAACGAGAAGATTTCTGCTATGAAGAACGATATATTGCGTTATCTTACTAATGAAAAACGACATTGCCGCTGACGTTGAAAATGAAATTTCATCTCTAAAATCTGAAATCGAGAATAAGATGTCAACGATGGACGAGAAAATCGAGAATAAGATGACAACGATGGACTAGAAAATCAAGGAGTTAGAAAGAAAGATGACATATATAAGAACTCAAGACAAGCCAGGGGAAGAAAAGAAGATCGAGCAAACAAAACCTTGCAAGCCAGGAACAATCCCTAAGTTAGAAGACATTTGTAGTTTTACCCGAGTCAAGGCCCCAGTGTTTGATGAAAAAATGTCGTGGACCAATTATGTGAAACAGTTGTGGAGCAGCCGCTAGAGTAAATAATTGGTCCGATAAGGAGAAGGCAGTGAACTTAACCATCGCGCTTCGCGGAGATGCCTTAGATGTACTGCAGACGATGCCTGTGGAAGAAACGGATGACTTCGAGCAGCTGAAGAAGAGGTTGGACATGCGATATATTCACGAACATTTGTACCAATCCCAGCTGAAGAACCTAAGGCAGAAACGTGACGAAGCACTTCGAGAATATGAAGTGGATATTGCCCGACTCGTTCATCCATCAACAGCAGAGAACATGATGGAATGTCTGGGCATACAGGTCTTTATTGATGGCTTACGTGACCCCGATATGCAGAGGACGCTTCGCTTACCCCATCCCAAAACATTAGTTAACAGCTGCTCTTGAATATGAAGCAGCAACGAAGGCTTCGGGCTACAACAAAGTTAGGAACATCCGAAATGAAGGCGACGACGGCAAGCTTGACCAGATCGTCAGCTTGATCAAAAGTATGATAGACAAGAAGCCGAGAAAGATCAGAAGCTAGAATTGTGGCGAGCTAGAGCATGTACGCAGTTCATATAAGCGACCCAGGACTCCTGCAAACCAAGAACCCCAGTCACAGGAAAAGTAGAATGGTTCGGCTACGAGAGGGCAGCGCCGACCCATGATCGTTCCAAAGACCCTCTTATACTGACAGCTTCTCTCAGATGTCGCAACGACAGTGTATATGTGGATGGCGAAGTAAATGGCAAGAAATGTGCTCCGTTGGTTGACACTGGAGCAACTAGAACCATTATACGACCAGAGATAATAAACCCCAAGAAGAAGTTTCTACCAACGAGACTGCGACTGCGGACCGCCTAAGGCGAGAGTGCCAACGTTCACGGGGAAACACAAATCCAATTGGGAATTGGCGCAGAAAAGTTCACATATACGGTAATCGTAGCTGACATTGAAGAAGCCGTGATTCTGGGAATGGACGTGATGAATGTACATAGTTTTCAATTAGACTTTAGGAACAGAACCATTAAAGTGGGTTTCGAGGAGGTATTCCTTCATCCATATGAAGGCAGCGTGGTGTTGGCAGCTGTACAGGAAGATACCGTTCTACATGCACGAAGCGAAACCATGATAGTAGCACGGCGACAGGGAATCATGGAAGCAGGTACGCCGGTTATGATGGAGCCAAGAAACCTTGACGAAGAGGTTGGAAAAGGAGTACTAATTGGAAAAGGATTGGTTATGTGGGACTCAGTTACAATAAAGAAGGAAACCAAGATTGGATCCTACGTACCAGCGACGTCTATAGTTCGTCAAACAACGACCACTGACGATTATAATACCAGATTCGAACAGATGATATCAGTAGCTGGTCAATCCTTGAATCGAGCTGAAAAAAAGAGAATGAGGGAATTTCTCTTACAGTATCGAGACCTATTCGTACCAAAAAGGGGAAAGACTTGTAGAACATCAGCCGTCAAACACAAAATCGATACTGATAATGCTAAGCCAATTAGGCAATCAGCTCGAAGACTTCCACGAGCGAAGAGAGAGGAAGCTGAAAGAATAATTCGAGAGATGGCAGAAGGAAAAGTAATAGAACCATCTACTAGTCCATGGGGTCCATGGGTGTCCCCGATAGTTCTCGTCAAGAAAAAGGATGGAACTACTAGATTCTGCGTGGATTATCACCAGCTAAACAACGTGACGAAGAAAGACACGCTAGATACTTTGGCCGGCAGCAAACTGTTTTCCACCTTGGATCTGAAGTCTGGTTATTGTCAAGTGAAAATGGACCCAGAAGTCAAAGAGAAGACTGCATTTACCACCGGATCTGGATTATAGCAATTCAACGTCATGCCAATCGGGCTCTACAATGTACCCGCGACATTTGAAAGACTCATGGAAAATGTCTTCAGAGGGTTGTCTTGGAAGACATACCTGGTCTATTTGGATGACATCGTAATACTGGGGAAGACATGTGACGAACACCTGAAGAATTTGGAAGACGTATTCAAACGGCTCCAAGCTGCCCAGCTTATGTTAAACCCGAAGAAATGTCAGCTATTCCAAAACTGAGTCAACTATGTAGGTCATATAGTGAGCAATGAAGGAGTGGCCGTGGATCCATTCCATTCAGCAATGGCCGCAATCAACCGACAAACATCAAATTAGGAGTTTCGTTGGACTTTCCACATATTATAGAAGATTTATTAGGAAGTTTGGAAATATTGCCAAGCCTCTAACTCGACTTACAGAAGAAGCAAGACCTTTCCAATGGTACGAAGACTGTTAAACGGCTTTTGAAACCTTGAAGAGGCATTTAACCACGGCGCCGATATTAGGATACCCATTACCTGAGGGAGACTTTATTCTTGACACTGACGCAGGCAACGTAGGAATTGGAGGAGTGCTCTCACAGATCCAGGAAGGGCAAGAAAGAGTGCTAGGATATTTCAGTAAAGTCCTCTCCAAACCAGAACGAAACTACTGCGTCACAAGAAGATAACTTTTGGCAGTAGTGAAGTCCGTTGAACACTTTTACCAGTATCTCTATGGTAGTAAGTTCCTAATCCGGACTGATCATGCAGCACTCAAGTGGTTGATGCAGTTCAAGAATCCCGAGGACCATATCGCTAGATGGATTGAACGACTTCAAGAGTACGATTTCAACATCGAACATCAAGCTGGTGTGAGTCACCGGAATGCCGACTCCCTGTCCAGACGGCCGTGCCCAACAGACTGCTCCCACTGCAACAAGGCGGAATCTAGGAAAGCTGCAGTTTCAAGAACTACTGTAGTCAACGAGTAATGGTCACCCACCAGGGTCAGAGAAGATCAGACAAATGATCCTCACCTGAAGATGATCCGGCAATGGAAGGAAGACAATCGGCAACCTACCTGGTAAGGAGCGTCAAGTTTTTCACCGAAACTCGAGGCGTATTGGGCTCAGTGGGACTCACTTGTCCTCGAAGAAGGGCTGTTGAAAAAAGTCCTTGAAACCGATGATGGTTCCGAGATGAGGAGACTGCCAGTTATCCCGAGAACAAAAGTAGCTGAAGTACTAAAGAAGTTACACGACAGTCTATCGGGAGGTCATCTGGGAGTGAAGAAAACCCTCCAGTGAATCCGTGAAAGGTTTTATTGGATGAACAGCTCCGATGATGTGAAGAACTGGTGTAAGAAATGTACGACTTGTGCTACGAGTAATGGACCACGTCGCAAGAGAAAGGCACCCATGAAACAGTACAATGTTGGAAGCGCTTTCGAAAGGATTGCTTTAGATATCGCTGGACCATTTCCGACGACCGAAAATGGTGGCAAATACATTCTGGTTGTAATGAATTATTTCACAAAGTGGGTGGGAATTTACGCTATTCCGAACCAAGAGGCCATAACTGTCGCGGATGTATTGGTGAAAGAATTTATCAGCCGATATGGAGTACCATTGGAAGTCCACAGCGACCAGGGAAGAAATCTATGCCAAGATATTTGCGACAAGCTGGGAATGAAGAATACCAAGACAACGGCATTAAATCCACAGTCAGAAGGTATGGTCGAGAGAATGAACAGGACTATTGGAAAATACCTGTCTCAAGTAGATTCCAGCCATCAGAGAGATTGGAACCCGTATCTTTCCCTATTCGCATTGGCTTGTCGATCTGTCGTAAATGAGTTTGGACGCGAAATGAGGCTTCCTAGTGATCTAGAGTTTGGCTGTCGGCCTGGAGAAGATCTAGCAGGAAAAGACTACGTGATCCAATTGAGAATAAAACAGGACGATATTCATGAATTAGTTCGAACAAATCTTCAAGTTGCCAGTGACAGAATGAAAAGTCGGTACGACACGCAGGCCACAGTAGGCGGTTTAAAAGAAGGGGACAAAGTATGGTTTTACAACCCGACGAGTAGAAAAGGTATTTTTCCAAAATTACAAAAATTTTGGGAAGGTCCATACTCAATCAAGAGAAGGATCAATAATGTTATATATCGCATAAGCAAGATCCCAACGGAAAACCAAAAGTAGTTCACCAAAACCGACTAGCGCCATTCGAACGAGACCATGACTTAGAGAAAGGAGTAAACCATATTCGAGATGTGTCTGACTCTACCTTCGATGGTTTTTAGGGCGCGTATGGAGTTACCGGCAAACTTAGATATGGAGTCATTTCAGAACAACGACAAGATTTGTTCAGTCTCCCGCAAGGTTATTCACTGGCATACAACATTCCCGTCCGTATCAAGAACGCACGAGGGTTGGCATCTGTCTTTAGAAAGAAGTTCGGGCAATTAAAAATTCTTGAAGACAAGATTCCAGCTCCTGGCAAGACACTGAAACTGAAACATAATTTGCGGTACGTCTTCTACATGGTAAGTAAAAATGAATTTCAATACCGATCTACCTACCGCGATGTGAGGGAAGCACTTCGAAACCTCCCAGACCATGTGTTGGAATCCAGCGTGAAAAAACTGGCTATGCCTAAGATAACGAGTAACCAGTTGGATTGGCGAGTCATCAGGAACATGGTAGAGGTTATTTTCCAAGATACCGGTGTCCAGATATCAAGTTGCAGCTACAATTCCCGTTATCAGTATCCGATGAAGACGGTGCCACGCTATTTCCATAAGATCGGGAAGATTCAAACACCCTGTCTCGGCTACACAAAAGTTCCAGGAGGAACTTCCATTTGAGAAGGGGATAATGTTACGAAACGTGTGTATGAATTTAGCCCACCCGTAATAAAAACGTTTTAATAAATAAGAAAAACATTACATATGTCTGTCCTAGAATCTATTAGGTAATTTTTTGAATATCTATCTAGCTAGTGTTATGGGTCGTATTATGCGATGCACTTCTACTTTAATAATAACTGGTACTTAGTTTTGACTTAATCGTGTGTGAGTCTTTAATTGAATTTCCCGTGTTTACAATTGGCAGGTCAATTTATTGATTAGTCATTTTATGATTTTTAGTGACGAAAACACAAAATAATAATAACGGAAAGAGGGGAGTACCTGATCATGAAGATGTTAGAAAATAAAGGAGAAGAAAAGGTAACAGATTAATTTTATTTATTGTGAAAACCTAGTGTGATTTTTGTAATAATGTATTCTGATATCTCATCATGAAAGGTGCCTACAATATAACTGTTTTTATTTTTATTTTAGAAAAGTGTTAATAACAAAGAGAATGATTCATCAACGATTAATACTGAAGAAAGAGAGGATGGAAATACTGAAGTGAAGAATAGAAAGAGGTCAGATATTGGTGAACTAAAAGTAAATATACATCAATTTATACCTACTTTATCCGATGATTTGTGTTTTGTTATTACCTATGAACTATATATTATTTACATTGAGTTTAACATTGGCGTTTATTTTCAGGAGAAATCTCTTAATGGCAAGGAAAATGATTCATGTAGTCTTAATTTGTCCCAAAACTGTTTAACAAGAGGTAAATATATTTTTTAAATTTTAATTCGCATGTATTTTGGTGCCGATCTTACCATCGATTAGGTAATTTTTCAAGGATTATTGATAAGTTAAAAATTTTCACATGTCACTAGTAAATAATACTAATGAGTAATAGGGTTCAATAATAGACGTAACACAGCATGCACTGATCTAATTCTGAGCCTATGGCTAGCTGATTGTCCTATGTATTATTTGTTTATTTATACCTTCTGTTCAAACCATCCTGGTTTATTTCTAGAAGGCGATAAGTAATTGAGCAGAACTGGAAGTAGAAAAAATCCGGACTGCATGATCAGTCCGGATTAAGAACTTCCTACCATAGAGATACTGGTTAAAGTGTTCCACGCACTTCACTACCGCCAAAAGTTCTCTTCTTGTGACGCAGTAGTTTCGTTCTGGTTTGGAGAGAACTTTACTGAAGTATCCCAGCACTCTTCCTTGCTCTCCTTGGATCTGTGAGAGCACTCCTCCAATTCCTACGTTGTTTGCATCAGTGTCAAGAATAAAGTTTCCCTCTGGTAATGGGTATCCTAATATCAGGGCCGTGGTTAAATGCCTCTTCAAGGTTTCAAAAGCCGTTTGACAGTCTTCGTCCCATTGGAAAGCTCTTGCTCCTTCTGTAAGTCGTGTTAGAGGTTTGGCAATATCTCAAAACTTCCTGATAAATCTTCTATAATATGTGCAAAGTCCAAGGAAATTTGATGTTTGTCGGTTGGTTACGGCCATTGCTGACTGGAAACAATTTTCTCTGGATCCACCGCCACTCCTTCATTGCTCACTATATGACCTAGATAGTTGACTCGGTTTTGAAATAGCTGACATTTCTTTGGGTTTAACATGAGCTGGGCAACCTGAAGTCGTTTGAATACGTCTTCCAAATTCTTCAGGTGTTTGTCAAATGTCTTTGCCAGTACTACGATGTCGTCCAAATAGACCAGGCATATCTTCCAAGACAACCCTCTCAAAACATTTTCCATGAGCCTTTCAAAAGTCGCAGGCGCATTACAGAGCCCGAATGGCATGACGTTGAATTGCCATAATCCAGAGCCGGTGGTAAAAGCAGTCTTCTCTTTATCTTCTGGGTCCATTTCCACTTGCCAATAACCAGACTTCAGGTCCAAGGTGGAAAACAGTTTGCTGCCGGCCAAAGTATCTAGCGTATCGTCATCTCGAAGCAGAGGATAGCTGTCTTTTTCGTCACGTTGTTAAGCTGGCCATAATATACGCAGACTCTCATAGTTTCACCCTTTTTCTTGACGAGCACTACTGGAAACACCCATGAACTAGTAGATGGTTCTATTACTTTTCCTTCAGCTTCCTCTCTCTTTGCTCGTGAAAGTCTACGAGCTGATTGCCTAATGGGCTGAGGATTACCAGTATCGATTTTGTGTTTGACGGCTAATGTTCTACCAGTCTTTCCTCCTTTTGGTACGAATAGGTCTCGATACTGCAAGAGAAATTCTCTCATTTTTTTTCAGCTTGATCCAAAGATTGACCTGCTACTGATAACATTTGTTCGGATAAGCTGGCATTAGAATTGTCAGTGGTCGTTGTTTGACGAACTATAGACGTCGTCACTGGTACGCAGGATCCAATCTTGGTTTCCTTCTTGATGGTAGCTGGGTAATCATTCACGTTTATCAAACATACTGGGATCTCTTTCGCTGACATAACCAATCCTTTTCCAATTAGTACTGCTTTACCAACCTCTTCGTCGTGGTTCCTTGACTCCATCATAATCAGTGTACCTTCCTCCATGATTCCCTGTAGCCGTGCTACTATCATGGTTTCGCTTCGTGCAGGTAGAACGGGATCTTCCTGTACAGCTGCCAACACCGCGCTGCCTTCAAATGGATGAAGGAATACCTCCTCGGAACCCACTTTGATGGTTCTGTTTCTAAAGTATAATTGGAAACCATGTACATTCATCACGTCCATTCCCAGAATCACGTCTTCTTCAACGTCAGCTACGATTATAGTATGCGTGAACTTTTCTGCGTCAATTCCCAATTGGATTTGTGTCTCACCGTGAACGTGGGCACTCTCACCTGTGGCGGTCCCCAGTCACAGTTTCGTTGGTAAAAGCTTCTTCTTGGAGTTTATTATTTCTGGTCGTATAATGGTCCTAGTTGCTCCAGTGTCTACTAGCAGAGCATATTTCTTGCCATTCACTTCGCTATCCACATATACACTGCCGTTGCGACATCTGAGAGAAGCTATCAGTATGAGAGGGTCTTTGGAACGATCATGGGTCGGTGCTGTCCCCTCGTAGCCGACCCGTTCTAGTTTTCCTGTGACTCGGGTTATTGGTTTGCAGGAGTCTTTGGGCGCTTACTCGAACTACGTACATGCCCTAGCTCGCCACAATTCCAGCATCTGATCGTTGTCGGCTTCTTGTCCAACATACTTTTTATTAAACTGACGAACTGGTCAAATCTGTCTTCGTCACCTTCTTCTGGGATGGTCCTAATTTTGTTATATCCTGAAGCCTTCGTTGCTGCTTCATATTCAAGAGCAGCTGTTAATGCGTCGACTAATGTTTTAGAATGGGCTGAACGAAGCGTCCTCTGCATATCGGGGTCACGTAGGCCAGCGATAAAGTCTTAGATGCCCAGACATTCCATCATGTTCTCTGGTGCTGACGGATAAGCAAATCGAACTAGTCGCGCAATGTCTACTTCATACTCTTGAAGGGATTCATCACGTTTCTGCCTTCTGTTCTTCAGCTGGGATTGGTACAAATGTTCTAGGTGTTCATGACCATATCGCATGTCCAACCTCTTATTCAGCTGCTCGAAGTCATCCGTTTCTTTCAATGGTATCGTCTGAAGTAAATCTAAGGCATCTCCCCAAATCGCTATAGTTAGGTTCACTGCTTTCTTCTTATCGGACTAATTATTCACTGTAGCGGCGCTTCAAACTGTTTAACATAATTGGTCCACGAAATTTTTCCATCGAACGTTGGTGCCTTGACTCGGGTAAAATTGCCGATGTCTTCTAACTTAGGGTGTGTTTCTGTCTTGCGAGGTTTCGTTTGCTCGGTATTCTTTTCTTCCTCTGGAGTTCTTATATCTGTCACCTTTTTTTATAACTCCTTGATTTTTTCGTCCATCGTTGACATTTTATCCTCGATTTCAGATTTTAGAGACGAAATTTCATTTTCAACGTCAGCGGCAATGTCGTTTTTCATTAATAAGATATCGGCAGATATATCGTTCTTCAAAGCAGAAGTATCGTTTTTCACATTCGTTGAAATTTTCTCTTCCATGGCAGAAATATCGTTCTTCATAGCAGAAATCTTCTCGTCCATGTTCTCTTCCATGGCAGAAATATTAGCAGAAATTGACGAGATTAAAGTGGAAGCCTCGTCATTAAATAAAGGTGTTTCTGGATTAAAGCCGTCATTTTCCAGTGCCACTTCAAGTCTTTCTACTAATTCGCTTTTCTTACCGGACATTTCCAACTCACGATCTTCCAATTGTGCTCTTAGTTCCGTCACTTTCAGGTCACGTAGTCTTTTGGCCATTTTTACATAGCAATTTATTTATATTGCCCCACACCTGACACCAATGTAATGTTTTTCTTATTTATTAAAACGTTTTTATTACGGGTCGGATAAATTCACACACACGTTGGGTTCACTTACTTCATTTATTTATTCACTACACTATTCACTAATTATATAGACAGTATATTCACTTAAACTAATTCATATATTTATATAAAAACTCCACTACTTAGACTATTTACTTGTTCGCTCTTTATATCACGAGATCACTTTATCAACTAAACTCTCTCACTGGTCGGTCCTTTATATATTAGTGCCGTTTTTACTAGATAATTCTAGATTGCGGCTCACACAAAAACAATTGGCTCTCTGGCATTTTCTAGATAAGACTGGTCACAAAAACAATGTCTAGATAAGATAATCACATTCGTAAACAGTTCTAAGAAATCTCTGCGCGTCCGCCATAATTTTAACTTTCATACATGGCTTAGACAGAGTCGGATTCAGGGACTACAGCAGTGTGCTGTTTCGTAACAATAAAAATAAGTCAATCATGAACAGACTCAAATGCGAAAAAAGTCACTTCAATATTAACAGCTACGTCACTGATCTTACCTTAGTTTAAGTCCTAAAGTGACCCAATCCTTGATGGGTTACAAGTGAATTAACGCGACACACGTCCACTTGTCAGCTCTCCCGGTGGATTACTGGTCGTTTCAATTTTACAATAGCGAGGTCGCGGCGAGCGCGAAAATGAAAGAGACAGCAATATAGCTTGCGGCGGTGCGTAGCGAGAAAAAGTCAGTTTTTGAATTCGTAGGTAATAACGCGTTGACTTTTAGGTCTATTTTTGAGTGAAAGTCGATCTCCATAAATTTTGTATTACGTCGTTTTCATTCTCAGCATGCGATATAAACATCAATTTTACAGTATTTACTTTATTTTTCACCTCAATAACATTTTAGTCTCATTATACTCTACTTTTTCCATTTTCCATTATATAAACATGTTAATGTCACATTGCCCATATAGTTACCTTTCATTTTTCATAAAAAATATCCATTGTGTAGTAAAGCAGTGAGTTCATATAGATTTCTAATGGTTTTTAAAACCATTTCATCACTTGGCTATCTAACATGTATTTCAAAAATTCCTCTCCGCAAAGTGACTTGTATTTTCTGAAATTTATTTTGAAGATCGTGAATTTATGTAGTGATTACAGCCTTTATCCAAAAACAAAATGTTCAGCAACATTTTATTTGATTTTAACAGTGTTATTCTATGTTTTTTGTGATTATACAACCTTTAATAACTATGAAGAGGGATCTATGAACTCTAGACTAAGCATAAGCATCTATTACCTGTTATACTATGGCATACATATCAACTTTGTTTTTGGTATATTATACAAAAAAAAACAATTCAACTTATTACATAAAAACATCTCAAAATTGAGTAAATTGGAGACGCACATGAATAATAGTACGTGTCAGATTTTGAAAATAATAGTTATAATCAGCATGAAATTTATTCTACAAATAGTTACACTCTATGTTTTAAATGAAGATTATTTGTGGTGGATCGTGGATAGTTTCGCAATTCTTGAAATGATTTTTCTAGTTCTCTTGTCGTCAAATTTTTGTGATATAATTAGTATGCGATACTACTCTTTAAACGAGTATATCAAAAGAATAAGTTCGAATAATGTTTCTAATGAGCAGTTATGGAAAAATATTCAAAGATATATGGTTCTGTTACATCAAGTATCAACCAATTTCAACAATTTGACTGGAACCTTTCATCTTAGCCTTTTAACTTATTCATTTATCCTGTGTTGTAATGATATGGAGATGCTGTTATTTATGGAAAATACTGATTTAAGTTTAGTATCTATATCGTTGTCTATGGACATTACGAATCTGGTGAGTATTTGTATATTTATAGTAATAAGCAGGTCCACTTTTAGAAAATAGATATGTGAATTTACTCTCTAATATATATACATCGGTTTAAAACGTTCTGCATCATCATAGTAATGTCGTGCGACAAAGTGGAGAAAAGGGCTGGAGAATTATTGGAAACCTGTATTTTTTTACAAGTGACTATTGGAGACGAAAAAGCAGATGTTTTAACAACTTTAGCTAAAAATCTGCAACCCAAATTTACAGCCGCTGGCTTCTTTGACATCAACCAAACATTGCTACTTGCATTTCTTTCCACGCTGTCAAATTATCTAATAATCATTTTACAATACAAGATAGCATCACTATAAGTTGACGATATGATTGTTTGAGACACTTTGAATGCGTTATATTTGAGCACGTTTCCAAATTAATGTTTCAGATCCAGAAACCATTCCAGCTTATGTGCAAAATGTATGGTTTTTTTGTGTCTTAATAAGGACCGTAACTGTTTTTATCGCTTTCATACTGAATAAGAATTTTTTTTTATATTTTCATTACCAAAATTAAAATGTATATTTTTTATTATTAATGTTACCTAAAGTTGTTCCATATCTAGCACATGTCAAAATTTTTGAATATAAGAAAAAAAAATCATGCCGTTGAATTTTTTTAATATTTTTCCAGATATTCTAGGTCGCAACCGGTCCTGGTACGACACTGGAAAGTTGTGTTGATTTCTGCTCCGTAATAAACTTCGTTTTACACGGGAATTACGAGTAATATAATCAGCAAAACAGTGTATGAAGTTTTTAATATAAGGATAAAAGTGTCCAGTGAAAATTCGACAGTATTCAAGTAAGAGTAAGAATAGTTTTGTCACAAATATACCTAACATAAATAACAATTAGTCAAGCTAAATATCACTGATAAAAGTTCAAGGTCCGACGGGTTGACTGGCCTTAGAGCTTTTTGCGCGGTGTGTTTGGCGATAAGAACAAGTTTATTGATAAAATCCAATAACTTGTGGAACGATATACTTAAGACAGGGACGAACGTAAAATTTTCTAATATTGAGGCGATTAAATTCAAAATAGAAAGAAATGAGTGATAATGAATATGGCAAAAAGAGGAAGAGCGACAGAGAGGAAGAATATGATACGGATGAAGATATTTCCAAAAAAACTAAGAAAATAGGGAGATCACCGACAAAAATAGGAAGTGATATAGAAAAAATGATGAATATGATGGAAAAAATAGGAGACAAAATGGAGGAAATGAGCATGGAGATTAAAAAAACACGAGAGGAGCAAAAGAAGTACAGAGAAGAAATGAAACAACTGAGGGAAGAAAATGAAAAACTGATGACAGAAAATGAAAAAATGAAGATAACAATAACAAATATGGAACACAGATTGGAACGACTGGAAAGCGAAAAAAGAAAAAACAATATAGTGGTTCAGAGAGTAGGAATAGAGACAAATAATCCAGAAGAACTACGAAATAAAATGGAGAAATTCCTAGAAAAAGAATTACAAATAAAGACAGCGGTAGAAAGGTCAGTAAAGTTAGGAGAAAAAACATGCTTAGTAAGACTGACAAACCAAGAAGAGAAAAGGAAGGTGATGCTCAATAAACAAAAATTGAGATATAAAAGTGAAGAGAGATTGTTCATCCAGGATGACTTGTCGAAGAAGGATAGAGAAATTCAAAAAAAGATCAGAATGAAAGCTGTAGAAGAAAGAGATAAAGGAAAACGAGTGAAAATTAGGTTCAGAAAAATGTACATAGAAACAGAGGAATGGAGATGGAACTAGGAGGAAGAGAAGTTGGAAAAAACAAAACAGAACTTATCGACAAAAAACCAGTGACGACAAGCATAAACTCAGAGGCAGAGGATAATAAAGTAGACCAGGCAATGGAAATGGACAAGGAAATGCAAAAGATGAAAAATAGTATAAATAAAATTATTACAGAAAAGCAACAACTTAAGGTAAACTCCGGCGTTAAACGAAAACAAAAAGAGAAACAATATGGAATGAGAATAGGAACATGGAACGTGAGAGGTACATTTGAGGAGGGGGCCATAAAACACTTGATCAATGAAATGCGAAAATACAAATTGGATGTTTTAGCAATACAAGAAACTAAACAAAAAGGGAAAGTAATTACAGAGATAGACGATTATATGTTCTTTAATAGTGGAGTAGATAATAGAATGCTGAGTACAGGGTTTATAGTAAGCAGTCAACTTAAAGCAAATATTATAGATTTTGAGGGAGTATCAGATAGACTATGTAGAATAAGAATCAAAGGAAAACACAGGAAAACGACATTAGTTAATGCGCATGCCCCTTCTGAGGACAAAGATGAAGACACGAAAGCAAAGTTCTATGAAGAACTGGAACAAGCAGTCAATAAAATACCGAAATTTGATGTTAAATGTGTAATAGGGGATATGAATGCAAAGGTCGGACAAGAGGAAGAGTATATAAAAGTAACGGGAGGAAAAAGTAGACACGCACTCAGTAATGATAATGGCAAGCGACTCATAGAATTTGCTTTAGAAAATAAAATGAAAATCGTAAGTACGTCATTTGACCATAAGAACATCCACAAGGAAACCTGGTTATCACCAAATGGCAAAACAAAAAACCAAATAGACCACGTCTTAATAGAAACGAAGCACTTAAAAAGGGTAACAGATGTACGAAGTT
Organism: Galeruca laticollis; assembly: GCA_963921935.1. Lineage (NCBI taxonomy): Eukaryota > Metazoa > Arthropoda > Insecta > Coleoptera > Chrysomelidae > Galeruca > Galeruca laticollis. The sequence continues at coordinate 232,686,097 of OY998177.1, forward strand.
ATAGAGGAGCTGATGCGGATAGTAACCACTTTTTAGTAATTACAAAACTGAATAAAGATAAGCCACCTAAAATTGAACAAGATAAAAAAAAACGGAAAAAATACGATTTAGAAAAATTGAAGAACGAGACCAAAGTAAATCACTCCCAACAAGAAATTAATAGAGAATTAAATTTAAGACCTTGCGTCGAGCAACTAGAAGAAGAATGGTCACAGATAGAAACTGTAATGAGAGATGTAAGAAATAGGATACTAGGAAGCCCCAATGGAAGAAAAAAAGATCAGTGGTTTGATGAACAATGTAAACAGGCGTTGGAAAAAAGAAATAAAATCAGACTATAAAAAGAAAACAGTGAAGAAAATAGACTAGAGTATTAAAAAGCAAGGAAAGAAGTTAAACAAATATGCAGAAAGAACAAAAGAAATTACTATGGAAGGGAATTAATAAAAATTGAAGAAGCTAATGAAAATAAAGAAGTGAGAAATTTTTATCATGAAATAAGAGAAGGGAAAGGCCACAACCGGAAAGCACCTTATTTTTTGAAAAGCAAAGAGGGATATCTAATAGGGGATAGGGAAGAAAAAATAAATAGATTTGCACAGTATTTTGAGGAATTACTAAATGATGGTGAGGAAGAACTAGGCGAAAATGATAATGAAATGGAGGAAGAAAATTGTGATGAGGAAGATCTAGCCATAACAGCCCCAAAAAAACTGGAGGTGACAGAATGCTTAAAACATATGAAGAATAATAAGAGTGCAGGAGAAAACAACATTCCAATAGAAATTTTAAAATTTGGAGGCGAACAATTAACGGAGAGAATATGGCAGTTGTTGAAACAAGTATGGCGAGAAGAAAAAATCCCTAAAAATTGGAACGAGGCATTAATAATTCCAATCCACAAAAAAGGTCCCAAGGAAGAATGCGATAACTACCGCGGAATAGCACTTTTAGATGTAACATACAAAGTTCTGGCAAAAATACTTAAAAATCGATTAGACAAATACCACAATGAAAATGTAGGAGAATACCAAGGAGGTTTTAAAGCAGGTAGATCGGCAATAGACCAAATTTTCATTATGAAACAACTTCAGGAGAATGCTTACGAACAAAATCTAAGTCTGCATATGCTATTCATCGATTACAGACAGGCGTATGATACTATTAAAAGAAAAAAAATGTATGAGGCAATGAGAAAATTAAAAATACCAGGTAAATTGAGAAGACTGGTGGAAATGACCATACGAAAAACCGAGAGCAAAGTAATTTTGGAGGGCAGTACTTCTAACGAATTCAAGATAGAGAAAGGTCTGAGACAAGGAAACCCATTATCCACAACCCTCCTTAACCTAGTTCAGGAAATTATACTAAGAGAAAGTGGTATAAAAACCCGAGGTTTAATTTATGGGAATAAACATCAGTGTCTAGCATATGCGGACGACATAGTACTTATAGCAAGATCCAGGAAAGAACTGCTAAGCGTATTTAATCTACTAGAAGAGAAGGCAAGAGAATATGGTCTAGTGATCAACGAGAAAAAACCAAAATACATGGTAATGAAGGATAATGAAAAAACCGATATTATTATGAATTGTTATGGAAACAAAAGCTACAAAATAGAAAAAGTGGAACAAATCGTATATTTAGGAGTCACTATCACAAATAAAGGAGACGAAGAAAGGGAAATAGAAAAAAGGTTAACTAAAGGTAGTAAAGCAGCAGGAATGGTATCACAGATGTTTAACTCAAAAGACATATCACGAACAGCTAAAATAAGAATAAACCAAACAATAATAAGACCGTCAGTTACCTACGCTTGTGAAACCTGGACAATGAACAAAAAAGAGCAGAATAAACTAGAGATATGGGAACGTAAAATGCTCAGAAAGATTTATGGTGGAATAAAAGAAAATGGAATATACAGAAGAAGAACCAACAGAGAATTATCAGATTTGTATAATCACCCAAGTATAACCCATATAATTAAAGCACAGAGAGCGAGATAGTTAGGACATATAGGTAGAATGGCAGAAGATAGATGGGTAAAACGTGTTCTGAAAGGGAAAGAAGGTGGTAAAAAGAGAAGAGGAAGACCAAAGAAGAAATGGTTGGAGGAGGTTAGGAGAGACCTGAGATCAGTGGGAGTAAGGGACTGGCAGAACGAGGCGAGGAATAGAAAAAAATGGAGAGAGAGAGAGTGAAAGATCTCGAAGCCAAGGGCCAGATAGGCCTGTAGTGCTGATATATATATTCTAGGTCATAATACATTACATAAGTTAAAATAATATTGATCAAAAAAAACATGCAGTAAGGGGTTAATGTTTTTAAATAGTCAAATAGACATGAACCAATTTCATTAGATCCTCTGTTACCTTGAGTTTTGTCCCAGAAATATCAGAAGACGTCCCCATAGGCTTTATTGTCCTCTTGTTGTGTCGCATTTAACCCATTATATCCCACTGGACCCATTTGGGGACAGCGAACAAAATTCCCCTGTAGCGCCTTCTATCGACACATAGCAACAGTTGAGTACGAAAGAGTGTTAATTTACGTTGTTTTCTTCTCAACTTATAGCGCTGATCTTCATCAGTTCGGACAACGCAACGACAGGTACAATTTTGTGAGCAAGGTCACGCCTTAGTCTGAAAGAGCAGTACATGTGTTTACTAAAAGACACGTAAAATTTAAATTCCATTATTTAGCAGTGTTTATTATACCCAAACGTGTAGTTCTAAGTGTAAGGCATTGTGTTTTCAATTAATTTTATTAGAGTATGCTGAAATTGCAGGTTACATAAGTCAGGTAAGTTAGATGTCCTCGTTTGGGGACATTGGGCGGAAGCCGTCTATATAAAATACATATGGCTATTTTTGCAATACCTAGTTTTTATTTCAGTTTATTATGGAACTCGAACATTTAGCACCAATACCTCCAAAAAGTTTTTACGGACGGAAGTATCGTCATTTATACGCTGCTTTACAAGATGTTGCTACAACGACTATGGAACATGAAGTAGACATTGTTATTATACCGCCTGATGCTGACCCACAGACCGATGAAGAGGACTTGGACGAAAACAATTTAGAAGGTGCCGAAAATATATTTCCTACAGACATAGCCGGTGAAATCCAGTTGCAGCATATAAACAGCAATGATGAAGAAGGAAGTGAGGACGAAGATTGCTTGCCACTGTCTGAGAGGTTGAAAAACTTGAAATCAAAACGGGCCAAAAAAATAATGGTAGGTCCAAACTAGACAAAAAAATTTGTTGACACTAGTATGCCAGCAACTTCCGGTTGGGCCAACCGTTTGGAAATTCTAAAAAAATGAACTGGAAAATTGTAGTTCCTGTTGAATTATTCGAAAAGTTGTTCGATGACGAAATTTTTGACCATTTGATGCAACAAACAAATTTGTATCCATCACAAAAAAATAGACACGACTTCTTTGTTTCAAAAGACGATCTAAAACTTTTTTTGCGATTTTACTCCTAACAGGCTATCATAAACTACCAAGCGAACGTAATTATTGGAGTCTTGATGAAGATCTTGGAGTTCCTGTGGTCGCAAAAACTATGTCTAGGAACCGATTCCAAGAAATCAAAAGGTACATTCACCTAGTAGATAATGATAATCTGGTTATCCAAGACAAAATAGCTAAATTGCGGCCGCTGATGTCACTTTTGAATCAAAAATTTCAACAATGGGGCGTTTTGCATGAAAACCTGTCAATCGATGAAGCCATGGTAAAGTTTAATGGTCGACATTCCAGTAAACAATATATAAAGGAAAAACCAGTACGCCTTGGTTATAAGAACTGGATGCTGTGTAGTCCCACAGGATATTGTTATGCCTTTGATACAAATTGTGGTGCTAAAGGAAATCCTCAAGTTAACGATTTACCCTTGGGATCTCGGGTAGTTCTTGATCTTCTCAAAATTATTGCAGTGCCCTCTGATCATGTAATTTTCTTCGATAATTATTTTAGTAGCCATGGTTTGCTAAAAATGCTGAAGGATCAAGGTTATCGTGCCACTGGTACGATAAGAGAAAATAGAACCAAAAAATGTCCGATGACAAAAGTACAATTATTCAAAAAGAAAGAGAGAGGTTGTTTTGAGCACTACTACGATAGTGATTCAGCGCTTCTTTTTATCAGGTGGCAAGACAATAATACTGTCTCAATTGTTACCAACTATGACAAACTGCAACCTATTAGCACGGTCAAGCGCTGGTCATCAGTAGCCAAAGAGAAAGTAGATGTGCAACAGCCACACATTTTCAGTGCCTACAATAAATCCATGGGTGGTGTTGATTTACACGACCAGGCAGTAAGCAACTACAGGATTTCTATTAGAGGTAAAAAATGGTGGTGGGTGCTGTTTACAAACATGATCAACATGACTGTTGTCAATGCCTGGAGACTGCATCAATTGGTAAATAATAATTCAATCTCATTTTTAGAGTTTGAAAGAATTATAGTACGCCACTATTTAGCACGTAATGAGAATTCGGCAAAACCGATAAACCGACCTGCTGCGCAATTACCACCAACTGTACGATGTCATGAGGGTGGTCATTTCCCGAAAAAATTATTTTTTTAACACTTTATCCCGTATATATATATATATATATATATATATATATATATATATATATATATATATATATATATTGTTACGAAACAGCACACTGGTTAGACCCTAAATCCGACTCTGTCTAAGCCAGGTATGAAAATTAAAATTATGGCGGATACGCAGTGTTTTTATAACTTTTTGGGACTATCTTATCTAAGCATTGTTTTTGTGACCAGACTCATCTAGAAAAGGCCAGAATCAATTATTTGTGTGTGTGTGTAAGCCGCAGCCCGGAATTTTCTAGTAGGAAAGGCATTAATATAAAAAGGACCGATCAGCGGACCAGTTAGTTGATAAAGTGATCTTGACAAATAAACAGTAAATATAAAAGTGTTAATATAAATTAATAATTAAGTTTGTGTGCATATAAATTAAATTTAAGTGATTAGTTAAGTACATATAAATTAAGTGTTAGTGAGTTGGTGTTTAAATAAATTAGTAAGTAGCCATACCGTGTGTTTAAAAAATGTATCCCACCCGATTATTGTCTAAATAAATAACAAAAACATTACAATATATATGTTGTATACCTTAAGTTTTCGAGTATAACTTAAATTTGATTTTTGCTTATAATAATACCCCTAATAAGAATCAGTTATAGAAAATTATTTTTTTTCCAAAAAATGCCTTGGGTCTTAATGGGTTAACTCGGTGATGGTAAAATTTAAACAATTAATTTTTGAAGAATAGTAAAAATACGAAGGACTAAGACACAGCATCACTGATTGTGAATCAAATATGGCACAAATGTTAGTGTTGTTTATATTTACTCTATCTGTTTTTTTCTCCTGTCGGCATAATTTTTTCTCTTCTAGATGATAATCATATTTAGATTTTAATCCTGTTTTCGTAATTTCTGGCCCGAGTTCATATGCTAAACAAATGTCACACCTGTCTTTTTTAGGCTAAAAGAACCCTATTATAAACTCCTTGTGGTGGCATGCTCCTTACTCGTACTTAGCTCAATGAAGAAGGAGTGGAATTTTCGGATTTTTTTCTACTTTAAGTTCTGCTTAATTACTTATCACCTTCTAGAAATGAACCAGGATGGTTTGAACAGAAGGTATAAATAAACAAATAACACATAGGACGATCAGCTAGCCATAGGCTCAGAATTAGATCAGTGCATGCTGTGTTACGTCTATTATTGAACCAATTACTCAATATTATTATTTATTAGTGACCTGTCACGGCTACGCACTTATCAATAATCCTTGAAAAATTATCTAATTGATGGTAAGATCGGCACCAAAATACATGGAAGTTAAAATTTAAAAAATATATTTACCTCCTGTTCAACAGTTTTGGGACAAATTAAGACTACTTGAATCATTTTCCTTGCCAGTAAAAGATTTCTCCTGAAAATAAACGCCAATGTGAAACTCAATGTAAATAATATACAGTGCATAGGTAATAACAAAACACGAATCATCGGATAAAGTAGGTATAAATTGATGTATATTTACTTTTAGTTCACCAATATCTGACCTCTTTCTATTCTTCACTTCAGTATTTCCATCCTCTCTTTCTTCAGTATTAATCGTTGATGAATCATTCTCTTTGTTATTAACACTTTTCTAAAATGAGAATAAAAACAGTTATATTGTAGGCACCTTTCATGATGAGATATCAGAATACATTATTACAAAAATCACACTAGGTTTTCACAATAAATAAAATTAATCTGTTACCTTTTCTTCTCCTTTATCTTCTAACAATATTACCTGGTCTTGTTTACTCTATCAAAATTAACTATTAATTAAGTATATTTAAGAAAATTTAAAGGTTATGAATGCGACGGCAGGTGTTCATCGGAGAGCAGTTAATTTTAATTACTGTTATTTAAACTCCAACATACAACGAAAGTAGTGAAAATAAAAAAAAATTAAGCAATTTCTGGTCTGCTCGTTCTTGTAGGTCCTACAACATTTTCCCATAAGCCCTCTTGGTCTCTAGCATATCCTCATTTGACATAGCTACCAAATGGAGTTCCACTATGAAGACATTTTTCTGTCGTTTTGGGCGTGGAGTGTATACTCAAAATCAAGCACACGTCTTACCAAACACAACGAGGAATAGACGTATTTCGCTAAAGATATTTTTAAACTACCTTAGAACCCTAAAAACAAAAACTCTTTTCAATAACCAAAAAAACATTCCTGATTTTGAGATGACAAAAAAATATGGATGAATCAAATTTGAATAGATAGGATCTTAAGTAAGCAGCTCACCTTATTAGAAGGGTTGTATCCCACACAAATCACTAATTTGAGATTACTTAGGGTTTTTTACCAATAACAAAAAAAAATTACCACAAGGTATAGGTAAAACCTGCCTCGTTTCTTGGTTTCTACCAAATGCCGATTCAAAAACTTTTTTATCCAATGAAATAAGATCATTTGTCTCTTTCCCACAACCCAACAAATACTCTATACTTAACAAGTTCACTTGGTGGCCTAACTATAGTCTATTTGAAAATCAAGAGAGAGTAAATTCCCAGAATAAAAACTAATTCGGTATGCAAAACTATAGTACAGTACGTGCGGTAAAACTTCAATATTTGTAATGCATTCTAAATGGTTTTTGTTAATTTCAATACAAAATTTATTACATTTCTTGGACTATCACATTATTTTATGATCTTTCATTGTTACTACAGTAGGCCTAAGAGGATTAACGTGCGTCATAGGCGTAACCAGAATAGAAAGGGATAATTGTTATTTAACGACCTCCGAATGGCAAGAATGGCAACCGCTTCGGGCGGATGTAATTTCGGCCGGAAAAAGGGCAGGTACTAAAAGCCGGTAGGTAAATTCGGCCGGAGGTTTTAAGTTGCTTCCTTATCTCATAGGTATTTTCGGCCGCAAATCAAATAAAATAACAGAATGCTTTATATTAAAATATTTCTTTATTTCAATAAAATTATTACATCAACTTATTTCTATAACTTAGGTAAACTATAAATTTTTAAAAAACGTTTTGATGTGATACAGATTTAACGAAATTAATTCTAGAAATATTGTCAGATCGAAGCATATTTACCATGTTTTCGATAAATTTTAGTTTGTTTTTTACTTGTTTGTCTTTAATTTTTGCTGGAATATTTAAATTTTTTATTTTTAAATATGCATCGATCTGACAATCTTTTAATTTTTCTATAAAAATAAATATAGAAGGGTGACTTGAATAAAAACTAGAATTAAAGTGCGAATGGAATGATTCGCAGGCATTTGTGGTTCTTTTAATTGATGGGTTTTCATATGCCCATATATTTGGTGGAAAATGAGATTCTGGTGCTATGTAGTTCTCTAATAAATAGTCTGCGTATTTATCTATAAGTTTATGGTCCGGTTTGTATGACATGAGATCAAATATGAAACAATCTTCAACTTCAGAGGGGTCTAAATAAGTTAGCCCAAAAGTATGAGTAAGCCATTTGCTTTCCTCGCAGTTTTTATCTTTATACATTTGGGTTAACCCTAATGATTGTATTTTCCTATACCACGCCTGGTGCAAGTGGAATCTACAACCATTTAGTTTGGTTTTGGGAAAGACAACTTTTAATGCGTTATGAATTGCGATTTCAAAATCCACAAATACCTCCTTCGGTTCAAAAACAATATTATAAAGTTCAAAAATTTTAGATTTTACCAACAGAAAAAGTCTCATATATGTGTCACTGGTCTTATTGGGCAACAGACAATACAAAAGAGGAACATAATGCCCATTTTCCAGTCCATGGATGGTAAATAACTGATAAAAATATTTTGTACAATAGGAAAATGTGCCATCCATGTAAAAATCTTTCATTTTACATAAACTTATTATATTTGTATGGCAAGAAAAAACAATGATATTATCAGCTGTGCTGTTAATAAACAAAAAATTTTCACCTGTTGTGGTTTTCGGTCCATAACTATCGAGTACAGAATGTACATCGTGAATATCCTTAGGCAGGGCTGGTAAGAGCTTACAGCGGCTGTTGTACAAATTTCTTCTTATTAGACTGACATCTATCGATGACAAATTCTCAGGCAAATGATTTGAAAGAACGCTTTTAATAATTTTTGAAGGTTTCTCCGATATGTCTTCCTCAGCTTTGCGCTTGCATGAAGTCGTCACTATTTTTCTCTCCAACGTAGTTTCATCGGACTCGTGGTTGTGGATTAATTCACTTCTAGTAACTGTGTATTCCGCACCAACAGTGTACAGTTTGGCTAAACATCTTAAATTTTTCTTTATACACCTCCAACGTACTTCACCACTTTTTAATACGTCCTGTTTACAAAACTGAAACTTTTCTACAACTAGTAAGTCACAACCGCGTGAACTCTTAATTACTGAAACTGATGCCATCGTATACAAATAATATATTTTATGCTTTCTATCGACTAGTAACTTAAAGATAAGTTATAATACTGACTAGCTATAATAATTTTATACCTGTTATTTGTGAATTTTATACATTTAAAGGAATAATCTCAAGTAGGTACAACATAGTTATTAGAATAAAGAGATAAGTAAATTAAAGGTATTTCCGACAGGTTCACAGGATTAGGTATTTCCAAATAAATACACAACTAATATTTTACAGAAACTATTAAGCGTAATTACCAATATTTTAATCTCATCGTAAACATCAACCCCTCGGCCGAAATTACCCCTGTCATAAATGGTACCCTTTGATTTATGCAGGTAGGCCAAGGGATTACCGGCCGAAATTACGCCCGCCGACCGCTTCTAATGACAGATATTTTGACTTAAATAGTGCTTAAGTTTCTAGAAATGGAGTTATTTGATTTTCGATAAACGTGACAAATAGTAGTGACTAAAAATGGAAGCAGTTTGTGAGTATACGCCAGTGAAAAAATTAAAACTAGACCATTTATCGCTCAATGAAAAGAGTGCTGTAGTGAATGTGTACCACTATTTTAAACATCAAAATCCCTCAAACACTATTGACAGTGTAGTTGAAACAACATCTAAGGCAATGGGATATGGAAAATCTACAATATATAGAGTTCTAAAGGAGGAAAAATCAGGTGGAGTAACCTCACCAAAGCCGAAACCAGGTAGACCAAAACTATTAAAAGTCAACGTGGACGAGTTTTTTAAAAATGCTATTCGTAAGCTTGTTCACTCATTTTTTATAAACAAGCAAATACCAACTTTAGATAAAGTTTTGCAAGCCATTACGAATGATGTTGATTTACCCACAATAAGCCGGGATAAACTATGGAAAGTGTTACATGAGTTAAACTTTAAATTTGAAAAAATGGGCAGACACTCAATGATAATTGATTCTGAAGAAATTGTATGTTGGAAAAGACAGTACCTCAGAAGAATACAACAAGTTAAAGCTCAAAATAAAAACATTTATTATTTAGATGAAACATGGGTTAATGAAGGACATTGTGTAGGAAGAGTTTGGAAAGACAAAAATATAAAATCATCCCATCAAGCTTTTCTAGAAGGATATACTACTGGTTTTAAGGAACCTATAGGAAAAGGTAAAAGATTAATTATTTGTCATATAGGCAGTACAAACGGTTTTCTTGAGAATGGTTTACTCTTATTTGAATAAAAAAAACCGTTGATTATCACGAAGAAATGAATGGAGACGTGTTTGAGGAATATTTTGAACAGATGATTCAATTCATACCAAAAGGATCGGTTATTATAATGGACAATGCAAGTTACCACTCCAGATTACTTGAACCTTTACCAACCACTAAATGGAAAAAGGATGAAATTGCAAAATGGTTATCTTCTAAAAATGTAGCCTTTGACAATACAATGCTGAGGGCAGAATTGTTAACTATTGCTAAAAACATAAGCAAAATTATAAAAAATATAATATTGAGGAGATAGCCAAAAAACGAGAAATTGAAATCCTTCGTTTACCACCCTACCATTGTGAGATGAATCCGATAGAATTAATATGGGCTCAAGTTAAAGGTTATGTTGCCAGAAATAACACGACTTTTAAATTATCAGATGTTAAAAATCTCTTCAATAAGGCAATATCTGAAGTAACAAGTGAAAATTGGCAAAAATGTATTAGACACGTTACAGAAATAGAAAAAAAAATGTGGGAGCTAGATAACATAATTGATATTACTATAGAGCCCATTGTAATTTCTCTAGAATCAGATGGTGAATCTTCTGACACAGAGTGCGAGGAACCATAACTTTAAAATTATTAATTTATGTACTTTAATTTTATTTTTAGATTTTAATTTTTTAAGATTTAATATTGTCGTATTTTTTGCATGTTGCTCGTCAAATTTTATCCTTGCGGTTGGTTTTGTTTTTCTCATATACCTACTTAATTGTTTTTTTAGCTCCTCATATTAATTTATAAATAATTGTAATTATCTGTACATATTATATACATATTTTATAAATAAACATATGCCTAAAACAAAATGCCTAAAATAATATTGACTTTTTCTTCATTTTACCCAAATTAAATTACTACTTACGAATTATGTTTATCTATCTAAAATTGGTAATCTAGGTATAAATAACTAAAACAAATTAAATATTTCTATTTCCATATTAATTTAATTTTGAAAACGCACGTCTATGGTTTACTGCCTTTAACACTGATAACTGCAAAACATTTCTGGGAATTTACTCTCTCTTGATTTTCAAATAGACTATAGTAGGTACCAATAAATCAAAAATACAGATTCTACCAAAAGCCAGTGGCGTATCCAAAAATCAACACGTTACAACATCTTCATGATCAGGTACTCTCCTCTTTTCGTTATTATTATTTAGTGTCTTCGTCACTGAAAATCATAAAATGACTCATCAATAAATTGACCTGCCAATTGTAAACACGGGAAATTCAATTAAAGAGTCACACACGATTAAGTCAAAACTAAGTACCATTTATTATTAAAGTAAAAGTGCATCGCATAATACGACCCATAACACCAGCTATTAGATATTCAAAAAATTACCTAATAGATTCTAGGACACACATATGTAATGTTTTTCTTATTTATTAAAACGTTTTTATTACGGGTGGGATAAATTCATACACACGTTAGGTTCAATTACTTAATTTATTTATTCGCTACACTATTCACTAATTATATAGACAGTATATTCACTTAAACTAATTTATATAAACACTTCACTACTTAGACTATTTACTTGTTCGTTGTTTATATCACGGGATCACTTTATCAACTAAACTCTCTCGCTGGTCGGTCCTTTATATATTACTAGATAATTCTAGATTGCAGCTTACACAAAAACAATTGGCTCTCTGGCATTTTCTAGATAAGACTGGTCACAAAAACAATGTCTGGATAAGATAGTCATATTCGTAAACAGTTCTAAGAAATCTCTGCGCGTCCGCCATAATTTTAACTTTCATACATGGCTTAGGCAGAGTCGGATTCAGGGACTATACCAGTGTGCTGTTTCGTAACATTACCCCCTTCTCAAATGGAAGTTCCTTCTGGAACTTTTGTGTAGCCTAGACTGGATGTTTGAATCGGCAACTAGCCCCATTTCTACACTTTCCGATCTTATGTAAATAGCGGGGCACCGTCTTCATCGGATACTGATAACGGGGGTTGTTGCTGCAAATTAATATCTGGACACCGGTATCTTGGAAGATAACCTCTACCATGTTCCTGATGACTCGCCAATCCAACTGGTTACTCGCTATCTTAGGCATAGCCAGTTTCTTCACGCTGGATTCTAACACATGGTCTCGGAGGTCTAGAAGTGCTTCCCGCACATCGCGGTAGGTAGGTCGATATTGAAATTCATTTTTACTTACCATGTAGAAGACGTACCGCGAATTATGTTTTAGTTTCAGTGTCTTGCCAGGAGCTCGAATCTTGTCTTCAAGTATTTTTAATTGCCCGAACTTCTTTCGAAAGACGGATGCCAACCCTCGTGCGTTCTTGATACGGGCGGGGATGTTGTATGCCAGTGAACATCCTTGCGGGAGAGTGAACAAATCTTGTCGTTGTTCTGAAGTGACTCCATATCTAGGTTTGCCGGTAACTCCATACGCGCCCTAAAAACCATCGAAGGTAGAGTCAGACACATCTCGAATATGGTTTACTCCTTTCTCTAGGTCATGGTCTCGTTCGAATTGAGCTAGTCGATTTTGGTGAACTACTTTTGGTTTTCCGTTGGGGATTTTGCTTATGCGATATATAACATCATTGATCCTTTTATTGATTAAATATGGACCTTCCCATATTTTTGTAATTTTGGAGAAAATCCTTTTCTCCTAGTAGGGTTGTAAAACCATACTTTGTCCCCTTCTTTAAAACCGCCTACTGTGGCCTGCGTGTCGTACCGACTTTTCATTCTGTCACTGGCAACTTGAAGATTTGTTCGAACTAATTCATGAATATCGTCCTGTCTTCTTCTCAATTGGATCACGTAGTCTTTTCTTGCTAGATCTTCTCCAGGCCGACATCCAAACTCTAGATCACAAGGAAGCCTCATTTCATGTCCAAACAGGATTTTCGCAGGTGTTTCACCCGTGGACTCATTTACGGCAGATCGATAAGCTAATGCGAATAGGGAAAGATACTGGTCCCAATCTTTCTGATGGCTGGAAACTACTTTGGACAGGTATTTTCAAATACTCCTGTTCATTATCTCGACCATACCTTCTGACTGTGGATGTATTGCTGTTGTCTTGGTATTCTTCATTCCCAGCTTGTCGCAAATATCTTGGAATAGATGGCTTTCGAAATTTCTTCCCTGGTCGCTGTGGACTTCCAATGGCACTCCATATCGGCTGATCAATTCTTTCACCAATACATCCGCGACAGTTGTGGCCTCTTGGTTCGGAAAAGTGTAAATATCCAACCACTTTGTGAAATAATCCATTACAACCAGAATGTATTTGCCACCATTTTCGGTCGTCGAAAATGGTCCAGCGATATCTAAAGCAATCCTTTCGACAGCGCTTCCAACATTGTACTGTTTCATGGGTGCCTTTCTCTTGCGATGTGGTCCATTACTCGTAGCACAAGTCGTACATTTCTTACACCAGTTTTCACATTATCTGAGCTATTCATCCAATAAAACCTCTCACGGATTCGCTGGATGGTTTTATTTACTCCCAGATGACCTCCCGATGGACTGTCGTGTAACTTCTTTAGTACTTCAGCTACTCTTGTTCTCGGGATAACGAGCTGTCTCCTCACCTCGGAATCATCATCGTTTTCAAGGACTCTTTCCAACAGCCCTTCTTCGAGGACAAGTGAGTCCCACTGAGCTTAATACGCCTTGAGTTTCGGTGAAAAACTTGACACTTCTTACCAGGTAGGTCGCCGATTGTCTTCCTTCCATTGTCGGATCATCTTCAGGTGAGGATCATTCTCCTGATTTTCTCTGATCCTGATGGGTGACCATTCCTCGTTGACTACAGTAGTTCTTGAAATTGCAGCTTTCCTAGATTCCGCCTTGTTGCAGTGGGAGCAGTCTGTTGGGTAGGGCCGTCTGGACAGGGTGTCGGCATTCCAGTGACTCACTTCAGCTCGATGTTCGATGTTGAAATCGGACTCTTGAAGTCGGTCAATCCATCTAGCGATCTGGCCCTCGGGATTCTTGAACTGCATCAACCACTTGAGTGCTGCATGATCAGTCCGGATTAAAAACTTCCTACCATAAAGATACTGATTAAAGTATTCCACGGACTTCACTACCGCCAAAAGTTCTCTTCTTGTGACGCAGTAGTTTCGTTCTGGTTTGGAGAGAACTTTACTGAAATATCCCAGCACTATTTCTTGCCCTCCTTGGATCTGTGAGAGGACTCCTCCAATTCCTACGTTGCTTGCATCAGTGTCAAGAATAAAGTTTCCCTCTGGTAATGGGTATCCTAATATCAGCGTCGTGGTTAAATGCCTCTTCAAGGTTTCAAAAGCCGTTTGACAGTCTTCGTCTCATTGGAAAGCTCTTGCTTCTTCTGTAAGTCGTGTTAGAGGCTTAGCAATATCTCAAAACTTCCTGATGAATCTTCTATAATATGTGCAAGGAAATTTGATGTTTGTCGGTTGGTTGCGGCCATTGCTGAATGGAAGCAATTTTCTCTAGATCCACCGCCACTCCTTCATTGCTCACTATATGACCTAGATAATTGACTCGGTTTTGGAATAGCTGAGTTTAACATGAGCTGGGCAGCCTGAAGTCGTTCGAATACGTCTTCCAAATTCTTCAGGTGTTCGTCAAATGTCTTCCCCAGTACTACGATGTCATCCAAATGGACTAGGCATGTCTTCCAAGACAACCCTCTCAAAAAATTTTCCATGAGTATTTCAAATGTCGCAGGCGCATTACAGAGCCCGAATGGCATGACGTTGAATTGCCATAATCCAGAGCCGGTGGTAAAAGCAATCTTCTCTTTGTCTTCTGGGTCCATTTCCAATTGCCAATAACCAGACTTCAAGTCCAAGGTGGAAAACAGTTTGCTGCCGGCCAAATTATCTTGCGTATCGTCAACTCGAGGCAGATGATAGCTGTCTTTTTTCGTCACGTTGTTAAGCTGGCCATAATCCACGCAGAATCTCGTAGTTTCATCCTTTTTTTTGACGAGCACTACTGGAAACACCCATGGACTAGTAGATGGTTCTATTACTTTTTCTTCTGCCATCTCTCGAATTATTCTTTCAGCTTCATCTCTCTTTGCTCGTGGAAGTCTACGAGCTGATTGCCTAATTGGCTTAGGATTACCAGTATCGATTTTGTGTTTGACGGCTAATGTTCTACCAGTCTTTCCTCCTTTTGGTACGAATAGGTCTCGATACTGCAATAGAAATTCTCTCATTTTTTTCAGCTTGATCCAAAGATTGACCAACTACTGATAACATTTGTTCGGATAATCTGGCATTAGAATTGTCAGTGGTCGTTGTTTGACGAACTATAGACGTCACTGGTACGCAGGATCCAATCTTGGTTTTCTTCTTAATGGTAACTGGGTAATCATTCACGTTTATCACACTTACTGGGATCTCTTTCGCTGACGTAACCAATCCTTTTCCAATTAGTACTCCTTTGCCAACCTCTTCGTCGTGTTTCCTTGACTCCATCATAATGAGTGTACCTTCCTCCATGATTCCCTGTAGCCGTGCTACTATCATGGTTTCGCTTTGTGCAGGTAGAACGGGATCTTCCTGTACAGCTGCCAACACCGCGCTGCCTTCAAATGGATGAAGGAATACCTCCTCGGAACCCACTTTGATGGTTCTGTTTCTAAAGTATAATTGGAAACCATGTACATTCATCACGGCCATTACCAAAACCACGTCTTCTTCAATGTCTTCTACGATTACAGTATGCGTGAACTTTTCTGCGGCAATTCCCAATTGGATTTGTGTCTCACCGTGAACGTTGACACTCTCACCTATGGTGGCCCGCAGTCACAGTTTCGTTGGTAAAAGCTTCTTCTTGGAGTTTATAATTTCTGGTCGTATAATGGTTCTAGTTGCTCCAGTGTCTACTAGCAGAGTATATCTCTTGCCATTCACTTCGCCGTCTACATATACACTGTTGTTGCGACATCTGAGCGAAGCTATTAGTATGAGAGGGTCTTTGGAACGATCATGGGTCGGTGCTGTCCCCTCGTAGCCGACCCGTTCTAGTTTTCGTGTGACTCGGGTTCTTGGTTTGCAGGAGTCTTTGGGCGCTTACTCGAACTACGTACATGCCCTAGCTCGCCACAATTCCAGCATCTGATCTTTGTCGGCTTCTTTTCCATCATAATTTTCATTAAACTGACGAACTGGTCAAATCTGTCTTCGTCACCTTCTTCTGGGATGGTCCTAATTCTATTATATCCTGAAGCCATCGACTAATGTTTTCGAATGGGCTAAACGAAGCGTCCTCTGCATATCGGGGTCATCATGTTCTCTGGTGCTGACGAATAAGCAAATCGAACTAGTCGGGCAATCCCCACTTCATACTCTTGAAGGGATTCATCACGTTTCTGCCTTCGGTTCTTCAGCTGAGATTGGTACAAATGTTCTAGATGTTCATGACCATATCGCATGTTCAACCTCTTCTTCAGCTGCTCGAGTCATCAGTTCCTTCCACAGGTATCGTCTGAAGTAAATCTAAGGCATCTCCCCGAATCGCTATAGTTAGGTTCACTGCTTTCTCCGTATCGAACCAATTATTCACTCTAGCGGCTGCTTCAAACTGTTTCCCATAATTAGTCCACGACATTTTTCCATCGAACGTTGGTGCCTTGACTTAGGGTGTGTTTCTGTCTTGCGAGGTTTCGCTTACTCGGTCTTCTTTTCTTCCTCTGGCGTGTCTTGAGTTCTTATATCTGTCATCTTTTTTTCTAACTCCTTGATTTTCTCGTCCATCGTTGTCATCTTATTCTCAATCTTCTCGTCCATCGTTGTAATCTTATTCTCAATCTTCTAGTCCATCGCTTTAATCTTATTCTCGATTTTCTCGTCCATCGTTGACATTTTATTCTCGATCTCAAATTTTAGAGACGAAATTTCATTTTCAACGTCAGCGGCAAAGCCGTTTTTCACTAATAAGATATCGGCAGATATATTGTTCTTCAAAGCAGAAATGTCGTTCTTCATAGCAGAAATCTTCTCGTCCATGTTCTCTTCCATGGCAGAAATATTTGCAGAAATTGACGAGATTAAGGTGGAAGCCTCGTCATTAAATAAAGGTGTTTCTGGATCAAAGCTGTCATTTTCCAGTACCACTTCAAGTCTTTCTACTAATTCACTTTTCTTACCGGACGTTTCCAACTAACGATCTTCCAATTCTGCTCTTAGTTCCGTCACTTTCAGGTCACATAGTCTTTTGGTCATTTTTACGTAGCAATTTATTTATATAACCCCACACCTGACACCAATGTAATGTTTTTCTTATTTATTAAAACGTTTTTATTACGGGTGGGATAAATTCATACACACGTTAGGTTCACTTACTTCATTTATTTATTCACTACACTATTCACTAATTATATAGACAGTATATTCACTTAAACTAATTTATATATCTATATAAACACTTCACTACTTAGACTATTTACTTGTTCGCTGTTTATATCACAAGATCACTTCATCAACTAAACTCTCTCGCTGGTCGGTCCTTTATATATTAGTGCTTTTTTTACTAGATATTTCCAGATTGCGGCTTACACAAAAACAATTGGCTCTCTGGCATTTTCTAGATAACACTGGTCACAAAAACAATGTCTAGATATGATAGTCACTATCGTAAACAGTTCTAAGAAATCCCTTGCGCATCCGCCATAATTTTAACTTTCATACATGGCTTAGACAGAGACGGATTCAGGGACTATACCAGTGTGCTGTTTCGTAATAATAAAAATAAGTCAATCTTGAACAGACTCAAATGCGAAAAATTCACTTTAATATTAACAGCTACGTCATTGATCTTACCTTAGTTTTAGTCCTAAAGTGACCCAATCCTTATTGGGGCGCAAGTGAATTAACGAGACACACGTCCACTTGTCAGCTCTCCCGGCGGATTACTGGTCGCGTCACTTTTGCAATAGCGAGGTCGCGGGGAGCGCGAAAATGAAAGAGACAGCAATATAGCTTGCGGCGTTGCGTAGCGAGAAAAAGTCAGTTTTTGAATTTGTAGGTAATAACGCGTTGAATTTTAGGTCTATTTTTGAGTGAAAGTCGATCTCCATAAATTTTGTATTACGTCGCTTTCATTCTCAGCATGCGATATAAACATTAATTTTACAGTATTTACTTTATTTTTTACCTCAAAACATTTTAGTCTCATTATACTCTACTTTTTAGATTTTCCATTAGAGAAACATGTTAATGTCACAGTGTCCATATAGTTACCTACATTTTCATAAAAAATATCCATTGTGTAATAAAGCAGTGAGTTCATATAGATTTCTAATGGTTTTTAAAACCATTTCATCGAAAACACTTGGCTATCTAACATGTATTTCAAAAATTCCTCCCGGCAAAGTGACTTGTATTTTCTGAAATTTATTTTGAAGATCGTGAATTTATGTAGTGATTACCGCCTTTATCCGAAAACAAAATGTTCAGCAACATATTATTTGATTTTAACAGTGTTATTCTATGTTTATTGTGATTATACAACCATTAATAACTATGAAGATGGATCTATGGTCTCTAGAATAAGCATCTATTACCTGTTATACTATGGCATTCACATAAACTTTGTTTTTGGTATATTATACAAAAAAAAACAATTCAACTTACTACATAAAAACATCTCAAAATTGAGTAAATTGGAGACGCACATGAATAATAGTACGTGTCAGATTTTGAAAATAATTGTTATAATCAACATGAAATTGATTCCATATATATTTATAATCTATGTTTTAAATCAAGATTATTTGTGGTGGTTTATGGATAGTTTCGCAATTCTTGAAATGGTTTTCCTAGTTCTCTTGTCGTCGAATTTTTGTGATATAATTAGTATGCGATACTACTCTTTAAACGAGTATATCAAAAGAATAAGTTCGAATAATGTTTCTAATGAGCAGTTATGGAAAAATATTCAAAGATATATGGTTCTGTTACATCAAATATCAACCAATTTCAACAATTTGACTGGAGCCTATCATCTTAGCATTTTAACTTTTACATTTATCCTGTGTTGTAATGATATGGAGATGCTTTTATTTATGAAAGATGTTGATTTACCTTTAGTATGTACATCGCTGTGTATGGACAGTACGAACCTGGTGAGTATCTGTTTATTTATAGTAATAAGCAGCTCTACTTTTATAAAATAAATATGTGAATTTATTCTCTGATATATATACATCGGTTTAAAACGTTCTTCGTAGGTATTGAAACATTTAGGCACTGTGAATACACATTACCTAGATTCTTACATTTGAAACAGTTTTGATTATCTTGAAATAAAAAAACGGAAATTGAGAATATTGTATTCTATACTATCCATTTTCGCTGACAACGTAGAGAGAATATAAGAACTCATGAATAAAATTACAGAGTGCAGCCAACTTTACAGACTAGATATTAGTATCAGTAAAACAAAATTTATGGTCATTAGCAAAGAAAGGATATACAACTGCTAACTTAGGTAGTCAAAAACCAGTAGAACGAGCGAGCAGCCTTAACCAGTGGCGTAACTGCCTATGGGCTAGGCGGGGCAGTGCCCCGGGGCCCTCAAACTCAGGGGGCCCTCGAATCCTTACCAGATGACCGGTTGCAACCCCACTTTAATCATGAAAACTCAGTTGAGAGAAATTCAAAAGTTATGCCTAGGGAATTCCCCTAAATTCTTTGTGTAGGTTGGCAGTGTTGTCAATTTGACGGATAGTGATATGTGCGTTTTATTATTCATCGATGTGCGTTTTATTGTTAATTCGAAAGATTTTTTTTTCGAGAACGGTTAAAAAATTAATGCTCTATCAGGAGTAAGTAAGCTAATGTCAATAAACTTTTTTGTACTGGTCAATATAGAATATAGTGGTTCAATTTTATTTGATTTTACCACTCATATTGATGTCCGTTAAGTCAATAACTCGTGTCAAATCTATAGATTTCGGCTAAACTGGCAACAGTGGTATCACTAACGGTGATAATTTTTTTTCCGGGGATTCCCCAACAACACTTGTAGCTTGTAGCGTATCATTGTGTTTCTCTATCCTTTTATTTTACTTTTAACTTCGTCTGTGAACAGTGACTACAGTGAGTTGAGTACCTACCTCGAGCACAATCTAATATTGTATTGTTTCAATAAATAAGAGAACTAAAATTATGGATAAAAAGGAGAAACCCAGTGGTGCATTTAAACGCAAACAACGCCAAGAAAGAGAAGATAGTAAACAAAAATTGCCCAAAATTGACAAGTTTTTTAGTCAGCCTTCTGCAAGTACATCTGGCCAAAATATTTCTATTGATAGTGACTCAAATAATGTGGTAACTGCAGTGTTGGTTGAGAAGCCTACTGAAGAAGAGTCGACAATTATTGCAGTTGGAGATACCTCCGCCGCCGATCATGTGAACGTGGATGATGTTTGCATGACACACATAAGAGCGGGTTTGGAGGAACCACAGACCGCTACATTTTTCGAAAATGTGTAAGACAAGTCTTCTTATGACTTGGGAAACTTCACGAATAAAATATCAAGTGATAACGAAAAACGTCAAATTCTTGATATGGGGCCTTTACAGCCTTCAGGGCCTTTTCCAACAGACATCAACCAGAACAATGGGTGTTTTTCAAAATCGTACTACGTTTCATGTTCTAAATATGGGCCAGTTAATCGTTTTTGGTTGTGTTATTCCAAAATACTAGACGCTGCCTACTGTCAACCCTGTTGGTTATTTGCTTCACAAAGGAATAATGTTTGGTGTACGGGATTTCGAGATTGGAAGCATTTATCAGAAAAAATTAAACGACACAGTTGTTCGAGTGGCCATTCGGAAGCATGTGCTGTGTATGAATTTTGGAAAAAAAACGATACTAATACTATCGACAAGGAACTTGAAAATGAAATTCGCAAAGAAGCATCATTTTGAAAAATGGTTGTTCAAAGGTTATTCGATACAACACTTACCCTAGCAACTGGCTTTGAGAGGACATCAAGAAGACTTAAGTCAGGAAGGAAACCACGGAAATTTTCTGTCCTTTGTAGAGCTTGTCGCCCGATATGATCACATTTTGCGGTAAGTTTTGGATATGCCCAAAGGTAATAATAATTATTTCTAAGTTTTTTTATTGTTTTATTTTGTTTATAATTATTAACTGTTTAATATCAGGACTTTTTTGAAATTGTGTTTTTTTATGTTTTTAGGATCTACAAGATATATGAGTGCAACAATTCAAAATGAAATGATGGAGAGCTTGGGGACCAAACTCGAAACCCATCTACTAGAACAAATTAGAGCGTCACCGTTTTTTGCCATCATAATGGATACGACACAGGACATATTGAAGGTAGATCAGCTAAGCATTGTTGTGAGGTATGCAGTAATAACCAGATCGGAAAATGGACAGCCAATTGATATAGAAGTAAAAGAAGTGTTTCTAGGCTTTTATGCAGCCTACAAACATGGCGCAGTAGATTTAGTCAACCAAGTGACAACATTATGTATCGACAAAAATATTGATTTAAAAAAATGTGTGGGGCAAGGCTATGATGGAGCCATTGTGATGAATGTTTTCGCAACGTTGCAAAATTTGTATAACTTTTTCGGAAACAGCATCAAACGTTGGGATCTACTGTCAAAATTCACTGGCGACTCGGACACCACTCTAAAAAAACTAAATCCGACTAGATGGTCCAGTAGGGTCAATACGATATCTGCAAAAAAACTTCGTTATTTTGATATTATCAAAGCATTATCAGAAATAGTTCTAAAGAGTCCTAATATAGATGAGCGTAGTGAAGCAGAGACTATTAAAACAAAAATGCTAAATTTCGAGTTCGTGCTGCTTTGCGAATTCATGCACAGTGTATTGAACGACATCAATTATGCATCCAAAACTTTACAAAAATGCGACATCAATTTGGGCGAGGCGAGTAAAGTTTTAGCAGAGACCAAAGCAAAGTGGTAAATTTATAGAAATTATTTCGAATTATTCAAGTGCAAAGCCAGTGAAACTGCAAGAAAATATGGTATTGATCCCCATTTTCAAGAAAAAAGGCAAAGAAAAGTTAAAAAACATTTTGATGAATTAGCTGCTGATCACCGATTTCCAAACCGAGAAAAAATTTTTAAAATTAAGATTTTCAATAATGTACTAGACACAGTAATATCTCAATTAGAAACACGTTTTATTGGTATGAGTGCAGTCTGTCATAAATTCGATTTTCTAACACCAACATTTTTATTACATGTTGATGAAGCAACTTTATTACAAAAGTGTGACCAATTCCAAAGAAAATATTCAGATATAATAGGCCCTAGTTTTTCACTTCAATTTATTAATATTTACCACCTAGTTTTACCTCAACTAACTCAAGCATGTAAGGTAATAATGAGCAACTATGGAGTGCTAGAATGCGACCTAACGGAAATATTTACAGCAATGTTATTATTCTTTATAATTCCTGTCACTTCTGCATCAGCTGAAAGGTCATTTAGCAAATTAAAAATAATAAAAAATTATTTAAGAAATAATATGGGCCAAACTCGACTCCGACATTTATCGCTAATAGCAATTGAAAACAAAATCGCATCAAGCCTGGATTTAAACGAAGTCATTGATACTTTTGCGAAAACTAAAGGTAGGAAAAAATTGTAAATATAATTAGTGTTTTTAAATGAAACTCAAGGTCTCTAGTTAATTCCACAATATAATACAAGTTATTGAAAAAGAAGTAACCTAACTTGTGATTGGCTTAATATATGTTTATAGAAAAAAGAAGAAGATGTGATATTACAAATATTGAAGCTTAGATATTATTAGCCCTATGGTGATATCCTGGATATCATTTTTCCAATTAAGATCAGTATAACTGTGCAATGATATAGAAAACCAGGAAAACTATATCTGCTGATCTTTACAATTATCACTTAAGAAGACAGTTTATTAGTGGAGAATTCCCTAGATTTAACTGTTCATTGACAACTTCATATTGTGGGTTTCTTAAATGTCTTCTAATTTCCAGTTCTTCAAGGAAATCCAGTTCTTGTTTCTTTTCACAAATATGCAGTACTTCTAGTTTTGTGTTAGGTGTCAATGAATGATTGGTGTCAAGTAGATGCTTTGCGTAGTGGGATTTATCTGGTTGTTTTAATCTTTATGCTCGTAAGTGCTCACTGTATCGTATTTCAAAATTCCTAAGGGTCTGACCCAAATAAACAGCATTGCATTCTGGACATTTGAGTTTATATATACCTGACTTCTTTAATAGTGGTATTTTTGTTTTTACATTTAACAATTTTGTACTAACGTTACTTTCTGTTTTAAATGTAAAAACAAAAATACCACTATTAAAGAAATCAGGTATATATAAACTCAAATGTCCAGAATGCAATGCTGTCTATTTGGATCAGACCCTTAGGAATTTTGAAATACGATACAGTGAGCACTTACGAGCATACAGATTAAAACAACCAGATAAATCCCACTACGCAAAACATCTACTTGACACCAATCATTCATTGACACCTAACACAAAACTAGTAGTACTGCATATTTGTGAAAAGAAACAAGAACTGGATTTCCTTGAAGAACTGGAAATTAGAAGACATTTAAGAAACCCACAATATGAAGTTGTCAATGAACAGTTAAATCTAGATAATTCTCCACTAATAAACTGTCTTCTTAAGTGATAATTGTAAAGATCAGCAGATATAGTTTTCCTGGTTTTCTATATCATTGCACAGTTATACTGACCTTAATTGGAAAAATGATATCCAGGATATCACCATAGGGCTAATAATATGTAAGCTTCAATATTTGTAATATCACATCTTCTTCTTTTTTCTATAAACATATATTAAGCCAATCACAAGTTAGGTTACTTCTTGGTCTAGCCAAATATAACTACTAAACATCAGGTGGGCATAAAATGAAATGTAACTTCTGTCATTCTGACGATGATATTGATTTATCGAAACAATTGTCAATTTTTTTAGAATTTTCAATAACTTGTATTATATTGTGGAATTAACTAGAGACCTTGAGTTTCATTTAAAAACACTAATATGAGCATATTCCACGAAGTAAGGGTCGAGACAGTCAATTTCAGTAAATATAATTGTTATTTAGTCAGTCGGTAGGTCCGACCTTTATATAATAAACCCTTGAATCTTCTCTATTTCGTTTTATTAGCCAAACCTACACCAAGTATTAATTGTAATTTATGTTGTTAGTGTTTAATATTTTTATTACCTGCCCTGCAGTGCACAAAAAAGAGCTTAAGAAGTTAAGTAGCTTAGCATTTTTAAAGTATTTGTATATTTCATATTTTTATTTGATAAAACCTAATCAGTTTACATAGCAGTGGGGCCCCATTTTTTAATTTGCCCCAGGGCCCTTGGTTCCTAGCTAAGCCACTGGCCTTAACTACCTAAGAACTAATGTCAACGAACAATAGGATCACTCTCAAGAAATTCGAATTGAAAACGCGCAAAGCTAACCTTTAATAAAATGAGAAACATTTTCACAAGCCATCACATAGCATTAAAGACCAAGATAAGACTCCTTTGCTGTTATGTGGTCTCTGTTCTCTTTTATGGTGTAGAAGCATGGACACTGACCAAGGAAACAATGAAAAAATTGAAGGCGTTTGAAATGTGGCTGTATCGTTGAATATTGAAAATATCTTAGTCAATGGAGCTGTGTCCATTTGATAAGAAGATTGTTCTGTAAGTATCTAAAAGAAGTAAAAGCATTCTTACTTAATGTTGATCCACAATATATTAGAAATTTAATAGACCCCAAGTAACATTTATAATAGTAATTACCTGTGCCCTAATTATATGACCAAAAAGTGGGGGAAAAGTATTTATCATTATTAATGTTATTTAATTATTTAATACATAAATATTTTAATTTTTGTTGTTGTTATTATCGTTTTATAATTTATGAGAAATAGGGTCAAATCATAGACTAGTAACAGCAAAGCTACGGGATAATATGACAAAGACAGTTGAGGAAAACGAATATATTGAAATTGCAATTCAAAAGCTTAAAGACAGCAAACTTAGAAATAAATTAGTGATTCTAAATGAAACTCAAGGTCTCTAGTTAATTCCACAATATAATACAAGTTATTGAAAATTCTAAAAAATTGACAATTGTTTCGATAAATCAATATCGATGATATCGATTTATCGAAACAATTGTCAATTTTTTAGAATTTTCAATAACTTGTATTATATTGTGGAATTAACTAGAGAACTTGAGTTTCATTTAAAAACACTAATATGAGCATATTCCACGAAGTAAGGGTCGAGACAGTCAATTTCATTAGAAATAAATAACAAAAAGACACATATGAGGAGGTTACAAGACTGGACAAGCACAGAGGAGGTTGGACACTAGAAGAAAGATGGAAAAAAATTAGAGTACTACTAGAAAAGGAAGAGAAGAGATGCGGTAAGAGAAAATACAACGGAAAATTAAAGAGAACAAAATGGTGGAACGAGGACATTGAAGAATTAGTAAAGAAAAATAAACATGCATGGAAAACATTCACCCAGACTGCAGGCTAAAGAGACACAAATGAAATTAACTGTCCCGACCCTCACTTTATGGAATCTACTAATATTAGTGTTTTAAATGAAACTTACTGTTTCTAGTTAACTCCACAGTATATTGAAAAATGTTGAAAATTTTAAAAAATTGACAATTGTTTCGATATTATCTAAATATCACGTCAGAATTCTTACGTGCCGTGTATTAGCATGGAAAATCACCTTATGAAATGTTTTTCAATCGAAAGCTAGATTTGAGTCATATTCGAATATCTAGATATCCTGCAATGACCCATATTCCAAAGGAAAAGGAAAGAAATTGGGATAAAAGTCTGTGAAATTAATTTTAATTGGTTTTTCAGAAACCACGAACTGTTACAGGCTATACGATCCAAAACTGGTCACATTTTCACAACTAGAGATGTGCATATTATCGATAATGAAACTAACGGGCTGATATCAATTTTTATGTAGGATCAGAAGAAGCCAGGAGACAATGATGGATATTTTGAACAGTAATGAAAATGATCTTAGTGAAGATGAGATGTACGTCAGAAAATGTTGGGAAATCAGAAAGAAGAATAAAACCGAAAATATCTGAAGGTTTTGTTAGTTATTTGGCTGTAGTTGAAAAATCCCGAAGAGTTTCCAGTTTCAGTAGAAGACCTAGGATCTGTGAGGGAAGCTCTTTCAAGCTCAGACTGCCAAAAATGTGAGACTTACTAATACTGTTTAGATAAGTGGGAATGTATATATTCATATTAACAAATTGGCAAAACTGTGCACCTTGTACATTCTAGCAGCCTCTCATCTGTCAGTTAAAAAATGTCAGTCTTTAGTGAGTTATCAAATCTAGCAAACGTGAGTTTAATTTTCACCCTTTAATCCTTTAATGTCAAACATTCATGATGCTTACTGAAACAAGCGGCATAAAATTTTCCGTCCCGCTCTTTCGACTGAAACTACTCTCACCATCCTCCGAGCGTCATATTTTTTGGTCAACAACCCTATCGGACGAATGAATTTAACTGTATCTAAAGAAAATGTCTTTTCAATGATCCAAATTATTTGTTTTTTAGATATTCTGCATCATCATAGTAATGTCGTGCGACAAAGTAGAGAAAAGGGCTGGAGAATTATTAGAAACCTGTATTTTTTTACAAGTGACTATTGGAGACGAAAACGCAGATGTTTTAACAACTTTAGCTAAAAATCTGCAACCCAAATTTACAGCCGCTGGCTTCTTTGACCTCAACCAAACATTGCTACTTGCATTTCTTTCCACGCTGTCAAATTATCTAATAATCATTTTACAATACAAGATAGCATCACTATAAGTTGACAATATGATTGTTTGAGACACTTTGAATGAGTTTTATTGGAGCACGTTTCCAAATAAATGTTTCAGATCCAGAAACCATTCCAGCTTATGCGAACTGCATGACTGCTAGGTAAACGGGGAGATACAGTTAGAGCAGTGGCTCTTCCTTAGTACAAAAAATGGGTTTTTATCACATGACATTTTCGCGATTAAAAGGAGATGATTTGACAAGCGGTAGTCAATATTTATAATATATATATATATATATACATATATATATATATATATATATATATATACATATATATATATATATATATATATATATATTGAGCCATCCTCGTATATTGTAAATAAATAATGTTACACCATCCTCATATAAAAATTTAGACATTTGGAACAACAGATTATATTTAAAAAAAATTATTGTATCGTTATGAATAATATAGCAAAGGAAATAAAAATAAACATATGTTCAGGTAGATAAATTAATTTAAGTAGATACACAACAATAATCATAACAAAGGTGATTGGTAATAAGTGCGCGACATGTAAAATAAAACGCGACCAATGACAATCAAGGTAATACAATTTGCGGAAAAAATATATGAATGATCTATCAAAAATATATAAAAAAACAGCTAGTAGGAATTGAGAAAAAAAGGAAGGTGGGAAGTTGTTGATTTTAAAGAAATGGAAAAGTTGGAGTAAAAATATTGAAACATGGAAGAATTTAAAAGATAAAGTACAAAGATTATATTGTAAAGAAATGAGTTATTTGATTTTCAACTAAGAAAATATACAGGTAACATATTATAGAAGATTTTTGAAGATATTTCAATTATACGAAATCATATTACAAAGGAGAAAATTTGTTTGATCGTGAAATAAATAAATAGAAACGCATAAAGAACCTAAGAAGAAGTAAAAAGAATCGAAAAGCATATATGAATGTACTGAAAAATATATTCAAGTAAATAAAAATTAACTTACGTCATATACATGTCAGTGACATTATCGGAAGATAAATATACATCATCCTATCCATTGATTATGTAGAAGAAAGACATCACAGAAACCAGAGAAGTCCAGACATTCCCTGAAGAGCATCATCTTAAACTATTAGACAATTTTGCCATCAACACGTAATATTTTGGTATCAAGTAATTTCCTAAATAAGAAGCTTGGAATATAGATCCGTCGTGTATCTGAAAGGTGATTACAATTTACTATCGAGCCGCCATTACAAAAGAGAGACAATTGTAAGTAAATAATTTTCCTTTTTAGTTGCAGGTTGTAAATAGTTTAATTATTATTACTGATATTCCACAAAAGGAAAGCTTACCTTTGTATTCAAATAACGATACAATAATTCAGTTACTCCAATCACAACACAATAATTCGTTTGTATTGAGCATACGTACAATTTCATATTTTCTATGTGTATGCTAACGCTGTTGTTATTTCGACAAACGAAGATTTTAACGAGATGAAACGAATGTCTTTTGAGTTTGCGCACTATCGATTACATGTGAGGAACTATAAATATTAAATTGTTATTTGGTCCATGATAGTACCAATTGAATTCTTTTCAAAGTTTTATTTGATTGTGTGTTTTAATATATATATTAATAAAGAATTGTTTTGAACGTATTTCCTGAATATAAATAACTGTATATAATTTATTTCGAAAGAACCCGACCCAAATGAGATTCAGAGATTACCACTATACGTGATTAGATAAAATTTCATTTATATACAAATTATTTGCAGTCACGTGTATGTAGTAATATATATATATATATATATATATATATATATATATATATATATATATTATAATTTATCTAATGTTTTACTAATTTTATTATGATTTATGACTTTATATATGAATATTAATTTATATGATGCTGAATTTAATTTGTAGCTGTCGTCACAATTGTGATAATAACTATACTATTGTGAAAATACCTTTACCGCTAAATATAACCTATAAAATTTTCAATGACAGCAGTTGTCAAATTATTATGCCCGGCTAAATAAATATTAAATTTTATATTATGAAAGATAAATCAATACAACACCAATCAACTCACTCTTTTCTCAGGGAGGGATCAAAGATTTCAACTAATAATTCAAATTTATAAATTTTCCAAATTACGTATTGCTTTATTCAAATCTACAGTTACTGTTTATCCAATACACTATAAGACAATTTAAATTATCTTATGACATATATGAAATCTACTGTCAGGAGATTAACTAAATGTCACTTATTATACTAAATTTTCTCTAGCATAAAATTATCAAATGTAATGAAAATGAATGTGAAAAGAGAGTCAAAAAGTGATTGGAATTCAAATTTATATAATATATTATCAAATAAACACTTACAAAAATTAAAACTCTTCAAAAAAAATTATCACAAACGCATAAACAAAGATAGAATTTTCTATCAAACCTTAATATTAAAAACAACCTATATTAGAAATTTCCTATCTAAATAATTTAACCGAAAGTTCAAAATGTCTAAATTTATACTTGATAAGTATCAAAGTAAAATACGCAAATTTTCTTGTCAATAGTCTGTTCCAAAATTGTCTGCACTTGACGTAGAATCTTATATAAGTAACGTTACTATAATTTAATCATAAGATGCATCTATTTTCGAATTAATTTTAATCAGAGGCCTATTAATTCTCGAGAATAATATAGATAATATGGACTGTACTCACCAAACTGGATATTAGTAGATCTCGTACGTATTCTAAAACGTATTTTTAGAATTTCCGGAACTCTTTTCTAAATTTATAATTTAGAAAATCAGGAAAACCACTCGCACTTTAGCTGTAATTCTTTGTGAATAGTACACGCACTGGCTTTACAAAAGGCAAGATATGTTGAAATGATAATGCTAATATTTAAAATAAAATTTGAGACAACTCTTATTATGATGTTGTCTCATGGGGATTTCAAATTCAACTAACTAAACTGTTTTAATAAATAATTCTCCTCTCCTTTGGTTACCAAAAATTCTTTTTTTTAGAAAAATACAAATTTACGTTTTCATATACCAAGAGAGATTTTCATTATTTTAGTATAAATGCCATTTTGCTAACAGAGACATCTGTATTCTTGTTTCCAAATCGTTTTAAAATCTATCTATCATTAAGTCCTCAAACTTTAATATTAAAAAACAATCTATATTAGAAATTTCCGATCTAAATGATTTAACCGAAGTTCAAAATGTCTAAATTTATACTTGATATCTGTCAATGTAAAATACGTAAATTTTCTTGTAAATTGTCTGTTCCCAAAATTGTCAGCACTTGACGTAGACTTTTATATAAGTAACGTTACTATATTTTAATCATAAGATGCATCTATTTTCGAAATAATTTTGATCAAAGGCCTATTAATTCTCGAGAATAATATATAATATGGACTGGACTCACCAAACTGGATACTAGAAGATCTAGTACGTATTCTAAAACGTATTTTTAGAATTTCCGGACCAAACGTTTCCAAATCAATAATTTAGAAAACGCGAAAAACACTTGCACTTTAGCGGTAATTCTTTGTGAATAGTACACGCACTGGCTTTACAAAAGGCAAGATATGTTGAACTGATAACGATTATATAAATTCTCTAATATTCAAAAATTAAATTTGAGACAACTCTTATTATGATGTTGTCTCATGGGGATTTCAAATTCAACTAACTAAAATGTTTAAATAAATAATTCTCCTCTCCTTTGGTTACCAAGAATTATTTTTTTTTGAAAAAATACAAATTTACGTTTTTATATACCAAGAGAGATTTTCATTATTTTATTTATAAGAGCCATTTGCTAATAGAGACATCTGTATTCTGTTTTTCAAATCGTTTTAAAATCTATCTGTCGTTAAGTCTATTCTGCATTAATGTCATATGAAATTGAAATGTCAAATTTTATTGGTATATTGAACCTTTCAAATTATTGATAATACAGTGTGTATCACTAGTATTACAACCAAATAAGCAAATTTTTCTTTATTGAAATTGACTGTCTCGACTCTTACTTCGTGGAATATGCTCATATTAGTGTTTTTAAATGAAACTCACGGTCTCTAGTTAATTCCACAATATAATACAAGTTATTGTCAATTTTTTAGAATTTTCAATAACTTGTATTATATTGTGGAATTAACTAGAGACCGTGAGTTTCATTTAAAAACACTAAATTTTTCTTTATTTCAATATTTTCTTTATAATTTAGATAGAGGATATGTATTAAATCCCCCTAATAAAAGAATGATAAATCGATTCTTGTATATAATTATAATTTATCTTTCATAATTGCCAAATATAATACTAATATCTTAGTAACATAGTAATACAGTGTTTATCACTAGTATTACAACCAAATAAGCAAATTTTTCTTCATTTCAATATTTTCTTCATAATTTAGATAGAGGATATGTATTAATATATATATATATATATATATATATATATATATATATATAAATAAATATATATATATATATATATATATATATATATATATATATATATATATATATATATATATTGAACTCATCACAACATCTATAGGAGTTTGAAGGCGTTGGTGTGTGAGGGTTTCAAGCTAAATTTGGTTGTAAGTTGCCAAAACATAGGGAATTATTTGTTTTTCATGATATGAATGAAATTAAAATGGGTTATATATTGAATGTGTACCTATGATATCGTTTGTTTAATGTGAATATTGAGATGCTAAAACAATATTCAAAACATTTACCATTGTCAGGACTTCATAAAATAATTCAAATCATACCTGTAGACCAGAAACCATCTTTAAACAATATAATAACTTGTAAATGTGTCATATACGTCATTAAAAGTATCTAAAACCTTAAAAGAATAAATAAATGTATTTAGATTGTTATAATACATCATGTTGAATAAGAATTAGTAGCAGAATCATTATTTTAGAGGTTCATTATTATTCTGACACAGATAACTGTCAACTGATTGGAATGTCAAATTTACCTTCATAGCATGAAATTTCCGCGACAGAAGCTTGACGCCGCCACAGAGTTCAATATCAGCGACAGGAATTCGTTGTCATAGAACTATATATAATTCTGACAAGCGTATAAAGCGACAATGAAATATAACACATAAATAATTTTTGTAAATATAATTTTAGGCCAAGTTTATGAGAAATAATAATCGTTACCAAATTTTAATAGAAATTGAAAAGAATTATATATATTTTGAAAATATCAGTTTGTAGATTTGTCTAATTTAGAATGGAAAAGTATTACACAATGAAAGGTTTTTATTATAAATAGGAATATTTTTGGAGAAGTAGAGTTTTAAATAGGTAAATTAAATTATTTTGGAAATAAACAAAACATTAAATATCATCAAATAGTTAAGAAAAATATGAAATTAAATGAAAACCCCTGATTTGTAAATTATTGTTAAAAAAACCTAGTGAGATGATGAGTTTTGTCCATAGCAACGGACAGGGAAAATAGGAGTTGTTGATTTTAAAAAAATTGGAGGATGATTTTTATGATATTTTGGAGAGAGAACGTAGTTAAATAAAATTTTAAAATTATAATAAAATAGGAGTAAAGTCCTCATATAAGTAAAGAAAAGTATATAGAAAGTGTAAATGAAGTTGAAGAAGTTAATTGAAAAGATTTAAAAGTGAATTGAAGGTACAGAAGATATAGGATTAAAAGACATAGAAAAGAAAGGTATTGGGTTGATAAGACAAACAGAGAGTACAATTAGATCATATTTCTAAATTAATTGAAGTCTGAATTGGAAAAGGAAAAAGAAAAATATGACATCTTAAATTATACCTGAAATATAATTTTAAACTTACGTGTAAAGTTCCAGAGTATGTGTATATGGTAGACACATTAATAGAAGTGTTGGTGTAGAAGATTGATTGTTGGTTCCAGAAGAAGACATCGGTAGTGCCAGGTTAGTGTTGAGTACTTTATTGGTTAACCAATTAAATAACTAAAATAATTTTGATTTGGCCATTTAAATTCAATTTTCTAGCATAAGGGTATTTTAATTCAAAATTTATTAGGTTATAGTTAATTTCTCATTTCATCATATTAGATTTGAATTTTGTTTGTATTGATATATATATACTTCTTTTCGTATTTTCATTTCATAGTTCTTATAAAATATATAATTAGAGTGTATGTCATTGTCGTTTCTTTCTGATAAAAAAAAATAAAATAAACAAAAATAGGTTCCATAACTTAGGCGTACCAACGTATTTAAAATCCAGAACTCGAAGGGAGTAAAGAGTCTCATGCCCGACTATATATATATATATATATATATATATATATATATATACATATATATATATTATTGTAGAGTGAAACACCCTGTATATCAAATAATAAAGAATTAAGATTATGTATTGTAATCTAGAAGAATTTTTTTAAGTCAAAAATTTTTTTCAACATTTGAATGGAGACAATCAGTACGATCCACTATTCGATAGAGAAGGCATACAGAAAGGACAGACTGTATAATGTAGGGATAATTGCGAATAGGTGTGATAAACAATTTATATGAAATAAATTACCTAACGAAACTTTTATCAAAGAGATCAAGTATCAAAATTTGTTCATAATAAGAAACTAATAATGCTTTATTCTGTAAAGTCAAACTAATCTCGTAATATTTGTTGATTAAGACATTAAAATAAGATAGTGTAGATGTTTAGACATAACAGAGCAGGAAAGTATATAATAATGTGAATTTCAGAGAACATGACTTATAAAGAAAACGAATTTTCAATTTGTATACATATTTAAAGGTAACAGCTGTCATCTATTAAAACATTAAGAATATTCATTTGACATACATACTTAGAGGTAAGGAAATGTCATTTTAACAATACTAGGAAATATTGTTGAATGAAAATAATATAGGAAGTCTAAGCAATTAAAAACCTTAGAATATAATATCCTGATATAATGGATGAACATTTCACTGGTTGAAATGAAGAATTTGAGTTATAAAATAAATAGTCAAATTTGATTGGTAAATAAACATTTAAAAAAGATCACATCGGCGACAACTGTGTTGCTAACGAAAAAAAAATCAGAATGTAAAAAAAGTTGTTGATTATGGGGTCTATTGACTAGTAGGTTTTCTTTTGGGAAGAGATTTGAAGCAGCAAAATTTTTTTTGGTAAAGTAAATCAATTGAAATCATTTGGAAGACAAAATTTGACTATAGAATTTAAAACAAATACATTATACTTACAAGAGATACATCAGTGTAAGTAGTTAACTTTATATTAATAATTAAAAAAGGAATTGTTGAATGTTGTACAATACTAACCATGAATTTTATTTTATAATATGGTGTCTTGTGTCTTGTGGAAGTAAAATAGCCACAATAGCTTTTGGAAAACACTGAATAATGGAATTTATATAAACTGCTTGGACTTTGAAAGAAATACAGCATCGATTCCTGTTCTGGTAGAAGCAGAATGCCAACAGGGAGTTTTTCCAGGAGAAGAATCTGAAACAAATAAAAGAAACGGATCATTGAAGGTGAACAATCAAAACTGTGAAGTGAATAAGGTAGTACAAGTTAATTTATTAATATATTAAAAAGTCAAGCGTACTTACCAATTTATGTAAAGAACTAAAATTTTGTGACGCATAGACGCTTTTAAGAGTGTATTTCGCCATTTTCTAAAAATCATATGTTTATCAAGTTGTATAATTGTATTTTACTATTATAATAATATCTCACCAGAGTGCGTGTAAGTTGTATGAAAGAGTCATCCTTTTAGATAGTTAAATTTATTCAAAAACACTTGTGAAAGTGTAATGTATTTAATTTCATTAAATTAAATATTGTTTTTCCTTTGAAGAACGTTTTTAAATTACTTGAGTTATTCATTTCATCTGGTGACTTGCGCACCATCTACTTACCACAGGCAGAAGCTCTGAATGAAATCGATTGAACTATGCAGATATTTTTTTAAGTAGGACAGGACCGTATTTAATTTGAAATTATTAAAAAAGTAACATATTCTGATTAACAAATTTATTTTTAAAAATATAAAGCATTTATTAACTTTGGCGCTAACATATATAAAATTATAAAATCATTTTATCTAAAATACTTGAACTCTACCCTGAGATGAGAAGTTTTCATGTTGGTTAAATAAACTGTTTATTATATATATTAAATCATCAACATACCGGGCAAATTAAACTATTCTCTCACCCAATTCTATTCATAATAATATGTCGGCCCAACGTAGGGCAAATTAAATTCCCATAAATAAACTATAATAACATGTCACCGCAACGTGGGGCTATAGTCAATCTATTATAAAGTGACGCACCAAACAAAGGCGAATAATTTAAAAAGGATTGAAACATTCTTTTACTGTATTAAAAGAAGAATTAAAAACAAAAATGGAAAGAAGAATGACTTTGAGAGACGGGAAACAAGTAGGAGGAGAAAGTGGCTCTGAACAAGAAAGGGAAGAGAGAAATCATGGAAGAGGAGATTTCCAAGTACAATATTTGGAGCAAGGAAGAGAACGTTCAGACGAAGATATTCCAGAACAAGATCAGGAAGAAGAGGATGCAACATTGCAAGAAGAAATAGAACAAAAGTCTAGACAAGAGTCTAAAAAACAAACAGGAGAGGATAAACAAGAACCTAAAGAAAAAAAGGAAATGGATGTAATGAGTATGTTTCAAATGATGATGAAGAAAATGGATAAACAAGATGCAAAAATGGATAAACAAAATGAAAATATTTACAGAATAGAAGGAAATATTAAAGGAGATATGAATAGTATTAGGGGAGATATGAATAAAAATAAAGAAGAAATAAAACAAGAAATGAACATAAAGATGGACCAAAATAAAGAAGAAATTAAACAAACTAAGGAACTGATAATAAAATTGATGGATGAAAAATTGGGACACATTGAGAAGATATTGGAAAAATCAAACACATACATGGAAAATAAAATAGAATCCACTAAACAAGAAATAAGAGGAGAGGAGATTAAAGAAATAAGGGAAATAGACAATTCACAGATTAACAGAATCAACAAAATAGAGGAGAAAGAAAAGGATTTCAAAGGAGAGATTCAAATGGATGTAAAGTTACAAAATGAATATTTAAATGATGATACTATAGAACAAAAATTAAGTAATAAAATGGAAATTGATGAAATAAAAATACAAAGACAACTAAATGAGGAAATGATAGATAGCAATTTACAGAATTTAGGAAGTGAGGAAGTCATGAAAATTTATGAAAAAGAGATTTATTGGAAAATAACAGACCCAAATGTTAATACATTAAAACGAATAGTGACATATGGTAAGACAAATAATAATAATAATAGGGGAATACAATTTAATTGGAAGTTAGAGGAAATGAATAAGATATTACAAGAAACCAAGGAAGAAATAGAACAAACCATAGGACAGAATATAGAAACAATAATTTATGCAGAAAATTTCGAAATGAGATTAAAACTTGGCATAAATATAAAGATAATTGATCTAAGAAATTTTAATAGGATAATTAAAAATGAAATGATAGGAAGTAAGAGTATTATGGGAAATGGAATTATAAAAAGAAGAAACAATAATATGAAGAAATTAGAAACGCAAATTTTGATGAATCTATTGAGAGAAATTGATGAGATAGGGGATAACAAAATTAGAAAAGACACAGTGGAACATTCAAAGAAATTAAGGATACAAGAGAATCAAACAATAAGAGAAGAGGATAAGACGAAATTTAGGAAAAGAAAATAAAATTGAATAATAAGGCTGTATTATAGGACCGGAATCTAAAAGACGAATAAGGAATTGTAAAAGGTTAAGAAGGGATACAAAAACAACATGTAAATAAAAAGTTTATAATTAACAAATAATGTTAGACAAAAAACATATGTAAATATAATTTTGTATATAGATAGAAATTAGTATATGTAAAGATATAATGATGAGATACAGAAATAATTACATTGACAGATATAATAACAATGAATATTATAACTATAATAAGAACGATAGCAACCAAAACAACTATGACAGAAACTTTAAATATAATAACAACAAAAATAACGATTACAGAGAACAGTTTTCAAAGGAGAGAAGAGAGTGACAACATATGAACATCCAAGGCAATATATTAAATTTGGGGAAGATTTGGAATTGAAAGGAATAATGGGATTGATAAAAATTAAAGGAAAATTAAATGGGAAATTTGTTAAAATATTAATAGATACAGGTTCGGAAGCGTCCATAATAAAAACAAAACTAATTGAAGAAAACATTGAAAATTACGAAAATAAGCTAGTTAAAATACCGAAAACTACATTGATAGGAGCAAACGGAAAGAAATTGTGTGAAGTTAACAGATCTATAATACAAAGTATTGAATTAAAGGATGGGAAAGAAGTTGAGATGCAATTATTGTTAGTAGATAATCTAGAATCAGACATAGTTATAGGAATAGATGAATTAACGAAATATAAAGCAAGAATTGATTTTGAAAAGATGGAGATTGAATTAAATGGTAATAGAATTGAATTTGAAGAAGAAAATATAGAAGAATTGGAAGTTGAAGAGGATAATAAGAAGTTATGGAATATAGAAAGGATTGGAAATATGGAAGAATTGGAATTTGGAGAGGATAATAGGAAGTTATGGAATATAAAGAGGAGTGGAAATATGGAAGAATTGGAATTTGAAGAGGATAATAGGAAGTTATGGAATATGGAGAGGGATGAAATAATGGTAGAATTGGAATTAGTATGTGGAAATAAGGAATATGCTGAGAAAGTGAAGAATTTAATAATTAAGTATAAAGGATTAGTTAAAAAAGAGATGAAAATGGCAAATAACTATGTACATAAGATAGAAGTTAAGGGAATAGAAAATTTCAGAATAAGAACATATCCCATACCTTATAAATATAGAAAAGAAGTTGATTCAGAGATACAAAATATGCTAAAGGATGGTATTATAGAGAGATGTAACACAAGAGAAATAAATTAATAAATTGTACCGATATAAGAGACTCTGAGAAATGTAGAAGTAATAAGTCGCATAACGAACATTAAAGAATTTTCAAAAATGGATTTATAACATGATTTTTTGAACTAATTCCTTTGGATGAAACTTGTAAATGAAACATGTACCTAAAAATAAAATAAGAATTTGTATACATATTTAATTATGGTATTGTAAATAGATTTAAAACTATTTGAAGAGGATACTGCAACACAGGATTCCAGAATCATCTTTGTAACAGCGACCTGAAATAAGAAGAAATGTATTATTAGTAATATATCAGACAGAAACAAACAAATGTGTGCGAAATTGAAACCACCTTTCGAGGGACCATATGTTATAGATAATGAAAACGGGATAAATAGCTATGTTTTAAAATATATGGAAAATGATGAAATAAGAGGTGTCTTCAATATAAAGGATATATATAAGTACAATAACTGATGAAGAAGTAAAGAAAAAGCAAAATAGTGAATGTTTAAGGTAAAATTTGCGTTCATAAAATTTTTCAGAACATCAAAATTTGATAAACGCAAAATTTAGGGGATGTTATTGTAGAGTGAAACACCCTGTATATCAAATAATAAAGAATTAAGATTATGTATTGTAATCTAGAAGAATTTTTTTAAGTCAAAATTTTTTTTAAACATTTGAATGGAGACAATCAGTACGATCCACTATTCGATAGAGAAGGCATACAGAAAGGACAGACTGTATAATGTAGGGATAATTGCGAATAGGTGTGATAAACAATTTATATGAAATAAATTACCTAACGAAACTTTTATCAAAGAGATCAAGTATCAAAATTTGTTCATAATAAGAAACTAATAATGCTTTATTCTGTAAAGTCAAGCTAATCTCGTAATATTTGTTGATTAAGACATTAAAATAAGATAGTGTAGATGTTTAGACATAACAGAGCAGGAAAGTATATAATAATGTGAATTTCAGAGAACATGACTTATAAAGAAAACGAATTTTCATTTTGCATACATATTTAAAGGTAACAGCTGTCATCTATTAAAACATTAAGAATATTCATTTGACATACATACTTAGAGGTTAGGAAATGTCATTTTAACAATACTAGGAAATATTGTTGAATGAAAATAATATAGGAAGTCTAAGCAATTAAAAACCTTAGAATATAATATCCTGATATAATGGATGAACATTTCACTGGTTGAAATGAAGAATTTGAGTTATAAAATAAATAGTCAAATTTGATTGGTAAATAAACATTTAAAAAAGATCACATCGGCGACAACTGTGTTGCTAACGAAAAAAAAATCAGAATGTAAAAAAAGTTGTTGATTATGGGGTCTATTGACTAGTAGGTTTTCTTTTGGGAAGAGATTTGGAGCAGCAAAATTTTTTTTGGTAAAGTAAATCAATTGAAATCATTTGGA
Organism: Galeruca laticollis; assembly: GCA_963921935.1. NCBI lineage: Eukaryota > Metazoa > Arthropoda > Insecta > Coleoptera > Chrysomelidae > Galeruca > Galeruca laticollis. The sequence continues at coordinate 232,725,736 of OY998177.1, forward strand.
AGACAAAATTTGACTATAGAATTTAAAACAAATACATTATACTTACAAGAGATACATCAGTGTAAGTAGTTAACTTTATATTAATAATTAAAAAAGGAATTGTTGAATGTTGTACAATATTAACCATGAATTTCATTTTATAATATGGTGTCTTGTGTCTTGTGGAAGTAAAATAGCCACAATAGCTTTTGGAAAACACTGAATAATGGAATTTATATAAACTGCTTGGACTTTGAAAGAAATACAGCATCGATTCCTGTTCTGGTAGAAGCAGAATGCCAACAGGGAGTTTTTCCAGGAGAAGAATCTGAAACAAATAAAAGTAACGGATCATTGAAGGTGAACAATCAAGACTGTGAAGTGAATAAGGTAGTACAAGTTAATTTATTAATATATTAAAAAGTCAAGCGTACTTACCAATTTATGTAAAAAACTAAAATTTTGTGACGCATAGACGCTTTTAAGAGTGTATTTCGCCATTTTCTAAAAATCATATGTTTATCAAGTTGTATAATTGTATTTTACTATTATAATAATATCTCACCAGAGTGCGTGTAAGTTGTATGAAAGAGTCATCCTTTTAGATAGTTAAATTTATTCAAAAACACTTGTGAAAGTGTAATGTATTTAATTTCATTAAATTAAATATTGTTTTTCCTTTGAAGAACGTTTTTAAATTACTTGAGTTATTCATTTCATCTGGTGACTTGCGCACCATCTACTTACCACAGGCAGAAGCTCTGAATGAAATCGATTGAACTATGCAGATATTTTTTTAAGTAGGACAGGACCGTATTTAATTTGAAATTATTAAAAAAGTAACATATTCTGATTAAGAAATTTATTTTTAAAAATATAAAGCATTTATTAACTTTGGCGCTAACATATATAAAATTATAAAATCATTTTATCTAAAATACTTGAACTCTACCCTGAGATGAGAAGTTTTCATGTTGGTTAAATAAACTGTTTATTATATATATTAAATCATCAACATACCGGGCAAATTAAACTATTCTCTCACCCAATTCTATTCATAATATATATATATATATATATATATATATATATATATTGAGCTAGCCGAACCAACATTTGTATATAAATTAAATAGAAACTAAATATTACATTTATCCTAATCATAAAAATAAAAGAATTAATTATAAAATCATGAATATATAATAATATATTGAGATGATATGCTCAGTTAGGAATAAAATATAAAGATAAAAATGATGATAAAAATATTTCGCTAGATATCAATAACCTTTAAATAACATATGACAAATAAATTAAGTTTTTCTCTGGAACATTCAATCATAAAATGAACAAGAAATGTTCAGATGGTAGGTCATAATAGAGTGCAAATTATAATTACAAAATTCAATTTGATTAGCACAGACTATCAAATGTATGAAGTCTTGTAGTAAAATTTCTTTTGAAAGACTAAGTTGATTTAAGCTTAAAGTTTCAAGATATTTAACTAGATCATAAAGGTCAATAAAAAAATGTTGAAATGTTTCAAAGACACTTCGTTTATTCAGTTTAACAGAATTTTATGCAATTAAAATTCATATAGTTTCTAATTTGAAAGAGAATTTCAAAATTAAATAAGATCATTTACAACAAAATTTAGTGATAATGAAAGGAAAATTTTATGTAGAATAGAATTATGAAATTCTATATAGCGTATGCAGAATAGACAAGCATATAAATAATATTAAATTTATTATATACTATAAAGAAATAACCATTTTGTCAATTATAGGTCTTCAAATTTCATCAATTCCACGTATTTACAAAGATTTCAAATTAATTTCATAGTAATATAATCAAAGATAAATAAACGAAAAATTAAAATAAGTCATGTTAATAATCATTGCAGATCATCAATAAATAATGCAACGCTATCTGTAACCTGATACAGAGCTGTAACAACAAACAAAGCTCAACTAATTAAGTTGACGCAGGCCGTAATATTAGGCACGGAAACCATTCATTTGTTAGGGACATAAATTTATAGAAATCTGTAATTCGTATGAAATGTCGATAAAAAAGGGAAATGCAATGATTAATAACAAATGATGAGAATAAAATCTATAAAAAAAGGAAACCTATTGAAATATTATGTTTAAATATGTGGTGAATGGAAAACCAAAATAAAATGAATTGTATACGTATGCTTTGTACTATTATTTGTGTTGTAAGAATTGAGATTTATCTGAAATTAGTGCTGACCAATCAGAAGATTTTGAAAATATTAAATAATAAAAAAAGATAATTATAAACAATGATAATAAATAATTTAGGAACTTTGATGAATATAACACGTGAAATACAATAAATTACCATAACTCTATGTCAGAAATATAGTGAATTTTAAGAAATAATATAGTGACAAATAAGACGCTATTAATAGAAATTCTAAAAAGCGCGAACTACCGATCAACAACAAAAGGGTTGTGGATAAAAAAGAAAACGTTGGGGAGGTAGAAAGAAGCGAAGCGGAAGGGTAACATCTCTGTGAAAGTTTAAATGAGAAATTTGAAATAAAAGTGTTAAATATCATTAAATAATTAAAAGGAGAATATCATCCATAACACAAATGTGACTGACAGTGATACTGTGAATAAAACTCAAAGTCAGTGTCACAGAATTATTTAATAGTTAGACAATAAAAGCTACTAGTTTCGGCCTACAAACGGCCATCTTCAGGCTACAAAAACAGATTGTTAAAAAAAGGGGACAAATACAAAAACAAACATCTCCAACATTACCTGACACATAAGAAACAAATTAGTGAATTAACTGAAAAAGAAAAAAGAGAACAGTACAATTTAATAAAATAGTACTGTTCAAGTTATAGAACCATAAGACATAATTAAAATTGACTAGTTACACAAAATTATAAAACATTAAACGTGTACAAATTCATAGATAAAAAATACATAGATAAAAAAGGTAGCTGTAAAAGTCAACCTTAGTCCAATTCACTTAAAAAAGAAGAAGAGATCTTAGACATTTAGTTTAAGATCTCTTCTTCTTTTTTAAGTGAATTGGACTAAGGTTGACTTTTACAGCTACCTTTTTTATCTATGTATTTTTTATCTATGAATTTGTACACGTTTAATGTTTTATAATTTTGTGTAACTAGTCAATTTTAATTATGTCTTATGGTTCTATAACTTGAACAGTACTATTTTATTAAATTGTACTGTTCTCTTTTTTCTTTTTCAGTTAATTCACTAATTTGTTTCTTATGTGTCAGGTAATGTTGGAGATGTTTGTTTTTGTATTTGTCCCCTTTTTTTAACAATCTGTTTTTGTAGCCTGAAGATGGCCGTTTGTAGGCCGAAACTAGTAGCTTTTATTGTCTAACTATTAAATAATTCTGTGACACTGACTTTGAGTTTTATTCACAGTATTAAATAATTACGTAATAAAGAAAAAGGTGATAAAGTGCATACTCTGTAACCTGTATAAGTAGTTTTTCTGGAGAAGACAGAGAATTGATTGAGTTATCTGGAAGAACTCAGTAGCCGCCAATGGATGAGTGAAGCGTCCAACAGCAGGCATGTCGCGAGAAGCAATTTCACATCAGGTTGGTGATATTTAAAATATTTTGTGCCCAAAATAAGTTCATTTACAATAAAACTTTACTAATTAAAAGAAAAATTGATCATTCTAAATTATTAAAAAAGTCAAACAAATTCAAGGTCAAATAAAAATTTATAAAAAAGGAATATAAGTGAAATTTCAAAATGATAGTGTAATAATTATAGACTCACCTGATATTTTACTGTATAAATGTAACTTGTATGTCTCTAGCTTATCAGAAATTGAACCTTTTTAATAATTCATAAAAAATTACTATTTCACATACACATATAACGTCAACACTATTGTAAGATGAATGTACGCATTTCAAAATCGTTCACCACAAAAGCATTTGCTTAAATGAAATATTTGAATAAGTTGTCTAGGTACAATATTTCTTTCCGCATAAAAAAAAATTTTTTGCAGCTGTTTAAAATATTTCAAAGTAGAAACGATTATGTGAATTAGTTTTCATAGGCGTCGCATAGTTTTCAGATTTTGTGAACTTTTGTAAATGTAAATTTTAATCAAATGATTATTTAGTAAACAATTTGTTTCATTGTACAATTATTCGTATTTTAATGGAAATTGACGAGGGACTTTTTATGATTAGATCATCTTTCAGAACAACAATGAGGATGCATCGCAGAATAACTGGAAAACGCTCTTGGATATGGAAAGGAGCGAAAATATAAGAAGAATTTGCAAAGCAGAAAACGTTAATGTATGGGTGATATAGTCCAGTAACCTTATCATGATTATAGGGAATATAAGTTTCATCAAGTTTTGTTTTTATTTGTCTAGTATAGGATGTGCAAACGGAATGATTTAATCCTTATGTTTATACAGTTAGAATGGGAGTTCTCATTTAATAGTTCGAATTTCGTATTTTAGTACTTAGATATTGTTTACACTTATTTAGATTTCCTGAAGCGGTTTGGCAACAACGCTTTATCGTTTTTTGTTCGAATATTATTAAAATTGCCTTAAGTAGTAGTAATTAGTAAAATCGAGGTACGAACGTAGAAATTCAATTAATAATTCAACTACCATCGGGGAGATTTTGATTTAAGTTCGCGACATTACCTTGGAGTTAAATGTGACAAGTTTAAAGCTCTGTCGCCTTTAAAACGGTACGAGGTAATAACTGGTGTTTTAGTTGCTTATCTTCGTGCCACGGGGTGAGAAGTTGTCCTATGGAAAGGACTTGCGGTGTTTGTACTAAAAAACAGCATGTTTTATTACATACAGGTAAATCAGAGTCAGGTCGTGGTTTACATGAAGAGGCGGCATTCCCAGCGGTTTTGCAAGGGACTGTTTTCCTCTAAATAATGATGAAATTTTAAATACTCACTTATGTTCCAAAGGTAATTATCTAAATAATGTTAATAATTATACGACTTCACTTTCGACTGTGGTGGTTAAGGTAGAGCGCCGCTAAAAATAGCACTATACGGTTGAATTTGGATTCGGGCAGCCAAGCAAATTTATTAATACTCGAGTGTTGTAAAAGGTTAGGATTGAAAATTTCAAAATATTGTTCTTCTATTCAAGGTCTTGGCAACAACTCTCAAGCGGTTAACAATTGCATCGCGTTTTAATTAGGAAAACAAATTTACTATTAATGCAATTTTAGTTGAAAAAAGTACTGATAGGCTACCCAAGTTTGAAGTAGATTCCAAAGTTTCACACGACTTTCAAGGGGTTCCACTCGCTGATGAACGTTTTGACCAACCCGGAACGGGGGATGGTATTTTAGGGGCAGAGTGTTTTGCTACGATTTTATGCCAAACCCGAATAGTGGGAGTTTTGGGTTGACCTGTGGCAATACAAACAGCTTTCAGTTACGTTGTAATGGGAAAAATACCTATTTTAAATTTACCACCTTTAGTACTTGTTTGGTGCAAGGAGAACATCTTTTAACCAAGTATTGGGAAAATTTGTAGAAAAAAGATTAGCAAAAGATGACACTTTACGTTTAGAATTCAATAAAGTTATGCAGGATTTTTTGCATCATGGGCGTATTCATGTAGTAAACAATAGCTCAGATAGTGGGCGGGCATATTACATTGCGCATCATTCTGTCAAAAACTACCCATGTACGCATTGTACTTGACGCAAGTGCACCTTCAGATAATGCTCAGTCTCTAAATGATATTGTTTACAATGTCCCAAAACTACAAACGGATATTACCACCTTATTGCTGAATTTTCGGTTATTTAAAATTGTTTCACAGAATAATCCTTTTTATTTAGTCTGATTGTGAAATGCTGGCAATTATGTAGAAATGTAGTTCGGAGCACTTTGTGACTTTTAAAAAACACCTTTTATTTTAAAAATATAAACTAATTACAAATACCTTTGGGAATTTTAATAGTACAAATAGATTTTATCAACACAACGTATAACAAAGATCTTACTACAAAAAGTCGTTAAAATATGTGAATAAAGTGATTTTATAACTTCCTATTTGCTGGTCATGCATCTAGGTCGGCTATCATCTTCCTTCTCGCTTATAGTTACATTTCTCCTCCCTCCTTTGGTTCTGACTTCGTCCTCGAAGTCTTGGGAATATTTTGGAATAGCTCGTTCAATATTTGGATTAGGGCCGGTTGCAGGTTAGGTCCAAAAAGGAATTTTGAAATTCTTCTTATCTTTTTAATTACAATTATAAACAAATATGCTAAAACAGATAATGATAAAATAATACAAGCAGCACTGAGACCCGTAGATATTTATGGTAGACTTTCCAGTGGTTCAATTGGTTGGATTTGACCGTGAGTTTCTGAGATTTTCAGCTTTTCTAGTTTGATTTTATGGTCCGGTGTGAGCTTCATGGGTACGGTTTCTGGAACGGAAATTTCTTGAACTGTTTTCTTTGTGTAGAGTACACCTTCAATGGCGATTGGTTCCTCGGTTAGCAGGATACTGGTTGATTCGATCCATTGATCTTGGATTTTAATAAGGTGAACTATCACTATTAATATAACTTTAGAGGTTTCTTGTACAAAGTTTTCTGTTGCTATCCATTTGGTGATATTGTAAACATTTGGAATTAAGCATCTTGACGATACATGATTCGTACAGATAATGTTTTCTTCTAAGCCAATACATTTTTCTTATCATCTGTTGTTAGCGTAGAAATGGGCAGGCGGCAGCATCATGATGTGATATTTATTAGGTATGGGATAAATTCTGAATGTAGGATAAGAGTTAACATGTAGGATTGGGATTTTGATTATTACGAGCATTTTTAACACATATAAAGGATTTTGATGATTCGATAAGTTCATAGGGGTGCTCGTCATTGACAAGAAGGGCGTCTCTGCAGTAAATATGTAGAAGTTTATCTTTAAGAGCTTCTAGTTCTTTCAAAGTAAATAATTCAATATTTGTTATATCTAAATGAGAGAAGGTAATTGTTCTAATTAGTTTCATGGTAAATTCATTAATATTTGAAGAATAATTATTTCATTATGTAGAGCAGTGTAACCATCAAAATCAGCAGATAGTTTATCAATTGCAGATGCAAGTACTATACGATTATTATTCCTCTTCTCTAACAATTTATTAAATCTAGTATCTAGGGAATTTCCAAACGAGATTTGATTATTAAATTTCTTTATGATTTCATTCTCTTTCAATTCTATGGCCGTTATGTGTGTTTTTAATAAGTTTAAATATGAGTCACCTGGATTTCCTATAATGTATTTTATAGCTGTACAAAGAAAATTAAAAAGTGTTTTTTTTTGTTTCCTTGTTATCTTATAAAGGTTGTCGTTCGCGTAGGTGATTGTATTGAGCGTATAGGAGTGAGAGGGGTCCGTTGTTAATAGTAGTTCCAAAGAAACTACTTGGGTTAGTATTTAAAGTTTGGGCTAATAAATCTAGGTCTATGTGTAATATGTGTCGATGATAATAGGAGATTTCTTTAGATTTCCCTAATTCTTCTGCATAATATCCATTATTCGGAATATTCTAGATCTTGAAAGGATGTCCCAGGGATAGGGTTATCCTGCAAAGAAATTTCGTCAGTGGCGTAACTACGAGGGGGGATGAGGGGGATAGAACCCCTCCCCCCCAGAACACTAAAATTAAAAAAAATTCAATACATAATCACAGAAAACCTATATGTTATTGAAATGTACTAAAAGCTAGGAACTGTAAGGCAACAATTTCATAAGAAAAACAAAGCTAAAATGCAGTTTTAGGGGCTCAAAATTTGAAAAAACTTCCGATATCCAGATCTCCCGGTAGTCCATCCCCCCCAGAGCTTCATCCTAGTTACGCCACTGCCGTCATGAGTCTTTTTGTTAGTTTGTGGTCGAATTCTCTTTACAAATTTGAAGTGAGTGCTAGTGTCATTTTGGTTTTTGGTTTTTCCGACGATTTTTGTTTTTTCTTGTTTCTCTGGGCGTATACTCGTATAGGGAGCTTGTAATTTTGGTCGGTGTTTTCTCTTGGATACGTACAGGGTTTGAGCAAGGTTTATCTCTGGTATACTTTCTGCATTTTTATTTTCTTCATTTAAAAATGTTTCTCTTTTTTCTTTCTGCTTATTATATAAATCTTATATAAAAGGTTGTAATTCGTCTTTGTGTCTTTGATGAAATTAACTGTCTCGATGATATTGATTTATCGAAACAATTGTCAATTTTTTAAAATTTTCAATATATTGTGGAATTAACTAGAGACCGTGAGTTTCATTTAAAAACACTAATTTGTGTCTTTGGTTATAAGTTTCGTATATAGGAAGGTCAAAGTCAAAATGTTTCACTTCAGCGTATGGGCCATATAAGATTGAAAAAGGTGAATAATTTGTTGCAGAATGAATAGATTGATTGTAAATTAATACGGCGTGAGTAAAAATGTCGTTTATAGGATCGTTTGAGTTTTGTTCTTTTAAAGTCTTAATGTTTTCGGAAAGTGTTGAATGGAACCTTTCAACTTGAGAATTAGAAGTAGAGTTATTTACTGTCGTATAATGAATTTCGATCTTATGCCTTTTCAAGAATTCTTTGATTAGTGAAGAATTAAATTCGCTACCACTGTCGGCTACAATTTTCTTGGGATAATTGTGATGTGCAAAATAGTGTCGTAATTTACTTAATACTGAAATTGATGTTTTGTCGGGTATTTTATAACATTGTCCATACTTTGAAAATGAATCTAATATTGTCAAATACAAATTTTTGTTACAATGGAATACGTCTATATGTAAGATGTCGAAAGGTTTTTGACCAAGGAGTGGGCCTAATTGTGGAAATTTATACGAGTGTTGAAACAAAAACCTCTTACTCTCAGGGTAAAAATTATTTAAATAATTGAAAGTATTAAAAGAGAGTAGGTTCTTTCCAAACTGACAAAGAGATTGGAGATAACGGAGCCAGTTCTCAGGGCTCTGTTATCTGAAAGAAGTTTAATTAAAGAAAAAAAATGTGAAAAAGAAAGAGAAAGAGAGAGAGAGAGAAAAACAAAAAAAACAGTAAAGTTACATCAATAGTAAGGGCGCCACTAACTTTGTTCCTAAACAAAATTAGAAAAAATCAACCTCCTTAATCAGTCAACTCTTACCTGCTGTGCTCTGCTAGTTTTTAGACAATACTTAAGCAAAAAAAATGTACTGAAGGCTTTTTCACAGGTCTTTCTGTATAATAAATAAAACAACAGACTACTAATATGAATGAATATAATGAATGAAAAAATATTTAAACGTGTTACATAGTTTGACAATAATAGGTTAGTAAAAGTGTGTATGTGAGAAGAAAAAGAAAGTATAAATAAAAACTAAGACAAGCTGTACAAATATGAATGGTGAAGCCATACAATATAATTTTACTTATCTTGAAGTAGCAAGTCGAAGTCGATTCTCCATAAAATCTTCCTAGGTTAAATAATTCTCAGTATAATACATAGTTGAGTATCTAGATCATGAATTGGCTCTTATGGAAACACCATTTCTTGTGAGTCAATACAAATTGCCGACAAATCTTCATCTTAGTTCTTCCGTCGGGTGATTTTAGTTAAATTTACCGATATAATTAAATTATTCCTGGCGGTATCGCTACAAGAACACCAAGTGTGTTACAGATAGACCTTTTTTTAATTAACACGATATTTAGATATCTGTCCAGTGACATATATGAAACTGTACTTATCATTTTTTTACAGATATACAATCTAGTTTAATGATTTGTCCTGGACAAAAACCTTTATCAATTTAAGAAAATATTACACAAAAAAAATAAAACATACCAGTAATCCCTGCGAATTTGTTCTTAGAACAAGTTTTTTTAATAAATATACAGAATATTTAAAACTTTTATCAGGATTTCTGCGACTACCATTCTCTATTACAATCTCTCGTATAGTCCCGCATTCCGAATTTCTATTCAGGATTTTTTTCTGTGAGATATCTATACAGTTTATTCCACCAACATTTAAATAGTTGTTTAAAACATTGGCAAGGAAGGACGTGTGGTCTATTCCACCAATAAATTTAACATTCATCGCTGAATTATTTATTTAAAACTCTATTAGAAATGTTAACTGCTAAGTGAACGTTTCATACCCCTAACAGCCAAGAAAAAAAATTTTCAAAAAAAATTTTTTTGTTATATAATTAAACTATTGAGACCAAAAAAAACGAGGGAAGGAAATTTAAAATAGAAACTTTAAAATATGAGAATCACATATGAGTAAAAAGGAAAATCCTTACTATTTTTAAAAAAAACATTGATGAAGTCAATATTAATATATATATATATATATATACATACATATTTTGTACATATTTATACACCCCCAATAAAGTTCATCCCCATATTGAGACTAACATAAACTTTAAGCTTCTGTGTTATTAAGCACTTATTCAAAGGGACAGTCTACCCAATTAGTAACTGCTCTTACTTATCAACATAGAACCCTAAATCGAATACGAAAAAAATTTACATTAGGAAAACCAAAAACCCAGATATGCATTTTCAGGGACTTAAGTACTGATACAAGGGAACAGTCTACCCGTTTAGTAACTGAACTTACTCAAACCCTTAATATACAGCATAACAAAAGAAAATTTTAGACAAAAAGAAATGAAAGATAAAAAACACACCCTCATACATGTTCTGCACTGTCTGCATCCGATATCCACCGTCAGGTCAGATGCTGAGAATCCCCATGGCTCAATATAGAAACAGAAGGTGTGCCAAGTTGTAAGTGATCACACAAGACCGAAATTGCGCAAACTTAGCAGCAAAGAGAGCCTCGTATTCCGATTCAACTGCTTCCACATTGCCCCATAACAACTTCAAACACCCCACACCGCAATGTAGCTCGAACGAAGACACTACACAACGTCCAGTTCAGAGTACTGCACACTCAATGATATTCTAGCATATCATTAACGCTAAAATAATAACCTGAAGGGTTATTAAATGATACCAAAAAGACAAAGTCGGGAAGAAACATAAAAAGATATAGAAAAAGATTAAAAGTTGGAAATTTATTAAGATGGTCCAACATTAACCACCCATTATATGAAAGACAAGTTAGGTATTTGTCACGAACCTTATTCACTGAGTGCATATTTGTTCTGAAGGTAAGGAATATAGGAAAAGACATTTGCCCAGGAGTGATATTTCAGGGTTGCCCCTCGTTATCCGTAGACCGAACTGCAAGCAACACTGGTGAGAATAAACTCACAAGAATACTACCCCAGATAAATTCTTTAAATCAAAAATAAAAGTTAAAATAAAATGATAATAGGAAGAGAAAAGAATAACATAATATGGCTCAGATAAATAGGTCGATAAAACTCATAACTAATTGTCGTATCCTATAACTAATGAAAGGAAAGAAAAGAAAAAAAGAAAAAAAACTTACTATTCTCATTGAGAATATAGACGTCACAATCAGGTAAAGGAACATCAAAAACACTTCGCAATATTCACAAGAGGGAAGAAGTAAACTTTAAAGAAAATACAAATACTGTCACAAGGGAATGGACGATGATTCCGGCACTAACATATTTAACAACAACAAGTCATTATCTAATGGTGAGGTAACCAACTCCAAACTTATTCGTATCTACTTTTCGATATTGTGAATCATTAAGGTAAAGATATTGTGTTTTTAATGCCTAGATTAATATTATAATCTAGTGTATATGAGTCATAGTCAGGTAAAGAAATATCAAAAAGATATTTTGATGTTTCTATGTAGATAATAATAAGAATTCATAAGAATCCTAAATAGCAAACAGAGAGAAAGTAAATTAGAGGAAATACAAATACTGTCACAAAGGAATGGACGATTATTCCATCACTAACATATTTAACAACATGTCATTATCTTAAGGTGAGGCAATAAACTCCAAACTTATTTGTTCTATCCTCTCAAATTCCCTTACTATAAGATAAAGAAAATATGTTTTCTTGACAGATAGAAATTTTAATTTCTACGGTAAGATATATCAAGATAATTATAGATATTTTTGAAAAGTGAAAATAACTATTTGTTAGATAGAGATAAGCGTTTAAGCTACGAACACTGAAAATTAAATTCCTTACAATGAACTGGATTCATTTGGAATCTAACTAGAAAAGATAAAGATAAAAATTTTAAGATAAAATTAAACCAACTATTAAGTAACATAGATAGATCATTTCTGTGTTGCTGTGCCAAAAGAGGTAAGAGTCAAATTTGCTATAACTATTATAGCAAGCTAGGATATATACTATACAATAGATGTCTGGTGGGACAATATTTAAATGTACAGAAGACGCACGATTTATGTCTGCTGCGACACAAGATAAGATAAGGTAAAGATAAATTTTCGACACGAGATAAAATAAGGTAAAGATAAAGCTCTGTGTGTCATTCTCTCTAACACACAAAAACCCTAGGTAAGATAAATTATTTCAGTTTGTGTCATTTGACACAATTCAACTGAAAACGGTAAGATAAGATAATATTTTTCAGTATGTGTAGCTGCACATTTCGACTGAAAAGATAAGTCTACAAATTAGAAATATAATATGGAACATTCAAATTTTAGTGATACTAATTACCGTTCCAACATCACATAACTCTAATTCAGTAAACAAAAATAATATTAATTTCTTAATACTTTCTAATTTCAAAAATATAATCTACAAGATAAACCTAGGTTACCAACAAATTAATTTAGCCAAGAGATTATTTTTAACTCTCTGCACAACACAGAAAAATCTACAGTAAAATTACTTTTGCAGATAAGGTAAAAATGTGTTCATCTAACAAATGTTCATTCACTATCCGAAGATACTGAGTCAGGATTATTTTCATCATCGGTAGAGTCACTTGATTCATCAGTAGATAAGTTATATTCTTTTAGATCTTTAATATGCCATCGTCCTATATTTTTGCCATTACTATCTTTAAGTTCATAAATCAAGGGAGATATAACACGGTTAACAGTACAATGTATATATTTAGGCATAAATTTTGCAGAAATAAATTGAGCTTTATCAGATTTCTGATAATTCTTTTTCCAAACATGATCACCTACATGAAATTTAATATCGCGTTTACGAAGATTATAACGGTTACTCGATTTTATGTAAGCCTTGTGTAATTTTTTTCTGACATCTTCGAAAATTTTTGGCATTTCTTGAGTATCCTGTAAGCGGTGTATTTTATCAGCAATTGCAGGCTGATTATTTGCATTTTCTGCAATATTCCCGAAGAATGACCCTGATACAGGTACGTTTCTAGCGAACACAAGAAAAGATGGTGGAAATTCTGTGACTTCATGTTTAGACAAACGAATTGCCTGAGCTATTTTCTGTAATTCTACATCCCATGTTCTATGATCAGAAAAACAATATGAACGTATTGCAGTGACAATAGATTTATTCACACGCTCAGTATGATTGGCTTGAGGAGTGTAATTTGCAGTGTACCAAATACTTTGGACATTGTACTTAGACATCAAATTTTTAAACAACTGACTTGTGAACTGTTTACCATTGTCTACAGCTACTATTTGAGGAACTCCAAAAATTAGAAAAACATTATTTTCAATAAATTTCACAATCGCAGAAGAGGTAGCTTGTTTTAAGGGTTGAATTAAAACAAATTTAGAGAAGAAATCAACAATGACCAATGCACACGTATTTCCCTGGCGAGATCTAGGATATGGACCTATTAAATCACAGGAAATTAACTGGAAAGGAAACCCTATGTTACGATATTTACCCATGAGACCAGCTTGTGGCAAATTTGTGGGCTTACAGGCAGCACAAACTTTACAGCGCCTCACATATTTTTGTACACTCTGTCTCATTTTGGGCCAATAATATAACTCTGAAATTCTTTCTAATGTTTTAAAAACACCGAAATGAGCTGCAGTAGGATCATCATGAAATTTAGATAACAATTCAAGTCTGTTTTCCGTTGGAACTACAATTTTCCAGTCAGTTAAATTGCAAATACTGGCATACTTGTTAAAGACATGCTTATATAGAATATTATTTTCCACCTTGAAATTAGGATAACTATCCGGATCGGATTGAACCTTATTTATCATAATTTTATACCAATTATCAGGTTTTAGTAAAGATAAATCTAATACATTTATTTCCGGCACCCTTGATAGAAAATCTGCAGGTACGGTACCCGTTGCTCTACGATGGACTATCGAAAAATTGTATTGTGAAAGTTGTAGAATCCACCTAGCTAATCGTGGTGATGGTTTCTTCATGTTATTTAACCAAACAAGAGAAGAGTGATCGGTGATGACAGTAAAATGTCGTCCCAGAAGATAATAACGAAAATGATCAATAGATAATAGGACTGCAAGGGCCTCTTTTTCAGTAGTTGTGTATTTCTTTTGACATTTATTCAATTTTTTACTATAATAAGCTACTGGATGTTCCAACCCATCTTCTAACTGAAAAAGCACACTTCCAATACCTACATCACTTGCATCACACATTAGATAAAATGATTTGTCAAAATCAGGACTACAAAGTACAGGAGCGGTAGTTAAGACAGTTTTTATATCATCGAAAGCTTTTTGAGCTTCTGGTGTCCAACTTATTGGTTGATTTTTTTTTCTATTAGATAAAAGATCAGAAATGGGAGCAGATAAAGTAGAAAAATTATTTAAAAAACGACGATAATATGAAACAACACCTAAAAATCTACGCACCTCTGTAGTTGTCCTCGGTACAGGATAGTTAGTAATAGCTTTAGTTTTTTCACCGTCAATACTTAACCCGTTTTCATCCAAGGTATAACCTAAATAGCGAAGAGAAGGACGACAAAAATGACATTTATCAATATTTACCGTTAAATTAGCCTCTTTTAATTTCTCATAAACTTTAGACAAAATTTCAACATGTTTATCAAACTGTGATGTACAAACAATTATATCATCAAGATAATAAAAACAATATGGTTCTAAAGATGGACCTATTACCATATCCATTAATCGTGACATGGTAGCTGGACTTGAGATTAAACCAAATGGTGTACTTGTAAATTGAAATAGTCCTCTAGAACGTATTGCGAAAGCTGTTTTTGGACGAGACGACTTTTCTAAAGGTATTTGATAGAAAGCATGTTTTAAATCGATACTAGAAATATATCGCGTATCCCTTAGTTGACTAAGAATTACCTCGATATTTGGAATCATATACGAATCTGCTTTAGTTTGCTTGTTTAAAAATCTAGCATCAAGAAGTAACCTTATACTACCATCAGGTTTATGAGTTAAACAGATAGGAGAACAATAAGGAGATGTACTTGGTTCAATAACCCCTAATTTTAATAATGTATCTATCTCATTATTCACATGAACTTCCATAGCTTGAGGCAATGGATACTGTTTTATTTTAAATGGAGGAGAATTTCCTGTGTCGATAAAATGCTCTAAGATATGTGTCCTACCAATTTTATCCTTAGGGCTAATGCTTTTAAATTTTTCGATAACAACATCAAGTTTAATTTTTTCATCATTTGTTAAAGTTGTGACGTCCTTTACAGTATTGATGACATTTAAAGATAAGGCATTTAAATTCATAGTAAATTTAGAAAAATCTATTTTAATATTGAATGTCTTTAAAAAATCCATTCCTAAGATAACTGTTTGAGTAACTGAAGGTAAAAGATATAATTTTAAAATTCGAGATAACTTATCCACTGTGACATAAGTTTCTACAAAACCACCAACATCATGGTATGTACCATCAGCAGTCGAAACTTGAAACTGTTCGGTAATAGAAATAGGTATAGATAAATTCTTAAGAAACTCAAGACCTAGAGAACCCAAAACACTCAGATTACTTCCTGTATCAATCAAACAAGAGAATGTCTTCCCAAAAATAATAATATCCACATAAGGCCTGTTATCATTATCTTTTCGATATAACAAGTCTAAAAAGTAATTACTAGATAATTGAGTATTTATAGAATTCTGAAATTTATTTACTTTGCTTGGTTTGTAAAACGATCTTACTATATTTAACCAAGCTAACCAATCATTTTTATTGAAATAAGATAAGTTATTTTTATTTGAATTTTTAGATAGATTAGGTAAGGAATAAATTTCACTTATTGGTTGCTGGTTGAAGGTGTTATTTCGGAAACTGTTCTTGACTTTGATTGTTTTTTTGAATTTTTTTGCTTTGGATGTGTGGATCCTGAAGGATTTTGAGGAGCGGTAGGTGTCACCAAAGCATTGACCTGACCGCTTGGTTCGTTTTTTGAACAATTTGGACATTTAGATTTTATAAATCCAGGATTTCCACATCCATAACAGAATACTTTTAAAGCGTATTTACATTGCGGATAAAAATGATTCTGTTCACCACAATTCCAGCAAACTTTATGTGAACTTACTGTAGACACTGTAGATAGATGCCTAGAATTATTATGATTCCTAGACCGATAAGATGAGGTAAAAGTATTATTTAACTGTGGTTCTAGATATATTTTAGGTTTGCTCGAACTAATACTTGAATTCTGAGAATTCTGTGAGTAGGTAAAAGATTCTTCCAACTTTTTACATTTATCGGTTAACTCTTCGATACTGGTAATATCTAATAAAG
Organism: Galeruca laticollis; assembly: GCA_963921935.1. NCBI lineage: Eukaryota > Metazoa > Arthropoda > Insecta > Coleoptera > Chrysomelidae > Galeruca > Galeruca laticollis. Next base: position 232,742,425 of record OY998177.1, read on the forward strand.
CCAGCGGTTGAACATAGTTAGAAAGCAAATTTCTCTTAATGATTCTAATTTTTGATGATTCATCCTGTTTTATTTCTAATCGATTAAATAGACTACACATAGAATTTATATATAACGTAACTTTTTCATTAATATTTTGTTTTCTATTTTTAATTTCATCCAATAAATCTTCCTGATAATTATATGGGAGAAAATCTGACTTTAATTTAGAAACTAACTCTGACCAATTTTGAAATTGACTTCTATTATTTAAATACCAATAAAATGCCTGATCAGTGAAGAGATCTGCAGCGCTAGAAAATAATTCGTTATCTGTTACCCCCCGAGAAATCTTTAAACACTCTACACGTTCTAAAAATCCTGCCAAAGATTCATTTTCTGCAATTCCTGAGAAATGTATTCCCCATTTATATATAGGTACTGGCTTAGAGAAAGTAAAGCTTTGGTTCTGACCCACAGGAGTTGATTGAGCCTGAATAGTGCCCGGTAATCTACCATCAAGTTCACCCTCTAACAACAAAATCTGAGTAGCAAACTGTTTTTTCTTTAATTCTTCCTCGTCATTATTACATGACAAACGAGACACCCGATTATTTGCATGAGCTAATCTACATGTTAATCTGAGATATTCATTGTCCCTATCTGATCCTACAAATTCTGAAATTTTTCTGCTCAAATCAGATAAAGTTAACTCTATACCGTTTACTTCACTATCAAAATTCAATTGACTATTCTCATATAAAATAGAACTGCGACCGGATGCTTCTTGAGCTAAAATACCCCTCAACAATTTTCTACGCTCCGCTACTGTCGGTAATACTTCAACATTTCTATATGCCAATTCGTGTTCCAGCTCATGAGATAATAAATATTCGACCTTCAATTTATAAGGCAAAGACATTTTTGTAATTAAATTCAATATAGTTCTCTTGGTAATTAAAGTTAAGTTAAAATTTTATACTCTAATGATAGAAAAAAAATTTTGAAACAAATACTCAACAAAATTAATTTACAATTTGAAGGTCACTGAAAGGTAACAAATGAATTGATATAAAAACTGAGTAATATATGAATCGTTAAGCTTCACACCAGTTATAAATATAATATAACATATATCATATACTATTTCAAACAACGAAAAAGATGTATATATTTATTACACAGGACCTGTTTTATAAAAGCAGAAAGCATAAAATATAATTAAAAGTTAAACAGTGAACATTATATCAAAGATATTTCCCCCCTAATAGCAGGAAAAAAATTTTTCAAGTATTAAAATTTTTTACCAAAAAGAAATAGCAGATAACAACATGTAAGAGTTAATACACGTTGGAGCGCCAATGAAACAAAAACCTCTTACTCTCAGGGTAAAAATTATTTAAATAATTGAAAGTATTAAAAGAGAGTAGGTTCTTTCCAAACTGACAAAGAGATTGGAGATAACGGAGCCAGTTCTCAGGGCTCTGTTATCTGAAAGAAGTTTAATTAAAGAAAAAAAATGTGAAAAAGAAAGAGAAAGAGAGAGAGAGAAAAACAAAAAAAAACAGTAAAGTTACATCAATAGTAAGGGCGCCACTAACTTTGTTCCTAAACAAAATTAGAAAAAATCAACCTCCTTAATCAGTCAACTCTTACCTGCTGTGCTCTGCTAGTTTTTAGACAATACTTAAGCAAAAAAAATGTACTGAAGGCTATTTCACAGGTCTTTCTGTATAATAAATAAAACAACAGACTACTAATATGAATGAATATAATGAATGAAAAAATATTTAAACGTGTTACATAGTTTGACAATAATAGGTTAGTAAAAGTGTGTATGTGAGAAGAAAAAGAAAGTATAAATAAAAACTAAGACAAGCTGTACAAATATGAATGGTGAAGCCATACAATATAATTTTACTTATCTTGAAGTAGCAAGTCGAAGTCGATTCTCCATAAAATCTTCCTAGGTTAAATAATTCTCAGTATAATACATAGTTGAGTATCTAGATCATGAATTGGCTCTTATGGAAACACCATTTCTTGTGAGTCAATACAAATTGCCGACAAATCTTCATCTTAGTTCTTCCGTCGGGTGATTTTAGTTAAATTTACCGATATAATTAAATTATTCCTGGCGGTATCGCTACAAGAACACCAAGTGTGTTACAGATAGACCTTTTTTTTAATTAACACGATATTTAGATATCTGTCCAGTGACATATATGAAACTGTACTTATCATTTTTTTACAGATATACAATCTAGTTTAATGATTTGTCCTGGACAAAAACCTTTATCAATTTAAGAAAATATTACACAAAAAAAATAAAACATACCAGTAATCCCTGCGAATTTGTTCTTAGAACAAGTTTTTTTAATAAATATACAGAATATTTAAAACTTTTATCAGGATTTCTGCGACTACCATTCTCTATTACAATCTCTCGTATAGTCCCGCATTCCGAATTTCTATTCAGGATTTTTTTCTGTGAGATATCTATACAGTTTATTCCACCAACATTTAAATAGTTGTTTAAAACATTGGCAAGGAAGGACGTGTGGTCTATTCCACCAATAAATTTAACATTCATCGCTGAATTATTTATTTAAAACTCTATTAGAAATGTTAACTGCTAAGTGAACGTTTCAGTGTCTTTCATATTTGTTTTTAAATCAAATTTCGCATTTATTGATAAAATTAGAGATTGTTGTCTGCATAGAGAGCCAGTAAAATTGATGTCGCAAATGTTTGTAGGTTTCTAATATTCCGTTATGATTTTCAGAATGATATGTCCTAACACATTCTGTTTGTTTTTGTTCGTCATCAATGTCTTGTAACATTGACGTACAAAAATTAGTTTTAACTGTTGAATCCAAATTTTGTCTAAAGTAATTAGAAATATAAGGTCTAAATTCGTGATCTATTTTTATTGCAAACTTTTGATTTGGTCGTAGTATTTCTTTAAAAACATCAACTATTTCGGTTTATCAATATTGAATTAAATTTACCGTGTTTCTATGTTTATTAAATATTTTTTTATAAATTAAATCATGATTTTCCGAATCTGTTATGAAAATTATTTTATTTGTCGATAAATTAATAGGCTCTTCGGAGATTAGGATTCCCGTGATAGGATTTTCGGTTGCAGTACGTTGTGTATTGTCAGATGATTGATTTTGATCAAATTGTATAAAAAAATTATCTATGTCAAACATTTCATCGGAATCTGGGGGTTCAGCACAGTTTGAACTGTCTGTAAGTGCATTTATGTGTAATCTAGAAGTGGGGTCTTTAATTTTATAAATCCAGACGAGATGGTTAAGATCAGTTTCATTTAGAAATTTTTGTCCGAATAAATAAAGACGAAACTGTTTACAAGAATCTACGATTGCCAAAAGTTCCTTTTCTATAGTGGAGTAATTTTGTTCTGCTGAATTTAATGTTCTTGAATAATAGACGATACGGTGATTGTCTTGTGAAAGTACAGATCCGATAGCTATATTCGAGGCGTCTGTAATAAGTACGAAGGATGATGAAAAATCGAGATATTCATGGATGGGGGCGTTAATTAATAATTGTTTGCATTTTTCGAAGCATTCTATATAGTTAGGATTAGTGGGGTCAATTATTGCTCCTTTTCTAGTGCATCTAGAAAATGTGGATGGGACTAGCGAAATTTGGTATAAGTCTTCGATAATATCCTATAGGTCCTAAAAATGATTTTATCCCTTTCACTGTCCTCGGCAAAGGAAATTTTTGAATAGCTTCAATCTTACTAGGGTTTGGTTTAATACCATCAACAGTTACTAAGTGACCAAGGAAAACGACTTCCTTTTTAAGGAATTCGAATTTGTCCAATTGAATTTTTAAGTTATTTTTTCTAAAAACTTCTAAAATAGCGGAAATATGAACAAGATGTTCGTGAAGAGATTTGGAGAAGATGATCACATCGCCCATGTATACAAAGCAAGATTTATATAAGAAAGGTCTCAAAATATTGTCCATTAATCTTTCAAATGTTGCTGGGCTGGTTTTCAGTCCCATCGGAAGTTTTGTGTATTCGAAATGACCATGGGGTACGGGAAAGGCTGTTTTTTGAATGGAATTGGGATGGAGTTCGATTTGACGAAATCCTTGGGCTAGGTCGAGAGTAGTAAAATAAGTAGCATTTCCTAGATTATCTAAAATTTCGTCAATTTTGGGTATCGAATATTTATCATCAATAGTATTCTCGTTAGGTTTTCGATAATCAATTACCATTCGAAATTTCTTCTGACCGGAAGCGTCAGCCTTCTTTGGGACGACTCACACGGTAACGGAATATGGAGAGGCGGAGGGCCTAATGATATTATTATCTAATAATTTGTTAACCTGTTTAACGATTTCTTCTTGCATTACCAAAGAGTGTCTGTAACTTCTAACATAAATCGGGTTTTCGTCTTTTGTTTTAATTTCATGTTTAATAGCGGATGTGAATAATAAATTTGATTTATCGTCAAAAAATACGACTCTGAATTTTTTGCATAATGTTTTTTCTTTTTCTTCAGCATTTAAATGTTCTGTTCGAATAAATGACAAAATTACACTTAGGATTTTTTATTTCATAATTTTCTACTATCTACTACTACGCGTTTTATGTTAACAGGTGTCTGTAATGTAATATCATCTATAAAACCATGTCTTACTGTGTGAATAGACTCTGGAATTTTTATATTATCAACAACTGTTTCCGGGAGTAGTATTTCACCATGACTTATTTTATAGCGATATCGAAGAGCCTGATACTAATATACTTCAATATCCTTAATGACAACAATAACACATACCATATCCTATCCCCAACAAAATCCAAAGTCATCAATTTTAGTTAAGTCTTCAATAAACTCTACCCCTAATACCTGACCAATAATGGCAAAGATATGTGCTAGTGCCTTAATGACATCTTTTTTTTTGCACATCCTGTATACGACAAAATCTAACAATCATAATGTCTTTTGTTCCATAAAAATCTGACCAATAATAGCAGAGATATGTGCTAGTGCACTAATTGCATCTTGATGTCGACATCCTGTATATTGATCGAACGTCGTAGTGGCGTATCTAACATAATACCGTTTGTTCAACTTCAATCCGACCAACAGTAGCAGAGTTCCCTTATGACATCTTTATGTCGACACCCTGTATATTGATCGAACGTAGTAGTGCCTTTTTGACATCCTTATGTCGACACCCTGTATATTGATCGAACGTCGTAATAACGTATTGTTTTCGTTCGATGAAAATCAAACCAATAATAGCAGAGTGTATTTTTTACATCTTTATGTCGACACCCTGTATATCGACCGATCGATGTATTGACCTATTGTTCTTATTCGATGAAAATGCATCTTATTGGTATATAGACACATATGTTAAATTTTTATAGAATAATTAAATACATACATATTTTCCACTATTGCGTAAGACTCACGCTTCGACTGCCTCAGAGCGGACTGGGTTTTTTTATAACAGGAAGGTCACTGCAAAGTATTACTGCATTTCATTATCTCAATTAAAATATGGGGATTTATTATATTTCTTCAACATTAAATAAGAACAAAGGTGGAAAGAATTTGTAAAACAACGATATCTTTAAAAGTTTTTATTAGTTTATTTATACAGGTTTAACAAAACGTATACACAAAATACAACTCTTTCTTTGTTTCTGTCGAGTGTATATTTTTATACGTCAATTTTTATTTTAATCCTTTAATCTAAGTCTATTTCTTCTAATTCTTGTTCTAACCAGTAATTCGAAAAGTAAAAACATTTATATATTGTCTAGTTTTAATATGTACCGGATTCTACCTCTCTGCATAACTTCTTTTATTCCAGATATTACCACTTCTGTACCTTCTGCAAATTCTTCTAGTCGATGACAATACCTAAATTTAATGCTATCCGCAATTTCTTGCATTGTAACGACGTTAACCCTCTCCACATTCACTTGGACGGTCTATATTCCTTTTTAACAGTAGCTGTATTTTCTAAATACTCCATCTTCCTTTCCTTTAATTCTGTTTCCTCCTCCTCCATTTCTAATTTCCGTTTCTTTACAGATAATACAGAAATATGGGAAAATTGGTGTTACTTCTTTTAGCACAAAAGGCATTAGCTTACTATTTTTGTTCACTCTCTCTTTCTTAGAACTTTGGGTATATTATTACATGTATATACCCGTCCGAGCTCCTGGATGTAAAGAATATATCTCCAACCTTAATATAGCATTTTGAGAGGTTCGAACATTTTTCTCCTTATTATTATTCGTATCTTCTACGATCTCTATATAATTAATAGGTAAGAAGTTAAAACTAAATGCAGAAAGACAATAATTTACAACTTTTTTCTTGCGTTGGGTTCCATTGGTAAACTTATCTGTAGAACGGTTAATTTCCTTGTATTACTGTTCCACCAGTATACATATTGCAGTATATTGTTAAATACAAGACAGCAAACTGTTTTGCAGACTTTTTTTGACAACTTCGTCCACATTTCAGCAAACGAGATAGAGTATAATGGTGCATTTGGAAATAAACTTTGCTTACCTCCAGTAAGGATAGACAGTCTTCTAAGCAATTGTATTCCCTTGTCTTATTATCGGCTATGGAATAATTATATATGGTTACTTCTAATCTTGTAATCACCTGTTCTCTGGCTAAAGTGTTGGAAAATGTGTCTTTTAATCTCTTATCTGGGTAGTTGACGAAATCTATTAAATGGTTACCAATGCTCTTGTTAACACCAGGACTGCTTATTTGACAAATAAATTTGTTGTATATTTTAATCCTTGCATTAGAGGTGAGCCAAGTAAGGCAATCTATGCCATCTGTTTTATTATTATTATTTACAATTACGTTACAATTCTCCCGATACATTCCATCTTACTCTGTTATACAAAATTATAAATATATTCTATCTTAGCGAATGTGTTGCCTTGGTAAGACGTAATACCATTTGTAGTAAATGTTAAAAAACGTTTTCTTCTGTAGGCAAACATATTATCTCCATACATTTATTATAAAGTATTGTAACATAACCATCTGCAATAAGAACTGCTCTATTGTTGTTGTAAACACATAAAAAATATATATTTGTTTTTTATTGTTTATTGTAATGGGGTGCTGGCTCTAGACAAGTAAGTCTCTCCAGCTATAATGTAACACTTTTGTATAATTCGAACATTGTCTCTGTTCTCCTTTCTTCTTCTACAATTTCTATATGGTTAACAGGGGAGGCTATTAAAGGTGCATGCAGAGGGAATGTAATTTATAACCTTCTTCCTTGCGTCGATTTCTTTTAGTAGTAAATTTATTTGTATTCCCGTCAACTTTCTTGTATTGCTGTTACACCTATAAACATATTGCAGCATATTGTTAAACACAAGACAGCAACTGTTTGGCAGACTTTTAACAACTTTGCCTACATTTTTGCAATCGACACAGAGTATAACGGAGAATTCTGGAAGTACAATTTACTATCTTGTAGCAGAGTTATGCAATCTTCTAAAGGAGTATAGCCTTCTACATGGAAATTTCCAATAAAGTAGTTGTATATCGGGTGGATAATGTAGGCTGACGACGATAGATAGCTAGACAAGGTAACTGTATTACCGACACCTGGTGGATAATGTAGGTTGACGACGATAGATGGCAAGGTAACTGTATTGTCGACATCTGGTGGATTATGTAGTTTGACCAATCAGACACGAGGGCGCTAACCAACCAGAGAACGAGTCCAATCCGATAATAATTTGGGTTTACCTCCGCTACACAAGATTTCGTGGATTTGCTATGTTAGGTTATCGCCATTCGACCTTCCGGTGACGTCACGGCGAGATAGATGACACAAGGTTAACTGTATTAAGGACACGTGGTGGACCATGTAGGTTGACGACGACAGATGGCAAGACAAGGTAACTGTATTACCGACACCTGGTGGATAATGTAGGTTGACGACGATAGATGGCAAGGTAACTGCAATGTCGACATCTGGTGGATTATGTAGTTTGGCCAATCAGACACGAGGACGCTAACCAACCAGAGAACGAGTCCAATCAGACACCAGGACGATGACCAACCAGAGACCATGATGCCCCGACTTGACTCATCCTCGTGGGGTTTGCTTCTTTTACAACCCTGTATACCTTTACACCCTAATATTTTTACGACTACACCCTGTATAATATTTTACGACTACACATCGTCGTAGTGACGTACCTAACATAATACCGTTTATTCAACATTAATCTGATTAATAATAACAAAGTGCCCTTATAAAGCAAAGTAATGTGGTTTTCTTACCTATATGATTTATTTGTACGAAGGCATGCTGTTTAAAATTCAGTAATATTTTTTCTTCTATCTTTTTCACTCCACCGTATATTGTTCACTTTCACATTTATCATAATGCGAAATTAATATTATGTGCATGTAGTTATTGATCGTTTTAGTGCCCTGATGGCATCTTTTCTGCACATCCTGTATACGATAATAATCAATCAATCATAATGGCGTTTATTCGACTTCAATCCGACCAATAATAGCAGAGATATACGTTAGTGCCCTAATGGCATCTTTTTTGTACATCCTGTATACGATAATAATCTAACAGTGCCCTTATGGCATATTTATGACTACATCCTGTATATAAACATGCTCTATCTATCACAATGGCGTTTATTGGACTCCAATCCGACAAATAATAACAGAGATATGGGCAAATGCCTTTAGTACGTGCGCAGAACGTTGAAATAATGTGTCTTTCACGGCCTGTCTGTATAGGAAAACATGCGCAGTATACGGAAAAAGTAGCTTCGCTACCCCAGCCACCCACGGCCGTTTTGGCACCCCGGTGGATAACAGATATATATATGTTAGTGCCGTTATGGCATCTTTATGACGATGACGACAGATTGCAAGACAAGGTAACTGTATTACCGACACCTGTTGGATAATGGAGAATATGAAATCACAGAACAGGCATACGATACATTTGACAGTTGGCACACGTGGCGGGGTTGACAGATGACACATACGACACATCGTCATGGAACACATGAGAGTCGACACAGAACCTAAGATGGATATGACTGTTGACAGATGACACGACACTTATGACATATGGTACAGAACACATGACTGTTGACACATTTGACACATGTGACAGATGACACATGTGACAGATGACAGATGACACATTTAACAGATGACACATGTGACAGATGACAGCTACGCCGGAGGGCGTGGTCATGTGACGGCATAGGGCGTGGTCATGTGATGTCATAGGGCGTGGTCATGTGGCGTCACAAAAGTTCCCACGCTATGTTAGGTCATTGACCTTTGACCTTTGACCCGGGCCAAAGTCGTCCCCCAAACTAGGTCAAGGTCACGAAAAGTGGCTCAAGGTCACGAAAAGTGGCTCAACGTCACGAAAAGTGGCTCAAGGTCACGAAAGGTCATTGACCTTTGGTCCGGTCTAAAGTGGCCCAAACTAGGTCAAGGTCACGAAAAGTAGGTCAAGGGCACCAAATTTTGGCACTTGGCCTGGGCAATCCCACAAAAATAGGTCAAGGTCGCGAAAAGTAGGTCAAGGTCAGGGGGCTTGGTCATGTGACGTCACAAAAAGTTCCCAGGCGCAAGACCCCCATTCTCTACTAAAGTTTCTAAAATCTCTTCTATTCTCAAAATACTTATTGTCATCAATTTTACCTCCATTTCCATATATTCGTTTTTCATTTCTGTAACTTCTATTTTCACTTCCATAATTCATATCAACATGTCTATGTATTTTTTTTATCAAATCCTGTTTATATAATTTTCTATTTACATATGTTTTTAAATATTACTTGTTAATCATAAACCTTTTATTTACATATCGTTTTTATATCCATCCCTTACCATGTACAATTCCCTTTCGTTTCTAGTTTTCGTTCCTATAATCCTTTCATATAATTCAACTCTATTTTCTTTTTCTAAACTTCGTCATATCCACTTTTAAATCCTACCTGTTTACCGTCCCTTAATGTCATTCTTCTTTCCATGGTAGATATTTAAATTTTTCATAATAATGTTAATAAATTTCTATATTTTTATAGTTATATGCAAAATTTAATCGCCCCACGTTTTGGGTGCCAATTATAATATATTCAATTATACCTTCTTTTAATTATAATTGCCCCGCGTTGGAAGCCAAATTATAAAATATCTAATTTTCTATATGAATTTTAATTATTTAATTTTAATGTAAACCCTCCTGTAAAGATAAATTTCAATTCACCTCACGTTGATGTATATTGTCGCAGCGACAATTCTTGTACATATAACTTAAAACCTTAAGTAAGAAATTTCTACTTTGACAGTAGTTGTCAAAAATATGCCCGGCTCTAATAAATATTAATTTAGTATTTCTAAAAATGAATTTATATGTGTAATCGATCTATTACTCGTCTCTCAGGGTGGGATCAAACTGTTAAAAAAATTAATTATTCAAAATTTGTTTAAATTTTCACGTATCTCCAAATTATCTGTTTCACTATTGGTCAGAACCTATAGTAACTGTATGTTTAATATTATAAAAGCACTTTAAATCTCTGATGACGTTTCCAATATTTCTATCACTGAAAATTACCAACTGTCACTGATTCGGTCGACAGTTTTATTTAATAAAAATTGTTTAATTTTCTGAAATAATGTTATAAAAAGACTTGAGTGAGTAGGAATGCAAAATTCTATATTATACTACTAGATTCAAATACAAATTAACAAATTAATATTCCCAAAATTATCACAACGAAACAACAGTCGTAATTTCTACGAAACTTAAAATTACTACAACTTATATGCTATAAATTAACCTAATGAAAAACGTTTAATAAAAGTTCCAATTGTCGATCTAAATCTTGATATGGATAAATGTCAAAAACAAGCTTCACTCAAATTTTTCTAGTTCAAAACTTTTCTTCTCTTATGTGAATTTTCTTATGTGATTTATTAATTTTGTTTGCAATCAAAAATCTAATAGATGCATCTATGTCAAAGTTAATTTAAAAATAGGCCTTATTATTTCTCGACGAATTATTGTAAAAAAACTAGATCGGACACACCAACTAATAACTGGACAACTCGTACAATTCTAAATGATCTTAGAATTCAGGAAACCTTTCTAAATTTTATTTAGAAATCTGGAACACATTCACTACACACTATGCAATTCTTATTCGAATTATGCACGCACTGGCTTTATAATGAAATGGCTTTTGAATCTGGTTGTATAAATATACAACTTCTACTATCTACCAAAAATTGACACAACTCTAACTACGATGTTGCCTCTTCGGGATTTCAAACACATCTAACTAAACTTTTTTCAAATAAATAAATCTCCTCTCCTGTGGTTACGAAAAATTCCTTTTTTTAAAAAAAATACTAATATTTGTTTCCCTATAACAAAGAGAGATTTGAATTCTTTTATTATCATTGTAATTCTGATAGCAGAGACATCAGTATTTTAAAATTTCAAATATATTCTCCAAAATGTAATATAATTCTGTCTATCATTAAATATATTCTACATAAACGTCATCCGAAAATTAAAATGTCACATTTGATTTGTATACCGAATCTTTCAAAATTATTGATTATTTCTATAATACAGTGTGTATCGAAAGTATTGCATACAAATATAAATAGTTTTCCTTATTTCAATGTTTCTTTTACATTTTAAATAGAGGAACTGTATTAACATATATATATATATATATATATATATATATATATATATATATATATATTATTAATATTTTTTTGTTTTATTTACTTACTTTTATTATTTAATTTAAATGTAGATGTTTATTATTTAGAATTTTTATTTAGTTTGGCTAGCTCAGTTTGTTTTTAATATTTGTTTGGTAATTTATTTTAATTTGATTGTTCGGGAGCATGAAATCCTTTTTCTGTTTGAGTCCTGGCTTATTGTATTGTTATAATTGTTTAAATAAAAAGAAAACACATTATTTGAAATAGATTAAATTTTCAATGCAATATTTTATATTTGATAAAAATAATATGCGACGCCAATGGTTATATTGTATCTACTTATTTATTTTAATAATTTCATCAATGCGCATGCGTGAAAAAACTAGTCATGCGCTTTAACATAAAACGAACAATTCTGATACGTAAGAAGCATCTATTCATATTAAACACAGTTTGTTGACGATGCAAACAATTGAATGGTTCAAACACATAAAAGAATTTATATATAAATCATAGTTATATATGATACAAATTGCTGTGGAAAGAAAATTGTTATATACATAGATAGAAAAATAGAAATTATATACAGATGGAAATAGTTATTACATTATGAAATCTCAATCACCAGATTTATGCAATTACAAAATGGCGTAAGTACATATTTTAATTTATTTGAAATTCGGCCTTTTATTAATTTTAACGACTTATGCAATGAATTCACTATATAAAGTCTGTTTCTTTCTTTTTTAGATCGATCATATTTGCAAAAGTTTATCAATTTATGAAATTAAGTACTTATTTAAGTATTTTGAGTTTTTACTCTGATTATTGGCCAATAATGATTTAAAAACACTGACCTGTTGCTCTTGAATTGGGATGAAAGTCTCTGGATCCCAGGAACACTCCTCTGAAGCTCCAAAAAACCAAAATTGATGAAAATTGTGTAAATTCTTGCCGAAAAACTTGATACAATTGACTGTGAGTATTACTAAGATTATATTTAATAGTACTTTATAGGTTTAAATGTGTTAAACCGGGAATTTCTTGAAATTTCAGGAACACTATCACACACACTCCTCGCTTCTTGACACCAGCTTCCCTTCTTTTTTAAGCGTCCCCTCGATTCTCTACTTTTTTCAACAAACAGTCTTTTGTTCTTTTTCAGGTCACTATTTCAAAGTTTATTTGTTGATTTGTTCTGTCATATTTTATAACCAATATATATATTCTATTCAATATTTGTATTTGTTTTTATTCTTAAATTAATGATTATAATGAATTCACTATAATATTTGTTTTCATTCCAGATGAACAGCTGATTATGTTATGGAAAATAATCTTCGTCTTAGCCAACTTTATTTACATCATTACATTGGTTAGGCAATCTCTATATTTTATGTTATTATTGAGGTAATTTCTTTTTCTATTATATTGTTATAGACAATTATCCAATATATCTTTACTTGATATGTTGTTTAAATTAATTAAAGTGTTTCCTTTTTACTTGTTTTCTTAAATTATATTATTTTCATATATTTTCATACTAGCAACATATTTTTATAGAACTAATTCTCTTACTATCTATGATATCTGGTTCACTATATATATATATATATATATATATATATATATATATATATTCATTTTTCTGGGGCATCAGGTTAATTCTAAAATCTGTATCAATTTATATTTTTTTTATTTGACGTTTCGCTCTCTAATTTGGAGCATTTTTTAAAATTTTATACATTGATGTTAAACCATAAATTGGAATCGTTTTCAATTTATGGTTTAACATCTATGTATAAAATTTTCTGCACGCGACGCAGTGTTATAAGACCTTACAGATTAGACGGATTCAGACGTCATTTTAATTATTATTTTCTATCTTATAAACCCATCCAAAACACCTATGACATAGTTGTAGTTAATATTTAAAAATATTCAGTGTGTATAACTAATTACTCCCATTATTTTTCGAACCTCAATTTGTTTAACCTTGTAAATGTCATCTGTTTTTAATAGATTAGGCTATTTTTCTTCTCGAAACCTTGACTCAAAACATCAAATTGCAAGAGGTTATAGACACAGGACACGCGTGAGACACCATTGGAGCTTCTGGAGTTTGTAATTTGTTGAATTTTTTTGTTAATGAGTGATATCATGAACCAGCTTCCGCTGATCGACCATCTAAAAGGGTACGAGAACTATGGTACGTGGAAATTCGCGGTACAGATTTATTTAGAACACGAAGAGCTTTGGGACGCAGTAAAAGGCTTTTTCATGTTTTTTTCAATTATTTGTCTAAAAATAAGGTGATGGTATAAAAAATCTTGTGTGCAATTCGAGCAGAAAGTGCGTTGCCGCTTTCGGCAACTCTCTGCTTCAAGCGGCAAAGTATCACTTTCCGCTCTTAATACACAAATAGCTATTGTTGTCTTTGAAAGTAATCGATAAGTTTTCCCGTATTTCTCAATTGTTTTGCGACATTTTATTTCCAATTAGAAGGATTTCTCGAGCGTTTTGTAGTTTTTTTCTTACGGTCATTAATTTCAGCGTCGGCAGAAGGGGAGACAGGCTCAGACGATGAACCATTATTACCCGCACCGTTATCTAGCCTGAAAGTGGGATCAGAGTCAATGAGATCTACATCACTTTCATCAATGTTAATTGGTGATATTCGATAGTTGAGCGTCTTCGTAGGACTCGATGAAACGATGAAACGATGAAACCGGAGTGGTGGCATGTTCCTTACTGGTACTTGGCTTAGGAATCAATGAAGAAGGAGTGGAATTTAGATTACTTGTACTTGGTTTGGGACTTGTTGACATAGGGGGTATTTTGTTTATTAGGACGCAACGAGTTTGATGTACGGGACGACTAGGTTGAAGACGAGGAGCCAGAAGACGAGGAGCTTGAAGATGATGAGCTTGAAGACTTCGATGAACTTCTGGAGCTAGATTTTCTAGCAAGCGTTTTGCCTTCAGAGGTCGATTACTTTTCGGATTTTTTTTCTACTTCCAGTTCTTCTTAATTACTTATCGCTTTCTAGAAATAAACTAGCATGGTTTGAACAGAAGGTATAAATAAACAAATAATACATAGGACAATCAGCTAGATATAGGTTCAGAATTAGATCAGTGCATGCTCATTATTATTATTTGCTAGTGACCTGTCCCGGCTACGCCTGGATAAAATTAATTATGCGTGTTCAATGGGTTAACATTTTTAACTTATCAATAATCCTTGAAAAATTACCTATTCGATGGTAAGATCGGCACCAAAATACATGAAAGTTAAAATTTAAAAAATATATTTACCTCTTGTTCAACAGTTTTGGGACAAATTAGGGCTAATTGAATCATTTTCCTTGCCACTAAGAGATTTTTTCTGAAAATAAAACGTCAATGTGAAAACTCAATGTAAATAATATACAGTTCATAGGTAATAACAGAACACAAATCATCGGATAAAGTAGGTATAAATTGATGTATATTTACTTTTAGTTCACCAATATCTGACCTCTTTCTATTCTTCACTTCAGTATTCCCATCCTCTCTCTCTTCAGCATTGATCGTTGATGAATCATTCTCTTTGTTATTAACACTTTTCTAAAATAAAAATAAAAACAGTTATATTGTAGCCACCTACTTGTTTCATGATGAAATGCTCAGAATACATTATTACAAAAGTCACACTAGGTTTTCACAATAAATAAAATTAATGTGTTACCTTTTCTTCTCCTTTATCTTTTAACATCTTCATGATCAGGTCCGCCCTTCTTTTCGTTATTATTATTATTTTGTGATCGTCACTAAAAATCATAAAATGACTTATCAATAAATTGACTTACCAGTTGTAAACACAGGAAATTCAATTAAAGACTCACACAAGATTAAGTTAAAACTAAGTACCATTTATTATCAAAGTAAAAGCGCATCACATAATAGGACCCATAACACCAGCTATTAGATATTCATGAATTACCTAATAGATTTTCGGACACGCATAATAAAAATAATTTAATCATGAACAGACTCAAATGCGAAAAAAGTCATTTCAATATTAACAGCTACGTCACTTATCTTACCTTAGTTTTAGTCCTAAAGTGATCTAATCCGTAATGGGTCGCAAGTGAATTAACGCGACACACGTCCACTTGTCAGCTCTCCCGGCGGATAACTGGTCGCGTCCAGGCTAGGGACACTGCAGACAGTGCCATCTATAGAGCCCGTCGAGTAACTAAAATCGTTAAATAATTCCAAAAAATTAACGAAAACTGTAACGTCGTTAGTAACCAAATTTTATTGATTTTTATAACTGCGTATGCGCGATATCATATTGCTCGTCCCCATCCCCACATGTTATATGTTATACTGTTATCATTTCTTAGTTCAAGTGTAGAGGTTATTTTAAGGTTACAGTATTTTGGTGTATTTTTTGATTGCTATAGTGTAATATTTATCTGTTGTTTTGTTGCTTTATTGTTATTAATTGAAAAGACAATGTCAAAGTGTACTCTGAAGGAGTAATAAGTAGTGTACTCGGTAAGTTTTATTAAAAAAATTTGAGCATTTTTTCTTTCACAATTAACAACCATTATCTTCATTTTTATAAAAGACAGAGAATTTTTACTAATTTAATCCACAACTTTAGAGATCATGGTTGTTTTTTACATTAGCTAAACTGAAAATTGCTGCATTAATAAAGTAAATATTTCTTTTTACAGTTTTGTTCCTCCAACCCAGAAAGATAAAATTAATATGGCTGAAAAGCAGTGGTAATAATTCATTAAATTTGTCGACGAAGAAACGATGGAGGATACGATCCCTTCATTTTCAAAAACAGTGTTTCTTTAGATTTGAGAAAGACGAAGAGAGGTTATTAAGACAGTTTGATTTGCCTTCCCATATGAGTGGAAATCAACAAAAATTGATGGTAAGTTTTATTGTATTCAATATAGCATGCTATAATTTTGGACATTTTAAAATGTAAATTGAGTGAACGAAAATACGAGTACTGAGTGTGTAATTTTACTAAAATTCCAGCTAAGCGCTTTCATCCATTAGACCATTCTGAAAGCTCTTGTCAAGAAAAAAATATACATAAAGTGTCAAAAAACATCAAACCCTGTAACTGCTACATACAATGAAATAAAATGTTTGATGTTACATCATTATTTAACTAAAATTTGTTAAAATTACTCTATAAAGAGTGTGTACAGTTGTAATTCACATAACGAAACGTCTAATTTGATTACCAACTAAATGATATGTGTGCACACCCTCTTTATTATAAGGTAATTTTACCAAATTTTACTTAAATAAAGATGTAACGTCAAACATTTTATTTCATTGTACCTGTTGTAAGTTTTTCTCTTGTCGACAGCTTTGAGAATGACCTAATGGCAGAAAGCGCTTAGCTGGAATTTTAATCAAATGACATACTCAGTACTCGTCTTTTCATTCAGTCAATTTATATCTAGTGTGTACACCATACTCAGACAATTCCATTTTAAAATGTATCCATTGAAAACATAATAATCTGGGTTTCATTTTATGTTATAGGTACATTCCCTCTACCAGCTATGGGATGGAAGGTATTGATCCCTTGCCGATTTTCATATATAGCCCATGGTGTGACAATTTATGGGAAATGAAAGTGAGTATTAACTTTTGTTGAGGCATTACGTCTAAGTATTTGGTCTAGCGGTAACCAAAAATCCAAAATATCCAATAAAGACAAAAAATAAAAAATAATTAAAAATCAAGAATTCCTAAAATAATCGAAAGCTTCAAAAAAGGGAATCAAAAAAACCAAACAAATGTATACATTGAAACATTTTTTGATATTTTTTTGGCTTAGTGAAAAAACATGTGTAAACTTATTATTTCGATGCATTTTGTTTTCTTTTGTTGACATAAATTTTCAAACATATTTGTGTGTTTACTTATTTATTGTTGTTATTTTGTGTGTTTACTTGTAGAAACTCAACCAGAAACGAGAAAGGACTCCATGAGACGGTGGGATTTTTGAGATCCCTTAGGAAACATTTTAACAATCATAGACTGCCAGGAGCTGCAGAGTAACTTAAACTGCCTTATGCAATGGTTTCATAAGAACGGGATGCTTTTGAATGTAGAAATATACAAATATGCAATATACTAGGTTTAAGCTTGTGTTATAAACCTATTTAATACTTCCAGTAAAGAAATAAAAATGTGTTTTAAGTGGAAATGAAATGTTAGATATATTATTTTAAATGTTGTACAGTCACAAGTGATGTTTAGTACTCTTATATGTAATTACTTGGCACCTTGTATTTACAGAGCTGGGCAGTATTTAAAAACTTTTCCTTTAAACGTATTTTAATTACTTTTGTTCTAACATTCACAGTAATTATACTCACATGTTTTCTTTCACAGAAAGTTGTCAAAAATAGTAGTTAACAACTTATTGCTAACACTTTTTTTGATTAGGTAAGTAGCAGTTATACTCCTGCAGTTTGTCCAGCTCTGTGTGTTTATACGAGTGTAATAATAAATTAATAAAAACTTATCATATATAATTTTCTACTTTTATCTTGATTTAACATCATTTGAAAATCTAATGATACTCCAATCTAGAATGTATGTGACTCAAAATATTTTTTAATTATTGCATGGTTTTTACACTATAATTTATTTGTTGTCATTATGTTTGTTAAGAAAAATACTTTGTGAAAGAAATTATTTGTTGTGTATGTTTATACCAAAATAAATAAATTGTTTATATGATTATTGTTTTATTTTTTCCA
Organism: Galeruca laticollis; assembly: GCA_963921935.1. NCBI lineage: Eukaryota > Metazoa > Arthropoda > Insecta > Coleoptera > Chrysomelidae > Galeruca > Galeruca laticollis. The sequence goes on from OY998177.1 coordinate 232,760,992, forward strand.
ATTTAATTAACCATTTATGGTCCATCATTTAATTTAACTCAACATTCAATCATTATTTAGTTAATGGAGTTAAATTGAATGAAATGTCAAATGATGGACTATGAATGGCTATTTTGAAATAAAATAATTAAAATACAGTATATTTGAATATACCGCCAATCCGTCAAAACCTAAAATTACAGAAATCTGTCCAACATCACTCAGTTGTTTGCTCGACGGGCTCTTTAGATGGCGCCACAATCAGTGTCTAATCTATCTGTGGGTTATCTGTGGGTTATCTGTGGTGGCAGCCCCAAATCAACCACCTCATAAATAGATCTCACAACACTAAAATGTTAAACTATAATGTGGAGCGCCGCGTACAATTAGGAATGAAACTAATTATTAGTGGCAAATTTAAAATGTAGGATTTGGCGGTTAATTTAAATTCTCTTAAGCAATTAAGGTGGGTGATATGTGAAGCAATTATTTCAGTATTTCAATTCGGCTATATTCTGGTTGCACTGTAGCTAGAAAATAACGTCGATTGAAATACTGTATACTTTCTGTTTACTCATAGTCTCCGTAAGATTAGTTTCTTCCAATTATTATCAAATTATAGGACCCAAAAGTAAGTATAATTTAGGAAAATTTATACTGTCACCTATAAGATGATACTTGTAGCTACAAGGGAAGATAATATGGTCAGCAAAAACACTTCCATGGAAATCTCTTCCCATAAAAATAAAATAAAAATCATTTATTTACCGTAAAAGCACGTCCATAATATAATAAATGCCACTTATCAGGCTAGTGAAAAACATTACATCATTAGATAATAAGAAAAACTTATGATATACAAAAAAAACAAAGGATATACAATAATAATTTATTTATTCACGAGCAAGCCCTTTAAAATTATATAAAATACAGAAGTGAGCAAAATATATAATGTAGACATATCTAAACATATATACACTACAATGAATACAGTTATTAAAACAAGATACACAAAAATCATGGGTTGACAAAATATAAATTACTGAACATTCAAATCACGAATAAAGCGTTTAAATTTAGTAATTGAGGCATCAAAAAGTGAAAAGTCTTACAGTAAGTTTGCGAGTCTTATAGATTTGTGTAGTATGCAATTATATTTGTGAAAAGGTATGTGAAGTGTTCGATTCTGCCTAGTGGTCTGCGATGGAACAAGTAAACTAATTTTATTTAGAAGTTGAGGACAGTTATATGTACACTTCGCGTCATATAAAACTGGTACATTTTTTTTCCAATGTAAACCTAACTAATTGAAATGACAATGAGTACCATGTGTCAAATTTGTCAAGGCGCATTATTCACGATACCAGCCCATTTTTGAATAATTATTTTCAATGCAGTTGTTAATGAAGCAATGCATGTCTTGCCGTATTTTAGGGATTTTCGTATAAATAATCAGTCAAAGCTTTGTCTAGCTCTATTCTAGTTAAAACTGGTCTTCCATCTCCTATATTTCTAACAACAATTTGATCCTTGTTCCACCTGTTTCTAAGTGAGTCATCTAATAAACCTCATATTTTAAAAAATATTCGAACCAGTAACAATGTAACATTTTTTATTTATTTAAATATTACACTATTTCTAAATTTAAGCCAGTTACTCTTTTTGTAAAAATGTTGTAATAAATTTGTATTTTTTTCATTCTATTGCTTTACAAAATTCACTTTTATCATTACATCTACTAATATTTTTGTTCAGCTAGCATCACTGTCCTAGAAATTATATCATAACAACTAGTTCAGCACTGACACTTTTAAAAACACTATTTTCGATTATAGTAGTTGTACCAGTTTTATATTACGCACAGTGTACCATTTATGATAATAAAAACTAATGTTAGATATTTCTCTTTCCTGCGGTTCTCAAGAGAGGAGATTCGAAGCTGCTGCAGCCACACAGCATAGTCATTATACACATGTAGCTTAAATGTAATATAGCGTATAAAGTTGTTCTGAACATGTTCGAGTTTTCTAATGTTAACTAAGTAAGGTGGAGACCATACGGAACAGCAATCAAGGTGAGACCTAACTTAAGAAAAATATAAAAGTTTAATATAAAATCACGAATATTTCTCTTAACGAAACCCAACATTTTCAAGGACTCATGCACCACAGTAGTGATGTGCTGGTTAAAGGTAAGTGCATGGTCAAGAACCACTTCTAAATCTCTTATCTTGTTGATTGTATCAAACAGTTGACCTTTTGTGTTATAAGTGAAAGTTATTAAGTGTTGGGAACGACAAAAGCAAATCACGTAACACTTTAATAACTCTGCTTGTTTGGAGCATTTTCCAGCATCAAAAAGTCTTTTTCTAATTGAATGTGTGCGGTTTCTCTCTATACTATATTTTTTGTAAAAATATTGCATTGCCCTATATAATTTACGTTTGGGTGTTACAGTTTATTTTGGTACAATATTATTAAAAATTTTGTATGGATTTGTCCCATCAGGTTCTGTAAAATAAAAATAAAATTTATGCAATTATAATAAACTACTAAACTAATTAATTCAAACTACTAAATGTTACAGATGATTTGGTAAAATGTTTAAAACCGTTTATGGACTCCTCAACAATTTAAAATATATTTTACCATTTATATGTACTGTCCCAACACCATCAGAATTATGTAGGGAAGATTTCTGGATGTCTTCGATATGTGAAGATATTTCAGGGTCTCTATAAGGTTCCATAGAACATAGAGGTTGATGGCAAGTTATAAATTTGAAATATATTTATGTTGTATGTAAAAACAAAAAGTAAATAAAAATACTTATATAGTTATAGAATGGGTAGTCAGAATAGAAAGAGCATAATGAAATCACATATTAATCATTATCATTTATAAACATTTCTATTTAAAGTTTTCAGAACATCTAAGATTGCAAATAAAATAACTCACCTCCTAAATTTAATGTTGGTACTGAATTTGAATGCAGTCTATTTGACATGCTTGAAATAAATTTTTCTTCGAAATGTAGGTGGCAGACTCTTTTTGAAGCATACATTATTGCAGGATCCATATTTATTAAGGTGGTATTGTTGATTGCATCTACCCACTTTCTAAATCGGATTAAATCTGTTTTTGGATTTGGAAGCCTATGTCTAATATCAGATGAATGTCTATTTTCGCCACAATCATTGATTAAAGTCATATTAGAAAAACTTATCAACAAATTAATACAACTTAATAAAAATATAACTACCGAAGAACAAATTAAACTGAATAAACTTTAATTATTTATCAATTCAAAATGAACACTACTAAAATACAAAACTGCACCACTAGGATCTTCGTGACGATTCCTTTAACCTTCAATTCGCAAAACTTTCGATCAATTACGTGAAACGTCAAATTTGCGACCTCTACAATTAGGAATGGAACTAAAATTTTAATTTGGCCTTGACCATTCAAGTGAAACCACCGTGGTCCCGTCACTTTTACAATAGCGGGGTCGCGGGGAGCGCGAAAATGAAAGAGACAGCAATATAGCTTGCGGCGTTGCGTAGCGAAAAAAAGGCAGTTTTTGAATTTGTAGGCAATAATGCGTTGACTTTTAGGCCTATTTTTGAGAGGAATTTCTTCTTCTTCTTCTTCTTCCTCTTTAGAAGGCGAAATCGCCTGTTTAGTTCCGGTTTCCTCCTCGTCTAAGCAACTCTTGCGAGGTTGACTGCCAACTATCTCGCCAACGTTTAGGTGGACGTCCAGTTGGTCTTGTGCCATGGGGTACATTGTTGCGGATTATTATGGCCATTCTGTCGGGGCTCATTCTATTGGCATGCTGGTTCCATTTTCTTCTTCTCTGCCGTATCCATCTGACAACGTCGTTTGTTTGGCACTGTTCTCTTATGTCTACATTTCTTTGTCTGTCCCTCAATGTGTATCCAGTTATCATTCTTAAGGTCTTCATTTCAGTAGTTCGTAGGATTCTCTTTGTTACCGATGTTTCAGCTCTGGTTTCCGCACCATATGTCATCACTGGTCGTATGCAGGTTTTGTATATTCTCGATTTACATTCAATGCTCAAATGTTTGTTTTTCCATATGGGATATTTAAGGTGTCCTTACTTCTTCTTTCAGGAATCCTGAGCTTGTAATTTTGCATCCGAGGTATTCGTATGACATTATCTGATCAATAGTTTTGTTCTTTATTACCAATTTGCACCATAGAGGCTCCTTTGTGATCGTCATGCATTTGGTCTTATTTGTAGAAATTTGCATGTTAAGTTTTTCTGCCTGTCTGTTAAAAGCTTGTAGCATTCTTTGGAGGTCGTCTTCTGACTCTGCAATAAGTACTGCGTCATCGGCATAGCATAGTATGCTTACTTTATGTATTCCCATTCGATATCCTAATCCAGTATTCTTGACGGTTTTTATTAATTGATCCATGATTGTGTTGAATAACAGAGGGCTGAGACTGTCGCCTTGGCGAATACCAGTTGTAGTTCGGAGGTGCTGCGTTAAGGTAGAGTTTGTTCTTATTTGGGTTGTTGTGTTTGTGTTTAAGTCCTTGATAAGTTCTGTGAGTTCTTTCGAGACATTACTGCTTTCCAAGATGGTGATGATGTCTTTTAGTTGGACTCTATCAAAGGCCTTTGTTAAATCTATAAAGCATGGATAGGCTGGAGAGTTATATTCTAAAGCTTTTTCAACTAGTTGCCTGAGTATGAATAATGCATCGGTAGTGGAGCGGTTTCTTCGGAATCATTGCTGTTACTCGCTTATTGGCACTGTTGAGGAGATTTTGTCCGCAATGATCTTTGTCAGAAGTTTTAGCGAGGTGCTCAGTAGTGTTATTCCTCGATAGTTAGCTGTTTTATCTCCCTTTTTAAAAATGGGTATTGTTATACTTTGTTTCCATTCTTCTGGTATTTTCTTAAATTGTAATATAATGTTAAACAGTTTTGTGTACTCCTCTATGATAGTCGTGCCTGCGTTGTTTTTTATTAGCTCGTTTGGTATTTTATCTTGATTGAGAGCTTTTCTGTTTCTAAGTTTTCTTATTGTCTCTTCTACTTGCTCGTAAGTGACTTGCGCGTGATCTTCTATATTATCTCTCTGGCCTGTCTCTTGTGCTTCCATTGGTTTAACTGTTTCGGCGTACAGGTCTCTGAAATATTTTTCCCACGTATCTTCTGCAATTGTTCTTAATTGTAATGTTCCCTTTGTTTCTCGTTTAAGACCCCTCAACATCTTCCAAATACGTTTTTGTGCTCCGTACATATCCGCCTCCATTTCGTTGCTAAATCGCTGCCAATATTCCTCTTTTATTTCTCGTACTCTATTATTAGTCCTGTTCCTTATTTCGGTATAGATGATTCGGTTCTCCGGTGTTGGAGTTTTCTTGTATTGTAAATATTTTTTCTTCTTTTCCCTTGTAATATTCTTGACTTCTAATGTAAACCAAGGTTTAATGTTCGGTCTGCTGTTGTGTGACACTGTACGTGTTCCTAGGGCTTCCTTAGCACCTTTGCAGATGTTTTCTTTCAGTTTGTTCCAGGCTGTGTTAGGGGTATTAGACTGTGCTATGGGGTTAAGAGTGACGTGTATTTGGCATCTGTTTGAATAAAGTTGTTTAGTGCTTTCATGATTGAGGGATTCTATATTGAATTTTTCAGTTTTTACCGATGGTCTTTTTTTGGATAGCGGTGCACCTATTCGTATCTTTCCTAGCACAAGTTTGTGGTCTGTTCCGATGTTGGCTGAAGAAAGGACTCATGTCTATTATTGAGGTAAGGTTGAGGTAAGAAACTTCGATTGCTGATGATATAATCGATTGTTGATTTATTGTTTCTATTATCATAGAAGGTGTATTTGTGTTGTTCTTTATGGGGGAAATATGTGTTTAGCCATTTCTATTGGTTATAATCTCGTTATATTTTTGTTTTATTCCATCCACGACCTCGTTTCCAGTTCTTGCGTTTGAATCCCCTAACAAGATTATCTTTTATTGTCTTGGTATTTTGTCTATCGCTGACTGTAGTCTTTCGTAGAAGTCCATTGACATTTCTTCAGGTTTATTAATGTCGGGTGCGTACACTGATATGATGTGAATGGTTTGGTCAAACGTAATCTTTACTCTCAGGATTCTGTCGCACACGTATTCTATGCATTCTATATTCTGTTCATATTTATCATTTATAGCTACTCCAACGCCTGATGTTGCTCTTTGGTCTTTTGGCACGCCTGAGTATATTAAGATGTAGTTATTTAGTTTTGTCGTTCTTTTACCTTTCTTTTTTGTTTCGGAAAGTGCACATATGAGTGGAATTTCGATCTCCGTTAATTTTGTATTATGTCGCTTTCATTCTCAGCATGCGATATAAGCATTAAGTTTACAGTATTTACTTTATTTTTTACCTCAATAACATTTTAGTCTCATTATACTGTACTTTTTCCATTTTCGATTATAGAGACATGTTAATGTCACATTTCTCATAAAAGAATCCATTATGTATGTAATAAAACAATGCGTTCATTTAGATTTCTAATGGTTTTCAAAACCATTCAATCGAAAACAGTTGGCTATCTAACATGTATTTCAAAAATTCCTCCCCGCAAAGTGACTTGTATTTTCTGAAATTTGTTTTGAAGATTGTGAATTTATGTAGTGATTACCGCCTTTGTCCAAAAACAAAATGTTCAGCAACATTTTATTTGATTTTAACAGTGTTATTCTATGCTTTTTGTCATTACACAATGTGTTATATCTATATGAGAGACGGATCTATGGTCTCTAGTATAAGCATCTATTTCCTGTTATACTGTGTCTTTCATATCAACTTGGTTTTTGGTATATTATACAAAAAAAAACAATTCAACTTACTACATAAAAACATCTCAAAATTGAGTAAATTGGAGACGCACATGAATAATAGTACGTGTCATATTTTGAAAATAATTTTTATAATCATCATGAAATTGACTTCACATACTATATATATATTCTATGGTACAGATGGAGAATATTTGTGGACCACCTTGGATAGTTTGGCAATGCTTGAAATGCTTTTCCTAGTTCTCTTTTCGTCAAATTTTTGTGATATAATTAGCATGCGATACTACTCTTTAAACGAGTATATCAAAAGAATAAGTTCGAATAATGTTTCTAATGAGCAGTTATGGAAAAATATTAAAAGATATATGGTTCTGTTACATAAAATATCAACCAATTTCAACAATTTGACTGGAACCTTTCATCTTCTCCTATTAACTTATACATTTATCCTGTGTTGTAATGATTTGGAGATCTTTTTATTTTGGGAAAATACTACTTTACATTTAGTATGTGTAACGGTGTCTATGGACATTACGAATGTGGTGAGTATTTGTTTATTTATAGTAATAAGCAGGTCCACTTTTAGAGAATAAATATGTGAATTTATTCTCTAATATATATATATATATATATATATATATATATATATATATATATATACATTGGTTGAAAACGTTCGTCGTGGGTATTGAAACATTTAGAAACTGTGAATACACATTACCTAGATTCTTACATTTGAAACAGTTTTGATTATCTTGAAATAAAAAATACGGAAATTGAGAATATTGTATTATATTCTATTTATTTTCGCTGACAGCGTAGAGAGAATATAAGAACTCATGAATAAAATTACAGAGTGCAGCCAACTTCACAGACTAGATATTAGTATCAGTAAAACAAAATTTATGGTCATAAGCAAAGAAAGGATACACAACTGCCAACTTAGGTAGTCAAAAACCAGTAGAACGAGTGAGCAGCCTTAACTACCTAGGAACTAATGTCAACGAACAATAGGATCACTCTCAAGAAATTCGAATTGAAAAAGCGAAAAGCTAACCTTTGAAAAAATTAGAAACATGTTTACAAGCCATCACATAGCATCAAAGACCAAGATAAGACTCCTTTGCTGTTATGTGGTCTCTGTTCTTTTTTACGGTGTAGAAGCATGGACACTGACTAAGGCAACAATGAAAAAATTGAAGGCGTTTGAAATGTAGCTGTATCGTTGAATATTAAAAATATCTTAGACAATGCAGCTGTGTCCATTTGAAAACAAGATTATTCAATATATTACCCCCACAAGTCGAATTTAGTATAAACTCTTTAAGTATATAAAAAAAGTAAAAGCATTCTTACTTAATGTTGATCCACAATATAATAGAAATTTAATAGACCCCAAGTAACATTTATAATAGTAATTACTTGTGCCCTAATTATATTACAAAAAAGTAGGGGAAAAGTATTTATCATTATTAATGTTATTTAATTTTTTAATACATAAATATTTTAATTTTTGTTGTTGTTATTGTCGTTTTATGATTTATGAAAAATAGGGTCAAATCATAGACTAGTAACAGCAAAGCTACGGGATTATATGACAAAGACAGTTGAGGAAAACGAATATAGTAAAATTGCAATACAAAAGCTAAAAGACAGCGAACTTAGAAATAAATAACAAAAAGAAACAGATGAGGAGGTTACAAGACTAGTCAAGCACAGAGGAGGTTGGACACTAGAGGAAAGATGGAAAAAAATTAGGGTACTACTAGAAAAGGAAGAGAAAATATGCGGGAAGAGAAAATACAACGGAAAATTAAAGAGAACACAATGATGGAACGAGGACATAAAAGAATTAGTAAAGAATAATAAACATGCATGGAAAACATATACCCAGACTGCAGATCAAAGAGACAAAAATGAAATCAACTGTCTCGACCCTTACTTTGTGGAATCTATTCATTTTAGTGTTTTAAATGAAACTTACTGTTTCTAGTTAACTCCACAGTATATTGAAAAATGTTAAAAATTCTAAAAAATTGACAATTGTTTCGATATTATCTCGAAATCACGTCGTCAGAATTCTTACGTGCAGTGTATAAGCATAGAAAATCACTTTATGAAATGTTTTTCAATCTAAAGCTAGATTTGAGTCATATTCGAATATTTAGATATCCTGCAATGACCCATATTCCAAAGGAAAAGGAAAGAAAGTGGGATAAAAGTCTGTGAAATTAATTTTAATTGGTTTTTCAGAAACCACGAATTGTTACAGGCTATACGATTCAAAACTGGTCACATTTTCACAACTAGAGATGTGCATATTATCGATAATGAAACTAACGGGCTGACATCAATTTTTATGTAGCATCATAAGAAGCCAGGAGACAATGATAGATATTTTGAACAGTAATGAAAGTGATCTTAGTTAAGTGTACGTCAGAAAATGTTGGGAAATCAGAAAGAAAAAGAAAACCGAAAATATCTGAAGGTTTTCTTAGTTATTTGGCTGTAGTTAAAAATTATCCCGAAGGGTTTCCAGTTTCAGTAGAAGACGTAGGATCTGTGAGGGAAGCTCTTTTAAGCCCAGACTGCCAGAACTGTGAGACTTACTAATGCTGTTTAGATAAGTCGAAATGTTGATATTTATATTAACAAATTGGCAATACTGTGCACTTTATACATTCTAGCAGCCTCTTATCTGTCAGTTAAAAAATGTCAGTATTTAGCGAGTTATCAAATCTAGCTAACGTGAGTTTTATTTTCACCCTTTAATGTTAATCATTCATGATGCTTACTGAAACAAGCGGCATAAAACTTTCCGACCCGCTCTTTCGACTTAAACTACTCTCACCATCATCCGAGCGTCATATTTGTTGATCAACAACCCTATCGGACGATTGAATTTAACTGTATCTAAAGAAAATGTCTTTTCAGTGATCCAAATTATTTGCTTTTTAGATATTCAGCATCATCGTGATAATGTCGTGCGACAAAGTGGAGAAAAGTGCTGGAGAATTATTGGAAACCTGTATTTTCTTACAAGTGACTACTGGAGACGAAAACGCAGATGTTTTAACAACTTTAGCTAAAAATCTGCAACCCAAATTTACAGCCGCTGGCTTCTTTGACATCAACCAACCATTGCTACTTGCATTTCTTTCCACGCTGTCAAATTATCTAATAATCATTTTACAATTCAAGATAGCAACACTATCAGTTGACAATATGATTGTTTGAGACACTTTGATTGAGTTATATTTGAGCACGTTTCCAAATAAATGTTTCAGATCCAGAAACCATTCTAGCTTATGCGAACTGCATGACTGCTAGGTAAACGGGGAGATACAGTTAGAGCAGTGGCTATTCCTTAGTACAAACAATGGGTTTTTATCACTCATAGAGTAGTGTGACCTTTTTGCGATTAGAATGAGATGATTTTACAAGCGGAAGTCAATATTTATAAAATTAATATATATTGGTAGAGAGTCGTATTTTAATGGAAATTGACGAGGGACTTTTTTATGATTGTGTGCATCTTTCAGAACAACAATGAGGATGCATCGCAGAATAACTGGAAAACGCTCTTGGATAGGGAAAGAAGCGAAAATGTCAGAAGACTTTGCAAAGCAGAAAACGTTAATGAATGAGTGATATAGTCCAGTAACCTTGTCATGATTATAGGGGATATAAGTTTTGTTTTTATTTGTCTAGTATAGGATGTGGCAACGAAATATTTTAATTCTTATGTTAATACAGTTAGAATGGGAAATATTTTTGAGTTCTCATTTAATAGTTCAAATTTCGTATTTTAGTACTTAGATATTGTTTACGCTTATTCAGTTATCCTGAAGCGGTTTAGCAACAACGCTTTATCGTTTTTTGTTCGAATATTATTAAAAATGCTTTAAGTAGTACTAATTAGTACAATCGATGTACGAACGTAGAAATTCAATTAATAATTCACCTACCATCGAGGAGATTTTGATTTAAGTTCGCGACATTACCTTGGGGTTAAATGTGACAAGTTTAAAGCTCTGTCGCCTTTAAAACGGTACAAGGTAATAACTGGTGTTTTAATTTCCACGGGGTGAGAAGTTGTCCTATGAAAAGGACTTGCGGGGTTTGTACTAAAAAACAGCATGTTTTATTACATACAGGTAAATCAGAGTCAGGTCGTGGTTTAAATGAAGAGGCGGCATTCCCAGCGGTTTTGCAAGGGACTGTTTTCCTCTAAATAATGATGAAATTTTAAATACTCACTTATGTTCCAAAGGTAATTATCTAAATAATGTTAATAATTATACGACTTCACTTTCGACTGTGGTAGTTAAGGTAGAGCGCCGCTAAAATAGCACTATACGGTTGAATTTGGATTCGGGCAGCCAAGCAAATTTATTAATACTCGAGTGTTGTAAAAGGTTAGGATTGAAAATTTCAAAATATTGTTCTTCTATTCAAGGTCTTGGCAACAACTGTCAAGCGGTTAACAATTGCATCGCGTTTCAATTAGGAAAACAAATTTACTAACTAATAACTGGTGTTTTAATTGCTTATCTTCGTGCCACGGGGTGAGAAGTTGTCCTATGGAAAGGACTTGCGGTGTTTGTACTAAAAAACAGCATGTTTTATTACATACAGGTAAATCAGAGTCGGGTCGTGGTTTAAATGAAGAGGTGGCATTCCCAGCGATTTTGCAAGGGACGGTTTTGCCTCTAAATAATGATGAAATTTTAGATACTCACTTATGTTCCAAAGGTAATTATCTAAATAATGTTAATAATTATACGACTTTACATTAGACTGTGGTGGTTAAGGTAGAGCGCCTCTAAAAATAGCACTATTCGGTTGAATTTGGATTCGGGCAGCCAAGCAAATTTATTAATACTCGAGTGTTGTAAAAGGTTATGATTGAAAATTTCAAAATATTGTTCTTCTATTCAAGGTCTTGGCAACAACTCTCAAGCGGTTAACAATTGCATCGCGTTTTAATTAGGAAAACAAATTGACTATTAATGCAATTTTAGTTGAAGAAAGTACTGATAGGCTACCCAAGTTTGAAGTAGATTCCAATGTTTTACACGACTTTCAAGGGCTTCCACTAGCTGATGAACGTTTTGACCAACCAGGAACGGTGGATGATATTTTAGGGCAGAGTTGTTTGCTACGATTTTACACTAAACCCGAATAGTGGGAGTTTTGGGTTGACCTGTGGCAATACAAACGGCTACGTTGTAATGGGAAAAATACATATTTTAAATTTACCACCTTTAGTACTTGTTTGGTGCAAGGAGAGCAATCTATTGAACATCTTTTAACCAAGTATTGGGAAGTTTTTCAGAAAAAACATTAACAAAAGTTCACACTTTACGTTTAGATTACAATAAAGTTATGCAGGATTTTTTGGATCATGGGCGTATGCATGTAGTAAACAATAGCTCAGATAGTGGGCGGGCATATTACATTGCGCATCATTCTGTCATAAAACTTAGTACCCATGTACGCATTGTACTTGACGCAAGTGCACCTTCAGATAATGCTCAGTCTCTAAATGATATTTTATACAATTTCCCAAAATTAGAAACGGATATTACTACCTTTTTGCTGAATTTTCGGTTATTCAAAATTGTATCACAGAATCATCCTTTTTATTTAGTCCGATTGTGAAATGAGGGTAATTATATAGAAATGTAGTTTGGAGCACTTTGTGACTTTTAAAAAACAACTTTTACTTTCAAAATATCAACTAATTACGAATACCTTTGGAAATTTTAATAGTACAAATAGATTTTATTAACACAACGTATAACAAAGATCTTACTACAAAAAGTCGTTAAAATATATGGATAAAGTGAATTTATAACTTCCTATTTGCTGATCATGCATCTAGGTCGGCTATCATCTTCCTTCTCGCTTATAGTTACATTTCTCCTCTCTCCTTTGGTTCTGACTTCGTCCTCGAAGTCTTGGGAATATTTTGGAATAACTTGTCCAATATTTGGATTCGGGCCGGTTGCAGTTTAGGTACAAAAAGGAATTTTGAAATTCTTCTTATCTTTTTAATTACAATTATAAACAAAAATGCTAAAACAGATAATGATAAAATAATACAAGCAGCACTAAGACCCCTAGATATTTATGGTAGACTTTCCAATGGTTCAATTGGTTGGATTTGACCGTGAGTTTCTGTGATTTTCAGCTTTTCTAGTTTGAAATTAACTGTCTCGACCCTTACTTCGTGGAATCTGCTCATATTAGTGTTTCAATTGAAACTCACGGTTTCTAGTTAATTCCACAATATAATAAAAGTTATTTAAAATACTAAAAAATTGACAATTGTTTCGATAAATCAATATCATCGTCAGAATGACAGAAGTTACATTTCATTTGATGCCTACCTGATGTTTAGTAGTTATATTTGGCTAGACGAAAAAGTGACCTAACTTGTGATTGACTTAATATATGCTTATATAAAAAAGAAGAAGATGTGATATTACAAATATTGAAGCTTAGATATTATTAGCCCTATGGTGATATCCTGGATATCGTTTTTCCAATTAAGATCAGTATAACTGTGCAATGATATAGAAAACCAGGAAAACTATATCTGCTGATCTTTACAATTATCACTTAAGAAAACAGTAAGGGTCGAGAGAGTTAATTTCATTGAAAAATCTTCGAGAGAAGATTTGACCCGACTGTACCAGAAGTTACTACAAAAACGTTACAAAGCATCACAAAACATTTGGTTTAACCAAGAATGCCTTAGGAAAAAGGTAATACCAAATTATGTGAATATAAAATGTCACACTAAAACACCACAAGCACAAAAAGCTATTAAATGTGCTCAACGAGTTTGGATAAAAGGAGAATGTAAGAAATGGTTCAAAGTTAGAGACTCCTTAGACAACTACATAAAAGTTGTACATTCAGAACTCACATTCCAATTACATCCAGTAGAATTTGACTGTTTGGATGACAAAATTAGAGAAAGTGTCAGCACGATGAAGCATAAGGAATTTAAGAAACAAGAAAAGAAGCTACAGAATCTTGAACACACACAACATAAAACTCAATTTTCAAAACATCATGAAACTGTAAGTACCTATATACCAACACACTTTGCACCACGATTTGAAAACCTTTCAGACACTAATTATACAGATAATGAAATAGAATTTCTAAATAAAGGTTTAAAGTACAGCATACCACCAAAATTTACGAATAATATTAAACAAATCAGAGCTACAGAGTCAGAAATAGCTTTAAAATCTAATTCAAATAATTTTCTTTATGAGAAATTAAAAATTGCCAATTTGATCAAAAATATTGAACCTTCAAAAGTTAAACGTTAAACAAAAAATTACATTACAGTTTTAAATGCAATCAAAAAGAAAGTAGAAGATAATAACCTAACATTTACAAAATCTGATAAGGGAAACACAACTGTCATTTTGACAACTGAAAATTATAATTCAAAAATATATAACTTTATAGAATCTAGCGATGTAAAAGTTCTTAAAGCAGTTTTCTAATAATGTAAGGGATATTGTTAATAATTCAAATTATCATTTAAGTGATTACGAAAAGAGGTCTATCATACATAAGAATCCTCATTGTCCACTATTATATGGAACCGGTAAATTACCAATTTCCAAACGAGATTTGATTATTAAATTTCTTTATTATTTCATTCTCTTTCATTTCTATGGCCGTTATGTGTGTTTTTAATAAGTTTAAATATGAGTCACCGGGATTTCCTGTGATGTATTTTATAGCTGTACCAAAAAAATTAAAAAGTGCCTTCTTTTGTTTCCTTGTTATCTTATGAAGGTCGTCGTTCGCGTAGGTGATTGTACTGAGCGTATAAGAGTGAGAGGAGTCCGTTTTTAATAGTAGTTCCAAAGAAACTACTTGGGTTAATATTTAAAGTTTCGGCTAATAAATCTAGGTCTATGTGTAATATGTGTCGATGATAATGGGAGATTTCTCTAGATTTCCCTAATTCTGCTGCATAATATCCATTATTCCGAATATTCTGGATCTTGAAAGGATATCCCAGGGATAGGGTTATCCTGCAAATAAATTTCGTCATCTTATTTTTGTCAGTTTGTTGTCGAATTCTCTTTACAAATTTTGAGTGAGTGCTAGTGTCATTTTGGTTTTTGGTTTTTCCGACGATTATTGTTTTTTCTTGTTTCTCTGGGCGCTTGTAATTTTGGTCGGTGTTTTTTCTTGGATACGTACAGGGTTTGAGCAAGGTTTATCTCTGGTATACTTTCGGCATTTTTATTTTGTTCATTTAAAAAATTTTCTCTTTTTTCTCTCTGCTTATTATATAAATCTTCTATAAAAGGTTGTAATTCGTCTTTGTGTCTTTGATTATAAAGTTTCGTATATAGGAAGGTCAAAGTCAAAATGTATCTCTTCCGCGTATGGGCCATACAAGATTGAAAAAGGTGAATAATTTGTTGCAGAATGAATAGATTGATTGTAAATTAATACGGCGTGAGTAAAAATATCGTCTATAGGATCGTTTGGGTTTTGTTCATTGAAAGTCTTAATTTTTTCGGAAAGTATGGAATGGAACCTTCCAACTGGAGAATTAGAAAAAGATTTATTTACTGTCGTATAATGAATTTCGATCTTATGCCTTTTCAAGAATTCTTTGATTAGTGAAGAATTGAATTCGGTACCACTGTCGGCTACAATTTTCTTGGGATAATTGTGATGTGCATAATAGTGTCGTAGTTTATTTAATACTGAAATTTATGTTTTGTCGGGTATTTTATAACATTGTCCATAATTTGAAAATTAATCTAATATTGTCAAATACATATTTTTGTTACAATGGAATAGGTCTATATGTAAGATATCGAGAGGTTTTTGACCAACGAGTGGGCCTAATTGTGGAAGTTTATACGAGTGTCTTTCATATTTGTTTTTCAAGCAAATTTCGCATTTATTGATAAAATAAGAGATTGTTGTCTGCATAGAGAGCCAGTAAGATTGATGTCGCAAATTTTTGTAGGTTTCTAATATTCAGTTATGATTTTCAGAATGATATGTCTCAACACATTCTGTTTGTTTTTGTTCGTCTTCAATGTCTTGTAACATTGACGTACAAAAATGAGTTTTAACTGTTGAATCTAAATTTTGTCTAAAGTAATTACAAATATAAGGTCTAAATTCGTGATCTATTTTTATTGCAAACTTTTGATTTGGTCGTAGTATTTCTTTAAAAACATCAACTATTTCGGTTTTTCAATATTGAATTAAATTTACCGTGTTTCTAGGTTTATTAAATATTTTTTTATAAATTAAATCATGATTTTCCGAATCTGTTATGAAAATTATTTGATTTGTTGATAAATTAATAGGCTCTTCGGAGATTAGGATTCCCGTGATTGGATTTTCGGTTGCAGTATGTTGTGTATTATCAGATGATTGATTTTGATCAAAATGTTTCAAGAAATTATCTATGTCAAACATTTCATCGGAATTCTCTTTTCCTAATTCATATTTCACCTTAAATTATATTCCTCTAATTTTAGTCTCCAACGTGTTAATCTAGAAGTGGGATCTTTAATTTTATAAATGTTTACAATAATCTACGATTGCCAAAAATTCCTTTTCTATAGTGGAGTAATTTTGTTCTGCTGAATTTAATGTTCTCGAATAATAGACGATAGGGTGATTGTCTTGTGAAAGTACAGATCCGATAGCTATATTCGAGGCGTCTGTAATAAGTACGAAGGATGATGAAAAATCGAGATATTGATGGATGGGGGCGTTAATTAATAATTGTTTGCATTTTTCGAAACATTCTATATAGTTAGAATTAGTGGGGTCGAATATTGCTCCTTTTCTAGTGCATCTAGAAAATGGGGATGTAACTATAGCGAAGTTTGGTAGAATTCTTCGATAATATCCTATAAGTCCTAAAGATGATTTTATCCCTTTCACTGTGCTCGGCAAAGGAAATTTTTGAATAGCTTCAATCTTACTAGGGTTTGGTTTAATACCATCAACAGTTACTAGTTAGTCTTCTCTGGGACGATCCATACGATAACGGCATATGGAGAGGCGGAGGCCTAATGATAATGTTATCTATTAATTTGTTAACCTGTTTAACGATTTCTTCTTGCATTACCTTAGAGTGTCTGTAACTTCTAATTTAAATCGGGGTTTCGTCTTTTGTTTTAATTTCATGTTTAATAGCGGATATGAATGTCAAATTTGATTTATCGTCAAAAAATACGTCTCTGAATTTTTTGCATATTTTTTTTTCTTCGGCATTCAAATGTTCTGATTTTTTATTTCATATTTTTCTAAGTTATCTACTACTACGCGTTTTATGTTAACAGGTGTCTGTAATGAAATATCATCTAAAAACCATGTCTAACTGTGTGAATAGATTCTGGAATTTTTATATTATCAACAACTGTTTCCGGGAGTAGTATTTCACCATGACTTATTTTATAGCGATATCGAAGAGCCTGATACTAATATACTTCATTATTGTTAATGACAACAATAACACATACCATAATAATTACAAAAATTCCAAACAGATAAATAATGAACCTAAACCTAAATTCATGTTCTATTTCAATATCAAAAACAAAGTGTTCATGGCCTGGTTACATAAGTCGCCGTTCACAGGAAAGGTGTCACAGTCACATGTAGCTTTTATCGAATAAAAAATATGATTCGAGTTCCTCGATAGCCACTGAGGTGTTGAATTGCTTGCATATCCACAAAATTATAAGTGAATGAGTTTATTTGTATTCTGTTAGGTTAATCATAGACAAAATATATCTTTCTCTTGTCTTGTGACACATACGACCATCTCACGTCACAAGATGGCCGCGGAGAAGCGCGCGCGTTTATATCCAAATGTGAATCCAATTTCATGTTTTATTTATTACTGAGTGAAATATTCGTAATTAATTCCCCTAATTGCAAAGAAATGAATGATGTACGACGTATAATAGCATATATTTTTTTCGGAAGATATGCAAGTTGCTCATTGTACAAGCAATAAACCTTTCTTAATTGAAATTAATAGTTTTTTATGCTCTTTTCAATATAAAATTTGGTGCTGTGACGGAGTCGACATACAGTGTACCTGGGAAAATAACAGTTTTTGTTAGTTCCGTCAGATTTCATACCATGTTGGGAGTGTGCCTAATGTGTCGCCCAGGGACTGAGTGAGACAACATATGAGAGGCAAGAGCCAAATCGGAATTAGCAATATTTCAACGGAAGACGACACAAATAGTAAGTAAATGAAAAATATTGATCAAGCGTAAAATTTTCCGAACGAGTCATTCCATTCAATCACGTCAACTCTTTCATTCTTGCCTATCCCTAGCGAATTTGAAGCCAGTTCCGATAAAGAAGAAAAAATAACTGATTGTATTGTTTTGTTGCGTAAATTTCAGCGAAGTTGAAACGGTTGACATTGAGATTTTGCATAAAATTTACGATGCCGCCAAAGGAAGACGAGTCAAAGCGAATTAGCAAAGCAATAGGATTGTTTAAATCGCTGTTAACACGTACGTAAACCTTCATAAACGAGCAAAAGGTCCAAGTGCTAATAGATACTGAAGACATAGAGGTCCGTAAGGAGGACTTGCAAAAAGTCTTGGCAAACTACAAACAGTTGTGTCTTGACTAATTAATCATAAACGATGAAGAACCTGGCTCAGAGGATAAAACCGAAGAAAGGTTTTTTAGAATTATGACGGACATTAACCGAATTTGTCAAAAACCGAAGCCCAATAATGGAACTCCAGACAAGACTCATCCTAGTAGGCTTCCACAACTAGATATTACACCATTCGATGGCAACATTACTAACTACAAACCTTTCAGGAACATATTTAAAGCTGTTGTTGATCAAGATTCTTCATTAACATCAGTACAAAAATTGTTCTATCTCAAAAGGTATCTTAAAGGTGATTCCCTTTCATTAATAGATGGTTTACCATTAACGAACGAATCCTATAAGCAAGCTTTAGTTCTTTTAGATAAAAGATACGACAACAAATGCTTAGTAATTACTCATCATGTGAATTCGTTATTGGATTACCAGCCAATCTCAAAAGGGACATCATCTGAACTTAGACACTTTTGTATCTATAGTAAGGCAACATTTGAGGGCTCTACATAACTTGGAGCAGCAAATTCAACATTGGGATATGCTCATTATACCTATCCTTCTGCGAAAACTTAACCCTTTGATTTCCAGAGTCTATCACTCTGAACGAGATGCTACCAAATTACCTACAACAGAAGATTTGTTAAATATTTTAGAGATAAGGGCAACTAGTTTTGAAGAGACACAATTATCAGCTGGTAAGTCATCCAAATCTAATGCAAAAGCTGTGAACTTGGCCAATGTTAGTGATAGCACAAAAACCTGAAAACTTTGTAACAAACCAAATCACAAATTGTTTAATTGTGATGAATATAAAGCACTGAGTGCACAAGAGCGTATTGACTTTGCTCATAAAAAAAATGTGTGTTAAATCTGTTTAAATTATCATGTTAATAAATGTAAATACCACTTTGTGCTCAGTATGCAAAAGTAAAGAGCATAACTCTTTATCGCACTTTGAAAAAAATGTTTGCAATTTTTCCAATCCTAATAGTAGTGAACAGAACAATTCTATGGTTTTGTTACCAACAATAAAGGGTAACTTCAAGGCTCAAGACGGGTCCTATGTCATAGCTAGAGGTTTGGTTGACAATGGCAGCCAAATTTCATCCATAAAGACAAATTTACAAAATAAATTAAAGATTCCTTCGTTTAATTATGATGTGAATGTCACAGCGATTGGTTAAGCTCAAAAGCAAATCACTAAAGCTGTCAATTTATCATTACATTAAATTTATTAATGAATACTTGACCTTAGGTCATGCGAAAAAAATTGATCTATTTAAGCTGGGAAAGCCTTTAAACCCTTGCTATTTTTTGTTATAAAAGAAGATAGTGTGACAACAAAATTTCGCGTTGTCTTTGACGGCAGTGCAAAAACGGATTTAAATTTGAGTCTCAATGACATATTATATGCAGGTCCTGTTGTACAGAAAGAACTTTTTCCACAACTGCTATGAAAAGTAGCATATTTCTCATAGCTTACTTAATTTCAAAACCATATATTGCTCACACTGTGAGAAATATTATTTCTCACGGCACTTTTCACACACTACATACATTTATATGGAGAATCCAGTAGAGGATCCTAGATGTCCAGCCAATTTCAGAAACTTATACTCGATGCCCAGCCGTTTTCGGTGGGTGGTCCTCGATGCTTAGACTTTATCTACAAAACGATTTACTTGTATTCTTTAAATTTGTGCAGTTGTAGAAATAGTGTGCAACATGTGGTAAAAGTACTTTTCTCACGAGTGTGGAAGTTTGTGGCACGAGCCAAGGGCGAGTGCTTGTTGCACAATATACTATTTTGACATCCTCCTACTATTTCGTACACTCAAGTATGTAGCTATTGCGGATATTAAACAAATGTATAGACAGGTATTGATAGACCCTGCCTTCACACACAATTAATTGTGTGGAAAGAAAACCTCAACGATCCTCTTTCATGTTTACATCTCAATACAGTGACTTATGGCGTTACCAGCTCCAGCATCTTGGCAACAAGATGCTTGGTAGAATTGGCTCTACGACATGGCAGTAAGTACCCTCTCGCTTCATCTGTTGTTTTGAACAATAGCTATCTTGACTACTTTCTTTTTTGGTCCTCCACCTTAGACAATCTCAAAGTGACTTGTCTTGAACTTACTAAGTAGATGTCTCTAGGTAGCTTTGAGCTTAATAAATCGTCGGCTAGTCATCCAAGTGTTCTGGTTGACATTGATGAATGTAAAAAATTATTTGACGTTAATATCCACAATGTTGAATTAAATGTCAAGGCCCTCGGCCTTCAATTGAATTTAAAATCAGATTAATTTATAATTACTATGTCTAGTGGTAAAATATTTGATAATTAGACAAAGCGTACTGTTCTCAGTTTCATAGGTTCATTTTTTGATCCGATGGGATTGGCTGGCCTAATAGTTACAAGAGCTAAGGTATTCCTGCAAAAATTTTGGCAATTAAAACTAGACTGGGACACATCTTTGATAGGTCAGGTTTTGTTCCCTTGGAATTCATTTATTTGTGACTTAATGAATATGAAACCTATACATGTATACCGTGATTTGTTTATGAGTGAAGCCAATACTATTGACTTAATCGGTTATTGTGATGCTTCTGTCCAGCATATCTAGAATAGCCCAAATAAAATGTGAACAAAATATACCGCGATTAGAGCATGTTTGCTTCTAGCTACATTGTTTGATAGAGTTTTCGGTATACTAAATAATTAGAACATTATACATAAGATTTTATACAGTAACTCACGAATAGCTCTCTTCTGTATTCAAAACCCACCTGCAAAAGGCGATTATATAAAACGAAGAGTAGTATCAATTCAACAAAAAACTAGGAAATATAAGTGGGCTCATGTAAGCGGGTTTTCTAATCCAGCCGATTGTCTATCAAGGGGCTTGATGCCTTCTGAGTTGCACTCTAATGTAATATGGTGGCGAGGTGCACCAGAATTAAAAAACTTACATTTTTCGTCAACTGAATTCAATTTTGAAAATGGAAATGTAATTGAAGACACACATTGGGATAAATATTTTGACAAATCAAAAACTGTCAATTGTAATTTGGTTGAGGAGGTACTTCCTATATCGAAATTTTCTTCAATTTTCAAAGTACAGCGTGTTGTTAATTACATGTTGCGATTTCAAAAAAATTGTAGATTAAATAAGGAAGACTGTATCGTCTCAATACAACTACTTTTTGCGAACTACAGACTTGCTATGCAAGTTATAATAAGGCATGTTCAGTCTTTACATTTCAATAAAGAAATTGTTTGCATTCAAACAATAAGTGTATCAAATCTAATTTAAACAAATTCTGTCCATTTGTAGATAGTGATGGATTGTTACGAGTCGGGGTAAGATTGGAAAATGCTAACATACCATTTTCGCAAAAACACCCCATCATTTTGCCAAAAATTTTTTATTTCTCAATTTTAGTTGTTCGGCACGAGCATTGTAACCTATTACATGCTGGTTTAAAGTTGACATTATCCAGTCTCTCCACAAAGTATTACATAATAAATGCTACTATTATTGTTAAAAACACCATAAACAAATGTGTAAATTGTTTCAAGTTTCGCGCACAGAGAGCACAGCAATTAATGGCTTCCTTACCTCAAGATAGGGTTGTACAAGATAGAGTTTTTAACAAAGTAGATATAGACTACTCTGGACCTTTCAATGTGAAGCAATCAAGTATGAGACGTTCTGTAACCTCAAAAGGATATGTCTGCCTTTTTGTGTGTTTTATCACAAAATGTATTCATTTGGAGCTAGTGTTGGATATGACAACAGCCTTTAAAAGGTTTTGTTCGCGAAGAGGCCATCCACATACTGTACACTGCGATAATGCTGCTACCTTCAAGGGAGCCAAAAACCAATTAAAACAATTGTATGACTTATGTAAATCTCAGATTCACCAGATGGCTGTTACAGATTATTGTAATGCACACTCTGTAGAGTTCAAATTTATTCCTAGCTTTAGCCCAACCTGGGGAGAGCTCTGGGAGCCTGGTGTGAAATCAGCAAAATTTCATTTTAAAAGAATAATTGGAACTTAAATTTAACATATGAACAATTTAATACATTTATTATTCAGATAGAAGGGGTTTTAAATTCGGCACATCACACCCTTTACTAGTGATGTCACAGATTTGACATTTTTAACGCCTGCTCATTTTAGGTTTATTTCAGAATGAAATAGAGCTATTGTAGATAGTAGCATGACGCGACTTCGGAAAAATTTCAATGCAGTTTTTCGTTTTGGTGTTCCCTGATGCCAAAATCACCATCCGTTCCAAAGGTTATATATAGTATATATATATATATATATATATATATATATAAAAGATGTAGGAATATCGCGTGATATGTTAACAACAACAACAAAGAGATTCATGGGTAATTCACGCGTGAATTACCCATGAATCTCTTTGTTGTTATATATATATATATATATATATATATATATATAGTTGAAATATATATATATATATATATATATATATATATATATATATATAGTTGAAATCTTTGATCCCTCCCTGAGAAAAGAGTGAGTTGATTGGTGTTGTATTGATTTATCTTTCATTATATAAAATTTAATATTTATTTACCGGGCATATTAATTTGACAACTGCTGTCATTAAAAATTTTATAGGTTATATTTATAGATAAAGGTATTTTCAGAATAGTATATTTCTTAAACCCAAATTGCGAAGTGGCAAAAAAATAGGAGAGATTAGATATATACAATAATTTGTCACCCGAACGTGGGGCAAATATAATTAAAGAATATTGCATATATTATAAATTGGTGCCCAAAACGTGGGGCTCTTATAGAAATAATAGGATATATTATAATTTGGCGCCGCAAAGTGGGGCAAAAATAGATTTGTCACTATTAGCATAAATATAAAGAAATTAAGTATCGACCATGGAAAGAAGAATGACATTAAGGGATGGTAAACAGGTAGGAGTTGAAAGTGGACCTGAGGACCAAAAAGAAGAAACAAGACATAGTATGGGTGATTTTCAGGTGCAGTACTTAGAACAAGGAAGGGAACAATTAGTAGAAGATAATCTTAAACAGAATGGAAGTGGAATGATACAGACTGGAAACATCGACTTTGGGGTGAAATTTGATGGAAATATAAATGTAATTCACCCAAAAGTATTTATCAAAATAATCAAAAGTAGGATGAGAGGAATAAGGGACATGGTAGAGAAAAAAATCATTATCAGAGGAATGTTATCTGGACATGCTTTATTGTGGTTTTGCAATAAAGAGGAACAAATAGCTGATTTTGAAGAATTTGAAAAACAATTTTTAAAATATTTTGGGGGGAGATACAACAGGCGAGTTTCAGAGAGAAACTATACTTTGGAAAATTTGATTACAACCAAAGTAAAAATTTCAATGAATATGCAATGAAAATGTATAACAATGCACAATATTTGGAACCAAGTATACGAGAAGAATATATGGTTTGGTATATTTCCAGACATTTCGACCAACAAGTATCTGAAACTATTGGGATACAAAATATTAAGACGATGGAAGGATTATCAAATTATTTACTTAGACTTGAAAGAAGTCACAATGACAAAAGAAATGAAATTAAAAATTCTAATGGAGTAAGGGGGAACAGAGAGGAATATTACAGAAGAGATATAAATAATACATATGAAAATAGAAACTATAGAAACAGACAAGAGAGAAAGGAAAATACAACTAGCAATGACCAATTAATACAACTTTTGATGAACATGAGCTAAGATTTAAATCGAAAATTGGATAAACAAAATGAGAATATGAATAGGAAACTTGAAGAAAATAGAACAAATATGAATAGAATAGAAGGGAATATGTTTAGTATGCGGGGAGATATGAATAGTATGAATGGAGATTTGAATGGAAAAATGGACAGACAAAATGAGAAAATGTTTAGTATGCGGGAAGATATGAATGATATGAGTGGAGATTTAAATGACAAAATTGATACAATGAAGGAGGAGATTAAGGGAGATATTAACAACATCACTCGAAACATGGACAGGCTGGAAAAGAAAATAGAAGAAGGAAAAATTGAAAATTTGAAGGAGATTAAGAAAATTTGGGAAGAGAATGAAGAATTTAGAAAGAAAATTGAAAAGGTGATAGAAGATATGAAGGGTCAGAATGAAAATTTGCGGAAGGAAATTCAAGAAAATGGTATTAAAATCAGGGAAGATATAAACAAGCAGGTGATAGAACAAGTTCAAGAATTAGGAAGATGTATCGAAGAAAATTTATCTGGAGCAATTCAAGTGGAAGTGAAGAAACAAAATGAGAATATAATTGAAGAGATACAGTCTGTTAAAGTACAAGGAGAAACAAATGAGGAAGTAATGCAAATGTATGAACAGAATTTGAATATGAAACTTAATGACTTAAATGGAAGAATAGAAGAAGTAAACATGGAAACCTTAAATGAAATTAAGAAAATCAGAGATGAAAACGAGCAATTCAGGAAACAAATTGCTGAGAAGAGAGTAGATATGGAAGAACAAAATAAGAATTTGAAAATAGACCAAGAAAACGGAGTTAAAATCAAAGAAGAATTTGAAAAACAGATAGATGGAATACAAGAATTAGATAAATGCATAGAAAAAAATGTATCTAGAACAATTCAAACAGAACCAAACAAACAAAAGAAGAAGATAACTGAAGAAATACGATTTATAAAAATACAAAGTTTAATGGAGATTAAAGAAGTTGAGAAGGAAATTGAAGAGATACAGGCTATCAAAGTACAAAAACAAACAAAAGATGATATGTTAGACATTGATCTACAGAACCTAGGAAGTAAAGAAGTGATGCAAATTTATGAGAAAAATATTTATTGGAAAATAAAAGACTTAGATGGTAATACCGAAAAACAAATCATGATATATGATAAAAGAAATAATAATTATGATAGGGGGAAACAATTTAACGAAGAATTGGAGGAAATGAATAAAAGATTACAAGAAAATGTAAAAGAAATAGAAGAAACTACAAAACAAAATGCCGGACGAATAATTTATACAGAAAATATCGAAATAAGAGTGAAATGTGACAGAAATATGAAAATAATTGATCCAAAAGTTTTTATTAATATAATTGGAAATGAAATAATAGGAATTGAGATTATGGTGGATAAGAAAATAATAAAAAATAATTTCAATGATATAGAAGAATTTGAGATACAAATTGTAATGCATTGCTGGGAAGAAAATACAGAAACAAGAATATATGATGAAGATAATGAGATATGGGGCAATGAATTTAGAAAGAACAAAGTGGACAATTTATAGAAACCTAGTAAACGAATATGGCAAAACGATTTTAAACAGAACATTATGAAAAATTTGAACAAATTTAGGAAACTCATAGAGAATCAAACAATAGGAGAAGAGAATAAGACGAAGTTAAGGAAAAGAAAATAAAATTGAATTATATGACAGGATTATGGGAACGAAATCTAGAAAACGAAAAGGAATTGTACATGGTAAACAATGGATATGAAAACGATGTGTAAATAAAAGATTTATGATTAACAAGTAATATTTAAAAACATATTTAAATAGAAATTATATAAACATGGATTGATAATAGAAGAAATGATAGACATGTTGATATGAATTATGGAAATGCAAATAGAAGTTACAGAAATAAAAAACGAATATATGGAAATGGAGATAAAATTTATGACAACAAGTATTGTGAGATTAGAAGAGATTTTATAAACTTTGATAGAAGATATGATAATGAAAATAGAAATGAAATTAAGCAACAAAATAGATGGACAGGATGAAATAATTACATTTATAGGAACAAACGGACGGAAGTTATATGAACTAGGCAAATATATGATACAAAAGATTGAATTAAAGGATGAAAAAGAAGTTGATATGTAAGCATAGTCGATGAAGAAGTTAGAAACAGACATAGTTATTGATGAATTGATGAAATATAAGGAAACAATTGATTTTGAATAGATAGATAGAATTAAATGGTAAAATAATTGAATTTGAGGAGGTAAATATGGAAGCATTGGCAAT
Organism: Galeruca laticollis; assembly: GCA_963921935.1. NCBI lineage: Eukaryota > Metazoa > Arthropoda > Insecta > Coleoptera > Chrysomelidae > Galeruca > Galeruca laticollis. The sequence goes on from OY998177.1 coordinate 232,787,568, forward strand.
TGAAGAGGATAATAGGAAGTTATGGAATATAAAGAGGAATGGAATTATGGTAGAATTGGAGTTAATGAGTGGAAATAAGGAATATGAAGAGAAAGTGAAGAGTTTGATGATGAAATATGAAGGATTGATTGAAAAAGAGTGTGAGATAGAATAAATAGAAGATGTGAAAAGTAATGGTAATTGGACAGATTGTAATGAAGAATATTATGAAGTTATAAATGAATTATTAAAGACGTATGAGAAAAGAATTTTGAAGGAACTAAGGGTTGTTCAATGAAAATATGGATATAATAAAGGAGAAGAATACTGAGAAATGTTAAAGTAAAATCATATCCAGTTCCATGTAAGTTGTTTAGGCGGAATAGAATAAAAGAGAGTTGGAAATATTACAGATCATAAAAAAATTGATCAACATGTATATAGGAAATTTTAGAATAGAATAAATATTATGTTACGTGAAATTTTAATAGATATAGTAGATTTAAGAAGTTTTGTGGTAATTAGGAATAATAGTTTAATTTGATTCAAGATAATTTTGAGATATGTTGATAATTATTTAAAAGATATTACTATGTTACTAAGAACTAGTATTATATTTGGCAATTTTGAGAGATAAATCATAATTATATACAAGAATCGATGTATCATTCTTTTGTTAGGGGGATTTAATACATATCCTCTATCTAAATTCTATAGAAAACATTGAAATAAAGAAAATATGCATATGTACATGTAATACTAGTGATACACACTGTATTATTAATAATTTGAAAGGTTCAATATACTAATAAAATTTGACATTTCAATTTCATATGACATTACTGCAGAATAGACTTAACGACAGATAGATTTTAAAACGATTTGAAAAACAGAATACAGATGTCTCTATTAGCAAATGGCTCTTATAAATAAAATAATGAAAATCTCTCTTGGTATATAAAAACGTAAATTTGTATTTTTTCAAAAAAAAATAATTCTTGGTAACCAAAGGAGAGGAGAATTATTTATTTAAACATTTTAGTTAGTTGAATTTGAAATCCCCATGAGACAACATCATAATAAGAGTTGTCTCAAATTTAATTTTTGAATATTAGAGAATTTATATAATCGTTATCAGTTCAACATATCTTGCCTTTTGTAAAGCCAGTGCGTGTACTATTCACAAAGAATTACCGCTAAAGTGCAAGTGTTTTTCGCGTTTTCTAAATTATTGATTTGGAAACGTTTGTTCCGGAAATTCTAAAAATACGTTTTAGAATACGTACTAGATCTTCTAGTATCCAGTTTGGTGAGTCCAGTCCATATTATATATTATTATCGAGAATTAATAGGCCTTTGATCAAAATTATTTCGAAAATAGATGCATCTTATGATTAAAATATAGTAACGTTACTTATATAAAAGTCTACGTCAAGTGCTGACAATTTTGGGAACAGACAATTCACAAGAAAATTTACGTATTTTACATTGACAGATATCAAGTATAAATTTAGACATTTTGAACTTCGGTTAAATCATTTAGATCGGAAATTTCTAATATAGATTGTTTTTTAATATTAAAGTTTGATAGAAAATTCTATCTTTGTTTATGCGTTTATGATATTTTTTGAAGAGTTTCAATTTTTGTAAGTGTTATTTTGATAATATATATAAATTTGAATTCCAAATCTCTTTGGCTCTCTTTTCATATTCATTTTCATTATATTTGATAATTTTTATACTATAGAAAATTTAGTATAATAAGTGACATTTAGTTAATCTCCTGACAGTAAATTCATATATGTCATAAGATAATTTAAATTGTCTTATTGTGTATTGGATAAACAGTTACTGTAGATTTGAATAGTGTGATACGTAATTTAGAAAATTATTTGGAAATTTACAAATTTGAATTATTAGTTGAAATCTTCGATCCCTGAACGATGAAATAAAACAATAAATTTTGTTTAAATCTTCATATATTTGAACTAATGTTCAATTTAAACTTGTTGACGCGTTTCACTAACACAGTAGCTTTGTCAAAACGAATGAAGGTGAAATATAAAAATGTCTTAATATATACAGTGCTAAATCTATTTACTAAGGTTAACAATGGTATTAAAAGATATTACCTGGAAATTCATTCACTACAAACATTCCTAAGCTATCTTCTAGGTAAAGAGGTTCAATAAAGGAGACTGATTGATATCTATTTGGTCGTTAAGGAGATTACCTGAATATTTATTTTTGTTAATCTCTAGGGCTTCTAATAAATTTAAACTAAAGGATTTACCGACTACATGGAGAATTTCAAAATTTTGGTCGAAAATGTGTTGGTTTTCTAATAAATGATTTGAATAGTTAGAATCTAATTTTTTGTTGTCATAGCTACGTTTGTGTTCCGAAATTCTAGTTTTAAAATATCTAAAAGTTCTACCGATATAAATTTTATCACAATTGTCATTACCACATTTTAATTTATAAACTCCTGATTTGTTTAATTTTGATGATTTAGATTTATTATTTTTAATGAATTTGGATAAATTGTGATCAGTTTTAAAGGAAATATTCATGTCTAAAGTTTCTAAAAATGATTTAATTTTTAAGGATGATGTTCCAAAGTATGTTAAGCTTTTAAATTGTCTATTATTTTTATCTGAAGGGAATACTTGTTCTAAAGTCTGTTTTTTTATCTTTTTATTTATGATATTGTCAATTAAATTTGGATCGTCAGGAGTTTATAAATTAAAATGTGGTAATGACAATTGTGATAAAATTTATATCGGTAGAACTTTTAGAAATTTTAAAACTAGAATTTCGGAACACAAACGTAGCTATGACAACAAAAAATTAGATTCTAACTATTCAAATCATTTATTAGAAAACCAACACATTTTCGACCCAAATTTTGAAATTCTCCATGTAGTCGGTAAATCCTTTAGTTTAAATTTATTAGAAGCCCTAGAGATTAACAAAAATAAATATTCAGGTAATCTCCTTAACGACCAAATAGATATCAATCAGTCTCCTTTATTGAACCTCTTTACCTAGAAGATAGCTTAGGAATGTTTGTAGTGAATGAATTTCCAGGTAATATCTTTTAATACCATTGTTAACCTTAGTAAATAGATTTAGCACTGTATATATTAAGACATTTTTATATTTTACCTTCATTCGTTTTGACAAAGTTACTGTGTTAGTGAAACGCGTCAACAAGTTTAAATTGAACATTAGTTCAAATATATGAAGATTTAAACAAAATATATTGTTTTATTTCATCGTCCAGTATGGATCTTCATCAAGTAAAAGCCTCATCTATTCAATTTTTGAAGAAAGCTGATATCAGCTATTTGGCTATATGGTATTTTAAATTACTTTTAAAAAGTGCAGTGTGTACGCAAAATTTGTGGTTCTTCGGGCAGTGTTCCAGAAATCACGTATTCCCTAGATACATGAAATTAAAAACAGACAACAAGAGCAGTCCAGCCAACAAAGCCAGTATCTATGGCAAAGAAAAATGGTTAAAAGAAGAAAAGAACATTCAGTATAGTAAGAGATATATTTTTAGTATTTATGTTAAGGTAATTCATTCACAACTATCACATATACTACATCCCATAGAGTTTGACATTTTATAAAGGGACATAAGAGATAAGATTAAAGTAATCATTCACAAAAAGTACCAAGGGCAAAAACGTAAATTAAAGTCATTATTAACCAACAAACCAGTATCAAGAAACCCACAAACCAAATTTTCAGAACATAAATTTTTTAATAGATTCGTCAATCTTTCAAATACAATTTTTTCAGGTAAAGAAATTCAATTATTACAAAAAGGTTTTAAACATAATATTCAACCCACATGTTCATTGGATAACTTTAACAAACTAGGTATAGAAACAGAAATTAACTTGTATAATATTCCAAATAATTCTAATCTAAAACACAAAGCTTCAGAAATTATTAAAAAAGAATTCGTCGAGTTTAACAAACCCAATTTTGAATTATCAGCCGCCAAATCAATTCAACAAAAATCAAAGTCAAATAGTCTTATTTTCACAAAAGCAGATAAAGGAAATACGGTAATAGCATTACCTAAAGAAGATTATTTATTAAAAACCAACAATTTTATTCAGGCAAGCAATTTTGAGACCCTTAAAAAAGACCCTACTAATAAATTTCAGAGAGAAATAAAATTAGCAGTAGATAACGTTAAATCAATAATTAACGATAAAGAAAAATATAAATTATTTTTACCCAATCCGCAACACCCTGAACTTTATTCATTAATTAAACTCCATTAAGAGGGGTACCCTATCAGGCCAGTTGTTTCTTATTTCACAGCACCTTCATTCAAAATTTCAAAGATTCTCATAGATGTCATTTCTAAATATTGTTCATTCATACCTCGATTTTCAGTTAAAAACTCAACGGAATTAATTAATAATATTCAAGATATAATACTACCCCATAATTCTAAATTCATATCGTTCCATGTAACAAATCTATTCCCTAGTATACCTCCTAAAGAAACTATAACTCTTGTTGATAACTTGCTCACATACAATAATGTTAATCCTATAATTCACTCTGATATCATTACTTTATTAAAAGTGTGTTTGAATCAAAATTATTTTCATTTCAATCGAGAGGTTTATAGCAGTAAAGATGGTTTGATTATGGGCAACCCTCTCAGCCCCCTACTAGCAGAAATATTCATGGATAATATAGAAAAAATAATTCATGAACACCCCCTTAGTAAAAAATTTATGTACTGGCACCGATATGTGGACGATATTTTAGCTAGCTTCATCGGTACAAATAGACAATTAGAGAGCTTCATTACTTACATAAACTCGATTCACAATAATATCAAATTTACTGTAGAACTTGAACAAAATAAGTCTATAAACTTTCTAAACCTTACAATTTCAAATATAAATAATAAACATGATTTTTCTATATTTCATAAACCATCACATACAGATATTACAATTCATAATAGTTCGGTCCACCCATTCAGTCATAAACTAGCAGCTTTCAATAGTATGATACACAGACTCTTAACAGTCCCATTAAATATTAATAATTATACCAAAGAAATAAATATCATAAAACAAATAGCAGTTAATAATAATTACAATCCAAATTTAATTGACAATATCATAAATAAAAAGATAAAAAAAACAGACTTTAGAACAAGTATTCCCTTCAGATAAAAATAATAGACAATTTAAAAGCTTAACATACTTTGGAACACCATCCTTAAAAATTAAATCATTTTTAGAAACTTTAGACATGAATATTTCCTTTAAAACTGATCATAATTTATCCAAATTCATTAAAAATAATAAATCTAAATCTTCAAAATTAAACAAATCAGGAGTTTATAAATTAAAATGTGGTAATGACAATTGTGATAAAATTTATATCGGTAGAACTTTTAGAAATTTTAAAACTAGAATTTCGGAACACAAACGTAGCTATCACAACAAAAAATTAGATTCTAACTATTCAAATCATTTATTAGAAAACCAACACATTTTCGACCCAAATTTTGAAATTCTCCATGTAGTCGGTAAATCCTTTAGTTTAAATTTATTAGAAGCCTTAGAGATTAACAAAAATAAATATTCAGGTAATCTCCTTAACGACCAAATAGATATAAATCAGTCTCCTTTATTGAACCTCTTTACCTAGAAGATAGCTTAGGATTGTTTGTAGTGAATGAATTTCCAGGTAATATCTTTTAATACCATTGTTAACCTTAGTAAATAGATTTAGCACTGTATATATTAAGACATTTTTATATTTTACCTTCATTCGTTTTGACAAAGCTACTGTGTTAGTGAAACGCGTCAACAAGTTTAAATTGAACATTAGTTCAAATATATGAAGATTTAAACAAAATATATTGTTTTATTTCATCGTTCAGTATGGATCTTCATCAAGTAAAAGCCTCATCTATTCAATCTTTGATCCCTCCCTGAGAAAAGAGTGAGTTGATTGGTGTTGTATTGATTTATCTTTCATTATATAAAATTTAATATTTATTTAGCCGGGCATATTAATTTGACAACTGCTGTCATTAAAAATGTTATAGGTTATATTTAGAGGTAAAGGTATTTTCACAATAGTATATTTCTTAAACCCAAATTGCGAAGTGGCAAAAAATAGGAGAGATTAGATATATACAATAATTTGTCACCCGAAGGTGGGGCAAATATAATTAAAGAATATTGCATATATTATAATATATATAGTTATTACCACTCCCTATATATATAAAATCCTTTCCAAGTCAACACAACACATTAAAACCTCGTTACGCCTGCTTTCATTGTATAGAACAAATACTCGCATATTCCAATACAAATTTTCATCAATGACGGTCATATTTTTAAAATGTTCGATTTGTTTGTGTGTGAGTTATATTCTGTTATGTGATACGTCCCAAACATCTATAAATTATATTGAATATTCAAATGAACGTTCTGTCGAAGGTAAGATTTATTTGTTTTGCTTTTAAGATTCTTTTTGTAACTTGTACCATTTCTTTTAGTTTTAACAAAAATTTTATTTCTGATGAAGGTCATGGAAAGACCGAAACGTTAAATAAAAATGTATTAACTACTAGTTAAATGTCTTTGAAAATGGTCTTCAATCCCAAGAATACAAAATAAACAATATATAATTAAATAAAAAAGACCAAGAACCAAAAAAAGCGAAACTATATATATATATATATATATATATATATATATATATATATATATATATATATATATAATCCACTTATGTTCTTCAACCTTCCGATAATATTTAGAATTATATCTTCTTGGGTTCAAAGGTTGTGGTATGAAACAAATATATTAGTTCAAATATATTTTCGAATAAAGACTTATCAAACTTGACGTTTCGCTCTTATTTTAGGAGCATTTTCAAAAGAATATGTATAAATATTAAAATTAAATTACATAAAATACAGTTATTGTAAAAATTATTTTGAAAAAGTCAATAAAATGTCATGAATGAAGTGTCAATAGTAATAGAATACCTACCTTAGATATTTACGCAACGATATTATGTTGGGAGTGATAAAAATAAATTAATTAATTAATTTGTAATAAATTTGACTCAAGTTTTTTATGTCTTGTTTGTCATTTACTGATAATTTATCTTGTTTTATATATATCATTTCTTTGATTTTGAGTTTTTGATAATTTGTGTCTTGTGTTAAAATTTTTGTGTTTTTGAAATCGAATTCATGATTTTCGTTGTGTTCATGTTTGTGTAGCGATGTGGATGCATTTTTAGTGTATTTATGGCCGTTTATTCGGCTTTCTAGATATTGTGTAGTCATTCCTACATAATTTTTTGAACAGTTTAAGCATGGTATGGAGTATATAACATTTGATTTCTTATTATTTTTAGTTTTGCTTTTTAATTTAGTAAATAGTGATGATAGTGTATTATTTGGTTTATGGCATATATTGATATTATGTTTAGATAATATATATTTTAGTTTTTCTGATAATTGATTCGTATAAGGTAGAGCTATATATATATATATATATATATATATATATATATATATATATTTTTCGTGGTTCAAAGTTGTTAGTGAATTTGGTTTTATATTGTTGTTGTAGTATTTGTATGTACCTACGTTGTTGAATAATTTTATTTATTTGATTTGAAGGATAGTGATTATTTTCTAAAACAATCTTAAGTTTTTTAATTATTTCAGGACGATATTTAGGTGAAGTTAGTTTTATAGCTCTATCTATCAATCCTATAATAACACTATTTTTTTGTATTTTTAGATGGCATGAATTATAATTTAGATATCGTCCTGACCAAGTTTCTTTTGTATATAATTTAGTTTCAATTTTATTATCATTGGATTTAATTAGTGTCATATCTAGAAAATTTATATTATTGTTTTTTTCAATTTCTATGGTAAAAGTGAATTTATATAATTTGCAAGGGTCTAAAGTGCAAAATAAGAAACAAAACATGCCATTCTATGAAGAAATACGTAAGAATTATGGAACAACAATTGTGACATCCATGAAATCCATAACCAATTCATTGTGGAAACTTGCTAACCAAAAAAATAGACGTATATTTTTATTGAGATGTAAAAACACAGGAATCCAACCAAATTTTTTGAATTTTGATATATCACATATTAATGTAACAGTTACGTACCTTAGAAAGAAATTCAACGATATTATAAACACAACAAAATCAAAACTTTTAAATCTAAATATTACTGAATCAATTCAAAATATAAAAAAGTTAGAAAAAACTATCAATTACGAAACTAATAATTTGAAAAACAGCATTCCTGAAGTCTTAATAAATACATTTTGGAATCTAGAAAAAATAAAATGCGAGAAACAGTTTCAAAAAATAAAGGAAAATAATTTAAAAGAGTTTCATAAACTAGTAAATAACTCCACACAAGATACAATTAAAATAAATTCTGATCAATGGCTTGAAAATATCTCTAACACATATACCAAATGATATAGTAGAAGTATTAGCATTAGGTAAAAATTTCGCACTTCCATATAAAAATGAAAATGAAGTACCATACACAGAATACATTGCAAGTATTCAATCTGCTATAATGCATAAATCAGAACAAATAGAAGATGATATTAGGGCTGATGTAGTCAATGTTATCACTAACCATAAAATAAAACTACGACATCATAAAACTCAGAAAAACATCCAAAAAAAGTTAAAGAAAACTAAAGAATTCATCAAATGTAATCCTCAAATTACAATTTTACAACCAGATAAATATAATAAAACATAAATAATGGACACAGATGAATATAATAATAAAATGATAGAGTTATTGAATGATAAACATGTTTTTAAAAAAATAAAATCAGACAAAACCACTTCATTTCAAAACAAGAACAATACATTCATAAAAAAACTTTTAAATAAAGGTTCCATTAATACAAACGAAGCTAAAAAACTACAAACACATAATGCAATACCTCCAAAAATATATGGACTACCCAAATTACACAAACAAAATTTACCAATGCGACCAATAGTATATATATATATATATATATATATATATATATATATATATATATATATATTCAATCACCATTTTACAAACTATCTAAATATCTAACAAACATTTTATCAAAATTAACTAAAAATAATTTTTAAATTAAAGATTCATTTATGCTGAAAGAGTTTTTAGATACAGTACATATTCCTAATAATTATAAAATCATATCCTTAGATGTTATCTCAATGTACACAAATATCCCAAATGACTTAATAAAATATGTTTTAAAAGAAAAATGGAATGAAATAAAACAACACACATCACTTACCTATGATGAATTTATAGAAGGTATTATGCTTATTCAAACCAATAATTATTTTCAATATAATGATACTTTCTTTCAACAACTAAATGGTTGTACAATGGGATCTCCAATTTCCTCTAGTTTAGCACAAATTGTAATGGAATATGTAGAAGAAAAAGTATTAGAACATATAAAATTTGATATATTATTCTTCAAACGCTATGTTGACGACTGTTTAGCTGCTATTCCAGAAGACAAATGTAATGAATTCCACAATATTTTTAATTCTTTTAACTCTAAAAACAATTTACCATAGAAATTGAAAAAAACAATAATATAAATTTTCTAGATATGACACTAATTAAATCCAATGATAATAAAATTGAAACTAAATTATATACAAAAGAAACTTGGTCAGGACGATATCTAAATTATAATTCATGCCATCCAAAAATACAAAAAAATAGTGTTATTATAGAATTGATAGATAGAGCTATAAAACTAACTTCACCTAAATATCGTCCTGAAATAATTAAAAAACTTAAGATTGTTTTAGAAAATAATCACTATCCTTCAAATCAAATAAATAAAATTATTCAACAACGTAGGTACATACAAATACTACAACAACAATATAAAACCGAATTCACTAACAACTTTGAACCACGAAAAAAAAAAAAAAATATATATATATATATATATATATATATAGCTCTACCTTATACGAATCAATTATCAGAAAAACTAAAATATATATTATCTAAACATAATATCAATATATGCCATAAACCAAATAATACACTATCATCACTATTTACTAAATTAAAAAGCAAAACTAAAAATAATAAGAAATCAAATGTTATATACTCCATACCATGCTTAAACTGTTCAAAAAATTATGTAGGAATGACTACACAATATCTAGAAAGCCGAATAAACGGCCATAAATACACTAAAAATGCATCCACAGTGCTACACAAACATGAACATAACGAAAATCATGAATTTGATTTCAAAAACACAAAAATTTCAACACAAGACACAAATTATCAAAAATTCAAAATCAAAGAAATGATATATATAAAACAAGATAAATTATCAGTAAATGACAAACAAGACATAAAAAACTTGAGTCAAATTCATTACAAATTAATTAATTAATTTATTTTTATCACTCCCAACATAATATCGTTGCGTAAATATCTAAGGTAGGTATTCTATTACTATTGACACTTCATTCATGACATTTTATTGACTTTTTCAAAATAATTTTTACAATAACTGTATTTTATGTAATTTAATTTTAATATTTATACATATTCTTTTGAAAATGCTCCTAAAATAAGAGCGAAACGTCAAGTTTGATAAGTCGTTATTCGAAAATATATTTTAACTAATATATTTGTTTCATACCACAACCTTTGAACCCAAGAAGATATAATTCTAAATATTATCGGAAGGTTGAAGAACATAAGTGGATTTATATATATATATATATATATATATATATATATATATATATATATATATATAAAATTGGCAAAATATTGGGGTACTAGCAAATAAAAGTACACTCTTTATAATATTTCCAAGCTTTCCGAAACGTTTATTTATCATCAGGGAGCACTACAAAAGACGTTACTACAACTAAATGCGACCAACACCACAATCCGTCGAGCCAAAACAACCCCGACCAATCGCAAAATCTTTCTCTCTCACAAAAAGCAGCGAAATAGTCAAAAATGTTCCAACACAACAAAAAGCACTGATGGCGACACAAACATGAATTGTCAAAAAAGTCAAATTGTGACAAAATTTTACCCGACTATAATACTGAATAATCCTGTACGGAATTAATTATTTTTAATAACAAGACTAATACATTACATTGAAATATTTAGTCAAAGAGTTTTGAAAACTATTATTAATTATGCAGAAAAACTAGCTATTCAAGCACCATGTTCGAATTTGTTTTCCAATTACCAAATTCTCCCGTGATTCTATTTCAATTTCCCCTGTATACTACAAGTCGAATATTATGCTCAAAACATATAACTAAATATATCCTTATTTTCAACAGTTAATATTTCTTTACATCACCAAAAAAGTCATTTTAAATTTACTAACACCTAAGAAAAACAGATAAATATCGTTTTCTGTAATTCCACTGAATATATCAAAGTTCCCGACATCTTATCGCTTCATAAAAACTCTCTTCCAAACTCTGTTATCTGTATCTACGAAACCGTTGAAAACCCCAAAAAAAAACATCTCCATACCTGCCAAATTCACTTGTTCGAACGTTACGTTTTAAAATGCTCTTATCCCATTGACTAGATTCTAATATTTTGTTCGTTCCTCGCACCTACGCCATATACCCACATTTTGCCTCTTTTCATCATTGAACGGGGTACACAAAGATACTCAGTTTAGAAGAGCACCCGGCGTTTTCATACCGGGAACAAACATGTGTCCTTAAGCTTTAATCATCTCATAAATCGTCATAATATGTGCAAAATACCTTCATTCATCGCGTAAACAACAAGTGAAGTCTAAATGTCGACGCAAAAATAGAATAAACTTATAAGTTCATGACAATATAAAACCTAAAGTGACATAAGTGTTTCATTGCATCGTACAGTACATCATTTACATCATACCTAAAGTGAAAAATACCCATTTGGTCCTTCGAGTACATCGTATAACAACAAAGAAACTACATTCCCTCTAATTAACCCAAAGTAAAAAGGGTTAATTTAGAACACACCACAAACTCTCATCTCTCACTTACGAGAGTGTATGTTACAAGAATCAACCAGCTTGAAAAATATATTTTATTTAATATATGTATGTGATAGAATTATTTCTTCTTAAACATTATCAAACTTAACAAAAATCATTAAATTGGGTATTATGGCACAATTCTAACCGTTCTATAACAAATTACATCTATTTTAAAAAATTGCATACTTACATTATGTTGAGATTAATAAAAATAGTTGTTATAAAGTTGTGACACAAAAAACATGACAAAGTCGAAGTTACTAAAAAGCTTAAATAAATTCATATTACATTTTAAAATATTTCCGTAAAATGAGACATTCCACACACAAACGGCAAATCCATCTATCAAGTTATTATACGAAACTAGTTATAATTTTTTAATTTTTTTTGTTGATGGTAGGTACACATTCCATTACGACAAAAAACCACAACAGGTGGGGGAATAAATTGAATATTTTTATATTGATATTTTTATGATAAAATTGAAAAATTATGTAAATCCCGAATCATATTGAAATTTTGTTGTTTGGCAACAGACAGTAAAAAAGAGTAAATTTCACTTAGATTTTTTATATCTGATTTTTTTATTGATAGTATTTGGCTCCTGTACGATAAAAGTCATTTCCAAAAAGAGTCTCTTATGATAATTATTTTCCATTGTTAAAACCTTTACGTCAGAATAATTCATATGATGGTCCTCAACATTCACATGTTCTGCCAGAGCACATCTCTCTGGATGCAGCCGAGTGTCAGACTTATGGGACGATATCCTTTGGGATACGGTCCTAGAAGTCTGGCCAATATATTTTTTATCACAATCACTACAAGGTATAGATTAAACCACGTTTGAGAGAGCTAAGGTTGGAGTCCTATCTTTCAGTTTGCTAAAAACAGATTTAATTGTCAAAACTGTACTAAAAGCAATCTTAACGTCACTAAGTTGTTTAAAAATTCTACAAATTTTAGGGGAAACATCCCTTATGTAAGGTATGGAAACATAAAAAAATGGACTATCTACTGCAACCACTCCAGCACTGGTTTGAACACTTTCAACTTGGTTGTTATTGTTAATATTGCTATTATTGATTGCTGACGTATGGAATAAATTTTTTTTACTAAAGTCCTAGGATAAGAGTTATCAATGAAAAGTTGGAAAATGTGTTTTAAGTTCTTATCATTGTACCTCCCTCACGAGATTGGTTTTCGATACCAATCTATATACAACGTATTATCAATACGAATGATCTTAGTATCTAATGTATAGATTTTATGTAAGTATTTATTATTTCATTTAATTATTAATAATGATAACATTGACAAATTATTTATAGCCCTTGATAATGAATAAAAATTATTCGAAAGCTCGGGAATAAATATCTGAGAGAATTTACTCTTATTGCCACATCCCCACAAAAATATCCATTATATATATATATATATATATATATATATATATATATATATATATATATATATATGTATATATATATATATATATATAGGGTGTTCATTTCAGGACTTCCCACCCTAATTTTCTCGAAATGTGTGTGTTTTAAAAAAAAATCCTGGGACACGTCAACAAATATATCGAAGGGGACAACTTTTTATCATAAAGGCAACGCGCCCCCTTTCACCCCCCGCCAGGGGGAGTTGCCAACTTCAAAATCTTAAATAGGAAGGGGTATGGAGTTATGCCTCATTTTAAAGGTCTTTTTAATCTCTACACGTCGGTTTTTGTTTTTTTTCAAATTTATCGATTCGTTGTCGAGATATTTAGGAAAATCTATTTGCTGCTTCGTACCATTAAAATAAAAACTGCAACTGTTTATTCTCATTCCTTTTATCAAAACTAAATTACAATATTGTACACAGATTTTGAATTTAATAATTGCTCAAAACGTTGCCCATTGTTGGCCAAACAATAGTATAAACGCTGTTCAAATTCGTGACGTACATTTTCAAACACTTCTGTTCGAATTGCTCGACATTCTGCACTAATCCTTTGTCTAAGGTCTCCTATATTTTGTGGCGGGGTGTGTAAACAACTGATTTCAAATGTCCCCATAGAAAAAAATCACATGGTGCTAGATCTGGGGACCTAGCTGACCACTCTATAGCTCCTCTTCGCCCAATCCATTTACCGGGAAATACATTGTTTAACCATTGACGGACCGGAAGCACATAATGGGGGGGAGCTCCATCTTGCTGTAAATATAACTCATTTTCATCAAGAAAGTTGTTGCCATCTCTATCCAGTTGATTTTCAATTGCTTCGATAATTAACGGATTGATCGTATTTTCTAGCATATTCAAGTACATCTCACCATTTAGATTTCCATTTATAAACGATGGACCAATTACTTGATTTCCTAGTATACCGGCCCATACATTAATTTTTTGGGGATGCTGGGTATGCCCTTCGACAAATACATGGTCATTTTCATTGCTCCAATATCTGCAATTTTGTTTGTTGACAAATCAATTTAAATAAAAAGTACACTCATCAGTGAAGCAGATATTTTTCAAAAATTCGTTATTGTTATTAATAATTGTAGTCATTTGTTCACAAAACTCAATTCTTCTGTCAAAATCGTCTTCACTTATCTCTTGACATACTTTCATTTTATAGGGATGGAATTTATTAATTTTTGTAATTTTGTAGACAGAGCCTAAGGAAATTCCAGTTGCAGCAGAAATGGTACGTAACGAAGTATTAGGATTCATACCAAGATAACCTATCACTTCAATTTGAGTGGCTTCATTCAGAACTCTTGGCTGATCATGTTTTAAATTTGTAACAGATCCTGTTTGAGTAAATTTGGCGATTAGATTTAGGACATAGCTATGAGAGGTGTTCTTATCTGGGTGCCTTTCGTTAAATATTGCAGCAGTTCGTCGAGCACATTGGTTTTCGGCGCCGTAAATTAACACTATTTCAACTTTTTCAGCTAAAGTGTAAACCATTTTTAATAAATTGCTTTTTCACACAACTGGTAAGTATGGTAAACAATTCAATAGGTATCATGTCTTTTATTTTTTTGCATTTGAAAGGAATAACAAAACAAACAATTGCAGTTTTTATTTTAATGGTACGAAGCAGCAAACAGATTTTCCTAAATATTTCGACAACGAATCGATCGATTAAAAAAAACAAGAGCCGACGTGTAGAGATTAAAAAGACCTTTAAAATGAGGTATAACTCGATACCCCTTCCCATTTAAGATTTTGAAGTAATCAACTCCCCCTGGCGGGGGGTGAAAGGGGGCTCGTTGCCTTTATGATAAAAAGTTGTCCCCTTCGATATATTTGTTGACGTGTCCCAGGATATAGATATATGTGTTATAACGGAATTTGTAAGCACGATAGAGGGCGTATTTTTTGACGGATCGAAACCAAACTCGCTACAAAAATCGCTTAGGCCAAATTCTTGGACGAGCTCGCTAATGAGCCAAATCGGTCCAGTAAAAACAAAATGACGGCCTGTCAAAGTTGAAAAAAAATCGTATTTCCTTTGTTTTTTATTTGACGCAAAAAAGTTACTAAGCGTTTTCATACGTTCTACAACTTTTGTATTCAACATTTTTCTCTTAATCGTACATTAAAACATTTATTTAAGAAAATTCGCAAATTTACCAGAATTTTTTTTGTTTTGTTTTTGATTTGATGCCAAAATGTTACTTTGGTTTTTTGTATATCTCAAAACATTCTATTACTTTTGTATCTAATTTTTCATTTTGGGTTTTATCCAAAAATGTTACTGAAATAAGCCTGTCCAATTGGTCCTGTGCCATTGGGATTTTTTCAATTAATCAGGGAATTACCGCTATTCCTGAACCTGACATATCTAATAAAAATATAAATTATTTAAACTTTTGTCAAAAATGTACAAGAATATTAGAAACAATATCCAAAATGAGTCGTTAGTATTATTAATTGGAGATAACGTTTCTCCTTTGCAATGGCCTGTTGGTAGAGTTGTTAATATATTTAAAGGAAGTGATGGTCTTGTTTGGTCAGTACAGATAAAAACAAAAACAGGAAATTTGCAAACTAGAGCCATCAATAAACTTGCTGAGCTACCTATATACGATAATTAATGTCATGTATAGAACTAAGGTTATTTAGTAGTAATTTACTAATTATGCTACGTTTTGCCAAACAAACTTTATATTAGCATAACACATTGACGTAGTATCCGATACTACCTCAATGGCATAACTAAATATTAGCCATATAGAGATTTAATTAATTAATTCAAGTTTTCTTTCTATGCTTTCCCGGGGGACAATTTTATGTTTAAAAAAAATATAATAATGTCAAGCAATATTAGCTGTCAATAAAAAAATGTAAACGTCAAATAACTTCTCTCTCACTCATTGTAAATTGTGCAAGCAATACACCTTTCTTGATTGAAATTAATAGTTTTTTATGTTCTTTGCAACAGTTGTTGCGAATTTTTGTAAGGTAAATTTTCACAAAAATGTCTAGTTCAACCTTAATCCTATATAATTCCTACATATATTAAATGGAAGAAGCTAAATATAATCAGTAATCGAGATGCATCTTTCCTCTATCAAATGGTGTAAGAATGAAGACGACACCTTGTATAGTTTCAGAAATAGTGAATTTTTTAAGGAAGCATGTCAAAAAAAAATTCAAAAAGCATGTTTTTTGTGTCGTAGAATCTAAAAAATATGCCGGTTTTCGATTTTGATCTATAGTTTTCTGGAAAATCCTATTTTTTTTAAATTTTCCCCAGAGATCATTTTTTTCCAACAACTGACCAATTTTTAGGAACCCTCATATCAAAACAACTATATTTGCAGAATATTAACGGAATCGCAATCCAAAATTTTCTAATTTCATTCCAAAGCCCTGTGAAATTGAGATTTTGCAAAAAAAATTTCAACTTTGATGTCTTATAACTCGTTTTGTAATATCGGTGGAAAGTTCCTGTATTTTTTAAATAATAGTATGAACGCTTCTCTTTCGATTTTCACCAATTTCAGTCCTTCCAATTCATAAACGTAGCTACTACGATTTTTTATGGTACTTTTTTAGTTTTAGTTTCGTCCGAATTTAACCCTCTATAATTCCTACAAATATGAAATGGAAGAAACTAAATATAGTCAGTAATTAAGATGCATCTTTTCTCTATGGAATGGTATAAGAATTTTATCGATATCATCTATAATTTCGGAATAACAGAATTTTATATGGAGGTATGTTGAAAAATTTCGAGGCCTTGGATAAAAATTTTGATATACAGTAAATGTTTGGGGAAAATGATCTATTTTGACACGAGGAATCCATTTTTGCTATTCGTTTTTCGATATTCTCGTTATTGAAGAAATTAAGAAATATTTTCTGAAATTTCTTCAAGTAAACTGAAAAAAAAATTGATGGGTGAAAACATATAGTCTCATTGGGTTCGTCGTGGCCGAAGACCTTTCATTACAGATTCTTATGAAAACCGTATAATAACTACTATTTTTAAAACTCCCAAATAATAGGATTATTGAAATTATAATTTTTTTAGCTTGTCAAATAGATCTTGAAAAAAATTTTTAGCCCCCATGCAAGGAGTATAATTTCCATAAAAATTTCAAAAATTCGATGTTCAATAATTTTTTCACAACCCTGTATATATACTACGAAGAATGTGACGTCACAGTTAACAGTCAATGAACAAATTGTACACTAACATGCACCATAATTATATATTTCATAACTCGCGCCAATGCTGTCGTGACCAGTTCGGGACTTCTCGCGTCCGGAAATAGTTTTCGAATGCTCTCCGCATACTTTAGTCCTACTTAAAGCTTTCCAGACTGCCTGCCATTAGTGACTGTATGAAAATAAATGAACAAATTCCAAATTAATCACTATAATTTATTGTTTGAAACTTGTATAAAATGAATACGATAGTAATGAACATAAAAAATAGATATTTCCAAGATTAATTCGCGTTATATTTGGTAACAAGTTAGAATAACAAATACTAACGTTCAAATATTATTACAAGTCGATTCATTCGACCACCACTGTTGTATTCCTACTCCTGCCCGAACTGATCAATTGAACAGTTACAATATCCTTTGAGATCTGCAAGTTACTAACAAGAATATACCTACGGGCTACAAATAAACGACTATACCTTGTCATTAATTTAGGAAAACCCTTCTGGCTATATTCACAGTGGGTTAATGACTATTACAGAGACATTGACGACACGAGACCCCTTTGTCAAGCGTCTCTGCTGAAGATTTTCTTAGCTGGAAGTCTATATTCAATTAGTTGCCTTTGTTGCGTCGATTTCTATCCAATATTATGGGCTCGTGCGTTTTCTTCTTCTTTTTTTATGAAACTGTAATTGGACTTGTTACGAAGTTTGAAATTTAAATACATAGGCAAAGCAGTCGGTGTGTTAATTGGAACGAGTATTAGGTAGTTAGTCACACAATAAATATATTGTCAATACAGCTAACGTTGTAATTAATAGAAAAATAAACGGTTTTAAGGATTAAAACTAACTTTTCCGCATCTGTGGCCCTGAACAATATTCTACCATAAAATTGTTACTTGTATACACTTCGGGGGATGTATCGTGCTAACAAACCGAAACTTCTCCAAAAATAACCAAAAATTCAGTATATCTGGATTTATAGGACCCGTTGTACTCGCTCAAGTCAACTGAAAATCAATAGGGTACATCTGTGAGACACCTTGTACAATACTCAATCATAAAATTGATCAATCGTATACTCTCTGGATGCTGTATCGTGCTAACAATCTGAAAATTCTCCAAAAATGACGAAAATTTGGTACTTCAAGTACCATAGCACCCGTTGTACTGGCTTTAATGAGTTGAATATCAATAGGGTTCATCTTTGAGACGCTCTGATTAATATCCAATCATAAAATTGGTCACTTGTATATACTCCGGTGGCTGTATCGTGCTAACAAACTGAAATTTCTCCAAAAATTACAAAAATATCGTACTTAAAGTACTGTAGCACCTGTTGTATTGGCTCCGGTGAGCTGAAAATAGGGTTCATCAGTGAGATGCCCTGAATAGGATTCAATCATAAAATTGGAAAATGTCTTACTGATTGCTGAGGCTTTATTCGAAGTTTTGCGTGGGGCAACTGGATGAGGCATATTCTCGATCATGAATCTTGTTGGAGGAATTCCCTTGTTCTTTCTTAAACTTTGACGAACAATTGGTTGATAATTCGAACTGTCGGTTCTTTGGTCCTGGCATGACCTCACTGTACAGCTGGTGTTCTGACCATTCAACAGTCCTTTCGACGGAGAATTGAAGCTGGCTGCTTCCGTATCTTCTCTTAGTTGAAACGAGCTGTTGGAACTGGCGGCTTCACGTTGACTTAGAGACATCCTTTTCCAAATTCTCCAACTTGAACTTTGACGCAAAAAACTGCAGGGAGTTCTTCCCTGGTTTCGGCACCACTATGTTGGGGCTGATTATTAGACGTTTGCTTGCCCCTTGCCCTGATTTGAGTAGTTTTGATAGAAACTCTTGCTGCAGTTTCAATCCTTCGCAAACTTGTTAACTGATAGGTTATTTAAATAAAAACTAATATTTTTCTGAATTTTTATATATACTTGTCAAAAGTGACACAAACACACACACTTCGATCTCTATTCTCAGACGATACAAAAATTAGCTATGACAGCGGGCAGATACCAACTGCCAGAGACAAGTACCACTAAATAAAAATTAAATTGTTGACAGCGACAAAAGCTGAATCCGCTCTCCGCGACAGATGTTATTCACAACACTCCCAACATACAAAATTATGAAAAAAAACAATTTTTCGTTACTTCAGTAGGTTCATCACTGTATAATATCCAGTCAGTTAAACGCTGAAAGTTCCTCTCCGAAAAACAAATTTCGTTCTCTCCATTACAAAACTAAATTTACTCGATAAACATCACATCAATTCTTCATTTTTTTTTGTTCAGATCTATTAAGCCGCCTTTCTGCTTCAATCAATAACCCTTTCTGTCTCCCTTGAAGAGCTTTACATTGAAAATTAATGAGTCAAAAAATATTAAACAAATGGGATCAAACTGTAACTGTTCATGAAGTTACAGATCACGTAACAAGGTTCTGAATAGCGTGAGCTTTAACATTTAGATACAAAATGTCGCTTCGGTGCTTTTATTCTTATTCGGGCCATCCCAGGCTATTCCAGACGCCAAAAGACGTACGCCCAGTCGTGACAGAAAGGTCATTGAAATTTATTATCATTAGATGTCATATTTATGATATACGACTTTCCTAGAATAGAAGTGGGAAGGTTTTTGTAAAATACCAGTTATTTGTAACAGTTTTAATTTAAAGTTTATGCCAATGATACAAGAAGCATTGAAAATAGCGAGTTTATAAGAATAGGAACGTAGAATTTACGAAAAATATATGAAGAAAAAGCAGAAGAAACAAAAATAACATAACAGAAATGACGTGTTATGTTTTCTACTTGTGGTGTTGATGAAACCAGATGATTTGGCATAATTTTTAATAAAAATTAATACGCGATATTAGTGTGACGTCACAATTTGAGGTTGTATCCAAACAAAACTTGTTGCCATAAGAATTTCCAATTGAATGTAGATTTTTTTCTTATTTAAGCGTGTTTTTGAAACGAATAAATTGTTAAAAAGTAAGTAATCGTATCTACTCGATATAAAAAATAATAGTTATGATAATGTAAGTTATGCTACTGTCGTAAAATAATAACCCTTAGATATCGGAATATAAAGGCTTTATTTAGCAAAACAGACATTACAATTAAACACATAACGCCAATGGTTGTCAAGGCAATGTGAACATGCAATTACCCCATTCTCCCTCGCAGGAGAAGAGTACATTAGAGACATAGTCTTCAAGATGCTTTGGAGGTCTTTTGTTTCTTCTAGGTCGATCTTCATGCGTTGCTTCTTGACCTGGGGCTGGAGGATCTTGAATATCTGACCTGGAAGGCCCACAGAAAGGGGCAGGCGAACAAAGAGGAACAGGTGGCTGAAAGGCCTGTGCAAGGGGTGGAGAGAGAGACTCTAGATTCACGTCCGTCATCGAATCGGACATGGGCATATTAAGGATTGGCCTCGATCAACTCGGCTTCATCCACAATGGGGTCATACTTACTGGCTCTTGTTTCGCCGGACAAGGACAGGTCCAGGTTGAAGTAACCAGGCTGGAAGAGTCGTGCCATTAGAGGATCGTCTCGGATGAATGAAGAACTTCTCGTGTGGAGTACAGTTTGTACTAGTGTTCAGCAACGATCTTATTGATTGCAAGGCTTCCGGTAGAACGCATTCCCAATGGCAAATCTGCAAGTTTTTGGTTTTCAGAGCAAGATTGATCGATTTCCAAATGATCCCGTTGTATCGTTCAACCAGACCATTTCCGGCTGGGTTATATGGTGTGATCATGCTGGTGGCAACGCCACGTTTATGGAAGAATGAAATAATTTCCTTTGACATAAATGAAGTTTCCCGATCTAAATGTATGTAGCTAGGCATTCCAAACATCGAAAATAGGACATTCGGGCACCGTATTACGGTTTCAGAAGTCATGTCCTTGCAAGGGTACGAGAAAGGGAAAGAGAGTATTCGTCGACAATGTTGAGTAAATACCGATTGTGGCTGTTAGAAGGTAATGGCCCTTGAAGTCAATATAAAGCCTTTCAAACGGCGATGTTGCTTTAATCAGATGCTGGTTGTTATTTCTGTAGAATCTTGGTTTGACAGCAGCGCAAGTAGGGCAGGCAGCGCTGATCTTTTTAATTTCATCTATTCCGTAAGGTAAATTTTTGCTTTTAATCCAGTGGTACAACCTTGTAATACCAGTGTGGCACAGTACTTTATGGAGCTCATAAAGTTTGTCCTGAGTGTGTAAGGAACCGCAGGCGCGTGAAAGAGCGTCGGCTGAATGATTTTCAACACCAGGCCTATACTGAATGTCGAAGGAGTAGATACGTCATTCTTTATTTTGCTTGTAAGTCGAGAATTGAAGATATACGACAGAGCTTCTTGGTCCGTGAGCAGCTGAAAGTGTCTACCTAGTGTAATAAACACAAGATATGACACAAATTCTAAAAACACCCTATAAAGATAATTTCTTTTTTAATTCAAAATAGTTATTAAATTATCGACCTCAACTAAAGTAAAATACATAAACAAAACAAGGTTAACACAATATAATAGATTACGAACAGGTCAGGTTCTGTTGACCACGAAATAAACAAATATGAATAATTAACCTTCATTGAAGGTGAACTCGGGAAATAAGTATCAAAAAATATTGGGAACATTAGTCAGTCGGTGAGAGATAGGTATTATCTCTCCCCTGGTGAGGCAAGTCTGAGTCTTGACGGACCCTCACCCTCAAAAAGTAATAGTGTGAATATTTATGTGACCAGTGGGATTTTCAAAACGTAAGTTTTTAAAAGTACAAATTCATTTATTATATTGAATATTGGATTGTGTTATTATATTTTTCTTTGACTAAATCGGGTATCCCAAGATAGTTAAGGGACCCTACAGGGTGTTTCAGTCGTATCGAGTGTTCCTTATACATCAGCGCCCCTCATCTACTGTTCAGGCCTAAAATTGTAGAGGCATCTTATTTAGTTATATTCAGGGATCTTTTTTTTAGAAGGTGCATATTATTTCTTTTTCATCTGATTAGCTTATCCAAACTACGTAGATATAATTACGTTTGGCTTGATATTGCACCTAATTCTATATTAGAGATTTTTCCGTTTTGCTCGAGATTGTATGTAATCCTATTTCAGAGCTATTTACGTTATACTAGGGATTATAGTTAAACCTAGGTTAACATATTGATATTCTACGTAGAGAGATCTACATTGCACTTGAGATTCATAAATTAATCCTATTCCAGAGATATTTATATTGTACACTTGAGAGATAGTTACCTTATACTAGAGAGTTTTAGTTAATCCTAGATTAGAGAATTTGATAGACATTTATACTATAATAGGGGTCATAGTCAGTTACAGCTAAATCTATTTTACTTTCGGAGTTTATTTTTCACAGTTTTGTTTTTCTTTGTAATATATTGTTATTATATGTTCTAACCTTTCAATTTATCTCCATAACCTCAATCCTCACCACCCCATACCCGTCAAATAGGACGGACCAGCTAACCCTGCACTACGAACTCGGGCTTGGCACACTGTATAAGCCCAAGGGGCCCCACGACGTCTTCGACCGCTCGAGCCCGGAACAACCCCCCTTCCTCGAGGTAATCCCGCAGGGAGAATTCCGGGTTCTACAATTTTTTTCTTGTGCCATAAGGCACTGGTGACAGCACGTTGCAAGGAATAAAAAAAAGGGAAGAATAATTCATTACATCGGTAGACAGAGACATTACACTAGTGACATCATAGGAAGGTAAGTAATATGGATAATAGAGAGCCTATAAAGTTATTAGAGTGGTGACAGCGACTGCGCAGAAAAAAAACCAGCAGTTATTACACTGGTGACAGCGATGGGATGTGTCCTCTCTCTGTGGACTGTCCTCCTCTGTTCTCTTCTTTTTGGAGCCTTTGTCCCCTATTCTGTTGCCCGTGTGCCTGTGGTGCTTCTCTGTTCCAAATCTTTTCTCTGGAATTCCTTTGTCCGCTGTATTCCCCGTAGTTATTTTGATGCGTTGTGATTCTTCTTTCTTGATTCCATTGCTTTGTATTCCATTGTTTATTTTCTTCACTGAACCTTTTCTTTCTGCAGTCCTTGGCCCAGTGGCCTTGTTTTCCGCAGTAGTGACATACATTTCTATCTGTTAATGGTTCCTTGGATTCTTTGTTTCTACAATACGCTGCCCAGTGTCCCTGTTTTCTACATATTTGGCATTTTTTTTCTATTTTTTCTTCTTCCGCTTCTCTTGTTCTGCAGTTTGATGCCCAGTGGCCTCGTCTGCCACAGTACATACATTTTGCGCTATGTCTACATTCTTCCGATTCATGTCCCGATTTGCCACATGCTGTGCAACTCCGTTGCTCATTCGTAAAAGCGACTCTGTGGCCATTATTCCTTCCGCTCACCATTGTGGCTGCCGTTTCTTGGCAACTTACTATCTCCTCTGCTTCTTCTAGTGTGAGGTCATCTTTATGCAATATGTAGAATCCTACTTCTCTAAGCAGGTCCTTTCTTAGCCCTACTTTGAATTGGTTCATCAGTACCGCGTTGTGTTTCTTTTGAATGTTCGGTATCTGTTCTCTGTTCGTTCCTTTTATGTCTTCCTCCAATATTTTATTCCCAATTAACCGTAATCTTGTGCAGAAAGCTGCTACATCTTCGTCGTGCCTCTGGTAGCATTGGACTAGCTGCATCCACCAGTCCGCGATCGACTTCCTTGGGACGAATTTCCTGAGTATTTTCTCCTTAAATTCAACATATGTTGCTGTGTCTAATCTTCGGTCGGCTTTGAAGAAATCGTGGGCTGCGTCTGCGAGTTTGAATTTCAGTAGTGTTAGTGTTTTTGTTTCTGACCATCCGTCGAGCTTGGCCCTTAGTTCCAATTTTTCTATATATCTGGCTGCGTCTTTTCCCGTGAAGTCTGTTAAAGTTGAGGCGATCACCCCTAGTGGTGGTGCCTGTGGTATCCTTAGTGCTGCTAGCATATTACTCGAATCCTCTGTGGACTCTAACGGCATATTGTTTTATTTCCTAGTGTTCCTATAATTAGTTAGCACAAGTGTTACTTACCTAGATGCTTGAAATGGATAGTTGGGAAAATAAAGACAAAGAATTATTTATAGTGTAATATATATGAATCGGTATTATTCACTTTAATTAGCCCAGAACAAAATCGTCCTAATTTAATTTAACTTATTATTTCGCGTTTAAATCATGAATATTTCCTAACACCTTTTCTCAAATCGTTAATGTCTAGTTCATTTAGAGAATAGTCCGTTCGTTAGTCAAAGTATAACCAAATTTCCTGTAAACATTTTATATTTCTCAAACGTGCAGTTTCCTCCGTACTATATTTTATATTGCTATTTTTGTCTTTTTCGGAAGCTTGTTGCTGACTTTGCGTATTTCTCACTTGTATATTTGCTGTTTTTTCATACGTTGTCTAAATGTTTATGTATTAAAAATAGATTTGGTTTCAACGTTCGTTTGTAATGAATAAAATAACTGACTAAGCGGATATACCTGATTGAACTTATACTACTTTGGTTATATATTAGTTTTGATTAGACATATGTCGCAATATTTATTTTGTGATATAAATATGAAATTAAAAATAACGTATGTAGGTGAAATTTACAAGGCCTTAATTACTCTAATTGAATTTAACTATCTACTCCTACCTTTTGGGCTTCTACGATGCCTGAAATGGGTAGTTTAATTGGGATAGAGAAGAAAAAAAAAAAGGATTATTGCCAGGACTTCCCCTCTTGTGAACCTCTGCCGTACGGACTCAGTATCTGGAGCACCGCTGTCACCAGTGTAATAACTGCTGGTTTTTTTTTTCTGCGCAGTCGCTGTCACCACTCTAATAACTTTATAGGCTCTCTATTATCCATATTACTTACCTTCCTATGATGTCACTAGTGTAATGTCTCTGTCTACCAATGTAATGAATTATTCTTCCCTTTTTTTTTATTCCTTGCAACGTGCTGTCACCAGTGCCTTATGGCACAAGAAAAAAATTGTAGAACCCGGAATTCTCCCTGCGGGATTACCTCGAGGAAGGGGGGTTGTTCCGGGCTCGAGCGGTCGAAGACGTCGTGGGGCCCCTTGGGCTTATACAGTGTGCCAAGCCCGAGTTCGTAGTGCTGGGTTAGCTGGTCCGTCCTATTTGACGGGTATGGGGTGGTGAGGATTGAGGTTATGGAGATAAATTGAAAGGTTAGAACATATAATAACAATATATTACAAAGAAAAACAAAACTGTGAAAAATAAACTCCGAAAGTAAAATAGATTTAGCTGTAACTGACTATGGCCCCTATTATAGTATAAATGTCTATCAAATTCTCTAATCTAGGATTAACTAAAACTCTCTAGTATAAGGTAACTATCTCTCAAGTGTACAATATAAATATCTCTGGAATAGGATTAATTTATGAATCTCAAGTGCAATGTAGATCTCTCTACGTAGAATATCAATATGTTAACCTAGGTTTAACTATAATCCCTAGTATAACGTAAATAGCTCTGAAATAGGATTACATACAATCTCGAGCAAAACGGAAAAATCTCTAATATAGAATTAGGTGCAATATCAAGCCAAACGTAATTATATCTACGTAGTTTGGATAAGCTAATCAGATGAAAAAGAAATAATATGCACCTTCTAAAAAAAAGATCCCTGAATATAACTAAATAAGATGCCTCTACAAATTTTAGGCCTGAACAGTAGATGAGGGGCGCTGATGTATAAGGAACACTCGATACGACTGAAACACCCTGTAGGGTCCCTTAACTATCTTGGGATACCCGATTTAGTCAAAGAAAAATATAATAACACAATCCAATATTCAATATAATAAATGAATTTGTACTTTTAAAAACTTACGTTTTGAAAATCCCACTGGTCACATAAATATTCACACTATTACTTTTTGAGGGTGAGGGTCCGTCAAGACTCAGACTTGCCTCACCAGGGGAGAGATAATACCTATCTCTCACCGACTGACTAATGTTCCCAATATTTTTTGATATTTATTTCCCGAGTTCACCTTCACTGAAGGTTAATTATTCATATTTGTTTATTTCGTGGTCAACAGAACCTGACCTGTTCGTAATCTATTATATTGTGTTAACCTTGTTTTGTTTATGTATTTTACTTTAGTTGAGGTCGATAATTTAATAACTATTTTGAATTAAAAAAGAAATTATATTGTGTTAGCCTTGTTTTGTTTATGTATTTTACTTTAGTTGAGGTCGATAATTTGATAACTATTTTGAATTAAAAAAGAAATTATCTATATAGGGTGTTTTTAGAATTTGTGTCATATCTTGTGTTTATTACACTAGTAAGAAATGACGCCACTTTTTTACGGTTTTAGAAACGTTGATACAAAATTTATTGGGAATATAATCATGCACTTATAAACAAATGGATGACATAGTAATTTCTTTCAAAAATATATTGAAACTCACCTTTTTAATGATTAGAGTCAAATCAATAACTTCAGCATTAACCAAAAATCAATGGTTTGTTTACATTTACAACAAAGCTTTATTTAACTAAATCATAATAAGATATCGTAACCTTTATCATTATAAGTTGAAAACTCTAATTTACCTGGTTATAAAAATATAATTAAAACTCGAAGCACTTTTGTTTACTTCAATTTATTGTTTTAATCTCTTCTTTCCAAGTTGAATTGTCATTTTATACTTTCTTCTTCTTCTTTCTTTCCTTTTTGGGTTTAACTCCGTCGAGTTATCCACCCAGTACTATGTCTTACTTTGATTTATTTAGGAAAAAGTTGCACTTTCATGCATCTGCCTCTGGGACACCACTTCTTCCTGGATCTAAAATTAGTTTATATAACTCTTTTACAATTTTTGAAAAATTTACACAGAAGCAAAGCACTACTAGCTGAAGGTTCTCTAAGCATATCTTCTACACATAGAGCAGTTTCATACTTCATGACATTTTTTAGCATACTGTTATATAAAATGTCACTGTATTTTTTGTTAATAGGGCACTCCATAAGTATATGTCTGATACTACCCACTTTCCCACATTCACAATTTGGTGAATTCACTACTCCTATCCGATGAAGATGCTGCGGATACGCACCATGTCCCAACCTAAGTCTATTCAATGTAGTAACCACTTGCCTGTTGATCTTTACATCATAAAACCAAGGCTTCTCTGGTAATTTCTCAACGATTTTAAAATAATGCTTTCCTTTAAGCTTACACAATTCAATCCATTCCTCTTCCCATTCTTTTCTTATCTTTTCTTTCACATTTACCAAAATATCTCTATAATCCACTTTATTAAAATTCTTTTTCATCTTTTTTAAACTATTCTCAGCCAACAAATCTGCTTCTACCTTACCCTTTATACCTGTATGACTGGGAATCCAACCAAACCTAATAATTTGATTATTACACTTCGCATCCCATAAGAGTTCTCTAATACATAACTCTGGGAATTCAGTTTTACCATATAATCCTTTTCTGGCTATCCTCTGTAACGCACTCTTGGAATCGGTTAGAACCAAGGAATTCAAGTTTCCCACTTCGCGAATTCTTTTAACTGCCACATAGATCGCTAATAACTCTGCTGTACATATAGTAGCTTCGTCGGCCACTCTGACACTCATTCTAGAACCCCTATTTTCCATATATATATATACCAAACCCAGTTAGATTTTCATGTCTATCTTTAGATCCATCTGTATATATCATACTTTGATATTTGATATCTATCATATTCATGGAAAACAATTTATTCTTCTTCTTTTACTATTTCATACCAATCCAACTTACTATTTCGCTGAATGTTCTGTGTTCTGTGACTTCTCCTGAGTTCTGTGGATGGCCTACAAAACCAACTTGATTGGACTTTGACCCTTCCTTCTTTTTATATCAGCTTTGATTCGGGGCACATGGTTCCTTAATTTTCGATTGTAAGTCGGATCTTATAAGCTGGGAAAAAGTAAATTTTATTAGATTATTTTTTGGTCATAATTGTCAGCGTGGACAAAATTATCTATATTGGATCTAGACCAAAAATATAAAAACCTCTTTAAGGCCACCCTACAACACCATTCACTTTTATTAAACTCATAGCTAATATTTCACATATTTCTTACTTTTTTTAGGCATTCTCCTTTTCTTCTGATTTTCTTCTGTCTGTTTCTATCTCGCTCACTATATGTACCTGTATCACTCACCGCTTTTCATAAGTATCGCTTCCTCTAAGCTGTCTAACCATTTCCACATCACATCATTCATCCTTAGTAGAATAGTAGATGTAACCAGTAACCTCGTACTGCTTGAAGTTTGAAGCATGCCAAGCGATTCATCTCATTAGATTTGGAACCTAGGAGGATCCAGACCGAGTCAACCCAACTACCGCAAGTACTGACGTTGAGCTTGCGGCCAATCATACAAGTAAGAATTTTCCGATTTATATTTACATTCACCATTTACAAAGGGTTGCTATCTGAAGGACAAGCATCTGAACCTGAAATTTTAACATAATTCCGACAAGTTATACATTACTACTATACTTCAAACATTATTATCAATTTATCTTTAAACTTACCTGTAAACACCAAGGGGTACCACTCGGTCGTATAAAGATCATATGTGTGATTTAAAAATTAAAATTTCAATGGTTTCAATCTAACAATGTTTAATCACAGATTAGAGAAAGAACAGATACGAATCCCGGTAAAACATCAAACCATTTTCAACTCCGTCTTCAATGACCTCGGACCTTTAACTCGGTATGGCCGCGATGTTGCCAGTTTAAAATATTTTCTGAATTTCTAACCAAATTGCAATGTTGACTCGGGGACAATAACAATTTCCAGTGCCGGATCTAGTTTTTTTTAGAAATTTCCACTAAATCTTTAAAATTGGGCCATGAATTAAAACAATAACCATACCCGAATATATATTCATGTATTTATTTAATACCTATGTGTACATTCTTATGATTTGTTATAAATAGTCATTACTCTTGAGAGATTAATTAATAAATACATTTTTAGATAACACAAATCACTACAAAAATTCATCAAATTCCAAATAATTCTCAATTTATCATTCATCAAAGGAAATACAAACGGGATGAGCCAAATACGGTATTCAATAACATATCAATTATACAGTATAAATTGGTAATTGTAATTATTGAAACTGAATAGTACGAAATTAAAACATAATTTTGTTATTAAGATACAGCTTTTTTAGCTTATTACAAAATGTAAAGAATTTGTCATGGAATATATCAATATCAACATGGTTATAGACTGAGTAGAAGGATTTAGAACACCTACGCAAGGGAGAATTTTGATAATAATTTGTAGCACTAAAGTTAATATCAAAAACATTAAAAATATTAAATTTAACGAGGCAGGCAATCTCGTTGGAATCAACAAGATTATTAACGATTTTACATAAAAATTGATTTATTGATTATAAATTGAGTAAAATAGACAGTTTTCTATTTTTCTTTGGCTGGAACTTAAAATCTCTATTGCTAAATTTCAGCAAATAAAAAATCCTTAATCGGATGAACAATTTTTTTAAATATTCGTGAGGGAAGCGTTCACAAGGATGTGTAAATTCTGTAGCTGTTGATATCATATATAAATTATTTCCAACTGAAGGGTTCGGCAAATATTTCTCTATGTTTGTGAAAAAAAGGCATTCTAAATTATAAATATATTGACAAAACGAGTCCTCGGGTTTCCAAATACTAAGTTCTTGTCATATGCTTTATAATGAATAAACATATTGGTCAAGTCCAAAACTTGCGTATTTGTAGAAAATTGTTGACAAACATCACCTGAATGAATTTTTAGACACTTACCAATAAGATATCCAACCACATATTTAAATGCGTTTTGTTCTGGCAATGGATTTCGATGATAATCATAATTAGTGACTCTGAAATTTGCGGAAAATTGGTTAATGGCAATAGGAGTTTTAATAATCATAGATGTATTAGTGTTGGTCTGCGCCAAACAACATAATAAATTTTCAAACTGATCTTCACAATTCATGAAAGATGAATTGAAAAAGTTGATAAAAAATAATTTTTTAAATGCACGTGAAAACTGAATGGGGGTAGGGTTGGTAGCATTTCCACTTTGTTGTCTAATACTACCAAAAAAGTTTTCAAGACAGTCTTGATTTAGATGTCTTGTTAAAATAAATTTAAAATTTTTTGATTTTAAATATGCCCATATTTCTAACAAGGAATTAATTGTAATTTTCCACCCTTTAATAAATTTGCAATGGTTTGTAATATTTCTCCCTGCAATGCTCATAACACTCATGTTATTTAATATTTTAATTGAATCATTTAAAAAATAAATTTGGTGTATTTCCCCGGAAAATTTTCTGTTATATAGTTTGACATTGTTCAATGAAGAAGAATTGAAAATATCAAACAATTTATCAGCATGTGAAATAAGTGTGACTGTATTTGAAGCCGTCACCGTTATTGGGCATGGTTGCCAAAGATATGATTTGTGAAAAAAAGTATATATTTATGGTATGATTTTTATACATTATAATTTTTTAAATTGTATAATTCTTTTGATGTTAATAAAATTGATTTAAAACAAGTGATTGTCGAATATTTGTATCTGTATAACTATCACACTTAACAATAATGCTTATAAAATATTTGACCAATGATCGTAAATTGAAGGAAATATTATGCAAATTGACAACCCTGTTGAAAAATTTCGCGCAGCGGCCCGAACGGAGTCGACATACGACGATGGACATTTAAATGGGTATGTCTACCCATCTCTCTCTCTTTTTACTGTTCTCTGTCAAGCTTTCGTATCTGTTCTTTCTCTAATCTGTGGTTTAATTTATGAATCCATCTCTACTCTACCGTGAATAACAGTTTCGATTCATTTGAGCTAGCTGGAATCGAGGTTCTTCACCATCAGTGAAAAACATTTTAGATAAAAACGTAAAAACTTCCTCAACGATAGAACAATCGCTAAGGCCTCTCTCTCTCTATGGCAGAATACCGTTTTTCGTTATCGGATAAGGTTTTTGAGAAAAACGCAGCGGGGCGCCCATTCTGACTAAGAGTAGCCGCTACAGCAATGCCCGATGCGTCAGTTTTAACTGTAAGTGGTAGATCATCTTGAATTATCATGAGTAATGACTTGGCTATGTCTTCTTTAATTAGCCGAAAATTTCTAGCTACAGGCGAGTCCAGTAGAATAGGGAAAGATTTGCAGTCAATCAAACTCCTTATCTTGTCGGAATATCTTGGGACCCATTTTGAGTAATGAGAGAACATCCCTAGTGCGCGTTTCATGGCTGAAGCGTCAGAAGCTCCAATAATGGTTTGAGTCTATCTGGGTCTGGACGCATAGACTTGTTAGAAGTTTGATACTCAAGGAGAATTATTGTATTTTGAGAGAATATGCATTTATCTAGGTTCAACGTTAAATTATGTTTCTTTGCTGCACTTAGAAATCGTTCAAGGTTCCTATCGTGATCATCTTGCTCCTTCCACCGATCGTAACGTCATCAAGATATGCATATACTCCATCAAGACATTCTTTCCGTATAATATTGTCAATGGTCTTCTGAAAACAGGCTACTCAATTTGTTACCCCGAAAGGAGTGCGACGAAATTGGTAAAGAGTTCCTTTGGCTTCAAAAGCCTTATACTGTTTTTCCTAGTCTAGTATCGGTATCTGATGGTACGCATTCTTCAAGTCAATCTTGCTGAATACTTCCTAATCTATAGTTGAGACTAACTTTTCAATATTTGGTAAAGGGTAGGCGTCTAGTAAAGTGAATTTGTTAATAGTCTGAGAGTAACCTATAACTAAGCGTTTCTTGTGATTTTCGTTTCTTGTTATTAAAACCTGAGATCTCCAAGGTGTTGAACTCTCCTCTATGATCCCTTCACGAACTAGTCTCTCGACTTCAAATTTAATGAATACTTCATCAGCTTAGGAAAAACCATGAAGTGCTCACTCTCGATTTTTGACAGTTTTTTATTTGTAGTTATTCCTCATGTCGCGAGTGTCGTGAGCGTCGTTCTCATGGACAAAGAGTAACTCTGACAGAGACCAGAGATCACGAAAAAGAAGATTTAATTAATTCTTAATTCAGAAGAAGAAACATATACCTACTGTTATATTTTTTCCAAACTGCGGACCAATGACGTATTAAAGATAGACTAGCCTTGTTTACATTTTGGTTCTCCCCAACATATTTAGGACCAGACTCTTTTTACATGATGCCAAATTTCTTCTAACAAAAATAGTAATTCATGAATATAAAGATTTTAGCAGTATTTTCTGTTTAAAAAGTAAGAAAAAAGTTGGAAGCATTTAAAATAGGTATGACCAACCCACGGTCCAGCTCACTATGTTTTTTCGGTTAGGATTTTTCATGATCTATCAATGCCATAAGTAAAACAGTTTATAAATTTTTAGTTTGGCAACCTCGAACTACTTTTGTCATTTTGGTGAGATCTGTAAATAAGATTTTAATTATAATTGTGCTTTTATGTGGTGTTTGATTGATATTTGTAAATTAAAGTGATTTTAAGACATTTATGATGGTGAGAAAATGTGTAGTGTGTGAAAATACATGGAATAAGAATGATGAACGATCGTTTCACAGGTAAGGTTATATTAGCACAAGCGTAGTATAGGTATAAGACAAGGGATTCAAAATTTGTTTTCATAATAATATTGATTATTTTTTTATTATCAGGTTTCCCAGAGATATTGCTCGCCGTGAAATTTGGTTACAGAATTTATTTTTGGTAGAAGAGGACATTTTCAAAATTAAAGTTGCTTTGGTGTGTTCTGATCATTTTTTCAAAACGGACATATGTGCTAATTTAAGTGGCAAACATGTTTTGAAACATGATGCTACACCTTTCAAGTAAGTAATATAATTGGTATTTTTAATTGTAACTATGTACACTTCAAGTTAGCACAGAAATTGTTACATTTTTCTTTAAAGGATTCTGGAAGATGTAGCTCAAGACACCAGGACTATTGGAGCAAAAAACCCTCCATCAACAACAAGGTAACTTATCTATTGTAACTGAAAGGTCTATTTCATGAACAATTTGTTATCTACACTTTTAGAAGGTGATTGCAGTTTGTCTAAACTACAAATTGCTAAAGCTTGTGGAAAACTTGAAAAAGCTTTTAAATTTGTAGTTACTGTTTGTAGTGAAGCTGAGAAATGTTTAAAGACACTTACCATGAATTTAGATGTTAGCAATATTAATAAAATTGAAAATATAAAAAAAAAAAGATTATAAACACCTCAATAAGATATTTACCTTCAAATATCTTTGATGTATTTTCAAATCACATATTTGATTTTGAACCACTCCATGATCACTGCATCACTGTAACCAAACTAATTTTGGATAAATATATAGCCGTTCGACTGCACCATGAATTCAATAAATTAAAAAATTGTGATAAAGCCAAAGTAAGAAGTATGCTTACTAACTCTATTTTATTTCAAAACCAGTAATTTTCATTTTTATTTTCTTAAACAATTTTGTGTGCTAGTAATTTCATTTTGTAATATGGTTGTAAATAATTCTTAAGAACAATAAATATTAATATTATGATTATTGTTATAATTATTCTATTTTATTGTTTACCATTTTAATACCCTTATTTATTCCTTATTAGTTTTGTAAAATCAATATAAAAAAAATAAAAAACCTTTCCATATTATATTAACATATTCATAATCTGTAGTGCAAAACTTGTTTTAACTTCAAAATTCGCTATAAGTATCTTTTAAATAAATTACTTGTTTTTTACATAATTTCCACTTATTCAAACGAAAATTTAGTAACGTACGTATATCATTTAGTCTATAAAAGCAATTTTCATAAAATAGTTTAAATGAACCCTTTCGAAATGATACGCTACTGTGCAATGTACTCGCCCTGTTTTATGTTGCGACCAAAACATTGTATAGGTAATAATGTGTGAAGGCTGGTCTATCTTTTATGTGTCATTGCTGCGGACATAGTATATTGTTTAATTTATATTTGAGATTTTACCGTTACTGCTGTGGAATAATTTTTCTTCATTATAATTATTATCAAAATGGTTTTTATGTGTTCCATTCCTGATTGCAGTAATACAAAAATATTGCATTGTTTACCAAAAGATCCAGAGGTAAGCTATTTTGAATTAATTAAGTAATTACGAATTTATACATATTTTGATTTATAGATTAGACGACAATGGTGCCTGGCTATAGGAAGAAACGATATTGTTGACGTAAATACTAAACAAAGGCACGCATTTAGGATTTGTGATCTACATTTCTTTGAAGATATGAAATTTATTATCAATAACAATCGAACCAATTTAAAATTTAATGCTGTACCATCATTAAATATTCCAAGTATGTATATATACTAATAACTAAAATATTAAAACTTTAACTTAAATATTATTTTTGTTACTTAAAATACTCATTTTTAGCAAATATGGTGGCCATAACTCCTATTCACCTAGATTGTCTTGGTTCAAACACAAAATGTCAATTAACAATGACAGATATACCTACTTTTTTATTAATTTTTCATCCGCATATTAGATTTAATGCAGGTATCGATAAAATATTGTAAATATATCTATTTTGTTTATTTACATACTAAATATTGTTGTGTATAATAAATTTTGTTTACTTTTTAAATTTTATTCGGAATCCTATTAATCATGGCCCCAATGCAACAATGAAACATGCAAAATATTTGTTTCAATATCAGATATAATGTGCGAAGATTTGGATCTTCAAATATTATTATTAGCATTATATTCATATGAAGTAATTTTTTCAAGCATGTAATTTCTATTTATAACTGCTTGCTCAAATTAACTTTATTGGCGCCATATATTATTTGAGGCAATAATAAGTGTAAAATTGTGTAACTCGTTTTTTGTATAATGGTTTTAATTTACCAAAGCGTCGAAGTATAACAAACATTATATGTTGCGCTCATGACATCATTTAACAGTGAACTTATACTAATTTCAAAACTGGCGCCTTTCACCCTAGTTCATCCTCATGTCGCGAGTGTCACTAGTAAAACGTGTTTTGGAGGGAAGATGAGGGTCGGCTATCTAAGGGAGTATATATAATCTGTGGGAAAAACGGCGAGATTATTAGCTACGGGACGGCTGCCGTCAACTAGGTGTTCAAATAATCGAGGTGGTTCAACTTCGGCACAAGCGACGTTACAAAGAGAAAGGGGGGGTTTGGAACCACCGAATTGGAGTCGAACTGAAGAGTGGAGTTTCATAATGTCATGCCCTATAAGAACGTCATAGCATAGACTGTGTATTACTAAAAGCTTAGTTTTGGGGTGTGATTCGCTTTGAAGATGAAGGTTTGCCAAAATGTGCCCAATAATTTTAGATTGGAGGTAAGTGGAAGCCATCTTCACCTCTCGGTTCTCAGGATGAATTTGGAATTTATTCCTCTTGGCATAGAAGTAGTCAACAAAGATGTTAGAACTACCAGTATCTACAAGGATGCTGGATGGGATATCATTTACTCGTCCAAAAACGACTGCTCTGGAGAGCCCTCCTGGAGAAGTGGCTGATGTCATAGTAGCTAGCAACGTAGAAGCGGATGTCGACTCACCCTTTGACCTGGATTGGCATACTTTCTGGAAGTGGCCCTTTTTATCACAAGATTTGCAAATCGCTTCTACAGCAGGACATTCATGTGTAGAACGATGTCTGCGTCCACCACAAAAGTAGCATTTTCCATGTCGAGATTGCTGAAAAGTAGAGGCTGAATTAAGTGTAGATTTACAATTATCTAATCCGTCAGAGGCTGGAAGAGATGTAGGAGTTTTTAAACTATTACAGTTAGAATCGGAAATATAGGTTGCTGTTTTGTAAGATATTGCGAGTTTTAGGGGGGATTCTAGGGAACGCGCTATCTTTTCCACTTGCTCAAGATTCAGCGCGACATTTTCCAAAATGCGTTGTCGGATTAGAGGAGAGTGAAGGCCGCTTATGAATGCATCACGTAGATACTCATTACAGTACGTCAGCGCATCTACAGATTTGAAGTTGCAATCTTTGCTTATTGCTCGGAGAACCTGCAAGTATTGGTCAACAGACTCTCCATTCTGCTGTCTTCGATTCGCTAATAGGTGCCTAGCAAAGAGTTCATTGGGTTGGGGCGCAAATAGTCCTTTAAGAACGTCAATGGCCTCAGTATAAGTCTTACTCTCGGAAATGAATTCGTAATTTTCGAATGATAAAAAATTAACCAATACCTTGAGCTTCTTCTCTTCGGGTACCTTGGATTCCTCAATGAAACTTGTCAGTGTTTGAAGGAAGTATTTCCATTCCTTAGCGTAAGTTGGCAAATCAGGCGATCCGTTGAATTTTTCTGGGGTCCGGTGCACTTCGCGACCCTCCGAATTTTGGAGCGATTTTTTTTTTACTAGAAAGCCCTATTGTTATAGAACATTTTAAGAGAAAAAAATTCTTGGATTATGCACTTTTGAAAGAGAAAATCGCAATTGAAAGTACTAAAAAACCGCCATTTTTTTAAAAAATTTGACATTTATGTCTAGATTTCAGATAGTCACAAATTTTAGGAGGAGAAGGAAATGTACAACGTTGCCAGTTCTCAATTCCGTGAGTCGTGACGGCTTGGAAATAATTTACACAAGATTTAATTATCTTCATGATCTAAAATATATTGAAACTGTACTTTATTGGACGTTTTATGTATGCTCCACAGGTACTAACTTAGTTCGTATATTTTATGTGGTTGGGATAAATATAAAAACTATGTATATGTTTGTGATTGTTAAAAATTAACGTTAAATGTTCCGATAAGTATAAATATTCTTTTTATAACGAGGGTATTGTTGATACTTAAAGGGGGATTGTTTTATTCAATTTTAGTCATATTTTATATTTATATTGGTATTATTTTATATTTGACAAATGTTCAATTGAATAAATTGACAAATATAATTTGATTTGTGCTATAGAGCACTCTAGCGAACTGTCATTTAATTTTAAACAAGACATCTGTGGGTCATACCATAGACAAACCAAATATGGTTATTTCTTTATGGGTCGTACACAGCTGTAGAGTGCATTGTACACAACGCTTGTTTAAAACCCTTTAACACGAATTTTAATCATTTTTACAATAGCTAATCGTGAAAATGCCTGCTTTTTGTTGTGTTGAGGGATGTGGAAAACGTGGGGAAAAAGACAACGTGAAGTGTTTTCGAATACCCTCGGTTACAAACGCGCATTTTCAAAATCTGTCGATAGCTGTTCACTCAATTGGGTATATATTCGTAATAGTATACCTATTTGAGCACGTATTATTTCATAATAATGTGGATAATCATTTGAGTTATTGAAGATCGGATTTCCGTTTGAAATAGTAAAGCAGATTGATATTGCGAGCGAAGCGAGCGCGCCGGTTCGACGTTTCGCAATTCGCGCGCGCGAATTGCGAAACGTCGAACCGGCGCGCATTTTCAAAATCTGTCGATAGCTGTTCACTCAATTGGGTATATATTCGTAATAGTATATCTATTTGAACACGTAATATTTCATAACAATGTGGATAATCGTTTGAGTTATTGAAGATCGGATTTCCGTTTGAAATAGTAAAGTAGATTGATATTCATATATCTATTACAACACAAAATTAATTCAACTGAAAGAAAATAAATACCATTTGACAACGCCGCTAAAAATCACATGATGACAGAAAAGTCTCCTAATTTGTGACCCTGGCTGCCTAGACATAAGATGTCAGTGTCTAATTTATAACCTATAAGTGTCAAGTGAAAATAATGATGCCTAAGAATATTTTTTTAAAATTGGCAAAATTAAAGTGTTTTCTTCCGGTTTTTTTGTGAAACAGACTTATATTTAGTTCGAGATAATAACCTTAACAATTTAAATTGAAAATATTTATCGTAAAATAGCATTAACTAGTGTTGAAAAAGTACCATTTTTCGAACTAAATTCGTGATTTTTAAAGTAATTACTGAATGATCCAGCGAAATGTTTGTTCTAATCTACTTTATTTAAGGTAAGCTATCAAACAAAATTAAAATTAACATAAAATTCGGAGGGTCGCGAAGTGCACCGGAACCTTTTTCTGGTTTCAAAATTCGGCTATCCATCACGAAGGTTGTATCGAATACAATTTTTGCTAAATAAATTGTCGTAAAATAATAACCCATAGATAAAGGCTTTATTTAGCAAAACTGTGACATTACAATAACGTCAATGGTTGTCAA
Source organism: Galeruca laticollis (assembly GCA_963921935.1). Lineage (NCBI taxonomy): Eukaryota > Metazoa > Arthropoda > Insecta > Coleoptera > Chrysomelidae > Galeruca > Galeruca laticollis. Next base: position 232,826,719 of record OY998177.1, read on the forward strand.
GGCAATGTGAACATGCAATCACCTCACCTACAATCTGTATTTTTGATTTTAAAAGCTATGTTTGAGGTTATGTTTACTGGATTATTTGATTAATGTGAAAATATGAGATAAATAATACTGAAGGTTTGTTCTAGTATCATCAAACCATCTTTCAACATTCTCTTGAAACCCTGTTTTAATGATAATATGGGTTTGTTAGCGAAAAATGCTTAATTGAAGTGAAGTGTCCATTCAAGTATCCGAATGAAGAAAAATTAAAACTGCTGTCAAAAGACAGAATTACATAATTCATTTTGATTAAAATATGTTAGTGATAATTGAAAAATATAACCAGATACAAGGTGCATTACATATTGTATGAGAGGACATGTGCTATTTAATATTAGGGATACCAAGTGACATCATTGTGGGAATTGCTAGACATTAAGAATGGAAGAAAATGTACACGTTTTAAAAACATTCTGCCTACCGTTTATAAAACTTAATAAAATGTTTTCATAATTATAAATTTTTGTTTGTTTCGTGCTAAGAAATTTAAATCGAGGAAACGTTGCAAATTTACATAATTGAAAATAGGCCATTCAGTCTAAAAACTCGGAATATCATGTCACAAGTTTGCCTCAATCAAACCATATTTGTATCAATTTCAGAGTTTCTGTTGGTTGCTTTCAAATTTTATTTGACCTGTAGGCTTTTTTTTCAACTACATGTGTTAACATATTCAATTCTATCTAAAAATAAATAATATAAACAAAAACGTTTTCAAATTTCTTTATTACACAGAGAAATATTTACTTGTAATACAATGGTTTACAGTTAATAGAAAGAGGAAAGTAAGGTACAGTGAGGAATTTCAATTTAAAATAGCAAACAGTTAGAAGAATCATACAAAGCAACTATAAAAACTTATAAAAAATGTAAAGCGAAAGATCTGTAATGATAAATAATAATGTATATATTATAGGGAGATCGATATAACTACAGACCAATCAGTTTGCTACCAGCAATGAGCAAAATAGCTGAAAGAATAATACTGAAGATACTCAACGAACAAACGACAATACTGAACGTAATACCTGACGAACAGTTCGGATTCAGAAAGGAGCACAGCACCGAACAACAAATCTTGAGACTTGTGGAATACACAACTCAAGGTTTCAACCAGAAGGAATCATCTGGAGCAATTTTCCTTGATATAAGTAAAGCCTTCGACCGAGTATGGCACGAAGGACTACTGTACAAGATCAAAGAGGCAGGATATTCCAAACCTCTGATAAAACTCCTGAACAGCTATCTCAAAGAGAGAAAATTCCAAGTGAAGGTAGCAAACGGAGATCGGAAGTAGGCCACCAAGAAGCGGGAATACCGCAAGGAGCAGTACTATCCCCTACACTATACCACTTATACACAGCAGACATACCAAAAATAGACAACACCATGTACGCACTCTACGCCGACGACACTGCCATAGCCACGAGATGCGTGAAAGAGAAAAATATCACAAGAAGACTACAAACAGCAGCAAGCGAAATCGACACGAATGGAGCAAAACATGGAAGATAAACAGTGAAAAAACACAAGCGGTTCTGTTTACGAATATCTAAAAGAAAACAACGGCGACCAGAAGAGAAAATAGAAATCGATGGCGAAGAAATCGAGTGGGCGGAAAAATCAAAGTACCTAGGAGTAACGATGGACCAGGGACTAACTTTCACCCCACACGTAAACAACATCATAGACAAAACGAAGCAAGCCAGGGCAAGACTCGCAGGACTGTTAGGCAGGAGGAGCAAATTAAACTTAAAGACCAAGTTGAGATTTATAAGGAGTATTATAATCCCAATTATTACATACGCCTCAGTCGCTTGGGGACACACCTGTGAAACAAACAGACAAAAACTGCAAGCGCAGCAGAACATAACGCTGAGACAAGCAACAAGCGCCCGATGGAGGAAAAGGAACATAGACATATACGAAGAAACAAAGGTAGAGAAAGTACTGGAACTAATGGACGAAAGAGCGAGGAAACTCTTTGAAGAGCTGAAAACACATCCAAATGTAGAACTGAGGGACCTAACAAGTTACAAGAAAGAAGACTACAGGAAACACAAGAGACCAAGAAAGCAAATTGAAGACTAGGCATGAAGATCCCCACCCAAAAAAAACCCAAAAAACCCAAAAACCGTAAAGGCGAAAGCCTTTACACAAAAAAAAGACAAAAAAACCGTACAGGCGAGCAATCGTCTGTACACCAAAAAAAAAACAAAAAAAAATATATACAGTTAATATAAAGAGGAAAGTAAGGTACAATGTGGAATTTCAATTTAAAATAGCAAACATTTAAAAAATCATACAAAGCAACTTATAAATAATGTAAAGCGAAAGATGTGTAATGACAAATAATAATGTATATGTTATAAGGAGATCGATATATACAGTACAAAATCAAACATACAATGAACACATACAAGTTTGCTTTTACCTTGTTTGCAAAGATTGATCATGTACAAAAAAATAGTGGGCTAATTTTCTTTTCTCCGTCCATAAAATGACAGCTATACAAAAAGCTCCAGGATCTGGTTCTATTGTTCTACAAATATTGTATAAACACACAAAATAAAATGTTTTATTTATCATTATGTAGGTACCTTGTCAGCTTCATCCATTTGCTTCTTACTTTTGGATCCTTTGGAAATCTATAAAACTTACAGTTCTCTCTCACATTATAATGCTCACAGCCTGGTGGCCAGCACAGTACCATTATTCTTTATGTGAAGAAACCTAAAATTAGATAATACAAATACAGATAGAAAAAGAATTGTATTTCATAAGTTTATAATAGCATGTTTAGGTTAGATAACTCTTTCATTAAATTTATATTGTTATACATATCTATTTTGGCTGGAATCGAATATATCTCTTTGTAAAAGTCTTAGTGTATATACAAATGCCTAAATCAACAGTTATATTCAAAATATAAGGGAATAATCTCTGGTCCAAAACCACACCAATTGTATCCAAATGGCTAGTTATGTTTGTTTTGTTTGGATACAACATTGACATAACCTAAGATTATGACGTCACCACTAATACCGCGTATATTATACAAATTAAAAATTAAAAGTTTAACCTTGAACGCCAAACACCTGCAATCATGAACAATGTTTTCCGCTTGACAGTAATTGAATAATTTTCTATTGACATATCATGTGTTTTATAACATTAAAATTCACATTTCGAGAGCACCTTGTACACGTATAAATCTTAGTTCTTCAATTGACGTTTTACTTTTTTAATAGTTACTTAATAATACGACAAGTCCCATCTCTTTCGAGCGCAAGGCACCACTTTAAATTTAGTCTTTTGCATTTGATGTACAGGTATAGAATCGAATAAAGAGAGGCAAAGGGCGAAAAGACGCGAAAATAACATGAAAACATTGAAATTGATAAAAATTTATGACTTGTTGCAGAAGGTTATTTCGAAAAATGGAAAATTGCAGATCATATATTATATAGAGTCGATTCGAATTGGAGAATATTGACAGACTGTGAAGCACAAAGAAATACCTACCTCTAGTGATATCAAAAATAAATATGATATTAGAAACTAAATATGTAAGCATAGTTGAAGTGATAAATGTTTGGTTTAATAAATTCTTGACTGTCTCGACCCTTACTTCGTGGAATATGCTCATATTAGTGTTCTTAAATGAAACTCAAGGTCTCTAGTTAATTCCACAATATAATACAAGTTATTGAAAATTCTAAAAAATTGACAATTGTTTCGATAAATCAATATCTTCGTCAGAATGACAGAAGTTACATTTCATTTTATGCCTACCTGATGTTTAGTAGTTATATTTTTGGCTAGACCAAGAAGTAACCTAACTTGTGATTGGCTTAATATATGTTTATAGAAAAAAGAAGAAGATGTGATATTACAAATATTGAAGCTTAGATATTATTAGCCCTATGGTGATATCCTGGATATCATTTTTCCAATTAAGATCAGTATAACCAAATAAATCTCACTACGCAAAACATCTACTTGACACCAATCATTCATTGACACCTAACACAGAACTAGAAGTGCTGCATATTTGTGAAAAGAAACAAGAACTGGATTTCCTTGAAGAACTGGAAATTAGAAGACATTTAAGAAAAGCACAATATGAAGTTGTCAATGAACAGTTAAATCTAGGGAATTCTCCACTAATAAACTGTCTTCTTAAGTGATAATTGTAAAGATCAGCAGATATAGTTTTCCTGGTTTTCTATATCAATGCACAGTTATACTGATCTTAATTGGAAAAATGATATCCAGGATATCACCATAGGGCTAATAATATCTAAGCTTCAATATTTGTAATATCACATCTTCTTCTTTTTTCTATAAACATATATTAAGCCAATCGCAAGTTAGGTTACTTCTTGGTCTAGCCAAAAATATAACTACTAAACATCAGGTAGGCATAAAATGAAATGTAACTTCTGTCATTCTGACGATGATATTGATTTATCGAAACAATTGTCAATTTTTTAGAATTTTCAATAACTTGTATTATATTGTGGAATTAACTAGAGACCTTGAGTTTCATTTAAAAACACTAATAAATTCTAATAATTTTGTACAAATTATCAAAAATATTTTCCATCAAATATCAATTTGATACAATACCGGGTGTCACACTATAAAGTAACACATTTTGATGGCTTATTACTCGAGAATGGAAAAAGATATCGACGTGCAGTTTTCGCTTAACTTCTTATATTTCTTTCAAATTTTTATTGACATAGCTGCCAAATGTATATTTTTTTCCCGGAAGCGCCGAAAAAAAATGACCATTTTTGAAACGAAATTATCGGTTTATTTTGAATACAACACCCTATATTTTTGAATACCGTCTGAAAGTCCTTTTCTTCCCCTTTCCAAAAATGTATAGATTATCGGCATATACTCAAGTTTTTAGGGAAATATTTATTTTTTTATGAAACCATGTCAATAACTTCCAAACGTAAATTATTACATTTTAACAGGTTGGTAACGTTATAACTCGAAAATGAGACAAGGGATTAATGAGCGGCTTTCACTGAAATTCTTAGAAATGTTAAATTTTTTATGACGCCGTTTGCAAGTCTCAAAAGTCGTCTAAAATTTTCGTAAGAAATTTATTTTGTTAATTTTTTTCGGAAAGGTGGCTTTGAAACGAATACATATAACTGACATTAACAAACGTCAAAAGGTTATTTATGTAGTATGAAGTATAATAACGAACACAGACAAATTTATTAATCGAAAATGTATACTTTGATAGAAAAAGCACGATGCGTCGTATTATATACCTAGACAAAATCAATAACAGTGACCAGAAGGAGATTCAGAGCCATTTTTGACAGAAATCCGCCTACACGATAATCGATATTAACTTGGGTACAACAATTTACAGAATAAGGAAAAATAGAAAGGAAAACGAGAACACCTGAAAACGCCCAGGGAAATTCTAGCACTTAACAATAATAAAATATCTGTTAGAAAAATATCCCAAATCACACAATTTTCAAAAAGTAAGGTTCACCGGCTCCTAAAAATTATTAAATTTAAAGCATACAAAATACAAACTTTCCAGAAAATAGAGAATCATTCATTTCAACAAAGATATTCTCATGTCAGAAACATTGTTGGATCTGGTAAGACATCAGCCTAATTTGAACCTAATAATGTCAGACGAAACCACATTTCATATTAATGGAAAAGTTAATAAGCATAACTGTAGGATTTGAGGAGATGAGAATCCAAGAGCGTTCAACGAATTTGAAAGGGATGCACCTAGAGTAAATGTCTGGTGTGGTGTATCTAAAACTAAAATCTACGTCCCCTTTTTTCATGAAGTAACAGTTAACGGAAACACTTACACCGACATGTTGGAGGAATTTTTGTATCTCCAATTACAACAAGATGAAACTATGAACACTGTATATTTTCAACAAGACTCCAACAGATGGATAGATCGAGCTGGTCCCATCGAGTGGGCCTCATATTCCCCGGACTTAAACATACCAGACTTCTTCATATGGGGTTATGTAAAGGAGAGATGCTATAACCCTATCCCTACAAACCTTCAGAAGTTAAGAAATAACATGTAAATGTTTTTAATACCAGTTGTCTTGTCATTTCTTTATTATTTGTAAAAATATATAAATCGTCTACAAAAAGACCTATAAAAATCATATCATTGCCCCTCTTCTTGTAGTAAACACATGAGTCAAATTTTGATCTTTGAATTTCATATCCAGTAGGTTGTTCCATATATATACAGGGTGTCCCGGGACTAATGGGAAAAAAGTCAGGAGCGTATAATCTGAGCTAAAATAATGTTAGTACTTCATATAAACTTTTACTATGCAGGCCCTCGTTTTCGAGTTATAGGCCTCCAAAGTTTTAATTTTGAATTTGGTTTTTATTTGTATTTTTTGTACTAGTTATTTGATCTTTATAAAATTTACGGCAAAGCTATAATGTATGTGTATGTTTAATTTGGTAAGGTAAACAGATTTACAGTAGTGCATTGAAGCCAGGGACGGACTACTCGCTATGGTTAGTGATCCAAAAATTTTGCAGGTATGGCACACCCTGTATGAAATTATCGAAATTCACTTCCCCACACATTAAGCTAACGAAAAGGTACTCTTGTTGGAATTCGATAAAATAAGCCGTTTGGCTAATATTTACAGTTTTATTAATGCACTACGTACCAGTTTACGCATTCACCATTTTTATAAGTACACAACGAGGTAAAACTAACTTTTAATAGATGTCCAAAATTAACCTAGAGTACTACAAAAAAATAATTTAACGATAGCAGAAGATGAAAAATATTAACGACTTATTAATTGGAAAGTTGGTAAAAACTTTTTATAAGTGTTTTTACCGTTTATCAAGTTACCATAGGATTAGTTGTCAAACGTTGTGTAGAATAGTTCGTAGTCAGTACTTGTCAATAATTTAACAGTTACAATAGCAGAATTCGCTTTTATTGAGTACGCAGATAAACATCTAATGTATGGACTGGCTTCTCGAAACTGTTTAGAGGCCAAAAGGCTTTATGAAGAACATTTTGCAAACAGAGCATTGCCAGACAGACGAATGTTTGGGCGTATTGATCTCAGGTTACGAGAAACAGGTATGAATAAGTAAATGTAATTTTCCATGTATACAAAACAAAATTTTAAATTTTAGGAAGATTTTCGCCAGAAAAAGCTGGAGAAGGTCCAGTACGAAGCATACGTACTGTGGCAGTTGAACAAGACTTGTTAAATGCAGTTGATAATGAACCATCGAGTTTTAGAAAATTATCAAGAGAACATAACGTCTCGAAATCAGTTGTTCATCGCGTCCTAAAAGAACAGCTGTTATATCCTTTTCACATGAAAAAAGTACACCGTATGACAGTGGCTGATTATCCTGCTCGACTTGAGTATAGCCAGTGGTTTCTGCGACAACAACAAGCAGACAACACATTTATTAGTAACGTTCTCTTTACGAACGAACCGGGTTTCACCAGAGATGGAATCATAAATTCTCATAATATGCATTTATGGGATGATGTGAATCCACATGGCATTATCCAAACTAGGATCCAGCATAGATTCATGGTTAATGTTTGGCAGGAATAGTTGGCAATAATTTGATACAGCCATACTTTATTGACGGTACTTTGACCGGTCAGAGATATTTGGAGTTTTTTGCAAAATGAGTTATGGAACCTGTTTATTGATGTGCTACTACAAACTCGTAGGAATTTATGGTTCATGCATGATGGGGCCCCTCCTCATTTCAGTTTAGATGTACGACAACATTTACACACAAGGCTTCCTAATAGATGGATTGGTCGTGGAGGCCCTTTTCAATGGCCACCGCGATCAGGAGACGTTAATCCTATGGATTTCTTTCTCTAGGGTTATCTCAAAAGTAAGGTATACGCAACACCTGTGCAAACAAGGCAAGATTTAATAGACAGAATTGTGTTACACTGCAATGTTATTAGAAATAGTGTGAAATTGCTCTTTCAAGTGCAAAGAAACAACCTTCGTAGACTTAGAATGTGCGTGGAAGTGGGAGGAGCTCATATTGAACATTTATTAGAATAACGTTAGTTTTTGTTGTTGTTTAGGAATTAGTTTTAGTCTAATGTTTTATAACTTGTGTTTTTTGAGGTTTTCTTAATGGTTTAATAATGTTATGGTCGTAATTTTGATGAAAAGCAACTAAATTCTGGACATCGTATTAATAAGTTAGTTAGGTAGATTTGTACGTAGTGCATTAATAAAACTGTAAATATTAGCCAAACGGCTTATTTTATCGAATTCCAACAAGAGTACCTTTTCGTTAGATTAATGTGTGGGGAAGTGAATTTCGATAATTTCATACAGGGTGTGCCATACCTGCAAAATTTTTGGATCACTAACCATTGCGAGTAGTCCGTCCCTGGCTTCAATGCACTACTGTAAATCTGTTTACCTTACCAAAATAAACATACACTTACATTATAGCTTTGCCGTAAATTTTATGAAGATCAAATAACTAGTACAAAAAATAAAAATAAAAACCAAATTAAAAATTAAAACTTTGGAGGCCTATAACTCGAAAACGAGGGCCTGCATAGTAAAAGTTTATATGAAGTACTAACATTATTTTGGCTCATATTATACTCTCCTGACTTTTTTCCCATTAGTCCCGGGACACCCTGTATATATATATATATATATATATATATATATATATATTATTATAGTTTATTTTATGGGAATTTAATTTGCCCTACGTTTGGCCGACATATTATTATGAATAGAATTGGGTGAGAGAATAGTTTAATTTACCCGGTATGTTGATGATTTAATATATATGATAAACAGTTTATTTAACCAACATGAAAACTTCTCATCTCAGGCTAGAGTTCAAATATTTTAGATAAAATGATTTTATAATTTTATATATGTTAGCGCCAAAGTTAATAAATGCTTTATATTTTTAAAAATAAATTTGTTAATCAGAATATGTTACTTTTTTAATGATTTCAAATTAAATACGGTCCTGTCCTACTTAAAAAAATATCTGCATAGTTCAATCGATTTCATTCAGAGCTTCTGCCTGTGGTAAGTAGATGGTGCGCAAGTCACCAGATGAAATGAATAACTCAAGTAATTTAAAAAACGTTCTTCAAAGGAAAAACAATATTTAATTTGATGAAATTAAATACATTACACTTTCACAAGTGTTTTTGAATAAATTTAACTATCTAAAAGGATGACTCTTTCATACAACTTACACGCACTCTGGTGAGATATTATTATAATAGTAAAATACAATTATACAACTTGATAAACATATGATTTTTAGAAAATGGCGAAATACACTCTTAAAAGCGTCTATGCGTCACAAAATTTTAGTTTTTTGCATAAATTGGTAAGTACGCTTGACTTTTTAATATATTAATAAATTAACTTGTACTACCTTATTCACTTCACAGTTTTGTTGGTTCACCTTCAATGATCCGTTTCTTTTATTTGTTTCAGGTTCTTCTCCTGGAAAAACTCCCTGTTGGCATTCTGCTTCTACCAGAACAGGAATCGATGCTGTATTTCTTTCAAAGTCCAAGCAGTTTATATAAATTCCATTACTCAGTGTTTTCCAAAAGCTATTGTGGCTATTTTACTTCCACAAGACACAAGACACCATATTATAAAATAAAATTCATGGTTAGTATTGTACAACATTCAACAATTCCTTTTTTTAATTATTAATATAAACTAAACTACTTACACTGATGTATCTCTTGTAAGTATAATGTATTTGTTTTAAATTCTATAGTCAAATTTTGTCTTCCAAATGATTTCAATTGATTTACTTTACCAAAAAAATTTTGCTGCTTCCAATCTCTTCCCAAAAGAAAAACCTCCTAGTCAATAGACCCCATAATCAACAACTTTTTACATTCTGATTTTTTTTTCGTTAGCAACACAGTTGTCGCCGATGTGATCTTTTTTAAATGTTTATTTACCAATCAAATTTGACTATTTATTTTATAACTCAAATTCTTCATTTCAACCAGTGAAATGTTCATCCATTATATCAGGATATTATATTCTAAGGTTTTTAATTACTTAGACTTCCTGTATTATTTTCATTCAATAATATTTCCTAGTATTGTTAAAATGACATTTCCTAACCTCTAAGTATGTATGTCAAATGAATATTCTTAATGTTTTAATAGATGACAGCTGTTACCTTTAAATATGTATGCAAAATGAAAATTCGTTTTCTTTATAAGTCATGTTCTCTGAAATTCACATTATTATATACTTTCCTGCTCTGTTATGTCTAAACATCTACACTATCTTATTTTAATGTCTTAATCAACAAATATTACGAGATTAGCTTGACTTTACAGTATAAAGCATTATTAGTTTCTTATTATGAACAAATTTTGATACTTGATCTCTTTGATAAAAGTTTCGTTAGGTAATTTATTTCATATAAATTGTTTATCACACCTATTCGCAATTATCCCTACATTATACAGTCTGTCCTTTCTGTATGCCTTCTCTATCGAATAGTGGATCGTACAGATTGTCTCCATTCAAATGTTAAAAAAAATTTTTGACTTAAAAAAATTCTTCTAGATTACAATACATAATCTTAATTCTTTATTATTTTATATACAGGGTGTTTCACTCTACAATAACATCCCCTAAATTTTGCGTTTATCAAATTTTGATGTTCTGAAAAATTTTATGAACGCAAATTTTACCTTAAACATTCACTATTTTGCTTTTTCTTTACTTCTTCATCAGTTATTGTACTTATATATATCCTTTATATTGAAGACACCTCTTATTTCATCATTTTCCATATATTTTAAAACATAGCTATTTATCCCGTTTTCATTATCTATAACATATGGTCCCTCGAAAGGTGGTTTCAATTTCGCACATATTTGTTTGTTTCTGTCTGACATATTACTAATAATACATTTCTTCTTATTTCAGGTCGCTGTTACAAAGATGATTCTGGAATCCTGTGTTGCAGTATCCTCTTCAAATAGTTTTAAATCTATTTACAATACCATAATTAAATATGTATACAAATTCTTATTTTATTTTTAGGTACATGTTTCATTTATAAGTTTCATCCAAGGAATTAGTTTAAAAAAATCATGTTATAAATCCATTTTTGAAAATTCTTTAATGTTCGTTATGCGACTTATTACTTCTACATTTCTCAGAGTCTCTTATATCGGTACAATTTATTAATTTATATTTCTTGTGTTACATCTCTCCATAATACCATCCTTTAGCATATTTTGTATCTCTGAATCAACTTCTTTCCTATATTTATAAGGTATGGGATATGTTCTTATTCTGAAATTTTCTATTCCCTTAACTTCTATCTTATGTACATAGTTATTTGCCATTCTCATCTCTTTTTTAACTAATCCTTTATACTCAATTATTAAATTCTTCACTTTCTCAGCATATTCCTTATTTCCACATACTAATTCCAATTCTTCCATTATTTCATCCCTCTCCATATTCCATAACTTCCTATTATCCTCTTCAAATTCCAATTCTTCCATATTTCCACTCCTCTTTATATTCCATAACTTCCTATTATCCTCTCCAATTGCCAATACTTCCATATTTCCAATCCTTTCTATATTCCATAACTTCTTATTATCCTCTTCAACTTCCAATTCTTCTATATTTTCTTCTTCAAATTCAATTCTATTACCATTTAATTCAATTTCCATCTTTTCAAAATCAATTCTTGCTTTATATTTCGTTAATTCATCTATTCCTATAACTATGTCTGATTCTAGATTATCTACTAACAATAATTGCATCTCAACTTCTTTCCCATCCTTTAATTCAATACTTTGTATTATAGATCTGCTAACTTCACACAATTTCTTTCCGTTTGCTCCTATTAATGTAGGTTTTTGGTATTCTAACTAGCTTATTTTCATAATTTTCAATGTTTTCTTCAATTAGTTTTGTTCTTATTATGGACGCTTCCGAACCTGTATCTATTAATATTTTAACAAATTTCCCATTTAATTTTCCTTTAATTTTTATCAATCCCATTATTCCTTTCAATTCCAAATCTTCCCCAAATTTAATATATTCCCTTGGATGTTCATATGTCATCACTCTATCTTCTCTCCTTTGAATACTGTTCTCTGTAATCGTTATTTTTGTTGTTATTATATTTAAAGTTTCTGTTATAGTTGTTTTGGTAACTATCGTTCTTATTATAGTTATTATATTCATTGTTATTATATCTGTCAATGTAATTATTTCTGTATCTCATCATTATATCTTTACATATACTAATTTCTATCTATATACAAAATTAAATTTACATATGTTTTTTGTCTAACATTATTTGTTAATTATAAACTTTTTATTTACATGTTGTTTTTGTATCCCTTCTTAACCTTTTACAATTCCTTATTCGTCTTTTAGATTCCGGTCCTATAATACAGCCTTATTATTCAATTTAATTTTCTTTTCCTAAATTTCGTTTTATCCTCTTCTCTTATTTTTCGATCCTCTTGTATCCTAAATTTCTTTAAATGTTCCACTTAGTCTTTTTCTATTTTGTTATCCCCTATCTCATCAATTTCTCTCAATAGATTCATCAAAATTTGCGTTTCCAATTTCTTCATATTATTGTTTCTTCTTTTAATTATTTCATTTCCCATAATACTCTCATTTCCCATCATTTCACTTTCAATTATTCTATTAAAATTTCTTGGATCAATTATCTTTATATTACTGCCAAGTTTTACTCTCATTTCGAAATTTTCTGCATAAATTATTGTTTCTATATTCTGTCTTATGGTTTCTTCTATTTCTTCCTTGGTCTCTTGTAATATCTTATTCATTTCCTCTAATTTCCAATTAAGTTGTATCCCCTTATTATTATTATTATTTCTTTTACCATATGTCACTATTCGTTTCAGTATAATAACATCTGGGTCTGTTATTTTCCAATAAATCTCTTTTTCATAAATTTTCATAGCTTCCTCACTTCCTAGATTCTGTAAATTGCTATCTATCATCTCCTCATTTAGTTGTCTTTGTATTTTTATTTCATCAATTTCCATTTTATTACTTAATTTTTGTTCTATAGTATCATCATTTATATTTTCATTTTGTAACTTTACATCCATTTGAATCTCTCCTTTGAAATCCTTTTCTTTCTCCTCTATTTCCTTGATTCTGTTGATCTGTGAATTGTCTATTTCTGTGGTTTTTTCAATCCCCTTTCCTCTTATTTCTTGTTTAGTGGATTCTATTTTATTTTCCATGTATGTGTTTGATTTTTCCAATTTCTTCTCAACGTGTCCCAATTTTTCTTCCATTAATTTTATTATTTGGTCCTTAGTTTGTTTTAATTCTTCTCTATTTCGGTCCATCTTTGTATTTATTTCTTTCATTTCTTCTCTATTTTGGTCCAATTTTGTATTCAAATCCTGTTTTATATCTCTCCTCATATCTTCATTCATTACTTTCATATTTGCATCTTGTTTATCCATTTTCTTCATCATCATTTGAAACATACTCATTACATCCATTTCCTTTTTTTCTTTAGGTTCTTGTTTATCCTCTTCTGTTTGTTTTTTAGACTCTTGTCTAGACTTTTGTTCTATTTCTTCTTGCAATGTTGCATCCTCTTCTTCCTGATCTTGTTCTGGAATATCTTCGTTCTATTCCTTGCTCCAAATATTGTACTTGGAAATCTCCTCTTCCATGATTTCTCTCTTCCCTTTCTTCATCAGACCTACTTTCGACTCCTATCTGCTTTCCGTCTCTTAATGTCATTTTCTGTTCCATTTTATGTATTTAAATTCTTTTATTAAAGTCAAAAAAATTATTTCAATGCTTTTTATTATTATTTACAAAATTTCTATATTAGCCCCACGTTGCGGTGACATGTTATTATAGTTTATTTTATGGGAATTTAATTTGCCCTACGTTTGGCAGACATATTATTATGAATAGAATTGGGTGAGAGAATAGTTTAATTTACCCGGTATGTTGATGATTTAATATATATGATAAACAGTTTATTTAACCAACATGAAAACTTCTCATCTCAGGGTAGAGTTCAAGTATTTTAGATAAAATGATTTTATAATTTTATATATGTTAGCGCCAAAGTTAATAAATGTTTTATATTTTTAAAAATAAATTTGTTAATCAGAATATGTTACTTTTTTAATGATTTCAAATTAAATACGGTCCTGTCCTACTTAAAAAAATATCTGCATAGTTCAATCGATTTCATTCAGAGCTTCTGCCTGTGGTAAGTAGATGGTGCGCAAGTCACCAGATGAAATGAATAACTCAAGTAATTTAAAAAACGTTCTTCAAAGGAAAAACAATATTTAATTTAATGAAATTAAATACATTACACTTTCACAAGTGTTTTTGAATAAATTCAACTATCTAAAAGGATGACTCTTTCATACAACTTACACGCACTCTGGTGAGATATTATTATAATAGTAAAATACAATTATACAACTTGATAAACATATGATTCTTAGAAAATGGCGAAATACACTCTTAAAAGCGTCTATGCGTCACAAAATTTTAGTTTTTTGCATAAATTGGTAAGTACGCTTGACTTTTTAATATATTAATAAATTAACATGTACTACCTTATTCACTTCACAGTTTTGTTGGTTCACCTTCAATGATCCGTTTCTTTTATTTGTTTCAGGTTCTTCTCCTGGAAAAAATCCCTGTTGGCATTCTGCTTCTACCAGAACAGGAATCGATGCTGTATTTCTTTCAAAGTCCAAGCAGTTTATATAAATTCCATTATTCAGTGTTTTCCAAAAGCTATTGTGGCTATTTTACTTCCACAAGACACAAGACACCATATTATAAAATAAAATTCATGGTTAGTATTGTACAACATTCAACAATTCCTTTTTTTAATTATTAATATAAACTAAACTACTTACACTGATGTATCTCTTGTAAGTATAATGTATTTGTTTTAAATTCTATAGTCAAATTTTGTCTTCCAAATGATTTCAATTGATTTACTCTACCAAAAAAATTTTGCTGCTTCCAATCTCTTCCCAAAAGAAAAACCTCCTAGTCAATAGACCCCATAATCAACAACTTTTTACATTCTGATTTTTTTTTCGTTAGCAACACAGTTGTCGCCGATGTGATCTTTTTTAAATGTTTATTTACCAATCAAATTTGACTATTTATTTTATAACTCAAATTCTTCATTTCAACCAGTGAAATGTTCATCCATTATATCAGGATATTATATTCTAAGGTTTTTAATTACTTAGACTTCCTATATTATTTTCATTCAATAATATTTCCTAGTATTGTTAAAATGACATTTCCTAACCTCTAAGTATGTATGTCAAATGAATATTCTTAATGTTTTAATAGATGACAGCTGTTACCTTTAAATATGTATGCAAAATGAAAATTCGTTTTCTTTATAAGTCATGTTCTCTGAAATTCACATTATTATATACTTTCCTGCTCTGTTATGTCTAAACATCTACACTATCTTATTTTAATGTCTTAATCAACAAATATTACGAGATTAGCTTGACTTTACAGTATAAAGCATTATTAGTTTCTTATTATGAACAAATTTTGATACTTGATCTCTTTGATAAAAGTTTCGTTAGGTAATTTATTTCATATAAATTGTTTATCACACCTATTCGCAATTATCCCTACATTATACAGTCTGTCCTTTCTGTATGCCTTCTCTACCGAATAGTGGATCGTACAGATTGTCTCCATTCAAATGTTAAAAAAAATTTTTGACTTAAAAAAATTCTTCTAGATTACAATACATAATCTTAATTCTTTATTATTTTATATACAGGGTGTTTCACTCTACAATAACATCCCCTAAATTTTGCGTTTATCAAATTTTGATGTTCTGAAAAATTTTATGAACGCAAATTTTACCTTAAACATTCACTATTTTGCTTTTTCTTTACTTCTTCATCAGTTATTGTACTTATATATATCCTTTATATTGAAGACACCTCTTATTTCATCATTTTCCATATATTTTAAAACATAGCTATTTATCCCGTTTTCATTATCTATAACATATGGTCCCTCGAAAGGTGGTTTCAATTTCGCACATATTTGTTTGTTTCTGTCTGACATATTACTAATAATACATTTCTTCTTATTTCAGGTCGCTGTTACAAAGATGATTCTGGAATCCTGTGTTGCAGTATCCTCTTCAAATAGTTTTAAATCTATTTACAATACCATAATTAAATATGTATACAAATTCTTATTTTATTTTTAGGTACATGTTTCATTTATAAGTTTCATCCAAGGAATTAGTTTAAAAAAATCATGTTATAAATCCATTTTTGAAAATTCTTTAATGTTCGTTATGCGACTTATTACTTCTACATTGCTCAGAGTCTCTTATATCGGTACAATTTATTAATTTATATTTCTTGTGTTACATCTCTCCATAATACCATCCTTTAGCATATTTTGTATCTCTGAATCAACTTCTTTCCTATATTTATAAGGTATGGGATATGTTCTTATTCTGAAATTTTCTATTCCCTTAACTTCTATCTTATGTACATAGTTATTTGCCATTCTCATCTCTTTTTTAACTAATCCTTTATACTCAATTATTAAATTCTTCACTTTCTCAGCATATTCCTTATTTCCACATACTAACTCAAATTCTTCATTTCAACCAGTGAAATGTTCATCCATTATATCAGGATATTATATTCTAAGGTTTTTAATTACTTAGACTTCCTATATTATTTTCATTCAATAATATTTCCTAGTATTGTTAAAATGACATTTCCTAACCTCTAAGTATGTATGTCAAATGAATATTCTTAATGTTTTAATAGATGACAGCTGTTACCTTTAAATATGTATGCAAAATGAAAATTCGTTTTCTTTATAAGTCATGTTCTCTGAAATTCACATTATTATATACTTTCCTGCTCTGTTATGTCTAAACATCTACACTATCTTATTTTAATGTCTTAATCAACAAATATTACGAGATTAGCTTGATTTTACAGAATAAAGCATTATTAGTTTCTTATTATGAACAAATTTTGATACTTGATCTCTTTGATAAAAGTTTCGTTAGGTAATTTATTTCATATAAATTGTTTATCACACCTATTCGCAATTATCCCTACATTATACAGTCTGTCCTTTCTGTATGCCTTCTCTATCGAATAGTGGATCGTACAGATTGTCTCCATTCAAATGTTAAAAAAAATTTTTGACTTAAAAAAATTCTTCTAGATTACAATACATAATCTTAATTCTTTATTATTTTATATACAGGGTGTTTCACTCTACAATAATATATATATACATATATATAGGTGGGGATAACGGAGATTTCAGTCCAAAAAATCAACGCAACATCTTTTATTCACAAAATGCCGCCAAGCTTTCGTGTTCATTTGACACTTCTTCAGGACACTATAATATATATACAAATATAAATATTATTTAAAAATAAAGAAATAAATATAAGTACTTACATGTAAAATATTTTAAGTGAATTCAATATAGATAATCATTAAAAAGCTGTAAATGTAAAAAATGTTTTAAATATAATTATAATATACATGATGACATATTTCACATATAGACAAATCAATACATAATTTGTTTGTTTGTCTGCATCTGGTATATTTGTCATAAACTGGGTCTTTGTGTTGTTCATGTGTAATCCTACTTTTGCAGCCTCATTTTGTAGTTCTTCCAATATGTCTATCAATTCCTGTTTATCTTTTGCAAACAATACAACATCGTCGGCAAATCTCAGATTGTGTAAGCGTTCACCATGTACGTTCAATCCTTTGTTTTCCCACTGTAGCTTCTTAAAAATATCCTCGAGAACAAAAGTGAATAGCTTTGGAGATATAACGTCTCCTTGCCGAACTCCTCTCCTTACGTTTATTTTGTCAGATGATTCGTGAAGTCTTATCGACATTGAAGAATTTCTATGGATGTTTTCGATGAAGTTTATATAACGTTGATCTACTCTAGCATTTCTCAATGATTTTATTATTGCCCAGATTTCTACTGTGTCGAAAGCTTTTCGGAAATCGACAAAAGCCATCCATAGGCTTATGTTATATTCTGTAGCTTTGTCGATCATCTGCCTTACGGTGTATAGATGTTCTGTCGTACTATAATGGCTTCGGAACCCAGCCTGTTCCTTTGGTTGGTAAGCCTCGAGTTTTCGTTCTAATCTGTTTGTAATGATTCTGGTGAATAATTTATATATATATATGTAAGCTTATCGGCCGGTAGTTTTCGGGATCAGTTGGGTTACCTTTCTTGTAGATCAGAACAACCTTTGATCTTTGTTATCTCTTTCTTAGGTGTGTTGCGTCTTTTAAATATATTTAGTCCCTTATTCTGTTCTAATAGGGATTGTACTTGTTTCGTTTGATGTTTTAGTATGTCCTGTTTCGCCATTTTTCTCGCTGTTTTGTTGATTTCTGTGTACTCAATAGAGTCCCTTTTACCCTCTGTTATCAATTTTCTTTATTTCTCTAGGAGATGTTTTGTCTCCATCGACAGTTTATCCGGAGTTTTCTCTGGGGGGCCTATTATCTGATCGGCTGTTTCTTTTATAATTTTTGTTAATCTCCTATTTCTATCATTCAGGGACTCTCCTGTTTCTTCTGGGTTTTTACAAAAATTTTCATTCAGCTTTTGTTTGTATTTTTCTTTTCTTTCCGCTATCTTTTCCCTACTTCCCCTCTTTATCGTTTGTTTCATCTTCCGTTTTCTTTCCATTTTTGTGTTTATGAGTAGTTTGCATCTTACCATCCTGTGATCACTGCCGGTGTTGAACTGATTGACTACATCTATATATATATATATATATATATATATATATATATATATATATATATATATATATATTAAAGTGAAATATATCTACTAGGTTATGTTGAATCATTAACATCACTCAGAAATGTGAATCTAAGTAATAATAGTAGTGAATATTCGATAAAAGGAAATAATCCACAAAAAACATAGCTTAAATATGACAAGAAATATTTACAAATAGAATACAATTGATAAAATTATATAGAAGATTACTATTTAATTTTGTAACTATTTTTCTTTAAAGTATAATTCAAGATATTGAAAATACAATAGTAACAAGTAAATTACGTCAAACATAAATTTTATACATAACTATGATCATCACTGTATATGGTATCACATGAATTTTGAAATAAAATTCAATTATTATAATTTAATATTTTGTAGACACTTTCAGAAACCCTGTATATTGCATAAACTATTTAATTATTTGTATAAAACTTCAAGGTCAAATATCAACGCGAAATAACGTTCTGTTATTAGTTCGAATAGAGTATTTCGGAGTGACAGTGGAAGTGCATAAAAACAAAGTGAATTTGTCTACTATAACGCAGAAACATATATTTTGATTCAATAACAACGGTGTTTATTGATCAACAAATGAACGTTGGAAACAAAAAGTAAAAAAACATTGAAAGGTTGTTGATTTTGAGCTTGAGAGACGCGGTGTAAATTTAATAAATGGAGGACGTGTTGAATTTATTTCCTCCAAATTTTTGTAAAAACTATAATAATTTAAGACATATTAAGTAAAAAGTTAACCAAAGTGTTTAGTGAAGTTTTGAACAATAAACTAACAAAAATTTATCACTCGTAAATAAAAATAAATAAGTGTAAAAATGGTGATAGCGTCTAGATATGGTAAGATGAACAATTACCTTTATTAATATAATCTTCGATAACTATTCGCATATCTTGTTGTGGATAAGATATTTCTACTGATGAAATAATTCACATCACATCATTTTCCACATCTGAATTTCGCTTATTCGATCATAGGCGATCGTTTTTTCTCCGATGCACCACATTCAGGGTCAAGAAGAACCAACCATAAACTCTATTACCCATGTATATAGTGTATTTCTCCTATAAAACATTTTTGATATATTTATATGTTAGGTTATATTGTTTGATATCTATTAATTAGTAAAAATATTAGTATTAGATATTCAATCTCTACTAAATATCGGACACAGAACACTAAACACATATTATAAAAACTAATACTCACTAAATTCTTACATCAAATTATGATAATACATCCTAAACACATTGCTTTCTCCTTCATTTTATAAACTAAATAATAATCATCACAGAGTACCACAACACACGACGCCAAGGTTAAAAATAGCGAGAGTAGAGGTTGAGTCGTTGTGAATGCATTCAGAACTTTAGTAAAATAAGTAATCAAGCGAAACTTAATTGATACGTTGGAATTCAATAATATTAATAATTTATGAAAAGCGTTTTTGTGTGAATATTTCCGTCAATAATTTTCTTTTGAGTTTGATATGAATTATAAACTTTTAAATCATAATAATTTCGTTATTTGCATAAATATGTTCAATTAAATCATTTGTCTATGTTCGTCTTGCGTTTCTTTGATATCTTACCTATAGTTTCCTGTTGCTGACAATCGCCAAGTGCCGAATCTCATCCCTGAGATACAATGTTAAAAGTTAAACAAATTTATAATATTTTCTAATTTGTGTAGTATCTTTGAATTGGGAATTCGCAGAAAGCGAACCAATTCTGGCGCCCATACAATCATTAAAAATAAATATATAATAAAATTAATTAAAAATATATAATAAAATAGCTCCTAACGTAGAGACATTATTTATAAATACACAATAAAATGGCAAGCCCAACGTATGGCGATTGTTAAACGACCGGAATAACGCTCGTTCAACAAACTAGTAACAGGAACAGGTTATAACATTTTTGAGATATCTAAGGGAAATTTTGCAAACTATAATGGCAGACAAAACAATAAACATCGACGAACTGACAGTAGAAGACTTGAAGGAACTTTTGAAATCTAGGAACATGGACACGAAGGGAAACAAACAAGTACTAAGGGAACGTTTGACGCTAGCTATCCAAGCTGAAGAAGCAGCGGAACTGGAAAAAGGAGATAGTATAGTGGAAGAAGTTCACCACTACACAAAACCAAAACCAAATGAAAATGAACAACTATTGGACATGATGAAAATAATAATGGCTGACATCAAAAGCACAAAAGAAGATATACAAGAAGAAATAAAAGGTACGAAGGACGAGATAAAAGAAGAAATCAATAGAAGATTGGATCAACAAGAAGAAAAATTTTCAGAACATATGGTGGAAATGAAGAAACAGTTCGAAGAACATAAAAAAGAACAGGAAGAGAAAATGAATAAACTATATGGACATTTAATACAAGAAGGCACCATCCGGAAGCAAGAGATAGAAGACATGGGAAATAAACTACGAGAAGAAGGAAAGGAACAGATAGACAAAATGGAGAGAAACATCATGAAAACCAATGCCAGGATAGATAATGTAGAACAAGGCATCCAGTTGAATTTATCGATTGCGGAGGAGATGAATTTAAAAACTCAGAAAGAACTAATATGGGAAATGGACAAGAAGTTAAAACAAATCAAGGAAGATAGGAATGCACAAGATTTTACAAAATTGGAGAGGGAAATTAAAGAAGACTTTAAGAAGAAAATGATGGAAATAGAAAAAGAATTTGAAACCATAAAAAACAAGACGAATCCAAACATCAATACTCAAGGAGTAAATTACATCTATAACCATGGAGAAAATAATCTTAAATTTGACGGGGATACGAGAAAAATGCATCCAAAAATTTTCTTGAGATATCTTAAAAATAAATTAAAAGGTATCAGAGAGATAGAAGATTTGAAAGAGACAATTAGATCTCATTTGCAGGGTCAAACATTACTTTGGTTCACATGTAATGATGTAAATATAAATAATTTCAACGATTTTGAAAGTAACTTTTTGAAACAATACTGGGGGGAAACAGAACAAGGCTATGTTAGGGAAAAGTTATATTTTGGAAAATTTGATAGTAGAAGAAGCAACAACATGAGTAGTTATGCTTTGTCTTTATTTTCTCAGGCACAATATTTAGAGCCAGTAATTTCTGAGCAAGAAATTATAATATTCTTATCTAGACATTTTAATGACAATATTACTCAAGGTATAGCAATACAAAATATTACAAATTTCCAATCTTTACTAGACTATTTGAACCGAGTACAGAGAACGGTGCACAACAACAATAGACGTGACTATGATGACTATTACAGAAACGTCAACGATAGACGAGACTTTAATAGAAATAACAATCATAGACAGAATAATAATCACTATTTCAACAACACAAATAACAATAATAACAATGATAGACGATATGACAGAAATAACGATAGGACAAATAATAACAATAACAGGTACACAAATTATCCAGATAGGAGACAAATTATAATAGAAGAGAAAGAAGAAACTCTGACGGAGACATAAGAAGGACGAATAATATAAGACGTGACACAAGAACTAACAGGACGAACAGCCTAGAAAGAAACACAACTAATCGTAACACAGACTTTAATCGAACTAATACAAATAGCAATAATCATAATGATGATAATGTTGTGGTTCCCGTGTCACCTTCTGGTACGGAACAACAGTTTTTCCACTAGAGGGTGAATATGGTAAGTTAAGTTGGTGCAGCTATGTTCACCCACGCGAATTTCTAAAGGTACAGGACCAGCTAGAACAAAACAATGAAACATTAATTTATATATACGGAACGATAGAAGGCACTAGCATAAAAATATTAATCGATACCGGGTCAGAAATATCTTTAATAAATAATAAATTTGTAAATGATTTGACAATATCAAAAGAAAATTTCGTCAAGGTGCCAAAAATAAATTTAATCGGCATAAATCAAAGTAAACTAACAACTTCAAATACTACGATAACTGTAGCATTAAGATTAAAAGAACGAGAAACTATGATACAACTGTTAGTAGTGGAAAATATGGAATGCGAACTATTGTTAGGATCGGATATCTTATATGAAAACAAAGCAATTATTAATTATGAAGAAATGTACATAATCTTTAATAAAGAGAAAGTTGATTTTAATTATGAAGAGAAAAATGATAATTCGAGGAAGAATGAAGAGTTAGTAGAAGAAGTAGATAAATATATTAATTATAATAAGAAATTAGAAGATGATATGGAGAAGAGATATGATTATAGGCAGGAAGGAAAAATGAGTGGAGATATGATGCTGGATGGCAATGGAGAAATAAATAATAATAATAATATGCCGGAATGGAATTTGGATATAGATGGGAAAATAGAATGGAAAAATGAAGTAAAAGGAATACTGAGAGGACATAAGAATTTAATTAATGAGGAATCTCGAATTGCAAGAAATTATGTACATAAAATTGAAATGAAAGAAAATCAACAATTCCAACAGCGAAGTTATCCGATACCCTACAAATATCAAGAAGATGTGAAGAAAACTGTAAATAAATTATTAGAAGATAGAATTATAGAACATAGTACCACCTCGTATATCAATCCAGTTGTTATAGTGAAGAAGAAGGATGGAGATTTAAGGATTTGCCTTGATGCACGAAATTTAAATAAATGTACAATGCCCGAGTATGAATCGCCTTTAACTATCGAATCGATATTAGGAAAGATAAGTAAAGTTAAAGTTTTTTCTAAGCTAGACTTGAAGCACAGCTTCTGGCTGATACCACTACATCAGGAAAGCAGGAAGTATGTAGGATTCAAGATTAATGGGGAAGTATATCAATTCCGAGTAACGCCATTTGGCATACAAAGCGCTACATCAGCACTATTAAAAGCGCTGAATAAAATTCTAAACAAATATGACCAATTTACAATACACTATGTGGACGACATACTTATTTTTTCAAACAGTATAGAAGAACATTTAGAACACCTCAGAACAATCATAGCGGAACTTGACGAAAACGGACTAAAACTGAACATACAAAAATGCCAATTTTTAAAGAAAGAAGTAATATATTTGGGTTACAAAATCACAGAGACAGGAATCGAGATGGATCCGGAGAGAGTAAGAACCATTAGAGAGTACATAAGACCGAAAAATTTGAAAACTCTTCGAGGCTTCCTTGGGATGCTAAACTATTTCAAACGGATGCTGGGAAATCTAACCGATTTAGAATTACCTTTAATGGAACTACTGAGAAAGGGAGTGAAATGGAATTGGACTAGTAAACAGGAAGATGCTTTCAATGAAATCAAGAATCAGTTCATCAGAAACATAAAATTATATCATCCGAACTATGAGAAAACTTTCATTTTAAGGACAGATGCATCTAAAAACAGACTAGCTGGAGTTTTAATGCAAGAATATGATGACATGTACGTCCCCATATCATTTGTCTCTAGGATAACAAAAAGAGCAGAGAAAAACTATGGAGTAAGTGAATTAGAACTTGCTAGCATCATATACTGTGTAAATAAACTCAGATACTTTTTATTGGGAGGAAAATTCATAATTGAAACTGATAATCAGGCTCTGCTAACGATACTAACCAATAAGATGAACAATGCCAGAATACATCGATGGGCATTACTCCTACAGGAATATGACTTCGTGATTAAATATACTCCAGGAATTCAAAATGTAGTACCAGACTCGATCAGTAGAATGGATGGAGAGAAAAGAAAAGATGCAAACGAAGCTAGAGTGGGAATTAATATTATGAAACAAAGTAGTGGTATGTTCTCGCTAGAACAAATAAAACAGGAACAACTATTATTAGATGAGAAATACAAAAGAAGATGCTCTGAAAAGGATGGAGTAATATATAAATTAGTACATGACAAGGAATTATATGTGATATCTGAAAATTTAACAAAATTAATTGTAAAAAGAATACATTTAGATTTTAATCATTTAGGAATTAGGAAAACTCACATGATATTTCGGGAGAATTATATATCGAAAAATGACATTACTATCATAAAGGATATTATTAAACAGTGCGAACTATGTCAACTATCCAAGGAAAAGAACATTCATTATGAAAATGTACCGAAATCCATCATAGCGGAAAATCCATTAGATATAATAGCGATAGACTTCATATCAAACCTTATACCAAGTTATAATGGTAACAAACACATTATGGTAATCGTAGACATTTTTTCTAAATTTATCAGCACATATCCATGCAGTAAAACAAATAAAAATTCCATTAAAGAATCGCTAGGAAACTACTTCGAGAAATATGGGAAACCAAAGAAATGCATAATGGACAATGCAACATACTTCAGGAACAAAAAAATAGAAAAATGGTTGAAAGACCTGGAAATACAACAAGTTTTCACAAGTATAAGACATCCTAGTAGTAATCCTGCAGAACGAGGAATCAAGGAAGTGATCAAGCATCTGAGGATACTTACATACTACGAAAACCGTATGTGGGAAGAACGATTAAAGGAGACCACAGATTTTATAAACAATATACCAAATATCGTTACGGAAATAGCGCCTATTTCTTTATTCACAGGAATAGAACCAGACAGACCATGGTCCAGTGAAATTGACTACAACAAACTGATTAAAGTAGCCAGAGAAAGACAATCAAGACAAGCTGACAAATACATTAAACGGAAACTAGCTAGACTTAGAAATAGGAAAACATTTAAAAAGGGTGACTTGGTAATAATAAAAGCATTAAGAGTACCTAATCATAAAAAAGGAATATGTTCTAAGTTACAGTTACCTTATGAAGGTCCTTATTTAGTAGAAACCAGTCATGGTATAAATATTTATAAGTTGATACATCCTGACACTCATCGAGAACGTGGAGTTTTTCATATAAACCAGCTGCATCAATTTAATACCAACCAGTCGTAACTAAAATTTAAGAAACAATAGAATTAGAAATATTATTTATGTAATCAAGTATAAATTAATTTAATTTAGTCAATCTTAACTAAGAATTAGAAATAGTGGAATTAAAATTTATTAATAGACTAAGCATAAGTTAATTATGAGAATTTAAAGATTTCTTCATGAAATTAAGAAAGAATTAAACTGGGGAATTAATTAAATAAGTTATATATAATTATGAAATCAAAGAAAAAATCAAGGTAAACTTCTATAGAATATTCTTGTCGAATCAAGAATAATTCTATAGAATTTTAGGGAATGATAAAGTGAAATATATCTACTAGGTTATGTTGAATCATTAACATCACTCAGAAATGTGAATCTAAGTAATAATAGTAGTGAATATTCGATAAAAGGAAATAATCCACAAAAAACATAGCTTAAATATGACAAGAAATATTTACAAATAGAATACAATTGATAAAATTATATAGAAGATTACTATTTAATTTTGTAACTATTTTTCTTTAAAGTATAATTCAAGATATTGAAAATACAATAGTAACAAGTAAATTACGTCAAACATAAATTTTATACATAACTATGATCATCACTGTATATGGTATCACATGAATTTTGAAATAAAATTCAATTATTATAATTTAATATTTTGTAGACACTTTCAGAAACCCTGTATATTGCATAAACTATTTAATTATTTGTATAAAACTTCAAGGTCAAATATCAACGCGAAATAACGTTCTGTTATTAGTTCGAATAGAGTATTTCGGAGTGACAGTGGAAGTGCATAAAAACAAAGTGAATTTGTCTACTATAACGCAGAAACAGATATTTTGATTCAATAACAACGGTGTTTATTTATCAACAAATGAACGTTGGAAACAAAAAGTAAAAAAACATTGAAAGGTTGTTGATTTTGAGCTTGAGAGACGCGGTGTAAATTTAATAAATGGAGGACGTGTTGAATTTATTTCCTCCAAATTTTTGTAAAAACTATAATAATTTAAGACATATTAAGTAAAAAGTTAACCAAAGTGTTTAGTGAAGTTTTGAACAATAAACTAACAAAAATTTATCACTCGTAAATAAAAATAAATAAGTGTAAAAATGGTGATAGCGTCTAGATATGGTAAGATGAACAATTACCTTTATTAATATAATCTTCGATAACTATTCGCATATCTTGTTGTGGATAAGATATTTCTACTGATGAAATAATTCACATCACATCATTTTCCACATCTGAATTTCGCTTATTCGATCATAGGCGATCGTTTTTTCTCCGATGCACCACATTCAGGGTCAAGAAGAACCAACCATAAACTCTATTACCCATGTATATAGTGTATTTCTCCTATAAAACATTTTTGATATATTTATATGTTAGGTTATATTGTTTGATATCTATTAATTAGTAAAAATATTAGTATTAGATATTCAATCTCTACTAAATATCGGACACAGAACACTAAACACATATTATAAAAACTAATACTCACTAAATTCTTACATCAAATTATGATAATACATCCTAAACACATTGCTTTCTCCTTCATTTTATAAACTAAATAATAATCATCACAGAGTACCACAACACACGACGCCAAGGTTAAAAATAGCGAGAGTAGAGGTTGAGTCGTTGTGAATGCATTCAGAACTTTAGTAAAATAAGTAATCAAGCGAAACTTACTTGATACGTTGGAATTCAATAATATTAATAATTTATGAAAAGCGTTTTTGTGTGAATATTTCCGTCAATAATTTTCTTTTGAGTTTGATATGAATTATAAACTTTTAAATCATAATAATTTCGTTATTTGCATAAATATGTTCAATTAAATCATTTGTCTATGTTCGTCTTGCGTTTCGTTGATATCTTACCTATAGTTTCCTGTTGCTGACAATCGCCAAGTGCCGAATCTCATCCCTGAGATACAATGTTAAAAGTTAAACAAATTTATAATATTTTCTAATTTGTGTAGTATCTTTGAATTGGGAATTCGCAGAAAGCGAACCAATTCTGGCGCCCATACAATCATTAATAATAAATATATAATTAAATTAATTAAAAATATATAATAAAATAGCTCCTAACGTAGAGACATTATTTATAAATACACAATAATATATATATATATATATATATATATATATATATATATATATATATATACATATATAGCTGAAGGCACAAATGTGCGTTTGGTTATCTTGTTGAAATCCGTTGTTTGTGTTTTCTCATGTTTCAATTAACATCCTTGCTCCCAAGTTGTATACCTTTTCTTGGTTATGCCGTACCGAAGAAGGCTAATGAGCCAGAAACATGCATGTCTGCAGTTACCACTTTTTTCAGTAGCCCCTTCTTCCATTTGCGTGCAATACCCACTAATCTGTTCTTTATATATATATATATATATATATATATATATATATATATATATATATATATATATATTGAACCAGTCCTCTAATATATATATAAATAATTCACGTATGAGATTGAATATTAAAAGAATTTTTTATGAATACGTAGGGTGTATCATGAGACACTACCTAGTTAAAAACTAAATTTAACATAAACGAATGAATGAAGTAAGCAAATGTTTTATCAAATATTGAGAAAACCAATTATAAAGAAAGGATTAAAGGATAAGGAACAAAATTTTAATAATAACATTATAATTAAGTATAAAAATTTTACCTTCACAATTAAAACCTAAGGTCAAGTCAATGTCAACAATTTTCAAAATCATCTGAACACTGCCATGTCAATATCTGGATGAAGTAGAATGTTGTTTTGTTTGCAACCTAAAATAACAAGAATTAATACTCAACTTACTAATTGATTAACGATATTCACAGACGATGGTAGTAAAAGTTTACAATTTGAAAAAGAATTCATAAAAAAAGAAAAACTTTATGAAAGATGAGATACGGAACAGAGCCATGTTATATGTCATGGAAATCTGTTAACTAAATAAAATTTAATGAACAGGAAGTAATAAAATCTAGTGATTTTCTTGCCAACCTAAAATCATTGCTTTGGAATTGAATATAAAACATAAATTGCAAATTTGGAAATAAATAAAAGTTTATATAAATAAAATTAGTAAAAATTCATAAATTGAAAACTAAACAGTTCCATATATATAGATAATCATTTTAGGTTGTAGAAATTGTATATTGTAAATAAAATACCATAAAAAGGGAATTACAACAAATTTTGGGATTGTAATACATGTAAAGGACATTTTATATATTCCCTAAAACATTATAAACCCATTTATATAAGTGTTATTATCCTTCAGGACAATTTTAATTAAAGAATTTAGTATTTTCATGAAAAACACTCAAATTGACAATTGTCGAATAAAAAAACAATATAAGAAGGCTGTGTTTTTGATATGGGAAAAAGTTTGTTGATTTTAAAAAAAAATTGAGAGTCGGGCGTTGGTAGAAGAATAGTGAGCATCTATGTATATTTCCTCTACAAAATTTTTGAGAAAACTATGTAAAAGTAAATAATTTTAAGTTAAAAACCATGATAAAATCATAATATCATTTTGTTTAAACCGTGTGATAAAGTGCAGTGTGCAGAAAGAGTATTTCTTTGATAAGAAATTCTCAAGAAAAAGAGACGCTTTGCAGCAGTTCCACAGTGCCGAGAATTGGAAATAAGGTCGGTGGTTTTTAAGTTTTTTTAATTTGAAATTCCAAAAAGAAAGAAATAGTGAACAATAAAAATATTATTTGAACGTTTAAATTATATTTTCTAAAAAAATGCCAAAAACTATAAAATGATGAATATCTTTTCATATCCATGTAATTTTGATTAGCATGTAACCTTAATAATAGTTATAATTTGTACTTACTTGTAAAAAATTTTTATTTCACATTGTTTACATTGCACGTAAAGTACCATTCCACTTTTATTTTCTTCTTATGCATGCTTAACTATTTCTATAACCATTCATCATTCACTTTACTCGCATTTTGATATATGTATGTAACTGTATAGTATAATTTTCAATAATATTTCAATGAATGTAAGAACGTTAAATTTATAAAAACATTCATATAAACAACGTCGACTGTAAACCATACGTTTTGTGTCGTTGTGAAACGATATACGAGGATGTGTTTCTCCTATGCGCCGACGCAGTCAATCTAAGCATTCAGTGCGCATGACCAGTCAAGAATGCAGGAGCGGTGTAAAGAGAATGTATGTAAAAAGAATTTGAATATAATCTGAACAATTTATTAAATCATTTCATTAAAGTGTTAGTATTTTTTTATCATTCTATTTAATATTTATAATACATTTAGAAAATGGTGCTCAATTCATTCATTTTACAATAATATTAGGAATCGATAAAGGAAACAAAGGTATATATTTTATTCAGGTATAGAACATACTGAAAAAATTTCAAAATTCAATATTTAAATGTGTATCAAAGTTATACATATGCGTCCAGAACTCAAAGGGAGGAGTCTCATGCTGCCGACTATCATATAAATTATAAATAAATTTAAATTTAACAGATTATCATCAGGAGCTAGCCGAAGGTAAAGTAAAAAAAGGTAAATTATACAATACAATAAAAACAAATAATAATAATATATAAAATTCAGCATCAGTAAAAGTAAAAATTAAATAATTATAATATATATATATATATATCTTCTGACAAATCACCATTTAGGAAAGCAGTTGTAATATCTATATGATCAATCTCCAGATTTAATTCCACGGCGAGTCCAAAAAGTAAACGAATTGAAGACAATCTTACAACTGGTGCAAAAGTTTCGAAATAGTCTTCTTCATATTTCTGAGAGAACCCTTTTGCTACCAGCCTAGCCTTTGAATAGATCCATCTGTCCCCGTTTTGATTTTTAAAACCCATTTACTTTTTACAACGATTTTTCCTTGTGGACGATCTATTAGTTCCCATGTTCCATTATCTCTCATTCCATCTAATTCTTCCTTCATTGCTGATTTCTAATGTTCTTTGTCAGATCTTGACAAAACATCATTTAAATCTTGTGGATCTGAATTAGCACCTACTAAAACATTAAAAAGAAACTCATTATTTTCAGAATCTCTTGGCTTTCGTGGTCTTAAATTATTTCTTCTCATCTCAATAGCGGAGTCGCGTGGAGCGCGAAAATGAAAGAGACAGCAATATAGCTTGCTGTGTTGCGTATCGGAAAAAAGTCAGTTTTTGAATTTGTAGGTAAAAATGCATTGGCTTTTAGGTCTATTTTTGAGTGAAAGTCGATCTCCATAAATTTTGTATTACGTCGCTTTCATTCTCAGCATGCGATATAAACATTAATTTTACAGTATTTACTTTATTTTTCACCTCAATAACATTTTAGTCTCATTATACTCTACTTTCCAAATTTTCCATTAGAGAAACATGTTAACGTCACATTGCCCATTTCTCATAAAAAAAATCCATTATGTATGTAATAAAGCAATGCGTTAATTTAGATTTCTAATGGTTTCTAAAACCATTAAATCGAAAACAGTTGGCTATCTAACATGTATTTCCAAAATTCCTCCCCGCAAAGTGACTTGTATTTTCTGAAATTTATTTTGAAGATCGTGAATTTATGTAGTCATTACCGCCTTTGTCCAAAAACAAAATGTTCAGCAACATTTTATTTGATTTTAACACTGTTATTCTATGTTTTTTGTGATTATACCACCTATAATTACAAGGGAGATGGATCTATTATGTATAGAATAAGCATCTATTATCTGTTATACTTTGGTATTCATATAAACTTTGTTTTTGGTATATTATACAAAAAAAAAACAATTCAACTTATTACATAAAAACATCTCAAAATTGAGTAAATTGGAGACGCACATGAATAGTACGTGTCATATTTTGAAATTTTTTATAATCATCATAAAATGTTGCACAGTTACATTCTATGGTTTAAATGGACAATTTGTGTGGTGGTTCTTGGATTGTGTGGCAAATCTTGAAATTATTTTCCTAGTTCTTTTGTCGTCGAATTTTTGTGATATAATTAGTAGACGATATACCTCTTTAAACGAGTATATCAAAGAATTAAGTTCGAATAATGTTTCTAATGAGCAGTTATGGAAAAATATTGAAAGATATATGGTTCAGTTACATCAAATATCAACCAATTTCAACAATTTGATTGGAACCTCTAATCTTTGCCTTTTAACTTTTACATTTATCCAGTGTTGTGATGATTTGGAGATCATTTTCTTTATGAAAAATCCTAATGTATATGCAGTATTTATAACGCTGATTACGGACATTACGAACGTGGTGAGTATTTGTTTATTTACAGTAATAAGCAGGTCCACTTTTAGAAAATAAATATGTGAATTTTTTCCCTAATATATATATATATATATATATATATATATATATATATATATTTATATACATCGGTTTAAAACGTTCTTCGTAGGTATTGAAATATTAAGGCACTGTGAATACACATTACATAGATATTTGAAACAGTTTTGATTATCTTGAAATAAGAAATACGGAAATTGAGAATATTGTATTCTAATCTATTTATTTTCGCTGACAGCGTAGAGAGAATATAAGAACTCATGAATAAAATTACAGAGTGCAGCCAACTTCACAGACTAGATATTAGTATCAGTAAAACAAAATGTATGGTCATAAGCAAAGAAAGGATACACAACTGCCAACTTAGGTAGTCAAAAACTAGTAGAACGAGTTAGCAGCCTTAACTACCTAGGAACTAATGTCAACGAACAATAGGATCACTCTCAAGAAATTCGAATTGAAAAAGCGCAAAGCTAACCTATAAAAAAATGAGAAACATGTTCACAAGCCATCACATAGCATTAAAGACCAAGATGAGACTCCTTTGCTGTTATGTGTTTTTCTGTTCTTTTTCACGATGTAGAAGCATGGGCACTGATTAAGGCGACAATGAAAAAATTGAAGGCGTTTGAAATGTGGCTGTATCGTTGAATATTAAAAATATCTAAGTAAATGCAGCTGTGTCCATTTGATAACAAGATTGTTCAATATATTACCCCAACAAATTGAATTAAGTATAAACTATTTGAGTATCTAAAAAAAGTAAAAGCATTCTTACTTAAGGTTGATCCACAATATATTAGAAATTTAATAGACCCCAAGTAACATTTATAATAGTAATTACCTGTGCTCTAATTATATTACCAAAAAGTGGGGGAAAAGTATTTATCATTATTAATGTTATTTAATTTTTTAATACATAAATATTTTAATTTTTGTTGTTGTTATTGTCGTTTTATGATTTATGAGAAATAGGGTCAAATCATATACTAGTAACAGCGAAGCTACGGGATAATATGACAAAGGCAGTTGAGGAAAACGAATATAGTAAAATTGCAATTCAAAAGCTTAAATACAGCGAACTTAGGAATAAATAACAAAAAGGAACGGATGAGGAGATGACAAGACTAGACAAGCACAGAGGAGGTTGAACACTAGAAGAAAGATGGAAAAAATTTAGAGTACTGCTTGAAAAGGAAGAGAAGATATGCGGGAAGAGAAAAAACAACGGAAAATTAAAGAGAACAAAATGGTGGAACGAGGACATTAAAGAATTAGTAAATAATAAACATGCATGGAAAACATTCACCCAGACTGCAGATCAAAGAGACAACAATGAAATTAACTGTTTCGACCCTTAATTTGTGGAATATACTCATATTAGTGTTTTAAATGACACCTACTGTTTCTAGTTAACTCCACAGTATATTGAAAAATGTTAAAAATTTTAAAAAAATGACAATTGTTTCGATATTATATAAATATCACGTCAGAATTCTTACGTGCAGTGTATAAGTATGGAAAATCATCTTATGAAATGTTTTTCAATCGGAAGCTAAATTTGAGTCATATTCGAATATTTAGATATCCTGCAATGACCCATATTCCAAACGAAAAGGAAAAAAAATGGAATAAAAGTCTGTGAAATTAATTTTAATTAGTGTTTCAGAAACCACGAACTGTTACAGGCTATACGATTTAAAACTGGGCACATTTTCACAACTAGAGATGTGCATATTATCGATAATGAAACTAACGGGCTGGCATCAATTTTTATGTAGAATCAGAAGAAGCCAGGAAACAATGATGGATATTTTGAGCAGTAATGAAAGTGATCTTAGTGAAGATGAAATGTACGTCAGAAAATGTTGGGAAATCAGAAAGAAAATGAAAACCGAAAATAGCTGAAGGTTTTGTTAGTTATTTGGATGTAGTTAAAACTTATCACGAAGAGTTTCCAGTTTCAGTAGAAGACCTAGGATCTGTGAGGGAAGCTCTTTCAAGCCCAGACTGCCAAAAATGGTAGACTTACTAATACTGTTTAGATAACAGTAAATTCGCAATACTGTGCACCTTGTACATTCTGGCAGCCTCTTATCTGTCAGTTGAAAAATGTCAGTCTTTAGCGCGTTATCAAATCTAGCTAACGTGAGTTTTTTTTCACCCTTTAATCCTTTAATGTTAAACATTCATGATGCTTACTGAAACAAGCGGCGTAAAATTTTCCGACCCGCTCTTTCGACTGAAACTACTGTCACCATCCACCGAGCGTCATATTAGTTGATCAACAAACTTATCGGACGATTGAATTTAATTGTATCTAAAGAAAATGTCTTTCCAGTGATCCAAATTATTTGCTTTTTAGATATTTTGCATCATCGTAGTAATGTCGTGCGACAAAGTGGAGAAAATGGCTGGAGAATTATTGGAAACCTGTATTTTCTTACAAGTGACTATTGGAGACGAAAACGCAGATGTTTTAACAACTTTAGCTAAAAATCTGCAACCCAAATTTACAGCCGCTGGGTTCTTTGACATCAACCAACCATTGCTACTTGCATTTCTTTCCACGCTGTCAAATTATCTAATAATCATTTTACAATTCAAGATATCTTCACTATAAGTTGACAATATGATTGTTTGAGACACTTTGAATGAGTTATATTTGAGCACGTTTCCAAATAAATGTTTCAGATCCACAAACCATTCCAGCTTATGCGAACAGCATGACTGCTAGGTAAACGGGGAGAACAGTTAGAGCAGTGGCTCTTCCTTAGTACAAACAATGGCTTTTTATCACTCATAGAGTAGTGTGACATTTCCGCGATTAAAATGAGATGATTTTACAAGCGGAAGTCAATATTTATAATATTAATATATATTGGTAGAGAGTCGTATTTTAATAGAAATTGACGAGGGACTTTTTTATGATTAGAGCATCTTTCAGAACAACAATGAGGATGCATCGTAGAATAACTGGAAAACGCTCTTGTATAGGGAAAGAAGCAAAAATGTAAGAAGAATTTGCAAAGCAGAAACCGTTAATGTATGGGTGATATAGGTGATATAGTCCAGTAACCTTGTCATGATTATAGGGGATATAAGTTTCATCAAGTTTTGTTTTTATTTGTTTAGTATAGGATGTGCCAACGAAATAATTTAATCCTTATGTTAATACAGTTAGAATGGGAAATATTTTTGAGTATCTTTTACTTTTCGGTTTACAATGTCTTTCATGGCACAATACTTGAAAATAGACGAATATTATTCATTAAAATTTAACTTCAAATTTGCTTAGAATTAATGTTTGTTATATTATTTACTAATGTTTAGAAGTAGATGCTGGAACAGCAGTTTATAAATGCAAAAGCAGAGTGTGCTAAACGTTCCGAAAAAATAATTAAAAGCAAAATTACAGAGCTCCCAAAATCTCAGCAGCTTTCAGTTTTGACCTACTTCAATGAAACAAAACTAAAAAATAATAAAATGCGCCGTTACGTTTTCTGTTGGATATATGAGTGTATATATTGTTCAGATTAAAAAGCATTAATGTTTACAATTTGATTCGTGAGCGAAATATTCTACCCCTTCCTCACCCAGATACACTCAATAAATATATTCAAAAGGTAAATCGGGCGGCTTTTGAATTCCAAACCGCTCTTTTTGATTGCTTAAGAGGAACCTCACGTTTTAGGAACCTGAAAACAGTTGGCACCCGTGATTTGCAACAAAATTTAGGTCATTTTGTACACAACAAATCTAAAGAACGCAGGGAAATTAAGTATTGAAATTTTAACACAATATAACATGGACCTTTGTCTTGGGGATCAGGTATTTCGGTTGAGTTTTATATTGTTTTAAAAAAGATATAAGCCATTAAGTGATGGTGTGATTTTGACAGTTTTGACAATTTGTGGTCACCAATCTGGACACCAAAACCTGATCCCCAAAAGGAAGCATAGAGAATTCGATTCTGAAAATATGATATCTCAAATCATTGTATTTTTTGAGATTTGTTGTGCGCAAATTTTTGCAAACGAACATCTTTTTACTTTAGTTCAACCGCTCCACCGTCTTGATGCATGGCGCTGTATAGAACAACATAGAACAATGACAGAAGACGACGGTCAATTCATAGACAAATAATATTATAACCATATACGTAATAAATAGATTATACTGCTAACTGCCTATATCTCCAATAAGCGAAATGCGTTCTATTAAGAGTGAGAGGTCCGACTACACTCTGTGTGGCCATGTTAGTTATGCGCAAGTGCTGTATTTGCCGCCTAGCTGTAATATTTTTAAACGAAGATATTTGAGTCAACAAAAACTTCGTGTCTGATTTTTGATTTGACCAAATAAAGTGCAATTATGTAATTACATTTATACATAAATCTCAAATAACGTCCATCAGCAATTAGGAATTAA
The DNA here is from genome assembly GCA_963921935.1 of Galeruca laticollis. Lineage (NCBI taxonomy): Eukaryota > Metazoa > Arthropoda > Insecta > Coleoptera > Chrysomelidae > Galeruca > Galeruca laticollis. The sequence goes on from OY998177.1 coordinate 232,863,426, forward strand.
GTATAAACTTTTTGACGTGATGCCTCCTCCGTACTACAAGTACAACCCCCTACCAGTTATAGAAAATCATGACGTGGTGCTTTACTGGGATAGACCGATGCAAACTGATCGCACTGTGGATTACAATAGGCCAGATATCGTGTTGATTCATAAAGATAAAAAAACAGGAATTATCATCGACATTGCTGTACCTCTCAGTCACAACATCAGGAAGACCGAGACAGAAAAGTGTACCAAATATGAAAATCTCGCCTATGAAGTCAAGAACACTTGGAAACTAAATACAGTGAAAATAATCCCCTCAGTGTTTTCGGTGGAAGGGATTGTCAGTGACCAGCTTTCCAAAAATTTAGGAGAATTAGAGTTGCCACATAACATAGTGGACATCGGACAAAGAGCAGTCTTACTGCAAACATGCCATATAGTCAGGAAATTTTTAAACTAGCAGAGACAAACTGAATTGTTTCCTCTCTAGCATATTAAAACCGCACGCCTCTTGGAGGTAGATGAGATAATCATAATAATAATAATAATAATAATAGCTGAAGTTTGTGATTGATAAACTCAAAAATTGGAAATGCCCGGGAGTCGATACTATTCAGAACTTTTGGATAAAGAGAATTCACGCCTTGCATGGAAAGATGCTAGAACTGATAAACCGATTTTTGGTGGATGGAGACTCAGTACCAGAGCTATTGTGTGAGGGAAAATCACTGCTGATACCAAAAAAAAGGATGTCATCTAACCCAGCTGATTACAGACCAATTACATGCCTTAATACGTTTTACAAAGTAATAACAGCCTGCATTGCCGAAAATATTACAAAACATTGTGACTCCAACAACATCCTAGGTGAAGAACAGAAAGGTTGCAAGAAAGGGTCATTGGCGTGTAAGGAGCAGTTAACCATAGACCAGATCTTAATGTCAGAAGCCATAACGAAGCAGAGAAACTTATTTACAACCTTTATAGATTACCGCAAGGCGTATGACTGCTGTCCCCACGACTGGCTTCTGAAAGTCCTGGAAATTCATAAAATAGATAAGAAACTGATCACCTTCCTGGAAAAGATCATGAAAAAGTGGCGCACGACCTTAAACCTGAAAACACCTCAAAGACCATCAATGAAAAAAAAAGAAAATAAACGTAAAATAAAACTTAAATTTCTGAAAGAAGGTTTGGAAGATTTTGTATGGCCTAAGCAGGACGATATGCAAGAAGGTGAAGAAGACCAAATTTTTTATGGTCCAATTCAAATTCTTGGATGTCAACCATTAAAACTGTCAAGATAAGACCGACTAAAGATAGTGAGTCTATACAAATCTTCAAGAAAAGAGTTCAACATGAGATCTTAGACCGTTTTGTTTTTATACGTTTTTATTTAAACAACTGTCAATAATTTTTAGTATTTTTTGTATTTCTATTAGGGATGGGCTTCGTTGAGATTTTTCGAGAATAAATATTTTTTGTTTACTATTTTTTACGTTTTTTTCCTTGAACTACTTGGCAACAACCTGTGTTGGACTGTTTCACCATTAAAAATTAGCATCATCCACAATATTGGTCAACAATGTATCTGCTACATTACACATATCACTTATCATTGAATAATAATACTCCAAATATGCTACCCTGCTATACATCAAACTATTTCATACGTCAACTTGAAGAGACATGAAAGTTTTTAGGGCATCCTGTCGCAATATCTGAAAGAAACCTAAATACTTTAATTAAAAAATGTTCTTTAATGAAAATGATTCTACGTAAATGTAAGATACTCCCTGTACATATATTTCTGTACATTTACTTTTGTTTAATTACATGTTTTTATATGATACATACCTTAAAAGCCCTAAAAAGTTTTCAATATGTAAAATCCTCCCACAATATATTTCAATGGATATCTTGAAAAGGAACATTTGCCATCTATAGTTATCTTGACACACTGCCAACGATCATATTAATAAGGAACTAGTAATTTCAATACATATTTCATACAATTTCACAAGTTTCAATATTTTTCAATCAAATAATATCGATTATAACCGAATAATGCTTTAAGAAGACCCCGTAACTATATTAAGAGGAGCTCCGAGGAGATCCAAGGAAATCCGAGGAAATCCGGGGAGATCCAAGGAAATCCGAGGAGATCAAGGAAATCCTGAGGGGAGGCAATCTTTTACCATAAAAAATCTCCAGTGGTTACCCCCTCGGCTTTGCCCAATTAAATTTATCATCACATACATGCAATAATTTCAACTGCTGGTTGAAACACAACTTAGGGTATCTGCAATCATCCATTAGAAGTACCTTAATAATCCAATTTAAAGTCTTGAACAAATTATACGACAATTTTACCCGACCTGCATCGAGTCGTATAACATAGTCAGGAGTATTTAAGGACACCACCAAAACTCTTTTTAGAAAATATACCTGAACACGCTCTATAATAACTGGATACCTTAATCCCCAAATAGGCAATGCATTGTACATAATACTAGCAATAAGAGATTCAAATAGTTTTATCCGCGGGGACAAATTATCTATTTTCATTTTTGCCATTCAAGATAACACTGGTCCTATAGCTTGCTTTGCCTTATTTGCTATTGTTTTTGACATCTCGCAAAATATGCCAGATGATGTAAATAGTACTAGATAATTATAATTGTTTGTCATAGAGATTAAACATTCGTTAAAATGAAATTTATAAGACTTTTGTTGAAACCCACCTCTAGAAAAAGGCATGATCTTAGTTTTTGTAGTGTTAACCGTTAAATTATTTTTAGGCAGCATTTTTCAAGGATTTGCAATTTTTTTCCTACATCAACTTCAGAAAATGCCAGTATTACAATATCGTCTGCATACAAAAGAGTTAATATTTCATTCCTATCATCAATGCTTACACCCCGAGCCCCATTCTTACAGAACAAATCTTCAATATCGGCGATGAAGAATGAAAATAGTAGTGAACTCAAAGATTCGCCTTGTAATATTCCTGTAGTTACGTCGAATGCTTTGGTAAATCCATCAGCGGCTTTTATTTTAATAGTGGCATTATCATATAATCAATCATATATCAATATATTGATAAAATGTTAAAAATTATAAGATATTTGACAATTGTTTCGATCGTCAGAATGACAGAAGTTACATTTCATTTGATGCCTACCTGATGTTTAATAATTATTTTTGGCTAGACCAAGAAGTGGCCTACCTTGTGATTTTTTTTTATTTGTAATGCATATTTCTTATATTTTCTACAAGTCAATCATAAGGTTAGCTTCTTGGTTTAGCCAAAAATAATTATTAAACATCAGGTAGTCATCAAATGAAATGTAACTTCTGTTATTCAGACAATGATATTTGTTATCGAAACAATTGTCAAATTTCTTAGAATTTTTAACATGTTATTAATATATTGTGGAATTATCTAGATTCAGTTAGTTTCATTTAAAACAGTAATTAGTCGCGTTCATCCGTACACACGATACCTGATCGATCAGGTAGCGATCCCGAGATGCGTGCATGAACGGTTCATTTTACTACGATAGCTCATTGATCGGACACCATTTAAAAGATCACTTTTATTTTACGTTCAGCTCCTGATGATAGCGCTCACCCCACGTGTTTGTTTTGTTTGAAACATTTGAGTATAGTAGTTGATTTTTGATTTATGTAATGTTATTGTGTAGTTTGAAGTAGAATTTAATATTAAATATATCTAGTATAGTATATTATAATCTTAGTTGAGTAATTAGTGTAGAAATAGTTATATTAAAATTACTGCCATGTATTATATTGTTTTCCTGTAGTTTTTGAAATATTTTGTATTAATAAATCTAGTTGAGTACCTATCATCTTGTGTAGTATAGTAGAGAACCCATATCAGAATTACTATAAGTAGAGTATTGTAATTTAACCCTCAACTGGTAACATACGTCTGAGAGACGCAGCTAGTTACGAAATTTGCCACAGGTCGACTTAGCGCTGCAAGTGCAACCTCTCCTTCAGTGTATACCTTGTGTGTTTACCAGCAACAAGGACTCAAGTTGTTTGAGGTAAGTGCAATTTTTTTTGTAATTTTTATGATAAATTTACTAAAAACCACTACGTCTGTGAGATGCATGTTACATGTAATGTACTTAGTTGTGTTCGTCTCGGAGACGTATGTTACTAGTAGTCGGGATATTTATACACGTCTTTGAGACGTGTGTTGCCAATAACGTTATATTATTTGTTTTAGATTCTCGAAATACTATATTGGAATCATTGCTAGACTTGGTATTTTAGTTTTTTCTTCCTTTCTTGAACTTTATATTTACAATTTCAATCCTGTCCTTCTGTTTTTTATATTTGAAAAATATTTTAACCGATTTAGTGTTGATAATTCATATTTTGTATTATAATTTTATATTGTAAAATTTATAAACTTTTTCTTTAGATCTATCTTAGTATTGTTGTTTTTTGTCTACTGTGTTTCAGCAATGTTTTCTGCTAGAACAAAGAAAATTATGGCAATGGTCCTCCTGCCACAAGAGGAAGAACCACCAAGTGACGAAGACTTTGGTTCAGATGATTCTTTTAGAGTTGACGATCATATAGAAGTCTCTGAACATGAAACTGACACTGAAGACGATCCACAAATTTCAGACGAAGACGAAAGAGAAGTTTTAGAAGAAGTCAATGAAATTTCAGAGGTTAATGTTCAATCCCCACCTGCAAGAAGGGTGACTAGGAAAAGAAAAAAATGCAGGGATGAGAATCTGATTGACGATGAAGAGGAATCTGAAGATGTCGAAGAAGAACCAAATTATTTTTACGGGAAAAAAAGATGTTACACCTGGAGTTCCGAAGAACCAAAATCAACAAAAACTCCCGTACGAAATTTAATGAAAATGAAACTTCCAGCTTTGAGGCCAAGTTCAAAATCCCTTGGCAAAAATCCTCAAATTGAAGAAGTTTGGCGACTTTTGTTCGATGAAGATATCATCAAAGAAGTGGTCATTTGGACTAATAAAAAGTTGGAAAAAATGCGGGAGAAAATAAAGGAGAAACAATCCCCGAACTATAAAGACACTGATGTGATTGAAATAGAGGCTCTTATTGGACTAATGATGTTGTGCGCAATATTTAAATCTGGGAAGGAAGACCTTTCTTCGCTTTTCTCAACTGGGCCTTCAGGTCGTCCAATTTTTCGAGGAGTTATGTCGCTCAAGAGGTGTCTTACACTTCTTCTGGCACTACGATTCGATGATGTAACATCAAGAAAAGAACGAAGCAAGACTGATCCCGCTGCTCCCATTTCTTCTTTGTTCTATAAATTTATAGACAACTGCCAGAAAGCATTTGAAATAGGGAACCACGCCTGCATCGATGAAATGCTTGTCCCATTTCGAGGAAGATGTCAGTTCCGCATATACATGCCAAACAAACCGGCTAAATATGGTTTGAAAATTATGTGCCTAACTGACGCCCATACATCTTACCTTTATAATGCATACCTATACATGGGCAAAGACAGTGACGGACAAACTTTGTCTCCAGAAGAAAGACAACTTGCAAAACCGACGCAAAGTGTCATTCGGCTTTGCAAACCGATCGCGAAATCGAGACGTAACGTAACTGCGGACAATTGGTTCTCCTCGTTAGAGGTTATAAGAGAACTGGAAAAAATGGAATTAACATACGTTGGTACATTGAGATCCAACAAAAAAGAAATTCCACCGGAATTCAAGGCAGACAAGAAGCGACAAGTAGGATCCAGCCTATACGGGTTTTCAGAAGAGGCTACACTACTTTCATATGTTCCGAAGCCCAACAAAGCTGTCATCCTGACATCATCGATGCATAGATCAAAGTACACTGACACCAGTAACAATAAGCCTGAAATAATAAGCTTTTATAATTCCACGAAATCTGGTGTGGATAATTTAGATAAAATAATTGCGAATTACTCGCCAAATAGGCGTTCCAGACGTTGGCCTCTTACTATATTTTATAACATGATCGCAGTGAGCCTCGTCAACGCAGGAATTATATATGCAAGTTACGATGATACGCCCGTGATCAAGAGGTTTGATTTTATCCACAACCTCGCGAATGTATTGATCAGAAAACAACTTGAGCGAAGACTCACAATTCTGAACCTTCCAGATTGCCTAACGAAAATTGTTAAGGAAATTTTGGGCGTTGAAGACCAAGTGCCACCAGGAACGAGGGAAATAACGGATAGGCTTCCCAAAAGGTAAACTTGTAGGTACTGCTCATACGAAAAAAGAAGGCAAACCGCGTATAAGTGTATCAAGTGTGAGAACCCAGTTTGCCTAGAGTGTTCAAAAAAAGTTTGCAACGAATGTGCACCAAGTGTAATTTAAAGTGTGTTGTGCCTTTTGTTTACCGATTAAATTTAACTTTTTATTGAAATTTTAAAATAAGTAAATTGTAAAAGAAGCTAAAGAGTAATCCCCATAATGTGTGCAAAGTAAGGTTCACAGCCTCATGTTATTTTTTTTTCCTATTTTAATTATTACTTTTGCATTTTTACAAATAATTATTATACCTATATATTTTAACTTCTATTACTTTGTTTTTTAAATTCGATGTTTATAGTTTTTAACTTTTAAGTTTTATTTAATTTTTTTGATGTTTTTTTAAAGAAATGAAACAAATGTATGACGAATATTTTAAGAACTATATTGTAACCTCTGTATATTTTTTATAATTAGGTTATCAGATCTTTGTGTGTAAACAATATTACAAGTAATTCTTAAAATATCATTATTAATTGTAGTAAATGAATAAAACTGTTTATAGACACTTAATCTTTTTAAAGATGCCCTAAAATAACCAATTTTCCTGGGTTGCGCCTGTCAGACGTGTGTTACTCATAGCGCACTACTTTCACGTGTTTCCAGTTGAGGGTTAATAATGGCTTTGTTAGGTTATATTTATAGTAGGTAAATCGTTTAATTTTGAATCATGAGTATAAAATTAGTTGAGGGTGCATCCGTGCATCACTTATGTGTTGATGAAGCGGGATTCATTTAAATGGATGAATACTTATGACTCAGATCCACAATTAAAATAATATTTCTGAAAAACAATGTAAACAGTGGAACAAAATCAAAAGATAAAAAAAATACCTAACCAAATTTCTTGAATACATAAACATAAACAAACGAATGACAAAGACATATATCGATGTCACTTTAAATTGTCGGTTCATTCGTGCGAGATGAGCGCTATTTTCGGAGCGATATTTAACTGGTGTGGATGAACGCGACGCTGCTTTCAGTTTGTGGTTTGTCTATGGCGATTGACGATTATGTTTTCAATTTTCAAATATGTATTTCTCTATAGCATTTAAATGTTTTCTGTAATTGAGATCGTTTGATAAGCAATACGCCACTACAGCGTTACCAGGAATAGGGATTTATCCCGAATCTAGGGATTTTTCGATGCACAAAAGGTTAAAGAGATTTTGTTCCAAAATATAGAGATAAATTTGACACAAATGTTTTTCCGAGTCAATAAAAAATATTTTTCGTTTTAAAATATGTGAGAGTTAAGTCTAATATTACGATATAACTTTAATCACAAATCACAACTAAAGTGGTCCATAGAATAACCGACACCGCCATCTATTTGAGAATGCATGTAGCTTTAAATAACGAAATCAGAGAATTCTACTTGAGAGCGCCACAAACATATTACGATATTTATCCTTCAGAGGGCGTTTTGTTATTTGGACTCGCCATACTGGCGACTGAAATTTCCTCTATGCTTGGCCTATAAAAGCTGCGCCACTAGCCACTACACTATTCTCCAGATGTGTGATTAGATTGGATTACTTGGATGTCACTATACCGCTTGTTTTATTTCATTCGTGTGTTTTGGACATTATTTTTCGTATTTTATATTGGTTTAATTTAAGAAAATATTTTTATATTTGTTAATAAAAATTTGCGACCAAGTCTTCAATACTGCTCAGTTAAAATCGATTAAAAATAATTACGAACAATTGAGTTCCATCGATTTCCTAAAAATAAAAATGAAGGATTCGAAATGGTAGGCGGAAGAAAAGCTGGGCAAAATAGGTATACTGGAAAACCTGTATTGAATTATATATTTGTGTGTTCACTTCATTGTAAACAAGATTATTACATTCCAAGAAGTAAGTTGTCATTAAACTCTCAGATTAACAAATAAAATAGATATGTTTGTTTTGACTTTTTCCTGCCCCAAACATTGAGTCACATTCTAAGCTCACTTGCGGGATACTTCCACTGCTTTGCCATATTTACAAATCCTCTTTAGTTGCGGGAAAAATTAAATTAGAAGTTTAATTGAAAATGTGTTAAAAAGTTATGCAAATAAAAAAAGTCATACTAATTTATGCATTTGAGTCGCTATTTTTAAAATTAATTGATAATACTTCAATTTTATTTAATTAAGGCATATTCGTATATAAATTTTAAACAAGTATTTGTTGTATCCTTAGATACATTTATGATTATAACTAAAAGTGGCAACATTGCTCAAAATTTCAGTACCTGTTTAAAGTGTCAATAGTAATCTGTTTAGTAGTTTTGTCCTTGTTTAATTACCATATAAAGAGAGATGCAAATATCGTCAGACTGTGATCAACGATCATTTCGATTTCGTCGTAGTATTGTAGTAAATAATGTCAAACGTGGTTTGTTTATACGAGCGCTATTACGACTAGAGAGTAAACATTTAGTTCTTTCGTTTTGATGTGTTTTTCAAAACTTTTAGTGACAAAATAAACATTTAAAGTAAATTAATTTAATGTTTTGGGATTATCATGGTTCATCGGTGCCAAGTTTGTCAGAAAAACAGCCATTACCAAGGCCATGTATCCACTATACCATCCCCGCTTTTTGAAATTCATTCATTATTTCGCTACTTGCGTTTAGAATTTTTGGCCGCAAAAATAAACGTGTTTATGAATGAATAGCCCTCTCTATGTTTATTATTAATCTAAGATTAAACTCCATGTTTTTATTCGTAATTAACTATTTAATTATATGCACAAATGTTCAGGTACAATGGCGGAAATTAAAGAACTTAAAAAAGGTAACAGCTTACCTGTACATTTAACAACACTAAGAAAAAAGTTTTGAATTTATTAAGAATATTCTGTATTAGGGATATTTGTTCAAACTATTTATTATAGATAAATGATAGTGAATTTTACCAATAGTATGCATCCAGTTCAACAAAAATAGAATTTTTTAGTTTTAAAAATAGGTCTATCAACCTATCCTTATCATTGTTTTTCTTAATGGAACATGGTATTAGAAAATTGATGTTTCTTTTTCCAAACAATCATACAGCAAAACGTTCTTATTTCTTTGTTTTCATAAAATGATGTGAATATGCTTACATATAATCCTTTTGTTTGTTCAATAAATTTTCATTCACATTTAACATTAATACACATGAATGCAAACATGTATATTATTATCTGTGGTGCAAACATTTTGATGAGAGCTTCTGTGCAAGAAACCATAAACATATAACCGATAGCTTTATTGTTTGTAAATCAGTTTTGTCAAGAGATGATCACCAGTGATATAAAAAATAAACGGTTTTATAGTATATTACGTAACAAGAGTTGTAAGTAACCCATTACGCACGAAATGAAAAAGTTTATGCACGAAGCCGCGCAGCGGCGAGTGCATAAATTTCATGAGTGCGTAATGGGCTTACAACTCGTGTAACGTACTATACTTTTTCTACGCCCATTCATTTTCTTCCATTAAATAAAAAACATCGCAATCATTTAAACTTTATTATAATAGTTGTTAATAACAATTGAACAATTATTGTAAATCGATTGTGCCTTATTATTTAATGGTGTTGAACGGTTATTTATAATTGTATTATATTTTGTTCAAAAAATTGACAATATAAATGACATGACATTTTAAGAAAACGTGTCCTATTTTTAAAGAAATTGCATAATGTGCTGCCTACATTTAGGGGCATCACTCTTTCAATCCTAAATATAACTCGCTAATGCTAAAAGTTTTTTAATTGACTAAATTTGTGTAAATATACCAAATAAAGTCTTACGTAAATAAAAATTTGATTGTAATTGAATTAAACCAAGAAGTTTAAGTAAGCGTACCATACGTCCCGTAAAAAACGGGACAGTCCCGTTTTCAACACCCGTTGTTCCGTGTCCCCGCTAATCTCTACCGGGACGCTAAATGTCCCGTTTTTTCACATAACCGTTTATACAATTATTTCAACCAAAAATTTAAATTCTCGTAGTCATTCTTCATTCTGTGACTAGAGCATCCAACTTGTCAGTATAACACCGTAAGTTTACTTCTATATACACGGTCGCTTGACCTTGTTTATGTTAGTTAATGTTAGGGCCTTATCGTGAGGTAGGTGGTTCGTGGTTTTATTAGACTGAAAGTTACGTGCTAGTTGATTTTAAAGACCTTCTGGAGTGGGACAAAATACTTTGGAAAATTTATTAGGTAAGTACATTCCAAGCCCAGGTTTTAAACTAATAGTATGTCTAGTTTATAGGTGATTATTATTATGTTTTAATATTTGGCAACCATTTTAGTTTTAACCGGCAAATGTACACACTGAGACACTACAAGGTAGTACACCGTGAGACAGTGTCTCACTGTGTACCATAGGTTGGCAAAACATATTATAAGTATTAAATTTTCGTTTCAGTTTTCTTTTAAAATGTTAAGGCCAACCGATACACAGAGAAAAATTGGCAAAACATCAGCAGATCAAATGGCTGGAGCTATTAGATTAGTTATTGAAGAAAAAATGTCCATTCGAGAAGCAGCAAGAGAAACAAATATTGCGTTTCAAACTCTAGATAGGTACGTTAAGAAGGCAAAGTTAAATCCAGAGGGTAATATAAGAACGAGTCCTCATTATGACGTTCGTAAAATTTTTACTGCAAAACAAGAACAAGACCTTGCTGAATATCTAGAGCAATGTAGTGCAATGGCTTATGGTCTGTCAACAAAAGAGGTGAGAAAATTAGCGTACGAAATGGCGCTAACAAATAACTTAAAAATGCCTGATTCTTGGAAAAAGTATTAAAGTGCAGGTAATGACTGGTTAAGAGGATTTTTACATCGTAACGGTAACTTAAGCATTAGAACACCTGAAGCTTGCAGTCTATCGAGGTTAACTTCATTTAATAAGCACAACATTGACATGTTTTTTGATAATTTGAAAAAAGTTTACGAAAGGCTACCACAACTATATATATTAATACATATCCTCTATCTAAATTCTAAAGAAAACATTGAAATAAAGAAAATATGCATTTTTAGATATAATACTAGTGATACACACTGTATTATCAATAATTTGAAAGGTTCAATATACCAATAAAATTTGACATTTCAATTTCATATGACATTGCTGCAGAATAGACTTAATGACAGATAGATTTTAAAACGATTTGAAAAACCAGAATACAGATGTCTCTATTAGCAAAATGGCACTTATAAAAAATAATGAAAATCTCTCTTGGTATATAAAAACGTAAATTTGTATTTTTTTAAAAAAAAAGAATTCTTGGTAACCAAAGGGGAAGAGAGTTATTTATGGAAACAGTTTAGTTAGTTGATTCATAACATCACGAGAGACAACATCGAAATAAGAGTTGTCTCAAATTTTTTTAAATAGAGTTGAATTTTAATATCTCGAGAGACAACATCGGAATAAGAGTTGTCTCAAATTCATTTGAGAATATCAGAATAATTTATAGCATTATTATCAAATTAACACAATTTGCCTTTGAAAGCCAGTGCCTGTATTATTCGCAGAGAATTACAGCGGTAAAGTGCGAGTGTTGTTCCAGTTTCTAAATAAGTCATTTAGAAAATTGTTCCAGATATTCTAAAACGCTTTTAGAATACAAACAAGTCTATCTGTATCCAGTTTGGTGAGTCCAGTCCATATTATATATTATTTCTCGAGAATTAATAGGCCTTTAGTAAAAAATATTTCGAAAGTAGATGCATCTGATGAATTGAATATTTGATCAAATTATAGTAACATTATTGATATATCATTCTACGTAAACTCAAGACAAATTTTGAAAAAGACAATTTACAAGGAAATTGGGGAATGTTACATTGACATATAAGTCATTTTGGACTTTTAGTTAAAGTATTTAGATAAGAATTTCTAATTTTAGATTGTTTATAACATTAAGGTTTTGATAGAAAATTCTATTTTTGCGTATTCGTTTGTGATATTTTTTGAAAAGTTTTAATTTTTGTAAGTGTTTATTTGATAATATAATATATAAATTTGAATTCTAATCCCCTTTTGGCTCTCTTTTCATACTCATTCTCATTACATTTGATAATTTCATCCTATAGAAAACTTAGTACAAGAAGTGACATTTGGTTTAATTTCTGACAGTAATTTCATATGTGTCATAAGATAATTTAATTATCTTATAGTGTATTGGACAAACAGTTACTTTCAATTTGAATAGTATAATACGTGATTTGGAAAATTATTTGGAAATTTATAAATTTTGAATTATACTTTGAAATCTTTGATCCCTCCCTGAGAAAAGAGTGAGTTGATTGATATTGTGTATTAATTTATCTTTCAGGATATAAAATTTAATATTTATTTAGCCGGGCATATTAATTTGACAACTGCTGTCATTAAAAATTTTATAGGTTATATTTATCTAAAGGTGTTTTCATATTAGTGTAGTTACAGCTACAAATAAATTCAACGATAAAACAATATAGAATATAATATATTATAATTAAAAACATAGTCGAGATATACTATAAATTTGTCACCCAAACGTGGGGCAAATAATATTATTAAAGAATATAGTAGATATACTATAATATATTTTGTTTAAATATTCATTTATTTGAACTAATGTTCAATTTGAACTTGTTGACGCGTTTCACTAACACAGTAGCTTTTTCAAAACGAATGAAGGTATATTGTAAAAATGTCTTAATATATACACTGCATAAATACAGAATTCTATTTACTAAGGTTAACAATGGTATTGAAAGAAATTACCTGGAAATACATTCACTACAAACATTCCTAAGCTATCTTCTAGGTAAAAAGGTTTAATAAAGAAGACTGATTGATAATTATTTGGTCGTTAAGAAGATTACCTGAATATTTATTTTTGTAAATCTTGAGGGCCTCTAATAAATTTAAACTAAAGGATTTACCGGCTACTTGGAGAATTTCAAAATTTGGGTCGAAAATGTGTTGGTTTTCTAATAAATGAATTGAATACTTAGAATCTAGTTTTTTGTTGTCATAGCTACGTTTGTGTTCCGAAATTCTAGTTTTAAAATTTCTAAAAGTTCTACCGATATAAATTTGTATGCAATCTGTAAATGATTCCTATCATGGGCACTGAAACTGATCTAAAATTATTTAGTATATTACGTCTATCAAGTATATTACTACAAAATTCGATGCGTCGGATGTTCAGGGTAGCATTTTAAATTTTCCTGCGGCAAGGAGCATTTCTCAACGTCGGTACGGTATGGTAGCGATGTTATGTGATACATAATTTAAGTATGTTGTGATGTGGTAACAGAACGTACGATTGTTTTTAATACATTGTGCTTATCCAATATGGCAATATATATGATCTAAAATTGCTGCACTGACTACATTTCGCACATGACAACCGCTCTACTCAAGAGTTATCTGGAGTCAAATCACAGAAAACGGACCGTCCGTATTTTGTGAGTCAAATGGGGGGGTAAGGTTGACTCATTGATTCAGTGAGGTGTAAAGGGAGAAAACGTATAGAAAAATTTCCTAATATCAAAAATGGGACCGGCGGGTGTGGCTTATGTCCGTATCGATATGGCGAAGAATCAGGCCCATATTTAAAAAAATATTCAAATGTATTATTAATAATGTATTGTATTATTAAATTATATAAATAAACTTGGTAATGATGATCCTATGAATGAGATTATATAATTAAAAATATATTTCTCAGAAGTAGGTACTTATTCTGAGGATACAATGATAAAATGAAATATCATATCATTTATAAGATATATTTTTGAAAGTAAAAATATACATTATTATTTATATAACTTGCAATAAACTGCTACTGGTCTAATTGGAATCATTATAATAGTATTTTATGCAACAAGGATACGACTTTGTATCGTAATGGATTAATTAAAGTGTACAGGTACTGCATTATAAAATACCATAATTAAAGTAAAAAAATATATATTTAGAAAAAAAATATTTATTATGAATTACATTATCTACGCCACTGGTATACTACTTTAATACCACAAGACAAATATAAAGTTTTGAGTTAAAATTATTGAAATAACAAAAGAAAGTAGCTTTAATATCTTCATATGTTTAGTAGGTATAATAGATCCTTGTCACAGCTCAAATAATTTTTAAACAATAAAAATAAATGGCTACTAATAATCAAAGGATGCATACTTTAATTATTAATTACCTGTGGAACGATATTCCTGGCTCCTTTTTCTGGCTATGACTTTTACAGCCGAAATCACAACATTTTACCATTTATGACAAAAAAAGAGTTTATTGGTCAACGAAAAAATATTGTAATCAACTCATTTGTTAATGGGTGATTAATAAACTCAACTATTAAAGGCACTCAATCGCTATCGGACGTTCGTGTTTTAAACAGTTTCGTTTATTAATCGCCTTCATTAACAAACTAGTTTATTAAATAGGTAACTATAATAACGTTTACCTACTGAATGAATATTTCAGTGGATTAGACGTAAATATCGATCGCAGTAAATAATATGTTCAATATACTGGTTTTCAAAACTTACTCTTAGTAAAAATTATACAGCGGTCTTTTATATTTCTACCAACCCTTCAAAAAATAATTTTTTCTACGACCTATCTTTAAAGTACCTTGTATTTCATCGGTTTGCAGCGCTTAAGAGTGGTTGTTTATGGTTAGAGTGAAAAAAAGTAAAAAAGCGTTAAAAAAAGTGCCATAACGTTAACTTTATTTCACGCTTCCCATAAGTGTAAGGTTGTTTTTTGAATTTGACGCGTCTGACACATGATGGCTGAACGCACCTTAAGAACGACAGTTACTTTTCAATTGTATGAATTGTCGCCTGTCATTGTTGTCATTACTGTTTTTATGTTTCGCGCCAAGATGGCCATAAGACGCTACCTATTTTGTAAAATTTATGATGAAAACTAATTAAATATTTTAACAAGAATACATTTTATTGTTCTGCGGTCACCCTATTACATAAGCTAACACAATGAATCATGGCTGGGCATCGAGGATGGACTTTCATGAAACTTTATTGTTAGAGTGAAAAAGCGTTAAAAAAAGTGCCATAACGTTAACTTTATTTCACGCTTCCCATAAGCTAACACAATGAATCTTGGCTGGGCCTCGAGGATGGACTTTCATGAAACTTGGAATTCGTATAACTAACACAATGTATCTTGGCTGGGCATCGAGGATGGACTTTCATGAAACTTGGAATACGTATAATTGTAATTTACAGAAGGAGCTTAATTAAAATATCCCAAATTTCTATTTGAATTTTATTTTTTTGTATATTGCTGTAGAAAAAATAATGTATGCAACATGTGCATAAATTACTATTAAGCATCCGTTTTGTCGTATTCGGTGCAAAAAGCGAGATGTCTAAATATATTTCACTTTAGGTAAAAAATTCATTATACAGAAACTCATATAATAGTTACTCCCATTTATTCGTTACAACAGAAACAATAATAATGATAATACATTTATTGTGATTCCCATATAATATGTTTATCAAAACTTGTAATCAATATGATTTATGAAATTTATGAGTTTATTATTTTTTTATCTATGATTCCCTCTCATATTTATGATAATGATAAAAAAGAAGATTTGGATCAATGTCAATATGAGTTTGAAAGATGACAGTAATGATAAAATTATTTTAAAAAATTGCGGTTGCCGACTTAACCGTTTATTTAACAAACAAAGCCCGTAAAAAACTTGGTAAATATTTAAATAAATTGATTCTCTGAATATTGTTTATATTTAAAATTTAGTATTATTCACGTATTAATTTAGTGTACACATGTAAAATGAATACGAAAACTGAAACTCCAAAGAAAAACAAAGCACCTGTACCCCCCAAGTGTACTACTCCTTGTTGTGTTAAGATAGAACATTTAGACACCGATGTTTTTTCGAAAAAATATGTTGATATGTGTATAAATAAACAGCCAACCAAAACTAAAAATGAATCTCCGGTAAACATAACCAAAAATACGGAAATAGAACCTTCCACTCCTCGTGCCAATATCGAATTTAGTGAAGAAATAAGAAAAGTATTACACGACAGGAATATGTTGACTTCGAAAACAAGAAAAACCGTTTTTGATGCACTAGACGAAATAAAAACCAGAGGTAAATATGGTGTTGCAGTTTTTTAAACATAATTTTGTATGAAATTGACTGTCTCGACCCTTACTTCGTGGAATATGCTCATATTAGTGTTTTTAAATGAAACTCAAGGTCTCTAGTTAATTCCACAATATAATACAAGTTATTGAAAATTCTAAAAATTGTCAATTTTTTAGAATTTTCAATAACTTGTATTACATTGTGGAATTAACTAGAGACCTTGAGTTTCATTTAAAAACACTAATAATTTTGTATTTTAATTTTATAGGCGAAGAAGAAAATCGAGTGTACAAAAGAGAGAAAGCTTTATTAGAGATTATTAATAGTGAGATAAAATATGTTCATCAGTTAGAAATTATAATCAATTTCTTCTCGAAACCAACGCAATTGAATAAATTGTTGAAACATAACGACTTTCAAACCGTTTTTGGTAGCATCTTACCAATTTATAACGTCAATAAAGAACTTTTGGATGAATTAGAAAAGAGTACTGGAAATGTAGCTGGAGCTTTTTGCAAATTTGCTCCATTTTTCAAAGTATATTCTGTATATGCTTGTGAATTTAAAAATATTTTAAATATATTGCAGGTAAGTCCGTAAAATTAAAATCGATGTTTTGTTAACATTTTTTTTTGTATAGAACGCGAGGTCTCTTAATCCTCAGTTTGCTAAATTAGTGGAAAATCAAGAGTCGAGACCAGAAGTTCAAAATAAACTTTCAGCTCTTCTGATTACACCCATTCAAAGAGTACCGAGATACAAGTTATTATTAACGCATTTGTTACAATTAACGAAACCACATGAGAAAGATTACAGCCAGCTAATGGGTAAATAAAATATAATAAAAACGCTTTATGAGTTAAATATCGTATATTGTTGCAGAATGTTTAGAAAAGATCGAAGAAGCCGCCGATCATATCAATAAAATAGTAGAAGACCAAGAAAATATGCAGAGATTGTTAGAGATTCAAAGGTTTCTAAAAAGTGGAGAACCTAATATCGTAAAACCTGGTAGAACGTTGGCAAAAGAGGGGATTTTGGTTAAAATGGGTACGAAAACTGCTCCGAGCGAAAAATTGTACACTGTTCTCATGAATGATATTATTTTGTTTGGGAAAATGAAGAAAGATGAATTGAAAATTAATTCTATGAAGTGTGTAAGCATATTCCCACTTGGGAAGTGTAAAGTCTTCGAAATATTAGATAAAGGTAACGATTTTTTATTAGTATTTAATTGGTTGATTATTTTATACAAATTTGGGATTAAACTGTGACATGATTAGTGAAAATATACATCGAAATTTGAGAAATTACCTTATTGATTTGAAATGTACAAAAATTCTTTTCTTTATGTTTTGCTATAAGCTATAACGAACAGGTTTTTTTATTTTTTTATTGAAAAAATGTTTTTCAGTTGACCCTTCTATTATCATTTAAATTTTTGTCTCGTTTGACAGATTTTTTCAGTTTTTCATTATAGGGACAACTAATATTTTTATGAAACTATTCAAATTTTTCTTTTCAAAACTAAATCTGACAATTTTTGAACAAAATTAGAGAGACTCTTTGATTTTTCAGAATTCAAGCTCCACTTTAAACTGTCGTAAATAGTTTCAATGCTGATTTACTTATTAAATTTGGATTTTTAGATTGACGATTTTCAAAATCCTTAAAATAATTTCTAATTTATTGTTGACATTTTCGTCAATAACTAAAAAAAGCACTTTTTTATTGAAATAATATGTTTCAATTTTCAATAAATGAGAAATATATTCAATTTAGTACAGATAACATAATTTTATTTATTTTGGTACATTCCACCAAAAAATAATCTTGGTTTCAATATTTTCGTAATCGAAATGGAATATTTTGATTGTCTCGTTTGACAATATTTTCCAAATCCTTGATATAATTCCTAATTTATTGTCTATATTTTCGTTAATAACTAAAAAATTAACAGTTTTCTTCGAAAAAATATTCTACAAGATAGAAAATTGGATATGATTAGAGATACATTACCTGTAAAATCAATTTGTGATAGTTTATCAAGAACGGTAAGGCAAGGTATCATGTCAAATGTGGCGCAATTAGTGAAAATATTTATTGAAATGTCCAAAAATTTGTTTTTAGTATGTTGAATTTTTACTAGACTAAAAAATGAACTGTTTTTTTATTTTCCATTGGAAAACTGTATTCCAGTTGTCCTTTCCACCTTTGATGAAAGACTTGGTTAATTTGTGATTCCACCAAAAAATGATCTAAATTTAATTGACAGATTTTGAGGTTTTTCCATAATAGCAACAAATAATATTTCTGAAAACATTTTAAATGCTTCTTTTTAAAGCCAATGACGACAATTTTTGATAAAAATTAGGCAGGTTCTTAGATTTAGTAGATACTAAAATTTGATTAATTTTGGTCCATTCCACCAAAAAATAGTCTTGATTCGATTTGGGTTATTGTTCAAGTTAATCAAAAGTTTACGTTTTAAGGAAAAATAATCAATAAACTAAAAAAAATACACTGAATTTTTCTTTTTTGGATTATATGTTTTCTTAAGGTATTTGGGTCATTTTGACTCAAATAAAATAAGAAGGGCAGAGACAGAGGGAAATGGTGACAGATGGAAGGGGATAGGAAAAGATAACTAAGGATTAAAAGATATTTATAGAGGTGAGGATGGGTTTAGGAAGGTGGAGAGAAATGGGACAAGATTAATAGAGATTGAGAGAGGCGGGAAGGGATTAAGGCAGTTGAGATATGGTAAGAGATATCGAGAATTATGGAGGGATTGAGGATGATGAGAGAAGTTGCAGACATATTAATAGAGATGGAAGGGGATTGAAAAGCAGATTTAATGATTTCATTAGTTCTAGTTTCGTTTTTTTTTCTTAATATCGTCATTTTTAACTGTATCTTATAAAAAATACATTCTTGTTTATCTGATACATTGTGATGAATTCGAAATTTTGATTAGTAAATAATTTACTGAAGGTTGCATGAAGATTTTGTGCCAAGAAGAAGAACTAATTCTATACCACGAACAATTCAGTGAAACGAAAAGTTGGATAAAAGCGACAAAAGAAGCTATCGATACCCATTTATCGGGGAAAAAAACACTGAGGAAGGATAGTTCTTCGAGAAGGCCGGTCAAGAGGAAAGATCTGTTCGAATATCACGAAGTAGGGATCAGTCCTGGAAAACCGTTGATGAAAAAGAGGAAATTGGTACGATCTAATGAAATATGTGGATAAAATTGTATTTTTGTAATCATTCTTTTTAATTTAGGCGCCTGAACCTCCAACTTCGAAAACAGTAATATTATCCAAGATTTCTAGTAGGAAACCGATTTCAAGGACTCTAATGTCCACGAACCCGGCACCTTTCACTTATTTACCACCAATTTTGCAAAGTTCCAATAAATCAGAGTGTTTATCAGGACAATCATCGCATATACAAGAAGAAAAAGATGAACAGACCACTAATGGAAGGTCCAACGAAGTATTTTTGTTTGGGAAACCGCAGGACGATGCTGGATTTAAAGTTGGGAAGTTTTTAGGAGTCGTAGGAACTTCTATTAAAAAATTGTTTGGTTTCAAACATTGATAGTTAAGAGTCAGTACCAGATTGTAAGTAGTTATTTTTAATAAATAAGTTGTAAAATTTATATTATTTGGTTTGTACTATAATGTTATTCATTTTTGTCCATTCCACCAAAAAGTTAACAGAATTTAAATTTTTGTCTCGTTTGACAGATTTATAGGTTCTTTCATAATAGAGGTAAGTATTATTTTTAAAAACTGTTGAAATTCTTCTTTTAAATGCAAATGGTAATAATTTCTTTTGAAAAGTTGAAAATTTGATATTTTTAGCAAGCTTAAATTTAAACTGCAGTGAATGCTAATTTATGTTGAGGCGAAAAATCTTAAAACCATAGATTATAAACTCCATGTATTTCCATGTAACGCTTGTTTGGGACCCAGAATTTTGGCCATCTGTCGCAGATATTGTGAACGTCATCGAATTCAATTCTACAGATTTCTATAACTTGGTATTCGGCATATAGAAACGAAGTTGCCAAATGTAAATTTTGGTTGAATTTCTTAGGTAGTATTAGTATGTTAACAGACATTAAAAACAGCCGATTTTCTCCCTTTGGAAGTTCACATGATGGGACCAATAGAAAACGAGAATTAAAGGTGAAGTCCCGTAAATACCTGGTCTAAATATAGACAATTTTTTATCCAGTTAGATACATATAGACATTGATTAAATACCATGCATATTTACCAAATAATCTATAGATATCTCTGTACCAAATGCCTTTAAGACGGTTAGCTTTGGTTGTTGATTCCAAAAATATTTATGATTTATAATAGATAAGGGCTTAAGTAAGTAATTTTATTAATAAAAGGTTCAAAAAATCTGGTTTCTCAAAGGATGGAAATGGATTTGTTAAACATCACATGGTGGGAGTCTTTAATCTATGATAAAACTGACTTTGTACACACAAAAAGAGTTTCGATTTTATTAGGAAATAAGAAAGTTTGTTATTTGAATTAGTAAATTTCTAATTTATTGTCCATATTTTCCTTAATACCTAAAAAATAGTTTTTATCGAAAACATTCATTTCAATTTATTATAGATACCATAATTTTATCCATTTTTGTCAATTTCTTCAAAAAATTATCTCGATTTAAATGTTTATCTCGTTGACATATTTTTAGGGTTTTTTCACAATATCGGCAACTAATATTTTTAAAAACTGTTGAAGCTCTTTTTAAAGTCAATGATTACAATTACTGGTAAAAATTAGGCACGTTCTTTGATTACATTCCACCAAGAGATAATCTGAATTCAAATTTTGGTCTCGTTTGACAGATTTATAGGTTTTTACGCAATACATGCAACTATTATTTTAAAAATGGTTGAAATTTTCTTTTTTAAAGCTAACGATGACAATTTCTGCCATACAATAGGCACATTCTTTGTTTACATTCTGAATTCAAATTTATGTCTCGTTTGACATATTCTTAGGTTTTCTCATAATAGGGGCAAGAATGACATTGGTTTTTGCATCTTGATGTGTATGTCAAATTTGGATAAGACTAGATATATTTTATATAGGATTCAAGTAGGGTGCTTCAGGGAAACTTCATAATAAATTTTGTGCCCACTGAAGGAAAAATGATATAAAATTGCAAGGAATAAATCTAATTTATTTTTTCCAACAAAAAAAATTACCCTTATACATTTAAATTGTAGTAAAAAATTATGAAGTAGCTGTGAATACTTTTAAAACAATCAAAACCGATCAAAAGTTCACTGTGGCATGCAGTACGGTCATCACCTTTTTCACTGACTTTCTGACTGCAGATTTGTCTTCTGAACTTCTTAAATTCTTGTAACAAGATTTGAAAATTCGACGAAATTTTTCACAATTATTATCATTTTTTGTAGACAATGCATGTCCAGTTTTTTTGTGTGTGGTTGTGTTTCTTGTAGGTATAACGGATATTGAACTAGTTGTTCTCTAAAGCTCCGTATAGTCATTTGATGAACAAAATTACTCTGAGAGGCCACGTCAATCATAACTGAGTGACAAATTTATAACATAAAAAACCCGTTTTTATCACAAAAACTATATTTGTCATATAAAAGTGACATTTCCTAATGAACACTTTTCTCAGAATTTAATTTTGTTGGGGTAACCCCCTACAACTTTTTTTAACATAGGTGTGTGGCAGGCAATGTGTCAATCATCATTTCTTGTGATCGTTCTTTGATTCCATTCCACCAAATACTGAACTCAAATTTTTGTATCGTTTGACATATTTATAGTTTTTTTTTTCACAACGGGGGTAAATAATATTATTTAAACTGTTGAAATTCTTCTTTTTAAAGCTAACGATGACAATTTCTGGTAAAAATTAGGCTCGATCTTATTACATTCAACTGAAAGATAATCTGAATTTAATTTTTTTTTCTCGTTTAACATATTTTTAGCATTTTTTCAATAGAGGTACCTAATATTCTTAAAAACTGTTGAAATTTTTCTTTTTAAAGCCAACTATGACAATTTCTGGTAAAAATTAAGCTCATTCTTTGATTAAATGTTTATCTCGTTTGACATATTTTTGTGTTTTTCATTGAAGGGGCAACTAATATTTTTAAAAATTGGTTACATTCTTCTTTTTAAAGCCATTGGTAATATTTTTTTGTGAAAATTAGGATCGTTCTTCGATTATATACCACCAAATGATAATCCGAATTCAAAATTTTATCTCATTTTTTCATTTAAATTTTTTCATAATTTGGACAACTAAATATTTTTTAAAACTGTGGAAATTCTTCTATTTAAAGCCATTTATGATAATTTCATATGAAAATTAGGCTCTTTCTTTGATTATATTCCATCGAAAGGTAATCTGAATTAAAATTTTTATTTCGTTTGACAGATTTATAGGTTTGTTCACAACATGGGCACTAATAGTTTTAAAAACAGTTGAAATTCTTCTTTTTAAACCCAATGATGATAATTTCTTGTGAAAATTAGGCTAATTTTTTTATTATAATCCACCAAAAGATATTCTGAATTCAAATATTTCTCTCATTTCACATATTTTTAGGTTTTTTCACTCACAACGGGGGCAAAAATATGTTTAAAATGTGTTGATATTCTTCTTTTTAATGATAACGGTGACAATTTCTTGTAGAAACTAGGCTCGTTTTTTGATTACATTCCACCGAAAGATAATACCTATCAGGTATGCTATTTATAGGCTGCCTACCTATTAAATATGCTATTATTGGGCTGCCTACCTATTAGGTGTGCTATTAATGGGCTGACTACTTATTAAATATGCTAATAATAGGCTGCCTACTTATTAAATATGCTATTAATGGGCTGCCTACCTATTATGTACGCTATTAATGGGCTGCCTACCTATTATGTACGCTATTAATGGGCTGTTTACATATTAAGTATGGTATTAATGGGCTGCCTACCTATTAAATATGCTATTAATGGGCTGCCTACCCATTAGGTGTGCTATTAATGGGCTGTCTACCTATAGATCATTTTGAGTCAAGTGCGTTTGACTGAGCGGCCATTTTGTTGGTGGGACATATAAACGTGGGTCTGCCATAAGTTTTTCATTGTTATCTACAGGTTTGTTGTGTATATTTCCAGTTTTCGGTTTGTGTATTGCGTTTTTATGAACTTTAATTACAATATGGCTTGTAGTGAATACTATTCATCCCTCAAAGGAGATATGAAGTCCCGTTACGAAATAAAACTTTTAATTATAGACAATGTTGATCCCTATTCTCTAAGTGCGAGTGAACTGACCAGCAACTTGAGTTTTTTGCCAACTATAAGCATAATGGACATGGTGAATTACCTAATTTTAACTCACAGTTTCTATACTGGACAGCAGTTGAAGGCCTACAAGCTTACAAGTATTATGAGGCTGGATTAGTTGTAGAAGTATTGGCCAAGAGAATAAATGAAAATTGTTTTGTTGTAGTTGGCAAGGTAAGTTTATTTATTCCAACTAAGTTAAACTCATTATAATTAGCAAAAAAAATGTTCTGTGACCCCCAATATCAACTTCATTAATTCCCTCTTTTGTTGTTTTAGGTGAAACATTCTCAAAGAACACGGGAAAGGCCTTTCATGTATGGGTCATCGTCTTACCGGACGGAGCTATATCCTGTGCACATTGCACCTGTATGGCAGGCTTGAGCGAAGTTTGCAGCCATGTGGCAGCAGTTCTGTTCTATTTAGAAGCCCGCCCATGTAGTGAAGAGGTTTCTTACACAGAAACCCTAGCTCGGTGGCCAGTTCCGTCAACCAAAACCATCGACATGGTAAGGGTAAGAGACATGGACTGGACTAGGAAAGCTAAACCAATGGTGTTACCCCAAGGTGGAGTACCAGCCTTAGAAGATGAGGAGTTAGTCACAATTATCCGTGGTTTTTTTAAATTAGATGTTAGACCAGCAATTGCCACAGTGTACGAGCCATTTGTTTCTGAAATGTACAAGCCCCCGATAAATTTACCCAATAGTATGGAGACACTTTTTAATAATGATTTAAAAGGGTGTACATATAAAGAACTGGTATCACAACAAATTGATTTAACAATAAGCAAAGAGCACATCAAAGAAATAGAATCTGCAACCCGAGACCAAGCTCAAAACAATATTTGGTTTAAATATAGGGCTGGCCGAATAACTGCGTCCAAATTCAAAGCTGCATGCAGGGCTAAATTGGAGAAGCCTCCTTTACTCCTAATAAAAGGTGTATGTTATCCTCAGAAAGTAATTTTTTTCAAAACAAACTTCGTATGGTATAAAATATGAAAAATTGGCGTTAGAAGAGTATTTCACCCAAGTTAAGAAGTACCACGAAGGAATTTCACTTAAACTTGCTGGTTTCTTCATTTCACATGAACATCCACAGTTCGGTGCTTCTCCAGATGGAATTGCGCAATGTGAATGTTGTGGTTTGGGATGTGTTGAGGTGAAGTGTCCCTATTTGTTAAAAGAGTTGAGTATGCTGGAGTTTGCAAAGAAGAAAAATACATGTTTACTGTATCATAATGACAATGAATTTTCTTTAGACAAAAATCATATATATTATTACCAAATGCAATTACAAATGTTCGTCACAAAGACCAAGTATTGTGATTTTGTTATTTGGTCAAACAATTGTATGTATATTGACAGAGTGGGTTTTAATTAGGAGTTTTTTTAATGAATGTTTGATGAAATCATTAGATTTCCATAAATATGTCATTAAACCTGAGCTGCTTGCAAGATTTTTCACCACTAGGTGTGGTGTGGAAAAAGTTGAGATGTCGTGTATCTGCAAAACGCCTGATTATGGTCGACCCATGTTAAAATGTGATAACGATGATTGTGAAATAGGTTGGTTCCATTTTGATTGCATTGGAATGGTAGAGGAACCACAAAATGCTTGGTTTTGTGATACATGCCAGAAATTAGGAGTTTTTTTTCAGGATATTGTGGATCCTATGTAATAAGCCATGGTTATAGGAAAAGTATTGTGTTTTACTCGTCTAAAAGCATTTTATGCAACTTGAGAACATTAGAAACTGTTCTTTTGTTTGCAGAAAATACTACTTGTGTCACTCATTAAACAATATACTAATTTATTTGCTATTTTTTATCGTATGTGTAAAAACTATCTATATTTCGCCTTACTTGCATATATGCCATTCACGACCTTTATAGATTAGGGTAGGCTATGATATTTTGTTTACAATGAATATACTGACAAAAAAAATGTAGTGTCATAAATATGATTTATATTTAATGGTTGTAAGAGCTGGTTTTGCTGGGCCAAGTTGTGTTTAAGAAAATCATGTACCTATTTTAATAGCTTTAAAAGTAGGGAATACATAAATGTCAACATTACATATTTTTGAATTAATATTATGTTATTTTGTTATTCAAATGAATTTGTATATACTATGCAAATAAAATTATAGTTTAAAAAATGTGTTTTTCTATAAGCATTTATGAATCAATACCTTTCATCACTTTTTACTCCACCCAAAAATGCCAGTTCCGACACCAGTGATAGAATATCCCATAACGTCACTAGTGACAAAAGTAAATGGTTGCAATTTCAGATATTAAATTGCTGACAACCCACTAATTTTAAATAACTGTTCTAATATAACTATCAATAAATATGTGAATTAAATTTTAAAATACACAATTAGTATTGAGTTATTCAAAGTTAGTAAATTATTAATTGAATAAAATTATTGTTGCAATCTTTTTTTTTTTTATATATCAATCGCATCAACCACGTAGGGTTATTAGCGAGTTAAAATGATGGAAGTTCACTTATTGTAGCTTGGTTATAGTCACTATATTTTGCTACTTAATTTGCAGTCTTTTAGGTAGTTTAAAAGTTTTTTAGTTTCTTGCTTTTCTTGTAATAGTTTTTTTAGTGATAGGGGTAGTTGATTCTTTTTCCGTTCCTTGTCGTATTTCGCACATTCGATTACCAGGTGTTTCACGGTTAACTCACTGTTACACATTTCGCACATTGGTTTATTTTTTCCTGCTAGTAAGTAGTCGTGTGTGATGCGCGTATGACCGATTCGAATACGAGAAAGGATCACTTGTTCTCTTCTATTTATGTTTTTACAGTTCCAACCGTGAGAATTTGTAGTGACTTCATATGATTTGTGTTTGTTATGTCTTGCTTCTTCCTGCCATTTATCGCAGATTTTGCTCTTGTAGAACGCTTTCAAGTCAGTATGTACGGTAAAATCGTTCCTTTCTGATTGTTGATTGGTGAATGCATTTTTTGCTATTTGATCTACTCTCTCATTCCCTTCTATTCCAGTATGGGATGGGACCCACATGAATTTAATATGTATGCTGCTGTTTCTGCAATTATGTAGCTCTTTCTTGATCAGTATGGCTATAGGGTGATTAGAGTACAGTTGACGAAGTGCTGTTAGTGAACTTTGAGAGTCAGATATTAAAAGGACATTTTTTTGCTTGACTTTCTGGATTTTCTTGAGTGCTTCTAAGATGGCGAATAATTCAGCTGAATGAATAGATGTGAAGGGTGGGAGTATGTAGGATTTCGAAAAGTCCTCGGAGTAGAAGGCAGCCCCAATTTCATCTTGGTTTTTTGAAGCATCTGTGTATACCTTATAAATGCTACTGTATTTATTTAAGGCACTTAGGAATTCTTGTTTTATTCTGGCTGTTGGAGTCTCTGATTTATTAAGGTAGGCGAGGCTTAGGTCTAGGATAGGGAGTGTTATTGTCCATGGAGGAGGATAATTTATTGATGGGACGTCATAAATATTTGGGAAATGCGAATTTATTTTGTTTAAATATGTTTTGACTCTGTGATAGAAAGGAGGAGTAGTTGAGCTGGATAAAAATTTGGCTTTAAAACGATCAGATAAGACGTTGTGGGCTACTGGATTTCTTTTGTTTGATATTACAGAGACAGCATAAGAGATGCTTAGATATTCTCTTCGGTAAGAAAGCGGTAACTCTCCAGTCTCCCAATGTAAGCTTTGGATAGGACTTGTACGATGGGCACCCAAACAGATGCGAAGAGCTGTGTTTTGTATAACTTCCACTGACTGAAGAAGGCTTTTGTTGGCAGAGTTATAGGCAATCGCTCCGTAGTCAAGTTTTGATCTGATCAATGATTTATAGATGTGCAGTAAACTTGAGTAGTCTGCGCCCCAGTTTTTGAATGCTAGTGATCTGAGTAAATTAATTCCAGGTTGGCATTTTTTTTTCAATGTCAGAATGTGTGATTTCCATGTCAGCTTTTGGTCGAGTATCATTCCTAGAAAACTTATTTCTCTCACATATTCTATTTTCTGTCCATAAAGGTACAAGTTTTCAAGTTGTGGTTGAGTCCTTTTCGAGAAACATAAAGCTTTGGTTTTTGTCGTGTTGAAACGCAGTCCACTTGTTTTTGACCAATCCTCTATTGTAGCTATTGTTTGTTCGATGGTTTTATGTATTGTAGTCATATTTTTCCCTCTGCAATAGATAACCAGGTCATCTGCATATAGTCTGCATTTCACGGGTGATTTACAGTTTGCTATAATTGAATTTATTGCTATGAGAAATAATGTCGTGCTGAGATTTGACCCTTGTGGAATGCCATTTTCTTGGGTGTTCAGCTGTGAGTATACGCCATCTACTCGTACTTGGTACTATCGTTGATCTAGAAAGTTCGATATATATTTCAATATGTTACCCCGTATTGACCAGTCGTAAAGAGTTTTGATTATTGAGTATTTCCAGACTGTATCGTAGGCTTTACGAATATCAAAAAATACTCCGATGCAGTGCTGCTTTATTGCAAAGGCTTCATGGATCTCAGATTCTAGATCGATAAGATTGTCTAACGTGGAGCGATTTTTACGGAAACCACACTGTTCGGGTATGATTAGTTTTTCTGATTCTAGGTGCCATAAAAGTCTGTTATTAATTATCTTCTCAAGAACTTTTCCCATGCTACAGGTGAGTGAAATTGGTCTATATGTTTCTGGATCTGATTTCGCTTTACTTGGCTTAGGAATGGGAATTATAATGGAAACTGTCCATGCTCTAGGATATACTTTCTTTGTTAAGATTAAGTTATATATCTTTAGTAAATGTTCTTTGGTTTGTTTACTTAGATTTCTTAGAAAAATGAGTGGAATATTATCAGGACCTGGGCTGGAGTTTTTAGAGTTTTGGAGTGAATTTTCAAGTTCGTCAATGGTTATTGCATAGTTCAAACTGTTCGTTTGCTGGTTATTATTATTATAGTCAATTTCTTGCTGCTCTGCTTTGTTTTTATGATTCAAAAAATCTGGTGTGTAGTTTGAGTTGCTTGAGTTTTTTTGATATTCACTTGATAAGATGTTTGTTATTTCATTTCGGTTTTTATAAATAGTGTTATTTATCTCCAGAAAGTTTATTGTATTGGATTGTTTTGGTTTGGATATCCTTTTGACTTTTTCCCATATAGTGGACATTGGAGTTGAGCTGTTTATTGTTGAAACATACTCTTTCCATGATTCCCGTTTCGCTTTTTTTATTGTGTATCTGGCTTTGGCTCTCAATCGTTTGAATTCAATTGAATTTTGTTCCGTCTTGCTTCTTTTGAATCTGTTAAAAGCTTCTTTCGATTTCTTCACAGCCTCTTTGCAGTCCAAGTTCCACCAGGGAACCGTTTGGTGTTTGTTGTTGTGTTCGTACCGTCCCATATGTTTATCTGCTGATTGCGTTATTAATTCTGTGATAAAGTGTACTTCTTGATCAATATCCGCATCTTCCTTTAACTCGTGGAGATTTTCTTGTATAAATTCTTGGAATTCGTTCCAATTTGCTGATTTTATTTTCCATTTTGTTATTGGGTCCGGTGTATTTTCCGGTTCGCTGCTAATTATTATGGGATAGTGGTCACTATCATATAAATACGTTGATACATCCCAATTAAGTATTTGTGAGAGAGATGGGTGACATATTGTTAGGTCGATTGCTGAATCTTCACCAGTTCTTATGTCATGTCTGGTTTTTTGGCCGTCATTTAGGAGGTTAAGATTGTACTTTTCTAATAGATTTTCAATTTTTTTTCCAAAAGGTGTCTGCTTAGTAGAGCCCCAGATATAGTTGTGGGCATTAAAGTCTCCCACTATTATCTGAGGAGCTGGAATTTGGCTCAGCAGCTCAGTGAGTTCCTCTGTAGTAGGTTCCTGATTTGGGGGAATGTATATGTTACACAATGAAAAGGTCATTGTATCTTTCACTCTAACGGCGACTGCTTCAATAGTAGTTTTTAGATGAATTGATGTTGCATCTATTGTATTTCTAATATATGTTGCTACACCTCCACTGGCTATTCTTGCATTTTCTCGATTTTTAGAGAAACAATTATAATTTTTTAGATTATGGATTCTATTGTTTTTGAAATTGGTTTCTTGTAGGCATATTAGCATGGGCTTGTATTTTGAAATTAGTAATTGCAAGTTTTCTAGGTGGGTATAGTACCCATTTATATTCCACTGAATTAAGGAAGTGAAGGTAAACAAGATTAATAGGTTTCAATAGAGGTATCTGTGTCCAGTTCTGTTTGGTATTCAGGGTTTATCTGTTTGAGAATTTTATTTTTAATTCGAGTGCATCTCATCTTCATTTTTTTATCCTTTAAATAGGGGTATATTGTGGTAAGTAGGTCTGTGACTTCCGTTATTTCTTCGGTGTACATTTTCACGATACTGAGAGGATCTGTACACCCTTCACAATTTTCAAAAAAATCTATAAGTTCTTCATAGGTTAGAGGATAATTGATATCTGTATTCTTGAAAAGCGCTTTAGTGTGACTTAACATTTCTCCTATTGATTTTTTTGGTTTTTTGTTTTCGGTTTGTTTTATTTTCTTTTCACTATTTGTTGGTTTTACAAATGTAGGTAGGTGTTCAGTTGTTGTTGGTGATGGGGAACGTTCTGTTGATGTTCTTTTATTTTGTGGTTTGGTTGTTTCGATTTCATTTCTGTTGACAGTCGGTGTGTTGTCTTTACTATTTTCGGTGTGTTTAACTACTTGGGTATTCATTGTTTGAGGTTCGGAAATTTGTTCTGAGTTTTGGTTATTTGATTGATCCTGTTGATATTGTGAAATGTTGTTTGTTTCTTCTTCAGTTTGATTGTCGGCTGGATTTTCTGGTGATGATTCTGTTGATGGGTTAAAGTGAGTTGAAGTGATTGCTCTATTTGGGCAGTTTTTTGTTGTATGAGTAGTTTGTTTACATTGTAAGCATTCTTGATTATCAATGGACAAAAATATCCTATATGAGGTTTGTTCATATGTGATGCCACGCACTATTTATTGATAGGTTTTCTTTTCTGAAATTTCTACAGGTGGTATGAAGACCAACTGTTCTTTTATATATATATATATTTTTTTTAACAAAATTTAGAAACGAAAGTGAATTTAGACTAAAGGCAAATTAGCAGAAACAATAGGCTATGGTATAGTACTGGCCAGTGGTTTAAAAAGGTGCGAGCAACACCGGCTAGGGAGTATACTGTAAGTAGGTTCGGCGCCACCGGTTTACCGACTAAACCGGAAGTCTCTAGGTGATCACGAACTGGCCGATACTCTACCAGCCAAATCAAAGTAACTTATGCCTCCTGGACAGTCTGCCAAGTAAAACACAGTCTCTTAAAAGGTCACCAATTTAATAATAATAAAAAAAAAATGGTAAGAAACATAGAAATAAAGAAATATATAGGTGTTAAAGTTACAATAAGTTTTTTTGTTTTTATTATAATAATATCCTTGAAGCTATAAACCGCAACGTGATCACGTGTTCAACAAGTTAACTTAACTTTAATAATTAGCTTAAAGTAAAATGACGAGTGCGCAATAATAACTATGGCCTCGACTGGCCCACTAGAAAATTAAAAAAAAAGGAACATAAACAGTACGCAACAAACAAAGACTCATAATAAGGTAGACTTCGCTGATTTCCGGTTGTCCCTGAGAATCGCTGAATTGTGGGAAACTTGAGGGCGTGTAGCACTGGGTTTGCAGTCAATGTCCAGGCAATTTTCCGCCATAAAAAAAAACCCTAGAGAGGAAAACATAGAAAATCTCTAATGTCTCAACACAAGATACAGGGAAACGGAGGATACTTACATAATAATTGTATAAAATGAATTATCGAATTACTTAATTATACTCAAAAAGTTAAATGGAATAATCACGGAAAATAAGAAAATTGGAGCATTGTGATTATAAACACATAAGTTAAAAGAAGTCCAAAACCCATAGATCATTACATTACACAAATTACTTGAACCCCATTTGTGAAAAAAAAGGAAATAAAAGGTTTACGAAAACATTGACCCCCCGCCCATGAAGTCGTTGAAAAATATGGAACAACAATAAAACTATTTCATATTGTCAACTGAGAAACAAACATTAATCAAGAAATCAAATATCACGTCAATTTAAACTCAAATCAATTAGCAAAATTGAAAAAGTGGTAAACAATAATCATTAAAAAAAAACTCAACTCACCTCTGGCCAGCAGGGTTTTTTTTTTTATATAGTATGCTTGCGCTTGTCCAAACAATTCAACAACGAAATAACTAAGTACGGTATCCAAGTCAAAGACGGGGTGTAACCACTGAGTGTCTGGAATAAAATCGACAAGTCCAGAAAACGTGATTCGATTATCCACCATAGAATTCTAATAGGAAAAAAGCAAAATAAATAAAACGCTAAATTTAGCATAACAAGCAGAATCGAGAAAATTACTCTTCAGTTATAAAATTTGAATAGCTTACCTGAAGAACGGCAAAAAAATCCTACGTAGTAGTATCAATAAAATCTCCTCAAAAAATTCAGAAAATAGCCAAGATAAATGAAAGATAAGCTAACTGAATTGATAGATGGAGATTAATTATATAGAGTTTCAATCAAATCCCATACAAACTGGATAATAAAATTTTAGATTGAAATCTCTAACCACTCTTCAATATTGCTTTCTGTGGTAAAAGATGGCCGGAAAAAGAAAGAGAGTTTCCCAAATTTCGCACTAGGATCGTTGCCAAAATACCACATGCGTAAAACTAAACTCCGATGCCAAACTTAATTTTCGGCTAACAACCAGAATAAATCAGATGGACATTCAACTGAATTAGATTAAGGAATGAACTATAAAATGCATGGATTTTCGATAAATTCAATAACAATCGGCAACTGTGTTCCTAATAGTACTAAGCCAGTGTATGAGCAGAAGGAAGAACATGTGTTCATAGCGCACACCATCACGACAAGTAGAACCGATATAAACAATATATTTTGTTATGAATAAACATACTTAGGATTGTTTACCCGAATATTGTGCACTCCTGGACAAAACAAGTGCTCAATAACCGGAGTTGTTAACCAGGGAGAAAAGTGATATAAAAGTTTCCTCCACCAAGTGTTTATTCCAATGTTGTCCCAGAAATTAAAACGAAGTGTTCGTCATGGGTCTGAATTTAATTAAGAAATTAGAATTATCAAATATCAACTTAAGTACTGGAAAAGGAAGTGAAACAGAACAAAACCCACCGGAATTATCAGGTCAGTAACCTAAAACCAGAAGTGAAGACAATCAAAAGTCGATACACTCAAACTATCAACCAAAACAACTATCATTTTTGTCAATATCATTTGTATCTTCCCAATTTCAGACTAAATAGCCTAATATACATATCAATAGAGAATGTTAGTGCCGATTACCACATAGAGAAGTTTACAAATAACACATCCCAGCTATTCACAAGAGATTTTTCGAATTACCACCTGGAAACAACCATGGATGTGCTAACAAGGACAAATAACAATATAATATACAAAATATACATTAGATATGGATTAGTTTATCGGTGAGTTTGCTAAATAATATGAAAGAGGTTAATAAAGTCAACAATTGATAATCTTTAGTTACCAACAATATTCTATTGACAAAAATAATATTAAAAGAAAAGTAGTTACAGAAAAATAAAAATCGAAACTCAAATATAAACAATGCGTTAACGGAACTCTAAAATTAATGTAATTGTGAGGTATTTTAATTAAATAAAATAGAATAACAATTGGAGTTAACCTTTTGATAAAAAAAACGTCAACACTGAAACAACCTTGCTAATATGGTGAAGGTGACGATAATTACCATAATAAACACAGTAGTAACTTAATTTTGATAGAGGAAATATTTAAATATTATGATTGCGACGTAGTCGATATAGAGAAGTTATTCGAAGGAGCGTCTAGCCAAAACTTAATGATCAATTTAGACCGTGACAACTCCCCCTCTCCAAAAGCAGGAGGTAAGTTTTCAACAAAAAAGTTACCGACGATAGTGTATCCTAATCTGAGGGCAAAACGTATGACCAAAGGTTGACTCTTGATGGACTTCTCCCACCGATCCCAAGGAAATCCAACACCATTCCCTGTGATTTGGCAGAAAAGGGGATGCAAAGAAAAGAGAGAATGGAATCAATTCTCAGGGAACAAGTTATTTAGCATGACGGACAAATCGTAAGATACATAATTCCGAGTCCATGGATTACCGTGGTTACTTAACAAGATGGACCTTCAGAAACAGAATCGACAGTCACGGGTTTTAGATCTTGAACATGCCAGACACCTCTGGATTTACCAAATTCGTCCTGTAACTCGTACGTACAGGTACCAGTTTTCCGTTTTATTGAGAAAGGTCCTACAAACTCAGGTGCTAATTTAGCGCTAACGTAGTTAGCCGCATTAGATAAAGTTTTGTTTTTACGCCACACCTGTTGACCGACGGTAAAAGATAATGGACGTCGACGTAAATTATAGCGGTGTTGATTGTTTTGCTGAGAAATCTGGATTCGTTGGTGGATCCTGTCAAATAATTTTCGAAAATCCCCCACGCGTTGCCGTATATGATCTTGAGCCTCAGTCTCTACATATGGAATTTCAGCGACAAAATCTTGACCAAAGAGCTTGTGCTCTCTCCCAAAATTAATGAAAAACGGGGTATAACCAGTGGTCTCATGCCGCGATGTTCGAATGGCACAACCAATGGCAGCGAGATTATCCTCCCAAGTCCTATGATCCCCTTGCTTCACATAAGCTCGCAACATAGTTTTTACGTCTCTATTAACGCGTTCAGTATGGTTCACTCTGGGATAATAATGAGCTGTGTAAAAGGATTTGACTTTATATTTATTGCATAGTGATTGCCAATCTTTGGATTTAAAAACGGAACCATTGTCAGACGTAATAAATTGGGGTGATCCATAAACTAGGAAAATACCTTCCTCGACATTCTTAATTAAGGATTTAGCTGATATTGAACGGCAAGGAAACAACAATACATATTTGCTAAAATAATCCACGGCAACCAAAATATACGAATTACCATGTTTGGAACGAGGCAGTGGACCGATATAATCTAAACTAATAGATTGCCACGGAGCTTTTATCTCGGGACGATTACCCATTAATCCCGCCGGGGGCTTTTGATCAAATTTACTTTGGGCACAGACTCTACAACAACGAATATACTTAATGATGTCCGATCTCATCTTAGGCCAATAATATTTTGCAGCCACTCTCCAAAATGTTTTATGAACTCCTCCATGACCCGAGGTAGGCGAATCGTGACAATGAGCCATGACTTCCTTTCGTTGATCTTTGGGTACAACTATTTTCCAACAACTAGAATGATTAGGGAAGTTAGGGTCCGCAGTTTTGACAAATTTATATAAGATACCCCCATCACTTCTCCAACAAGGAAACTTGTCCGGAAATTCCTCCAAACTGTGCACCATTCTTTTATACCACTTATCGGAACTGTCGCAAAACGTAAAAGGATTGGGGGTCGCATGACTCCCAGAGGTTAATGTAGTAATTGAAACAGGCACAGACCTCGATAGAAAATCAGGTACCACGTGATCCTTCCCCTTACGATGGATAAGTTGAAAATCAAAGGGTTGTAATCGAAGAGCCCAACGAGCGAGACGACCTTGAGGATCCTTTAGATTATGTAACCACAGTAAAGAATGATGATCAGTAATAACCTTAAAATGAACTCCTTCCAAATAGTGACGTAATTTTTCAACACTCCAAATCACAGCCAGACATTCCTTCTCCGTTACAGTCAACTTCATTTCTTGTCTAGTTAAAGAGCGAGATAGGTAGCAAACCACTTTTTCACCGTCATCGAATTCCTGGGTAAGGACAGCACCTAAGCCATAGTTAGAGGCATCGGTTTGGAGAGTGAAGGTGCGACTAAAATCAGGAGACTGAAGAACCGGAGCAGTAACAAGAGCCTCCTTAATGGCTTTAAAAGACTGTTGGCACTCAGGAGTCCATATCCAAGGAACGGCCTTTTTAGTTAGACGAGTTAAAGGAGCCAAAACAGAGGAAAAGTTTGGCACAAAACGGCGGTACCATGATGCCGTACCAATAAATCTACGAATCTCCGTGATATTCTTGGGAGGTAGAATGTCCAGAATTGCCTGTACTTTCTCGGGGTCGGGTCTTAATCCATTAGAGTCTACAACATAACCTAGGTATTTTAACTCAGGTTTACAAAATTGACACTTCAAAGGTGAAACAACAAGCCCTGCCTCTCGCAATCGATCGAATACTAATCCCAAAATGTTTAGATGTTCCTTAAAGGTTCTGGAAATAATAATAATGTCGTCAAGGTATACCATAACATGATTCTCTAAATCAACTCCCAAGACACGATCAACAATACGTTGCCACGTAGCAGGTGCATTGGTTAAGCCAAAGGGCATGCGTAGAAAATGATAAAGGTTTCGACCAGGGACGGTAAAAGCAGTGTACTCTTGTGAAGACTTTTCAAGAGGGACCTGCCAGAAGGCGGACTTAATGTCAATAGAACTGATATATTTGGTATCCCGAAGACGATCCAAAATCGCTGAAATATAGGGTAAAGGGTAAGCATCCTTTTTAGTTGCAGCATTAAGGCGTCTAAAATCTATGCAGAATCTATAGCTATCATCCTTTTTACGAACCAAACAAACTGGACTGGACCATGGACTTTTTGAAGGGGTTATGACTCCAAGCCTCAGCATCTCATCGATCTCCTTATCCAAAATAGCCTGCTTAAATGGAGAAACGGGATAATAACGTTGTTTGATTGGTTTGATATCAGGTAAGAGCTCAATGACATGTTCAGCGACCTTACAACAACCCAACTCAGTATCCATAAGAGAAAATTTCTCGTCCACCAAGGCATCCAATGCTAATTTTTCTTCGCTGGTTAAAGAACTACTATCGATAACATTACAGAACTCAGTATTTGAATCATTAACATCTGAAAAATGCCAAACATCTTGTTTTAAATCTGGTATAATCTGCATGGCTTTCCAAAAATCAATTCCCAAAATAAGTTGATGAGACAGCTCGGGCAAAACCAAAATGTCAATCAATTTTGTTTTATCTAACAAGGTAAGAGGGGCTTGAACATAACCGGTACTAAGGCAGCTTTGACCGTTGGCAACAGTGCAGGTAGTGACTGACTTGCACAGTTTAAGACCTAATTGTAGTAAGAGTTTGAATCCTGACTTCCCTACGATGGTGCGGGAGGCTCCAGAGTCTAAAAGGCCTAAAAGGGGATATCCGAAAATAGAAATTTGAAGATATGGCCGTTCATCACCACGAGCATGCGCCAAAATAAAATCAAGGACCTGACTAGGATAACTAGTATGATTATGGCAAGCGGTCGGTGTGATATTCAAGGGAGAAGCCTTACGACCATCTACTGACCCTCCCGGGGCGCGTTTCCCGAACATTTCGGACACGATCGAGTGGTGACATCAGGAGCACCACATCTGAAACAATGGATCCTTTTCGGATCTGGACACTGTCTATTAATATGGCCGGTTCTCTTACAGTTCCAACAAGTAACAATTCGGCTGGATTGCTTGACATTGGAAACTTCATTGATTTGAGAGGTACTGGCGATTGGCTCGTCAGCTGCTACAAAAGCAAAATCGGGCTCAACAAAACCATGACGCTTTCTGGAAGGTGGGACGTAATGTTCAGCTCTATATTTTTTTGCCTCCAGCTTGAGGCACTCCTCCTCGAGTTCTGATAAAGTATTTACAACCGGAAGTTGGGTGGTGTAGAACGGAGAAAGGTTACGAGACACAACATCAAGCTGCACATCAGCAGGCATACCACCATAGCGACGAAACAATGCATTCATACTCGATAGATAATCCACGATACTTTCACTGGGGTCCTGCGTGCGATCCAGAATTTCCCGAAATAACCTAGCTCTGTAATCAGGAGGCTCGAAATGCTTACATAGAAGTTCTGACAATGATTTCCAGTCCTTGAACCTGGAATGATTGGCACGGAACCAATTCAAAGCCTTCCCAGTAAATAGGTCAATAGCAGAACCAAACAATTCCCTTTCAGATATACCGCGAGCAATACGCAACTCCGAAACACGTTCTAAAAAGTTATGCACCGAAAGTTGTCTAGTATCACCAGAAAATTTGAGACCCCACTTCTCCACTCTCTGAGTTTTAAAAGAAGAAAAATAAGAATGCTCAGCTACTGGATTATCTGGACTTGGTGCAACAGCTCCAGAAAAACCTGCTTGATTAATTGGACCAACATCATCGCTAGAATCATCAGCAGTTGATTCGTGTATATGAATATTTTCCAGCAACATACTCAAATTTGGATCCTGTTTAGAGCGTCGCTCCATTGTATCAAGGGTAGACAAAATTTCAGCTAACAATTCCGACCTTGAGCTTAGCTCCTCTGGCGTGAGATTGACCACAGGAATACGATCAACACGACAGAGCAAATGAATTAACCTTGACTCAAGCCTCAAAAATTTACTACGAGCATTTTCCTCAGAAAAATCGCTTAAGCCGTTTTGAATATCTTTCAAAGTTCTAG
The DNA here is from genome assembly GCA_963921935.1 of Galeruca laticollis. Taxonomy (NCBI): domain Eukaryota; kingdom Metazoa; phylum Arthropoda; class Insecta; order Coleoptera; family Chrysomelidae; genus Galeruca; species Galeruca laticollis. The sequence goes on from OY998177.1 coordinate 232,901,898, forward strand.
AAATAACATCATGTTCGTCTGCAAAAGGAAAATTATAAGGCGGATAATTTAAGGCTTTGCCTCTTCTTTCGAGGCGCAAAATTGGGCGCAATGAAGAGCGCAATTCGTCTACCGTCTTGGTGTCATCGGCTGGCAGTCCACGAACTTTCAATTCAAAAATAAGCATATCTTTCTTTAAATAATTCACCTGCATTTTATAATCCATCTTGTTAAATGTCAAAGGTTAATAAAGTAGGAAAAAACTAAACTCAAAATAAATATGAATTATCAGATTGCCAATGAAAATTTAAATTAATGTTATCCAAGCGCACCCAATTTACATTAAAACTACGAAACAGTAAATTATTATAAGTATTGTCCCACTCGGGTATCGAGAAGAATCAATATAAAACATATAAATTTCAATTTTTTCGGTACAGACTAAGTGTCCTGGCGTGGTTCTCGAAAGAGAGAGAATAATCAAGTAAATTAAGAATACCTGCGATCCCCACACCAAAACACCAACCCTAACGTACCTCAAAGTTGACGCACTGCCAGGAGTAAAATATTAGAAGAAAAGGGTGATATTAGAAAAGAAGGCCCCACGTTTGGCCGCCAAAATTGCCACGCACTATTTATTGATAGGTTTTCTTTTCTGAAATTTCTACAGGTGGTATGAAGACCAACTGTTCTTTTATATATATATATATTTTTTTTAACAAAATTTAGAAACGAAAGTGAATTTAGACTAAAGGCAAATTAGCAGAAACAATAGGCTATGGTATAGTACTGGCCAGTGGTTTAAAAAGGTGCGAGCAACACCGGCTAGGGAGTATACTGTAAGTAGGTTCGGCGCCACCGGTTTACCGACTAAACCGGAAGTCTCTAGGTGATCACGAACTGGCCGATACTCTACCAGCCAAATCAAAGTAACTTATGCCTCCTGGACAGTCTGCCAAGTAAAACACAGTCTCTTAAAAGGTCACCAATTTAATAATAATAAAAAAAAAATGGTAAGAAACATAGAAATAAAGAAATATATAGGTGTTAAAGTTACAATAAGTTTTTTTGTTTTTATTATAATAATATCCTTGAAGCTATAAACCGCAACGTGATCACGTGTTCAACAAGTTAACTTAACTTTAATAATTAGCTTAAAGTAAAATGACGAGTGCGCAATAATAACTATGGCCTCGACTGGCCCACTAGAAAATTAAAAAAAAAGGAACATAAACAGTACGCAACAAACAAAGACTCATAATAAGGTAGACTTCGCTGATTTCCGGTTGTCCCTGAGAATCGCTGAATTGTGGGAAACTTGAGGGCGTGTAGCACTGGGTTTGCAGTCAATGTCCAGGCAATTTTCCGCCATAAAAAAAAACCCTAGAGAGGAAAACATAGAAAATCTCTAATGTCTCAACACAAGATACAGGGAAACGGAGGATACTTACATAATAATTGTATAAAATGAATTATCGAATTACTTAATTATACTCAAAAAGTTAAATGGAATAATCACGGAAAATAAGAAAATTGGAGCATTGTGATTATAAACACATAAGTTAAAAGAAGTCCAAAACCCATAGATCATTACATTACACAAATTACTTGAACCCCATTTGTGAAAAAAAAGGAAATAAAAGGTTTACGAAAACATTGACCCCCCGCCCATGAAGTCGTTGAAAAATATGGAACAACAATAAAACTATTTCATATTGTCAACTGAGAAACAAACATTAATCAAGAAATCAAATATCACGTCAATTTAAACTCAAATCAATTAGCAAAATTGAAAAAGTGGTAAACAATAATCATTAAAAAAAAACTCAACTCACCTCTGGCCAGCAGGGTTTTTTTTTTTATATAGTATGCTTGCGCTTGTCCAAACAATTCAACAACGAAATAACTAAGTACGGTATCCAAGTCAAAGACGGGGTGTAACCACTGAGTGTCTGGAATAAAATCGACAAGTCCAGAAAACGTGATTCGATTATCCACCATAGAATTCTAATAGGAAAAAAGCAAAATAAATAAAACGCTAAATTTAGCATAACAAGCAGAATCGAGAAAATTACTCTTCAGTTATAAAATTTGAATAGCTTACCTGAAGAACGGCAAAAAAATCCTACGTAGTAGTATCAATAAAATCTCCTCAAAAAATTCAGAAAATAGCCAAGATAAATGAAAGATAAGCTAACTGAATTGATAGATGGAGATTAATTATATAGAGTTTCAATCAAATCCCATACAAACTGGATAATAAAATTTTAGATTGAAATCTCTAACCACTCTTCAATATTGCTTTCTGTGGTAAAAGATGGCCGGAAAAAGAAAGAGAGTTTCCCAAATTTCGCACTAGGATCGTTGCCAAAATACCACATGCGTAAAACTAAACTCCGATGCCAAACTTAATTTTCGGCTAACAACCAGAATAAATCAGATGGACATTCAACTGAATTAGATTAAGGAATGAACTATAAAATGCATGGATTTTCGATAAATTCAATAACAATCGGCAACTGTGTTCCTAATAGTACTAAGCCAGTGTATGAGCAGAAGGAAGAACATGTGTTCATAGCGCACACCATCACGACAAGTAGAACCGATATAAACAATATATTTTGTTATGAATAAACATACTTAGGATTGTTTACCCGAATATTGTGCACTCCTGGACAAAACAAGTGCTCAATAACCGGAGTTGTTAACCAGGGAGAAAAGTGATATAAAAGTTTCCTCCACCAAGTGTTTATTCCAATGTTGTCCCAGAAATTAAAACGAAGTGTTCGTCATGGGTCTGAATTTAATTAAGAAATTAGAATTATCAAATATCAACTTAAGTACTGGAAAAGGAAGTGAAACAGAACAAAACCCACCGGAATTATCAGGTCAGTAACCTAAAACCAGAAGTGAAGACAATCAAAAGTCGATACACTCAAACTATCAACCAAAACAACTATCATTTTTGTCAATATCATTTGTATCTTCCCAATTTCAGACTAAATAGCCTAATATACATATCAATAGAGAATGTTAGTGCCGATTACCACATAGAGAAGTTTACAAATAACACATCCCAGCTATTCACAAGAGATTTTTCGAATTACCACCTGGAAACAACCATGGATGTGCTAACAAGGACAAATAACAATATAATATACAAAATATACATTAGATATGGATTAGTTTATCGGTGAGTTTGCTAAATAATATGAAAGAGGTTAATAAAGTCAACAATTGATAATCTTTAGTTACCAACAATATTCTATTGACAAAAATAATATTAAAAGAAAAGTAGTTACAGAAAAATAAAAATCGAAACTCAAATATAAACAATGCGTTAACGGAACTCTAAAATTAATGTAATTGTGAGGTATTTTAATTAAATAAAATAGAATAACAATTGGAGTTAACCTTTTGATAAAAAAAAACGTCAACACTGAAACAACCTTGCTAATATGGTGAAGGTGACGATAATTACCATAATAAACACAGTAGTAACTTAATTTTGATAGAGGAAATATTTAAATATTATGATTGCGACGTAGTCGATATAGAGAAGTTATTCGAAGGAGCGTCTAGCCAAAACTTAATGATCAATTTAGACCGTGACAGTGATTAAAAATGAATCGGGAAGGGACTGGTTATTGAATGGAGATATAAATATTTGTCTTCTAAAACTTAGGATATGTTGAAATGCTGGGTCTGAGATTCCTATTCGCAAGAAAGATAAGGGTGAAAGAGGATTGATCCCTAGATTTTTAAGTTCATATTCAAGGACTGAGTGGGGGATAGAGGGACAAACATTGGATAATATTAATCTTTGACTAGGAGTGACTAGTCGACGTGCCTGTAGTATTTGTTGGTTTATTTGGATTTTACCGTGATTGTTTATGAATGTGTTCACTAAATTTTCATTTGCCAAATAAATACATATTCTGTTGTTTGATAGCTTTGAGCAAAAAATTATGTTATTTGGTTGGATTGTTTGGCATAGTGCCTTTAGGTAGTCTTCTAGCCTAGTGTCTAGGACCTTGACAAATTTTGAATTTTCTCTTAAGCAGGCCAAATATTCGCTCCACATGAATTCTTACGTTTGCTATCTTACGGGTGCTTTCTATATCAATAGGATCAAGTTGATTTTTTCCTTTTGTGTAGGCAGGAATTTCCAGGTGTCCTCTTAGAGTTTCAACAGAGTCTTTTATCAAAAATCCTCTATCAGCTATAATTACATCACCAGACACAATTAAATTTAGGAATCCACAGTTCTGTTAAAAACTTATCACTGGTTCGGCCGCCCCAACCTTCTGAGATATATGATACTGTTCCTTGCGGAGTGATCCCAATTAAAAACTTAACAGTCTCATGATGCTTGTAATTTGACCAACAACGAGCTGCATTTAACATACTTTTGATTGTGTTTCTGTATATATTTCAAAGCAATCAATAATTACTGCTTCACGATCACCAAAATTTTCTTTGAAGCAGGCAGGCATACCTTTTTTAAAATCTCTATATGGCCAAAATATAAGTTTTTTGTACCTAGCATAGAGTACATCAATACATTTGTAAAATAATTCTGAAGCAGTTGATGGAGCAATACCAAACCTGTAAGACAAATACTTGAACGGCAAGTTAAGACGCAACTTCATTAATGTCAAAATAAACTGTCTAAATGGAGACAGAACACGTTTAGTTGATAAGTATGGAACCACGCTATTAAATACTAGAAACATCATTTCAGCTTTTGGGAACCCAGTAAAGTACTATGTTCTTGAATCGTTCTTAAATGATTCCTCCGTTAAATCTGATGCTTTCAATTTTTCTTCCAAAGCATATATTTTTTTATTAGCAAAATCAGATCTCCAAAGAGCTTGTTTAAGTGGTCCATATCCAAATCTGTTTGAATGTTGGAAGTCTTTCGACTTTCATGTTCATTGTACAGTTCAGGAGTTTCTTCGGGAGGTTCTACGGCTTCTGTACATGGACCAGCTATAGGTTCTATAATTATTGCGTTATTCCTAGCTTCATCTACCTCATCCTAAAAAAATTGAGACTTTGATTAAAGATTACAACTTTTTTAAATAACAATAATACTGACCATTTTAAGACGTTTCGTTTGTCGTTTAACCAATCTATCATGCCCTTTTACGCTTTGCTCACCCTTTGTTTTTATGGTAATGTATCCCATATTGACAGAAGGGACCCAATCAGGGCTATCCCTATCTTCCAGTTTGGCTGGTTCTCCTAAAAAGTTGAACAAAAAACGTTTAGTTTAACACCATATTTAAGTATAAATTCTAACATTTTGAATAATATTTTTGTATTTCTTATGCATTAACATTATTTACCTACCCGATACAAAATTATTTGCACAAATTCGTGCATGTTTAAGATATGTATCGCTTAAATTTCCCCGTTTTAAAGCCCTAACCCAACATTCTCTACGTTGTTTTGATACGGCGTCCAGCATTTCTCCTCGGTTTTTTAAGGCTTTGGGGATTCTAAAAAAACGAACTTTACCCCTTTCTGCCCTTTTAGAACACCGCACAACAGCACAGAACGTTGGCATTTTTAAATTATTCGCACTTTAAAACTGGATCTTTTGTATTGTTTTCAATGACGAGAACGTTTTATATGACCTATCATTTGGCGGGCTGGTCGTGACGTCACCTCAAAATGATCTATTAAGTATGGTATTAATGGCCTGCCTACCTATTAAATATGCTATTAATGGGTTGCCTACCTATTAGGTATGCTATTAATAGGCTGCATACCTAATAGTTATGCTATTAATGGACTGCTTATCTATTAGGTATGCTCTCAGGTAGGATTCATAGAATCCTAATAGTTTCAATGGTGATTTACTAATTAGATTTGGGATTTTTAAATAGAAAATTTTTAATTGTTAATATTTTTGTCATTAAACAAAAAAAATTACTGTAAATTATTTTTAACAAAACAGTTTCAATAAATAAAAAATATCTCATTCAGTTTAGTACATAATTTTATAATCTACATGGAGAATATTTTGATTGTTTAAATTGATATATTCTTGGGTACTTTTATAGTAGTGACAAGATTTTAAAAATCCCTGAAATAATTTCCAATTTTTTGTTGATATTTTCCTTAATAACTAAAAACAATTTTTTTTTGAAAAAGATATATTTCAGTTATTTTCATCAAGACATTTTCTCCATAAATTTAATCACCCTATTTTCATCTACATCGTTATTCCACTTCCCGTCTTTTTTGAAATGAGAACCGACAATTAAAGCATTGGCAGATGTGAAACTTTCGACATTTTCGTACGTAACTCCCGATCCTATCAAAACAGGAATTTTAATCTTCGATTGCACCTCCTGCAGTTCTTCAACATCAGCAGGTTCTCCTGTTGCACTACCAGTAATGATAACGCCGTCGGAGAGAAAGTCTTCAGCTGCTTTTGCAGTTTCCACGATGGAAATATCTCCAGTGATAACATGGGAACTAAAAACGAAATTATTTATAGGATGTAAGCCATTTTCAAAATAAGTAGAAGCAGAAATTCGTAAATACCAGTTTATACCAACAAAACGCGTAGTGAATGCGGACAGATGGAGCTTTAGCACTTGTCAGTAAAAAATAACAGCATTTTTTAAAAAAATTGTCATCATTTCGTGTGTAATATGTTGATCAAGGAAATATATTTGTAGTTTCTTTTTTGTGTTGTTTTATCTATGGATGCATGTAGCTTCAAAGAAAAGTGTAAATAATTATCCAATCCTTTTCAAGAAATATGTATCTGATGTTACCTATGTTTCTTTTTAATGTCTGTAAATACCAGTACGTTTTCAGCTTCAATTTGCTTCCTATATCGTAATATTAACCCTGCATTAGCGTCAGTGAAACCGTCATCGGCAACATGGCTAAAAACGAATCCCTCAGCTCGAGTGAAATCCATATAACAAGCTTTAGCAATTGCTAAAGCTTCTTTATTCCCACATGCAACAACCTACAAGACGTAACAAGTTGGTATCAAAATATCATTAAAACGCTGTTTCAATACCTGTATTCCAAAAGGTACAGTTTGAGGTACAACTTTCCTCAACTCTGTACATATCCTTGACATCGTAGCCGTTACTTCGGGACCAAAGTGTTTAGATTGGACGTACGGTACATCGTACATATTTTCAACCAATATTCCATCCTATAAAAAATTACATTTTTTCAAATGATTCTAACGACTTTTCATGTTATAACTCACTACTCCATGCTTCAAGTATAACTCAGTTTCGTAACAAGCTTTTTCAACAATCTTGTTAACCGATCCGGAAAATAAGGGACAACCTGTAACGCAAAACTGGTGCTAGTTTATAATATTGGTAAGCAACTTGTACGACAGTTTTGTAGTATTAGTTGCATAGATAAATTGTATTGGTATGTATGGTTGCATAAGTATTAGAATCAAACAGATTTTATTGATTCTATATCATAATGGTATGCAAAATGTTTAACAGTTTTGCAATGTAAGTTCCATATATAGATCGTATGTATGGCTGCATACACTTAAGAATATAGACTCCTTAGATCATAATACATATTACAGAGTTATCGAAACATTAAATAAAGGCTGCTTTTAATAAAAGATCCTGTAATGTGGTTTTAATATTACACTAACGAAAGCGACTTTGTACGAACTTTATTATGACATTTGCTGAATTAAACAGTCGACTTTTATAACCTAAAACAGTGGCGTACTTATGGGGGGATATATCCCCCCCCATGGACTCAGCTAAACTTATAAATATCCACCGACCCTATTGGTGTGGAGGCGAAGAAACTGATTCTGGCGATAATCAGTATGATAAATTACTTGATTTATATTTACCTGATATTCCCAAAATTATTATTAAATCAGAAATTAAAATGTGGCACGAACATTTAAGTAAATAGAACGGTCTGTGGGTATGGGGTACACACTAGATGTAAATTGAGTGAATGAAAATGACGAGTACTCAGTGTGTATATGTTTATTAATATGCAGCTAAGAGCTTTCGGCCTTTAGGCCATTATCAAAGCTGTCGTCATAAAAAGATCCAAAAACAGGTGTCAGCTGGATGTTTTTTGCCGTATTTGTGGATAATTATTATGTGGGCATATTTCCATATAACAGGAAAGTAGCACAGGCTCAGCATGCGATTGTAAGGAAGACAATGGGTTTCCTGGGCATTTTCTTGAGAACTTGTGTAGTTATCCTGGTGCTTTCCTGTTGTTGTGTTTCCGTATTTCCATTTTGACGTCCCGTGGGCTAATGGGTTTGATGAGTGGTGACATTTGGCACAGGGCATCCAGGAATTCGTCACCGTTGTTGGCGTGACCAGTTGCTGCTTCTGGTGGCTAGAAAACATGCGAAAAGTGACAAAATTGTCAACTTTTTCTTGATTTGAGCGTGCCCATCCGTTGTTGGAGGTTCGTATAGGAGACTCTGGCGGTGTTGGTCTTTTAGACTTTTTTGTTGCTTTCCATAAACTGTAGTCGTGTACAGATATGCTTTGGGTAAAATACTCGAACGTTGAGTTTTGGGCATATCATTCTGACGATGATATTCAGTTATCGAAACAATTGTAAATTTTTTAGAATTTTTAATATTTTTCATTATATTGTGGAATTAGTTAGAAACGTAGAGTTTCATTTAAAACACTAATCTGTTATTAATATTTTCTTGATTCTTATCATCACACTGAAAATAGTGTCAAATCGTACCTGTTACATGACAGTTTCAGATAAAAGTAATTTATTGTCAATACTAGAAGTACAAATTACGAAACTGATGTGGAAGCTAATAGTGGAGCACCAACATGGTTTCTTCAGATGATGGAGCAAGAAAAAGAGGAAGACGAACGGAAAAGAAAGCAAGAAAAGGAGGAAAAGGAAAACTGTAGAAAACATGAAAGGAAGAAGGAGGAAAGGAAGCCAATATTAGAGGAACTGTCCGATTTTAGTTCTACCTTTAAAAGTAAAATAGCGGCCTTAGATAACAAAATAGATACAATGGAAGAAGTAGGCAGACATAAAAACAGTTAAGGAAGATTTGGCAACAGTAGAAAAAGATTTAAAAACAGTAGAGAAAGATTTAAAAACAGACCAACTTAATCTAAGACAAAAATTGGATGCATTAGTAAAGAAAATAGAAGCTAATCACAATGATAGAAGTTTCATGAGTGATAGTGTCAGAACTGAAATAGTAAATTTGAGACACAACCAGGTTATCAAGCCACATACGTGAGATGGCCAATCATCTTGGGAGACATATCGACGCATTGAAGCAGCAGCTAGTGCCAATGGGTGGAATGATCAAGAGAAAACCACCTCCCTTATGATTGCTCTTCGTGAACAAGCCGCAAGCATTCTGCAATTATTACCCCAAGGCAACCCTAACTATGACGTCATTATCCAAGCTTTGAAGAACAGGTGTGGACAGCAGCATTTAAAACAAGTTTTCCAAAGTCAATTTAACGTGCGCATGCAAAAATTAGACGAGAGTCTCCAAGAATATGGAAGTGACATAGAAAGACTATTGAGTTTACCCTATCCACAGGCACCTAAAAAAAATTTAGAACAATTTCGCGTTCAATTATTCATTGATGATTTAAGGAAACAGAAATGCAACAAGCCCTTCGATTACGCCACCATCTGACACTACAAGAAGTATTAATTTTTGCTCAAGAATTTGAAGCTGCTAAAGCCGGACGTCCAAAATTACAAGCAATACACTTCGAGGAGGAGAATTTAACCGAAGTTATGGCTAGAACTGAAAGACACGCTACAAAGTCGTTTACTAATTCAAGAATCCCGGAAATGTTTCAACTGCGGAAGAATTGGACATCTGCAGAGAACATGTAGAGTTCCATCAAGATCTCGAAGCCAAGTTAGGAACTCTGATAACCATACAACATCAAAGATAACGTACATTCTCGCAGTTTCATATTAGAAACAGAGCTGATAGCCCCACAAGAAATAATCTCCATACCAAAGTCGATCACCAGCATCTGATCGGCGTTCTAATACCAGCAACCAAGAAAACTACTGAAAGTCTACTATTCGGGGCGGTCGTCGACTAAAACCATTCAACGCCCCATGATTCGCACATATTCTTTGTTTAAAAATGGCCGAAATTTAACTGTTAGGGGACAACTACAAAATCACGATTGCAAATTTATTGTCCTCACTGGGGCAACTAGATCATTTGTACGCCCAGATATGTTGACACAGAAATACGCAAGAATACCTAAAGGCCTTTGTGCTGGAAACCGCAACTGGTCATACTACTCCGATTTTGGGACAAGTAACAGCATCCATTCTAATTGGAAACACGACCATAGTTTTTTGCTAGCAAACATTTTGGATGAATGTGTTTTGGGTTTAGACATTATGCAAGACAAATTTGTAATAGATTTGAAAAACAAAATTTTATCCATCGACAACGAAGAAGTAATCCTCAGTGGTGAAAATGATCAATTGCACAGCATTAATCCACTGGCTATACACCTTCAATGTTGGTCACTGGTCGAGAAATGAGGCTTCCTAGCGATATCCTCTTTGGAAAACCTTCTCCGTCCCGAGAACAGGACCAAAGCCTGCCTCCATCTGTTGAAGACCTTCAACAAAAGTTATCGATACATACCAACATCGATTTTTTCAAATTCGATGTATCGATAATTCCGATCGATGTTGCCATCGATAAGTACAGAACGCGGTTAAAAATATATATACAAAATTTCATATATTGACAGTAAATATGACAGGAAATGTGTCAGACTAAGAGAACTAATTAAATTACAAAATTACCTCTTTCCTGTATTTAAGTTATTTACAGGAAGCCTGTATTTTATTAAAAGACTACTTTGATCATGTGCTTGAATATCGTTTAGTTAAAGTGATTATTTTTGGATTAATTAATTGAACTAAATACCTGGTAGTGCTCCTACGTGGATCATTCCAATTACAGAACATTTTTTCTTGAATAATTTCCCGAAGTTGTCCATTTGGGTAAGTACTAACCTAACATTTAAAACTTGATAACACTACCCTTTTCCCTATCTTTGTATCTTGACAGTGTTATTATGCTACGTTTACATGCTTCGCAAGTCTCGACAAGTGTCCACCAACACAAGCGTGTGAACGAGGTATTTCACTTGGCTTGCGTGAGCTTGTCGCCGATGGTCATCGATCCGATCCAGAGTCGGTTTTTGAACATCGATCAAAGGAAGCTTGTGGCAAGCGCTTGTGATGTATTTACACGCAGGGTTGCCAACTCAGGAGATTTATCGCAAAATCGGCGATTTTAAATACAACTTTCGAGTAAAATTTCGTTTTTGCGATTATTTGGGCGATATAATATATTTCGGTTTCAATAAATTGTTCCTATAGAAACAAAAACAGATAGAAATATGAACCACCTTGCGTTTTTTTTCTTTTTTCAGTTGTCATTTTAACGCTAAGAAAATTGACAATTGTTTTGATGTGATTGATGATCGCCATTCTGGCGATGATACTCAATCAGTTTAGTACATAATTTTATTTATTTTGATGCATTCCACCAAAAATTAATCTTAGTTTAAATATTTTATAATCTACTTGGAATATTTTGATTGTCTATTGTGACATATTTTTAGGGTTGCCAACCCTCCCGATTTAGGCGGGAGACTCCCGCTTATCTACCAAATCTCCCGCGCCCATATACAAACCTCCCGCATTTCGGCAAATAAAGAATACAGTAATTGTCTGTGTTTTGCTGTGCTACGCAATAAATTATCATTTTCTTATTTTCCTTGGTATTTGACTATTTTGTTGACGTTCATTATGAATCTTTCGGATAGTAATGATTTAAGTGGTGATGAGATTGATTGGGTTGGACAAATTAGCGTTGATGAAGATGATTGTCAACTAAGTGAAGGTAAACAAGGACATACTTTTCCGGAGTTTGAGCCAAATCAAGAGAAAGTTGAGGTTGGGACTAGTGGGGCTGAACCTTCTGTTAAAAAAACTAAATGGAATGTAAAATTTAATAATGAATGGAGCAAAACTTATCCTTGGATTGTGTAACATTCAGACTTACCTTAAGCATTAAGAAATGAATGTGTGTCTACTTTGAAATATATTTTATTTTAAATCAGTAATCAGCTTAAACAGTCACTAAATTATGTACACAAAGTATTGTTATTAATTAACACAGGTGATTGCATCTTGAACAGTAATTTAGTTAACAGCTACACAAGTTCCTAAAAGAAATTAAAACGTTGATTAAATATATAATTAAAAGTTAATGTATTGTTTACTTACCATTACTGGATAATGATAAAACTCATCAAACTGCTTCTTTCAATACAATGTTTATATTTGAATGAGGTTACATTTCGTAAACAGTTCATACAACGACTACACAAAGTTTAGAATGGCTTCAGACATAAAATAAATAAGCTTTGTCGTTGATTTTAGTCGTCGTTTGTTAAAACCTTTATTGCGAACGCTTTATTGAATTTTGTTTGGTTTTCAATGTCATTCGCAATGACATTCATAATAGGTACTACTTTTGATTAGTTTGACGTTGACACTTCACATTTCACCAAACAGGTTGAGCACTAGGGTACTACATAAATCTGAAATTCACTAAGCCAACTCGGTTGAGTTCGGAGTTCGTTATATGTATTGAAGATATTTCATTGGTCAGCCGAAAATAAAAAGGTATTATAGGGATTATTAGAACTTGATTGGCCGTTGGAGTTTACAAAAAGTTGCTGTTCGTTTAGTTTCGGGTTAACTTCTCCAGTTTTGGAAATATCGAAAGGAATTAGCAGGTTTTTGGTTTTTCGTTTGCTGGCATCCTTAAGTAACTGTTCTCTGTCGTTGTAATTTGGTTAAGAGGTTTTCCTGTAACAAGGAGGTAAGCGTAATAAACATTTTCTTGAAATAGTACAGTCGTTAAGTGGTACATTAATTCCAGATTCGCCGACCTTTCAATGTCCCTTCATCGGTAACTTTTTCTTCCAACACAAATCTAATATTGAGGCAGCCATTTTGGACCTAACCACATAGTATATCTGAATGACTAGAAATAGTTACATCGACACCCTGACAATCCGCCTGAGACCTTTGAGGGAGGAAATTCTAGAGGAAACGGCGTTTTGAGCCATTCACCACTCTGGACTCGAGTTTTCGACATGATTGATCTCGTTGATGCGCATGTTCTAGATATTTTTCCTTCAAGATGGATGGGGCTCGGCAGAATAAATCTAGTTTCAAAAATAGGGTCTGAAGGTCTCAAGTCGTCTTCAAACTTGGGTGAGTTTATTCCAATATAACAAAAATCTACTAAGGAAGTGCACCGACATACCCTTACTGCTATTTCATTACGTAATACTATATTCTTAGTATAGTACAGTGATTTATTGGACTTTTTATAACCTAAATTCTTAACTTAATCACTAAATATCTCAACGGAGGAAAAGTTTGTTTTTTTAATCTTTAATAAACTGATATATTTTTTTGGTACAAGGCATATGCTCTATATACATATATTTCTCAATTTGAATAAATTGTTCACACAATGTGAACTTGAATACAGCTGTATTTAGGGGTTCTTATGGTTCTTGTTTACATTAAATGCACTTACCAAATATTTTTTATTTTATTATCATAATTAGTTGATTATCTGTGATTATGAAGTAACTTGATTAAAAAACCATATAGTGAGGTTCTGTTTTTTATTTTTAATATTATTTTCTTCTACGAAATTAGGTTGAATTGAGCCAAGAAAGTAGTTAGAATTAGTAATTTCTTGTTTTTGAAATAATACCAAAAAATAAGTGGCGCCCCATTCCTGCCAATTCTTGTAATACGTAAGATCCTACGACCATTGCGCACCAGACGAAGAGCTACCGGAGCTTTGTAACTCCAAGAAAGGGTTACAAACTAGGGGCAAAGATATTTTTCAAGCTAAATGTACGATTTGCGACTCACAATTTACAATAAATCACGGAGGAGAATACGATATAATTAAACATATGAAAACGGAAAAACACAAGAAAAATACGATGAAAGGTTTACAAGGAAAAAAAATTGACACATTTTTGGTAAAAAACAATTATTTAGACATGGATTTGACCGCACAAGCAGAATGTGCTTTCCTTTTTCATTCTATCAAACATGCTCATAGTTATTTATCATCGGATTGTGCGGGTAAATTATTTAGAACGATTTTTCAAGACTCAAAAATTGCCGAACGTTATTCCTGCGGAAGAACCAAAGCAGCAAAACTTATTACAAACATATTCTGGGTCCCAAATCCAAAGATGTCATTTTAAATGACTTAACCAATAATCAAGCATTCTGCATAGCAACTGATGCGTCAAATAAAGGGAATGTTAAAACATTTCCCCTTGTTATTAGATATTTTTTAAAGGACTTTGGTGTATGTACAAACTTGTTAAAATTTTATTCAGCCACCTCAGAAAAGTCGGAAGACATTGCCAAATCTTTGGTCGAAAGTTTAACAGAAGCTGGCTTAAATATTTTAAACGTTACTGCTTATTGAGCAGATAACGCATCCGTAAATTTCGGAAAAAAACAGAGTGTTATTACGGAACTCAATAAATTAAATCAAAATATTGTTCCCGTTGGATGTGTTTGCCATATTATACACAATGCCGGGAAGCAAGGACAAGTAGCACTCAACTATGATGTTGAATCAATAGTGATTAAGTGTTACAATGAATTTAGTAGTAGCACAAAAAAGGTGAACGAATTGAAAGAATTTTTCATTTTCTGTGAAGAAGAATGGTCCGATTTATTAAGAACCGTTCCAACAAGATGGCTGTCTTTGATTCCTGCTACTGAACGCATTTTAAAACATTCTACACCAGTTAAATCCTATTTTCAATCCCAAGAACGACCCCCGCCATTACTGGAAAAGTTTTTTCAAGATGACCTTGCGGAAGCTTATTTAGGTAAGTAGATAGTATATCGTTTAAGTAGACAAATCGCTCTGACAAAAAGTCGTTTTCGAGTATTAGTTAATCTAAAAACAAAATACCTTTTTTTACTATTTTTTTTTATATTCTAGAATTGATCATCATTATCCACGACCGACCTATTATAATACAAAAGTTTTATTTTTCAACCTACCTCTAAATCATGTTTTGTTAATTGTAGGTCTCTTACTTAATATCGGAAATTCAATGCACAATACAATAACTAAGTTAGAATCTGAAAAAACGTTAGCGACGAAACTATTTAATATTATGCAATCATTGAGAAGCTCATTAAAATTAAAAAAAGGAACAATTTTATGGATCTATAGCGCTGTCTCTATTAACAAAATGCGATGATGAGACGAGAAGCAGATATATTTTTGGAGAAAATTATAAACTACTTGGAGAAATGGTAAATATTTTCATAATCTAAAGACTAAAGTACCTATTATTTAAAATATTGGAATTAATTTGCAGGTATAACTTTAGTGATGATAATAAGTACAAATCACTAAGTGCAATGAATTTGCAAAACAAGCCAAATATGAATGATTTTCTAAAAATTTGCGGAGATTTTAATATTTAATAATTAACGAAGATTTACTGTTTGAAGAATATGTTACCTTGCTAGATTTTATCGACAATTTTTCAGGAAATTTTGATGAGCTAACTGCAGATCAGCAATGGGTAGCATATTTTAAAAAACATACTGCCCCCAATTTTTTGAAAATTTGCTCATTAGTTTTCTCCCTTCCACATTCAAATGCCATGAGTGAAAGAATCTTCAATTTGATGGGTTTGGCATGGAGAAAAGAGGGAAACAGACTGGACATAAAAACATTAGAAGCCGAATTAATGGTCAAGCATAATTTTACCCAATCTTGCCAAGAATTTGCTAAATTTTTAAAAAACGATGGTGCAGATATTATAAAAAAGGTTAAATCCAGCCAAAAATATTAAAATATTATTTAAATAGCCTTTTTTAAAATTCGTCTGTCCGGATTTCTTTATTTTTCTTAACCCATCAAGGACTGGTGTTGCCACACGGCAACAGAAATTAACAGTTTTCTGTTGCTTAAAATTCATCAGATTTTTCATTTAAAACATAGATGGCGGTATACACGGCAATAGTTTGTTGCAGTGTCAGTTGACAGAACCGTGTGTAGTGTTTGCCTGTTCACTCCAGTGATATAAAAACACGATTTTGTTAAGGAATATCAAAAAGACTTCTCAAAAATGGATATCAAGTTTACGTAAGTATAAATAAAAATTAATTGTTACAGCTTTCGAAAATAAATTCGTTACAACAGCTTTGGGAATATATTATCAACGTAGAGGCGGCAGAATAACGGGAGTTTGCAAAAACCTTTGAGATCGTGAAGCTTTGGAACTCGATGTTGCCATGTGGCAACACGAGTCCTTTCTGTGGACTACCTTTTTACATTTTGCTTTTTTTTTCTAGCGGTGGGCTGACTTTCGAAGAAGCTCTTCAGATTGCGTATAATGATGATTTAGATGTCGACCAAATTTATATTGAGCCTCCGAATGAGGGTGCGATGACAGATGAGGATTCCGGTGAGAAAGATGAAGGCGGACTCGTTGATAATTTATCTCGGAATCAATTGAATGCTCCAGCTCAACTTGTTTCACATGGTGAAGATGATGCATTAGTTGAACCAGATACGGAACATGTAGAAAAAGTTACTTATGAGGACTTGAATGGATCAAAGGCGATCTGGTAGAAAGTTCAGAAAACTATTTTCGTTCGGATTATGAAAGTTTTAAAACTTTAACCCCAACAGAAATGTTCGAGTTATTCATAGACCAAGACGTACTTTCTTTACTGGTAGAAGAATCAAACAAGTACGCACAATTTAAAAACTTGCCATGTCCTCAAATTACTTTGAATGAAATGAAATGTTTTATTGCTATTCTGATTTTATCGGGATATTGTCAATTAACTGGAAAAAAACATTACTGGAGTACTGATGCAGATCTTGGTAACCAACTAGTGAAGGATTCAATGAGGAGAGACCGATTTTTAACAATTTGGCGGTATCTACACTGCGCAGATAATAATGCACTAGATCCAAATGACAAATTCTATAAACTGCGACCTCTAAGTGATCTACTACGGCAAAAATTTCTGAATTATTTTGTTCCAGAAGAAGATTTGAATTACGATGAGTGTATGGTCAAATACTTTGGAAAGCACTCATGCAAGCAATTTATCCGTGGCAAACCAATCAGATTTGGATACAAGATATGGTCGCTGAATAACAAATACGGATATCTTGTGAATTTTTCCTTCTATCAAGGCAAAGATAGGCGCGTGAACACAGAATACCAAACTGTGTTTGGAAAATCTACTGCTCCATTGCTGATGCTTTTGGATGAGTTACCAGAAGAAAAGAAAAAACATCGATACAACCTATTCATAGACAATTTATTTACAAGCTTTCACCTTCTTAGTCATCTGAAATCAAGAGGTTTCTCATCCACAGGAACCATTCGCGATAACCGAATCCCTAAAAATTGCCCGTTACTATCCAAAAAGGATATGAGTAAGAAACAACGTGGTGACTTCGATTCTTGTATGGATAGAACCAACGGAATTTTACTAACGCGTTGGACTGACAATAATGTAGTTTCAGCAGCTTCGACCAAATATGGGGTAGCCCCACTTGCTAGTGTCCAACGATATTCAGCGAAGGAGAAAAAAATTGTTCAAGTAAAAAGACCGAACTTGATTTCCAAATATAATGCATCTATGGGTGGCACGGATCTGATGGATGAAAATATTGCACGCTATAGGATTAGTGTACGTGGAAAAAAATGGTGGTGGTGTCTTTTCACATGGCTACTTGATGCCGCAATTCAAAATGCCTGGGTCCTGTACAAACAGTCTGGCAACAAAATAACTCAACTAGACTTTCGTCGAGAAATTGTCAAAACGTACCTCAACAAGTACAAGAATCCACCGAAAGGAAAAGGTAGACCATCTGCTAGTAAATCGAGCAGATCTTTCAGCCGTGTTGGCGATGATGTGCGATATGATAATATAGGGCACCTCCTCACACCAGTAGAAAAAAAAATAAGATGCAATGGCGACAATTGCAGATCTATTATGCGCACAAAATGCATCAAATGTAATGTAGGAGTTTGTTTGTCGTGCAATGTTGAATACCATACACGAATGTAGTTTTTTTTTCAATCAATAAAAATTGTTTTTCAATGAAACATGGGCAGTGTAAGTTACTCGCGTTGCCATATGGCAACACTAATTTTTGAAGAAAGTAAGAAAAATTTCACTATATTTCTTTAAGCAAATCTATTTGTTTCGTTCTGAAAATACAGTTTGAAAATATAGTATTGCAAAATTCTAAACTTAATTAAATCCGTCCTTGATGGGTTAAGGTTAAGCTATTTTTCTTCGATTTAGGTCATTCAGTATTGTTTGTTTTACTTTTTCAATATTTTGAGTAATGTTTCGACCGTTTTCTGGTCTTTTTCAAAATCTAAAATGAAGCTTACAATACATTTCTAATAATTTCTGAGGTACCTAAGGGCTATTCTAATAAATCCTCGTTATCCTTCTTATTTTTGTCACTGAGTAATACCTCCTCTCCAATGAAATTCTGTGCAATCCGAGCGGGTAAGGCACATCCAGTCCGACTTCTGAGCTAGGTACGCCTGGGCTTAAAGCGGAATAATCTCCTTGCCAGGATAGGGTTTGTTCTCGGCAATCGGCCCCCTTTTTTCCAACGTATGTACACCCTCCCGGGGAAGTACGGGTTGAGGGATAGGGTGATAAATAAAACTTATGGTAAACACCACACAGCGTATGTAACTAAACGTATATAATAGCTATATGAAAAAAAATCAGACCAATCATATATACATTTGTCAAAATACTATACTTATAATAATGCGTGCGTCAAAATTAAATTTACAACTTAACGAAATCTGTCTACGCACTGAAGTAGCAACTATAATATATATATAAAATAAACATTAGACGTACCCTGATATAAATCTCTCAACTAGTAATTATAGATATTTATCCGGTTCTCCGGTATACGCCGGAATTACTCACAAAATAATAAATTTCGGATTCCGCGTATAATATTTAGTAGGATGGTAAATGAGAAAAGAGAGAGAAAGGAAAAATAGAAAGAAGCCCGAGGGGCCAAGTGCTTTCCTTTTTATATTTTTCTGTCTAGAATTTCCAGTTAGCTGGGTCGCATTCGATTCAGTAAACAAATAAACATAGGCCAATTACCTTGTGACCCCCAAGCGAATTTTTAGTTTACGTGTGCTTTATCACCAACGGCCTTGGAGTATGACGGCATTTAAAGTGGATATTTCCGTAGTGAAACAAGATTCTTATGTTATAACATTACAAAATAGTACAAATTTTTCGGTGTCAGCTTTTATAAGCCCCAAGGTTGTCTATCACCTTGAAATAAATGTGAAATGGAATTTAACCAAAATATGGTTTTCTTTTGTTATATATCAAATGGTCCCTGATTAAAACGGAAAAACCAATTCGCTCTGGCTTAAAACTAAATTCAACTCTGTTATTTCTCGATTGCTCTCGCTCTCCTCTTATCTACCACACGAACCAAAAGATACTCTGTGTAAAAAAAAATGAGAAAATAATAACGTAAGAAAACTTCTACGATCCTCAAATCAAGCTTTAACATGCCCGTTTAAATCCTTAAATTCTCTAAACCCTCGAGACACGCGGTAAATCTGGTCTTATTCACAAAAATATACGTTAATAAATAAAATAATACTTTTGTTCAAAAACTTACGGTAGAATAACTTCCCTTTTTATATTCTGCAGGAACTGCGTCTGTATCTCTAACTGGGTCGCTGCCCCGAAAATGCGAAATTTGCCGAGACGTGTTAGGATGATTTAGTGATAGCGTCGAGGGAAATTCCACCGGTTTGTGCTCTGATACTGGGGGACAGACTTCACTGTCAAGGAATCACCAAGTATTCCTATTACGCCCTGACACAACGGAGAAATTTTTACCTCGGGTATCACCAACACTAAAACACTATACTCTCGTACTCGGGGAAAGCCTTTCCCTTCGCGTGTACGACCCGTACTCTCTCGAGTCCTGAGCCGTTCTTCCTTTTTGTTTTTTTTCCATCACCCGACTTTGGGTGTGAGATGTTTTTGTTTTTCGAGTTGCAGTTTTTCTTTGTTTTTGAAGCGTGCAGACTTTTTGTTATCGAAATAATGATATTTTTTTTTAAACAACTTTGTTTTGGTTTGACCCAGTAAATGTTTTATTTTTTTATTCTGTTTTGACTTTGTAAAGATTTTGTTAAACAATATGTGGGTCGTATTCTAGTTTCATATTAATTAAATTAAATTTTGTATTTACCGAGTGTTCCGAATTTTTGTACAATAATATATTCATGTGTTTTTCGCATTTATTACACATTTCTCGTAGAAAATAGTTATTCTTTACATAATGTTAAGTTGTTTGAATAAGTATTAAATTTAAATTTATTTAAAACTTACCCTAAAACGTAGTGTAATAAAGTCGATCCCAGTGTAATGAAGTACAATGTCAGATATCCGTAGTCACCCCTCCAATAAATGGATAGTTCCTATTTTCATTCTGCTGACACCAGGGTAATGTGTTTGGTTCAGGTATTTATCAAAACCATATACGTACGCTTTGGAATCTAATAATTATAAGATACGCGGCTTTCTCCTAGCCTACGTGATCTACCCTACATAAAAGAATAACAAACGGAATGTCTTTTGGTACTTAACCTGTAATAGTATGGTACCCTATACACCTAATAATTATGTTGGATATCCTCCACAAAAATTAAGGCAATAAATAGAATTCAAACTAAACTTTATGTGTCGGATCAAATATGATGTCCTGTCAACCCTATATCTATATTGCCAAAATTTCTGGGATTGGAAAGAAATAATTACGCATCTTGTGAGATTTAATCAACTGGTAAAATACATAAAAAGGAAAATCTTTAACCCCTATTTCTAACTCTAATTATGTTTCTCGAAGAGAGAGAAAATAAAAATACAGAATACAATCTATATCAGTAAAATTCAGACAATTAATTATGATGTCTCCGGTATCTGGATGTCCGGGAATATGACTGAAAAAGTTATCCGTTGATACTTTAAGGTAGAACTAAATATGATCCCTGGTACAAATATAAATATATGTGCGCTATAATCAAATAATCAAAAGAAGATATATATATATATATATATATATATATATATATATATATATATTACATCTCTTCGATAATCGTGCGTCCATACATTGTGGTTTTTGCATTAATACCTGCGTCCTGCGACTTTCTGCGTCCGTATATGGACGCCGAAAAGTTTTTTGCGCCATCAAATGCAGAATGGTCGAAAACGTGAAAGAACAAATTTTCAGCCGGACGTCTATTTGTGAGAATGGTCGCCAGTTTACATATATCGTAGTTCAGCCAAACTCCCACTAGGTGAGCTCTTCGCGCTCTGCGTATATCGGGATGGCGTATATTTTTGTCACCATTTCGATATTTCTGCGTCCACGAGATTTGGCAATGTTGTAGTGCTTGATATTCCGTACTTTTATTTATAATTGATATTGTGGTGGGACAAGAGGACGTTGAAAAGTGGATATGCCATTCAATGGCTCTTTTACAATACATCACGTACTTATCATGTTGGATTTCGCTTTCTTTCGACGGGTTCGGATTGGCTTATTCATAGTGCAGTTTCTCAGTAATAGATTTCCTCCAACTATTTAGTTGATAAGTTGACAATAAATTTGACGGGCGAGCTTTGTAGTTACTGACTCCATTCTATGGAAAATTGGTACAGATGTAAAAGCTTCTTGTTTGGCATTACCTTGAATTTGTTATTATGTATGAAAATAACCTATTTCACACATGCGAAGGAGTTATTTTCCCGTTTCAGGAAATTCGAAAAAAATTTGTTTCGAAAAGGTTTAATTAAATGTTATTGATCCGACTCTCTCGGAAATTTGAATTCGGGAGTTCTTAGGGTCGGGGATCATGAATAACATGATGAAATGAATTAATAATGAAAAAATAAATACATATAATTCTACATTACAATACAATATGAATAATCTAATGATGTAGATCTGATATAATTATCCTGTTCAGAGAATAACAGATTTAAAAGCTTGTAAGAAAGACTTTCTGATATAACACTACTACATATGGGTACTACTCAAAATTATTGGTATCTGAGGATTATTGTAAACAGATTTTTTTGGCGAAGTTCAATGATTCGAGAAGACGTCCTCAAGATGGCCTACAAGTTTTGTGATTTAAGGTACTATTCTATTCAATATTTGTACCCAGAGCTTTTAGGTGGGGGAATGGGATAAATTAAGCGAATGAATATAAATCATTCATTCAAGTGTGTGACATTTTGTTTAGTTCACAAGTTTACATCGGTGTCAGTTCTTGATAAAGCTCCTAAAAATGCGAGCGATATCTCATTTCATTGGAAATTATGTCTAGAAACGTGCTATAATATTACTTTACAGCACATACAAAATTTAGTTTTATGCTAATAATTTATTCAGATACTATCAATTGTTAAAAAAATTACAAAAAATATTCTTGAAGATGGAGAAATTTTGAATTGATTAGTCCCATCTCCCGGAACTCCCTCTCCATTATTTATAATATTAATTTAGCTGAAAATACAGCTCCGCGCTACGGCGAATAATTAGCTTTTTTCAAAAAAGTTTAACAAAAAAATTTAGAAGTTGTTGATTTTGTTTGTTATCATTATTTAAAGGTAACAAAAAATGAAATTTACAATTTTTAGTATATTTTATTGTTGTTTTTGTATCTAACAATGGCATTAAATAACGTGAACTTTTTCACGACATCTGTTCATGTAGGCATATGAACATTTTTTTTTCATTCAACATTTTATTGTCCTATGAATATAATGATTTGAAGAAACGATTCTTCTTTTTTCATTGTTTCTTATGAATTTTTTATATTCCCATCATTTAAACGATTAGGTAAGAATGTTTTCTACTCAAAAATCATAATTGGCATTTCCCAATAGAGTTACAAAAAAATATCAATAATTTCATTCTTTATCAAGTTATAAACAAAATCTGACTATTATTACATTGTTTTCTGAAACAAAAAAATTACAAATACAGCCATATGTTATCAATGCTTTTTTTATTTTTTTATAACACATTCTCAAACTTGATCAACTTGAAAAAATATTGGTATAGAGTGGACACAGAATTGGATGCTCTTCACGAGTTTTTCTCTCAGAGTATTCATTTCCAAGCTGCAGACTCATATATTATAGTACAACAAATCAAAAAAGAAGGTGCTGAAATTTCGGCCACGAGAATTGGCAATGTTGTAGTATTTTAATTTCCGTATTATTATATAGGATTATTATTGCATTGTGACAGGAGAACGTTCAAACGTGGGTATGCAGTTCACATAATGGAAACGATGAAAGTCGATAAAATCCCAAATCACGAATAATTTTCAGTTATATGGCGTTTGGTTAGATAATTCTTCCAGGCAGACACATTGAAAAATAATCAGTAACAACGGTAAAAACTTTCATTAATTCAACATATTTTGCCAAACTAAGATCCCATTTCGATGGGAATCACACAACTTATCCCACCCTTCAATTGCAATTACTAGGTGATAGTGTCTGACGAGTAAAACTATTCTGAATTCAAAATGGTGGGTTACTCTGTAAAGGAGTTACTGAGAATCTGTTGAAAACGGCTCATGATTACATGATTTGGTGAGATGGGCGTCGTTAGCATTAAAAATTACCAGATTAACGGGCAATAATCAAAAAGCATAAAATAAATAATAAAAAGCCTTTTAAAAGACAAGCTTATATTTGAGCTGTACTAAAACGAATAAAATAAGTTCAAGTCATCGCTGACAATTATATACTTATTTTTTGTTTAATTATTTGGTTTCATATAGCTTATTGTGCGAATTGGTGAAAAATAAATACCTTATCTACTTCTTACTAATGAACCAATCACTGTCCCATGAAATCAATAATTGGTGCCTACTTTTATGAACATTTCGCGCGACAAGCTTTTTTAAACCAAATAATTCAACCAAAAAAGAAATATTATATCATTGGGAGCTATAACATGAACTTATTTTATTCGTTTTAGTACAGCTCTAATAAAAGCTTGTCTATAAAATGGTTTTTTATTATTTGTTTTTCCAAAACTTTTTATTCATAAACAGTATGTAACTGAAGTAAAAGACTCCTCATTCCTATGGGAGAACATCCCAAAAATCTGAAGTTTTTTAACCTAGATTAATGAGAATTCATTGCTTGATTAGACGAAAATTAATTCCAAAAATATATATTCACAGAAATTGATGATTTATCAAAGAAGTGAACACTCATATTGGAATCGTTTATTTCTTTTATGTTATTTTCCTGGGATAGTCATTTGGTATGTGATCCGTGGAAAAATAATATTTACTTCCTTTTCACATCGGAATTTTTAAAACATGTACCACTAACTTTGGATACCAAACCTACGGTTTTCACAATGCAATGTTTCTCTAGTGTCGTGTATTCAATAGTTTGAATGGATATAATTGAAAACTTTTTTCAGACAAATGCACTAACAAAGAAAATAGGTACTTATAAAAACAAGTGTTTCAACAAATTCCCTAGAAAATAAAAATTATTTTCTTTATAAATCTTGATTATTCAACAATACCTATTTTGTATTCGCGGTAAGCTTTTGAATTTTGGCCCACCTAGGTCAAAAAATCAAATAAATTATTATTTTTTAGCGTACTTTTAAATACTGTCTCTTTAAAAATATTTTTCATTTATTTATTTTTATTTTTAGTGTATTTGTAAACAAAATTTCTCATGAGTTTTTTTACTTTCAATTTTGAATAGAGTAGACCCATAATAAAAAACTTGTCGTCATCCGGGAGTCGCCATTTCGAATTTATGAATTTTGACCGTGTAATAATGGTCTCCTACACAATAATAGTATATTGTATAATTAGTAGGAAAAGCATAATATTCCCAAACGACTGTCATAATTACCAGACGAGGAGCGTAGCGACGAGTCTGGTCACACAGGAGTTTGGGAATATGCTTTTCCCATGAATTATACATACTATTTTTTCTTCGATCGTTGATTTACATTTAAAAATTTAATTAAAAAATATGTAATTCAAGATGTAATCAAGTAAGTTGAGATAGGTTTCTCTATGTTCATATTGCAATATAGAAGTGGTCGCCATGGAAATTACTTTGTTATGACAAAAGTAAAATAATTTTCAAGCCGGTTTTGTTTGACTTGTATTTTATAAGAAATTAAAAAGAATTTAATTTGTGTTCAAGAATATCGTTATAAATTAGATGTTACTTTTAATTCTTTTATAACAACTTTATCGATACCTATAAAAATTAAAACCATACTTTGTTTAATTTTATTGTAATAATCCATTTGTAACATTACCGCACGCTACAGCAGTGCGGTAAGAATTTTACCGCACTGTTATTTTCTAATGGCTTAGCAACTGCCACTATTATGGAATGTTGAACTTTGCGCATAGAAAACAGGTCCCACGATCGGAGAAAAAAGTTATTATATGATGAATAAGTATTTCACAGTTACAGATATAGACGGAAAATATTCTTCGCAATTTTAACTTTCATGCCAATTTGGATAACTTTGGAGGTGACCCTATAGCGAAACACACTATATACTTATACTGATTCACGATTATCACCTATTTCTCTCGCAGAGTTAATGAATACGAATCAAATTCGAGGCGCTTATACATCTGGCACCACTGCTTGATGCAGAAAGGTGGATGCCATGAACATAATACCCGAAATCGGACGCAGAGTTGCATATGTGGTGAATGAGACTATTTGCGGATGCAGAAAAATCGGTAATATGTACGGATGCAGAAATATCTGCAAGATGTATGGTAAATTTTGGAAAAAAAACTTTTTTGTTTTAAGAGTATATTGAAATTTCAAAGTATCTACGTGTTTGTCTCAATAAGGACATCGGAAGTAAATCATTGGAATATAATATACTCTTTGATTTAA
This sequence comes from Galeruca laticollis, assembly GCA_963921935.1. Lineage (NCBI taxonomy): Eukaryota > Metazoa > Arthropoda > Insecta > Coleoptera > Chrysomelidae > Galeruca > Galeruca laticollis. Next base: position 232,928,028 of record OY998177.1, read on the forward strand.
GGGAGACGCCGAAACGTCGGAAGGATGAAAAGACGCAGGAAATATAGTATTGTTTATATATATATATATATATATATATATATATATATATATATATATATCATCCAGCCATCAGACGTCCATACATTACGCTTTTACTATCAATCGGACGTCTGTTTTGCATCAGACGTCCGATAGCAAAACCATACTTTTAAGTTTTTCGTAATCTGAACAAAAAACGGAGTCGAACCATACCTATATCAAGGAGGACGTCCAAAAATCGTATTATGAACTAAATCGTATATCGTAGTTCACCGATTTACTGCTTCAAGCGCGACTATCGATTTTCCATCACTTTGTATATAAATATACATTTCGTTGTTACTTTTACCTTAAAGTTATCGGACGTCCCTCGATTTGGCAACAACGCTTTCGCAACTTAGTTCTGTTTTCTTCATTTGTGCATCTTATTAACGAAGAGGTCACAGAAATTATTGCTGCTAGCTGCTTATATTAAGTATACAATTTGGTTATAGATTTTAAATTTATCCATATTTCAATATTTTTTTAAATTGGCTTCTTTATATTACTTATTTAGTTAATAAGTTTAATTACTATTATATGACTAACCTCTATACGTTTCTTATTAGCATTCAGAAATACTATACATTCTGTTCCCGCTAAAATACATTTTATATTAAAATAATATTTAATTGATTTTAAATTATGTACCTATCATTCTTAGGCACCCCGTTGTGCAAATTTTAAAGAAAAAGGTGGTACACTTTTGAAGTAAATGTCTCACAATAATATCTAGACATATCTGGTTACTATCTATAATTATTTCTGGCTACAATCTATATTTATTTCAAAACAAATTATTTATTTTTATTTTAAATTTGTACTATATGCAGTAGAAAGCATCATACAAGAGATGATTCACAATTTCAAACCAATCAAAATTATAATTTAAAGTTATTAATAAAGAAGGTTTTTTGGAGGGAAACTGAAAAAGTACAGCAATGATAGGTATATTTTTAAGTATTCTCAGTTTCTATAAATCTTAATATACGACACGGATCTTTTCTTTTAAAAGGGAAAACAAACCGTTAGAGTTATTCCAAAACTTTTGTACAGCTCTCCAGGTTGCAATTCGACTTGTTACTATGTTGTTGGTTCTTTTTTCAAGCGGCAACAACACGTTTTATTTACATTATATGGATAATTAGTCTAGCGCCAGGTTTGGCCGAATTTCCGACGTAGCGCAATTTCCCTCATAGGCCGCTATTCTAAGGCCAGTCCCACAATTTGGAGAAAATTCCTCCATACTTGCTGATTTCTAGCGCGTCTCAGTTTTCCCATGTCAAAACAAATGAAACATAAAATTGTTTCTGAAGTAAAATGTGCTGCTTAACTTACGCAATAGAATTTTCCGGCCAGAAACAATTGTTCCAATTACTTCATTTAACAATGAGAAAACAAGCTAGGCTAGATTTGACAACTCGTCTTCGGTATTACCAATAATAATGGAATAATGGTATCAAATTACAATATGGAACATTGTTTTAGTTGATCAATTTATTATTTTTGACTAGAAATTATTATAATATTATTGCGAGTATTATTAAATTATGTTAAAATTTGAAGTCAACAGAATTTATACTTAAATATTATTTTTAGATAGACTTCCAACAAAAAACTTTAGACTTCTGTAACGTTCCTGTAACAGAAGGAAAAATTATTTCATCTGAAGTAAGTAACACTCTTTCCTTAACTGAGACAGTAGTCGTATTATCGTAGAAATGTATAAACCAGTATTCTATCTAGTTCGTGCATTCATTGATTTACAGGGTATCTCACCATATAAGAGACAGTCCATAATGCCCCATTTTATGAACATTTCATAAGTATCGACTGTTTTGTGCATATTCAAAAAAGCCATAATTTAAAATTATTTTCAATTAAATGGGTCGTCCCAAAAATAGTTAAATATCAAATTTATGTTCATTTTAAATGGGGCCCCCTGTATATTTTTACATTTTTCAATTCTCTCGACGAGCTTATTTCAACGATGTATTATACTTGATGTCTGTTATGTATAGTAAAGGATCTACCACCAACTGAAAATCACATTTTTTTTGAGTTTAGAAAGCTGGAGTAACCAAACGGTTGAAAATCGAGAAAAACGCGTCCCTATCCCCATCGCGATAGATTTAACTTATACAAGGCTAAAAAAACATTTAGCCACTCTTTCCCAAATTTTAAGTATGACTGACACTGATTTGGAACAACTGTCTACTTTTATGTGACACGTTTATCGAACACATAAGAGTCACTATCGTTTGCCTGATGATGTATATCAATCTGCGAAGGTTGCAATAATTTTACTCTTCATGCCAAAAGGAGGTGCTGCAGCATTTAAAGGAAAACGTTTGGATAATTACTGAATTTACTGAAAATACTATTGTTCAAGTTAACGAAGTTCAAGAAAGGACTGGAGGAGAACAGGGACTATTACCTAAACAAATAAAGACAGAACCTTGGATGCAAGAACGACAAGATTAAGTGATTTTTTTAAATCACATTAAAAATAAGAAGCCACCTAAACAAAGGGCATGTGAAGAATTAATTTTTCTGACTGGAAAACTTCTTGCAAACAAAAACTGGTTAAAAATTAAAGTTTTCGTACAAAATGTATACAAAAGTAAATGTTAGACATAATACTTTTATTTTTTGTTATTTTTATTATTATTTGTAGGTGCTATTTTCACTAAAATATTGAACAAACTATTTTATGTGGTGCATCATTGCATTTTTAAATAAATACTAACAAAAATTTTTACCGTGTTTCATTAAACCTTCCGCATTAGTGTAAAATAATGATTACAAAAAATACCACTGAATTTAAAAAGAATATTGAAGCAAGTTGAATGAATAAAATAAAAAATAATGTGTTATGTTAGATTTCTGGAGTTACAAAAAAGGCAAGGGGACAAATTTGAGAGTAGAATTGAGAAATTTATTCAATTATCTATATATGTATTTATTTATATACAAACAGTAGATTAAAAAAATTAATCAAAATTGTAAAGTACCTAAAAGTAAACAATTTTTAAATGTATCTAGTTAGTGATTCTGATATGGTTTCCTATCTTCTAGTAGAGTAAAAATATTTTATTAAATTGTTATATCAGGGTTTGCAATTCAAGATTAGTATATAACTGTAGTATCCAGTTCATGAAAATGTGGCAACGCTGTAGGTACCCCAATGACTGCAGTACGTACAATTTTTATACATTTCGACGTCCAATAGCTCATTTTTGAAAGGACGTGATATTCCCTAATTATCAAATTTTGACAAAAAATTAAAACTAATTTTATCAAGAATATAACACAAATATATAGGCAAGGATAGCATTTAAAACTGTATACTTGCAAAAAAGTATGAAATATCTCGTGTTTTGAGGAGGAAGTCCGATGCTTGCCTATGAAAGGGACGTCGGATGAATAGCAGGATGTATATATATATATATATATATATATATATATATATATATATATATATATATAGGGAAATGGTCCCTGAACATAAGATAAATACCTATAACTGTTTCAGAAAATTAATTATGATGTCTCCAAAAAGTTATCAGTTGATACTTTAAGGTAGAACTAAATATGACCCCTGGTACAATATAAATATATGTGCGCTATAATCGACTAATCAAAAGAAGATATATAGGGAAATGGTCCCTGAACATAAGATAAATACCTATAACTGTTTCGGCTCTACCAGTAGATGAGGGGCGCTGATATATATGAAACACTAGATATGACCGAAAATACTGTGGGGTCCCTTACTTATTTCGAGACACCCGGTTAAGTCAAAGGAAATATAATATCACAGATCAATACACAATATAATAAAATAATTGTACGTTAAAAACTTACGTTTTGGAATATCACTAGTCACAAACTGTACACTATTACTGTTGGGGGTGAAGGGACCGTCAATACTTGGACTGGCCTCCTTCGGGGAGAGATACCTTCTCTCCTTTGAGTCCAATTTTTTCGTTATTTATTCTAAATTTTACCTTGTGTGAAGGTTAGTTTTCAATATCATTGTTTTTTTACTCGTAACGTACATAGTCAACAAGCCTGACATAATCGTAATCTAAAATGTTTTGTTAACCTTGCAATAACACATTTTGTTTGTAATATTTCCTTTCGTTGAGGTCAATAATTAATAATTATTTCGAATTAAGAGAAATTTGTGTATATAGGGCGTTCTTAAAATTTTCTAAGTCATATCTCGTGTTTATTACAGTAGTGAAAACGGTATTTTTATAAATAATTTTATAAAAATACCGCACTCACTATGTTTTAGGGTAAGTTTTGAATACATGTAAATCTAATATTACAATAATTTAACATTATATAAAAGAACGAAAAATTCAGTGTAACCTTCAATAAACGATATCTATAATAATAAATTAATGAAAAAGTCGAGGAAAAAGTAAAACAAAGACTATTGAATGATCTAAATCCAAGAAAAATATAGAAACACATGCCTAAAAATTTAATAAGGTATATTTAATAGGTACCAGACCTACCTATATAATTTTTAATGTGTTTCAAGACCATTTAGGATAAAGATTTTATTTTTTGTTTGTATTCAATAGGTATATTATTATTATATTATATTTTTTGTTTAGTTTATAGTTTAAAAAATAAAATGTTTCTTTTTTATTTTTATTTATTCGTTTTGTCCTGTAAAACAGCAGTGGCTGAATTAATCAATTAGCTTCATAAAATCTATCTTGATTTCTAGTTTAACGGAATTACCTATATTTTATTATAAAATGTTTTATGTTTTTACGATAAAAGGCGACATACTTATAACTAGGGCGTAGCACCCCAAAAACATTTTCGCCTGTTGCGCCCTCTGAGGGCGGCCCTCATACACTTTACACCGACGCCTCCCGCTTTTCTAATTTTAAAATCTGGCAACCCTACATATTTTTAGGTACTCTTATAATAGTTACAATGTTTGTAAAATCCCTAAAATAATTTGTTATTTTTTGTCGAAATAACTAAAAAACAATCTTTTATCGAAAAAAATTTATTTCAATTATTCTTAACCAGACATTTTCTCCATAAATTCAATCAACCTGTTTTCATCGACATCTTTATCCCACTTCCCGTCTTTTTTGAAATGAGAACCGACAATTAAAGCATTAGCAGATGTAAAACTTTCGACATTTTCGTACGTAACTCCCGATCCTATCAGAACAGGAATTTTAATCTTCGACTTCACCTCCTGCAGTTCTTTAACATTAGCAGGTTCTCCTGTTGCACTACCAGTAATGATAACGCCATCGGAGAGGAAGTATTCAGCTGCTTTTGCAGTTTCCACTATAGAAATATCTCCAGTGATAGTATGAGAACTAAAAACGAAATTATTTATAGGATGTGAACAATTTTTTAAATATGTAGAAGCAGGAATATGTTACCTGTGTTTCTTTTTAATGTCTGTAAATACCAGTACGTTTTCAGCTTCAATTTGCTTCCTATATCGTAATATTAACCCTGCATTAGCATCAGTGAAACCTTCATCGGCAACATGGCTAAAAACGAATCCTTCAGCTCGAATGAAATCCATATAACAAGCTTTAGCAACTGCTAAAGCTTCTTTATTCCCACATGAAAGAACCTACAAGGCGTAACAAGTTAGTATAAAAATGCCATTAAACCGCTTTTTTAATACCTGTATGCCAAAAGGTACAGTTTGAGGTACAACTTTCCTCAACTCCGTACATATCCTTGACATCGAAGCCGTTACTTCGGGACCAAAGTGTTTAGATTGGACGTACGGTACATCGTACATATTTTCAACCAATATTCCATCCTATAAAAGAATACATTTTTTCAAATGATTCCAACTACTTTTCGATTTATAACTCACCAATCCATGCTTCAAGTATAACTCAGTTTCGTAACAAGCTTTTTTAACAATCTTGTTAATAGATCCGGAAAATAAGGGACAACCTGTAACGTAAAACTGATGCTAGTTTATTTATAATATTGGTAAGCAACTTGTACGACAGTTTTGTAGTATTAGTTGCATAGATAAATTATATTGGTATGTAGGGTTGCATAAGTATTAGAATAAAATACAGTTAAATTTTATTTATTCTATATCATAATGGTATGCAACATGCTTAACAGTTTTGTAATGTAAGTTTCATAAATAGATTGTATGTCTGATGGCTGCATACACATTAGAATATAGATGGCTTAGAATGCTTAGATCATAAAGGGGCCTATACACTAGCAACTTAGTCATCAACCTTGTCGTCAACTTGCTATGTTGACGACAAGGTTTAGTAGTGTATGGGCTGGTTGAAGACGAAATTTCAGGTTGAGAACAAAGTTGAGAAAAATCAAAGCGACTTGGATTTTTGGTAGGCGGAGCCTGATGTTTTCAACCATGTTGTAAAGTGTGTGGACAGGTTGTTGACGAATTATAGTTTTTGCTTGATACCCTGGATGGTGGAGGCCACGTCTAAATAAAGGAAGAAGAAGAAATCAGAATTATCGTTTGTGTTTGTGCAGCTAACCATCAGTAAACAAGAGAAAAAATTGAGGTTGAGGTTTCATTTATTTTTTCAGTTTTTGCAAGGCTTTTACTAATTTTTACGCTATGTCAAATATACCAAATATTCCTATTTGGGTGGAATTTTTTGAAACGTTCCGAGAGCTACCTGAATTATGGAAAGTGAAGTCAGAAGTTTATAAAGATCGCAACAAGAAAAAGATTGCCATGGAAAAGTTATTAAATGTTTATAAAGAAATAGACCCAGAAGCCAATAATGATTCTCTAAAAAAAAGATTAACAAATATACGTACATGTTACCGGAGGGAGTTGAAAAAAGTTGAAAAAGGTGAAAAGTCAGGTGCCGGAGCTGACGATGAGTATGTTCCAAATTTATGGTATTTTGCAATGTTAGATTTTTTACGGGATCAGGAGACTCAAATTCCAGGAGTGTCTACTATTGCCGATGACATGCAAGATGAATTTGAACAAACAGAAGTAAGCAGTGATCTATTAATTTTTATAAATTGGGAGGTTTATTAAAATATTTATAGTAGGCACCTAACTAAATACGTATTTTTGTTTTAGAATGATACTGACTTAATACCACCAAATTCACAATCTCAAAAGAGGAAGAAAGTCGTGGGGCAACATAATATTATTATGACAGAGCGAAATAATCTATTAAAGGAAGCACTAGAAAAAATGGGCAATAAAGATAGCAGCAAGGATGACGCTATTGTTTTTGCTGAAAGTTGGGCTATTTCATACAGAAAACTGTCCCCACGTCAGCAGTTATTCGCAAAGAAAGCAATTGATGAAATATTAATATTAGGACAACTTGAGTTACTTAACCTCAATTCTGTAAATTCCCATCCTTTAATTTCTTCAAATAACTCTTCAGCTGACTCATCTGGCACCTCTACTCCGCTCCATCCTTCAAGATCCTCTACACCTTTTTTGCCAAGTACAAGTACCATGTCCTCCCCTCCATATGAAAAAATGCAAAACGTCTCTCTGATAGAACTGGAACCAGGTTCATACACCAATATTCAGCCAGCTCCATACACCAACATTCAACCAGGTCCATACACCAATATTCAACAACTATTGGCAGATAAATCTCTTTTTAAATAAACAATGTATTTTTTATAGTAAAAACTATAATTAATTGTGAACAAAAATTAAATAAAAGCATACATGAAGTAATTATGTAATATATTTATTTTGCCATGGTACAGCTCCCACTCCGTTAAAGTAAGTTGTAAATTTCTTTCTAGTCTCCTTTGCCTCGAAAGTAGGGTTTCTTGAGAGACAAGGTTCAAGTTCACATAGTTGTTGGGGGTCACTTCTCCATGGTGCTAACTCGATTTCTGAAGTATTTGTATTTTCAAAATCTACACTTCATCGCAAGTAAACTGATGAATTATTTCTTCTTAAGTAATTATGTAAATAACAAGTCGTTAAAGTAATTAAAGCTGCCTTTTCAGGGCACACATTAATAACATTAAGCAGAACACGAAATCTTGAGGCAAGTATACCGAAGGCATTTTCAACTATTCTTCTTGCTCTTGAAAGTCGATAGTTGAATATTAATTCATCGTTTAAAAGATTGTCGCCACTGTAAGGTTTCATGATATTTTTTTGCAAAGGGAATGCATCGTCTGCAACTAATACGAATGGCATTTTTTCTGGAAAGTCATCATGAAGATCGCCTGATTCAGGAATTTTTAATTTATTTGCCTGAAATTTTTCATAAAAATTACTGTTAGATAGCACTCCACCATCAGACACACGACCATTAGCGCCAGCCTCTACCACTAAGAACTCGTAGTTCGCATCAACTAAAGCAAGTAAAACTATGCTAAACTTTTTTTTATAGTTAAAATAATAAGATCCCGAATTGGCTGGTTTTTTAATTTCTACGTGCTTTCCATCGATCGCCCCTATACAGTTGGGAAAGTTCCATCTCCTTCCAAATTGTTTGGAAACTGCAACCCAATCTTCTTCTGTTCTTGGTACCTGAAATCAAGAGATATGTTACAACATAAAATAAGCAGTATTGCTTCATTATTGCTTTACCTGAATATACTCTGCCAAAACTTTGTTTATAGCTTTGCAAGTATTTATGATAATTTTTCCAAGGCTCTGTGGAGATATAGCTGTGAGAAATTTAAGGTCCTCAAAGCTCTGCCCACTTGCCAAAAACCGCAGGGTTGCAGAAAGTCGTTCATTCACAGTAATAGCATCTCTCATTTTTGTATCACTTTTTTCGATGAAAGGTCGCACTTTATCCAATAATTCATCATAGGTTTTACTATCCATTCTTAAAAAATTTTTGAAGTCCTCAGGTGCACTGATGCGTAGTTCTTTCATTAAATTGGAATGAGAAAACTGGCTACGATTTTGATACCACTCTTTAGCCCAAATTTTTCTCTTCTTTGAAGGTGGCTTATCATCTTCAGTCAGCTCATTCAATATTATATACATCATCAAATCTTCATTCATTTTTTAAAAATTTTCGTACACACTCTACCAAACTGAATCAACCAATAAGCAACTCATCATCTCAATAACTAATGTTGTCAACTTAGTTGTCTAGTGTGTGGGCAAAAACCTCAACCTTGTTGACGACAAGGTTGATGACTAAGTTGCTAGTGTATAGGCCCCTTAATACATATTAGAGAGATATCGAAACCTTAAATAAAGGCTGCTTTTAATAAATGATCCTGTGGTATGTCGTGATGAGTGTTTATGTAACTAAGTTAATATACATTGTTGATATGCAACATGTTTAACAGTTTTGCAATGTAAGTTTCATAGATAGATTGTATTGTAACGAATCCGTTAATAACAGTGACATTGTAATGAAAGTGACAGTGTAGGGAAATTTTAAGCCCCTTGGTACTGGTGCAAGCAGGTCTTAAAGGTACTAAAATTTAACACACAATTTAAAATAATTTTAGTGAGGCTATAAATATCTTTGAAGTCATATACGTAATAAATTTATATGTATATGTTTGATGTTGACGTATCCGTATATTCATTACGTTACTAACTGAAATTAGGAATTGCTTCAAAAACTAATATTCGGAATACGTTATTAAAACCATGTGTTCCCTTTATTAGCAGATAAAGCGATATAACGTATCGTGTTTACGTTATGGTCCAAAAGTCCTTAGTGCTAAGTAAGAAAAGAAGTAAGATATTCTTCTTGCCCCTGCTAATTAGTTTTAGGTTAAGTATTCTTCTTTCTCTTTTGAGTTGTCCTATGTCAGTTAGGTTTAACAGCAATAAAATGTTTTGGATTGTTCGATCGATAATTTGGAGGGTTCGAAATGTCATTCTGGAAGAATGAAAATGAATATATAAGGAGGTGCGACAATTGAGAGGGGTAGTTGACAGAAGTAACGGAAGTAAAATTGAATGATTTGGCGAGAAATTTTAAACGTTCTCGAGAGAATTGTAAATTATATTTCATGTTTATGAATAAACCATTTCGAGAAATCCATTTATTTTGTATGGGGGTAGTTGACAGAAGTAACGGAAGTAAAATTGAATGATTTGGCGAGAAATTTTAAACGTTCTCGAGAGAATTGTAAATTATATTTCATGTTTATGAATAAACCATTTCGAGAAATCCATTTATTTTGTATGGATGACTCAAGCAAACGACAACTACGAGTGTTCTGAGAAACAACAATATGTTAAAGATACATTAGGAAATGCGAGTAAAACGAATTTGGATAGTCGATGAACATGAACCAGGTATATAAAATAAACAGGTAAAGAGAGATTGTACCAACCGTTTAATATAATACGTTATTACAATAGTCTAAACAAACAAGAAAAACTATGTATAATCAATAAAGAGGCAACACACATTAACATTCTACTCCTAAATTCTAATAAGCAATACAAAAAAATAGACAAAAAACATTATTTGTATATATGTACATTATGTTTTGAGAAGATATGTCAAAATTAACCCTAGAGCGGGCGCGTGAAATATTTAGAAAATAGCATGCGCCTCCGTCTCACACACCAATTTTATAACATATTGTATATTGTAGTTTTTAAAAATTTTATATTTATCTTTATTCGAGACTGTAAAATTAAATCACATTTTGTTTTAAAATTATTTAGTTTTATTTTTAACATAAAAAAACATGTTTGAAGAAAAACTTTAAACTAAAATGGCTACTTATAGAAATCGTATAATTTTTTAATTATGTTCATAACAATCATTACGAATAATGCCCACGTGTTCTTGGCAAAAAACGTGTCTTTCGGCTTTCTTTGTGCTGCATATAGCGCATCGTCCTGTCTGTCCATCCGCTGGAGCATCTTGTTGGTGTGTAATGTCGTGGTTTCCAGATATTTCGCGAAGTCTGGCTCTCAAAGTCCTTGGAATGTTCTGCTGGTTTGCGCGAGCCATCGTCTCGTAGTTCTACTAACATTATAATTTGCACATAATCTGTCAACAACGTCCACACCCCCCTTGGTGCTGTTATAATCATGAATAATTTCGGTTTTCCAGAATTTTTATCTATATTGTCATCATGATGTAATGATGAAATTAATAAAACATTTTTGTTTATTTTTGGGATATATGATACGATTGACAATTGTGCAATTTTTTGTGAATGCAAACATACTTGATCCAACCGGATGAACTGGATTTGTAAACTCTAGAGGAAGTTCTTTTTTATTCTCGCGAATAGTACCTATTACTGTGAGTTTAAAAAATTTTAATAGGGTTTCAACAAGGGGAACAATGGTAAACCAATTGTCTAGTGTTGATATCTCCCAGAACCTTTTATGACGCCACAAAGTCTCTGGACAATTGCATCACCACTATTGCTTTATTTATATGGGCCACCTGGTTGTTGCCCAACGTAAACCTCAAGATTGCTGGTGTAAAAAGTTCTCGCATCCGAGAGAACAAAAACTTTAATACCATAACGATTTGGCTTTGAAGGTATATACTGTGTAAAGTTGCAGTGTCCTCTAAACCCTTCCAGCTTCTCGTCAATGGTGACGTATTCGGAATGACTATACCCAGTTTTGCATTTATTGACAGACAAATCAATAAATTCTCGAATGGGAACTAATTTATCCACTACCACTCTTGCATCCCTGGTGTCATTTCTGTCAAATCTTAGAAAACGCAATAAAAATATAAAATCGCTTCATTGAAATAGCTAATCTAAACATTTCTATCCCGGTACCATCTGATGCCCACAGATCTTCAGTGTTTAACCGATTCGCCTTGATAAGTATAATAGCAAACCTAAAAGGGCTTGAATTTCAATTAGATCAGTTGGCCTTGTATCTCGATCCCTTATGAAGTTGAAAGATATGGACTCGAGGTGAATGTTGGTATTTTTAACGACTTGATTTAACTTTTCGTCATCTATAAAAAATTTAAAAATATAGTTTGGTATCATCAGGTTACGGGTAGCTAATCTGGATTTTGGAAGACGAAGCACTTTGTTTTCTCTTCTTATTCTAACTGCTTTGTTCGGTAAATATTTCATCCATTTTGTCTTTTTATCTTTTCCCAAGAAAACGGCTGATTCATAATGAACAATATCTTCTTCACTATCAGATATATCTTGCTCGGTTTCACTTCCACAATCTCTCTTCAACCATGTCAATTTCATTTTCTGACTCGGCATCTTCCGGTTCTTCATTCAGCTATTCATCCGTTCCATCTCCATAAGATATTTTAGTCTTTCCTGCTCTCGTTCATCTTCACCCGTGTCTAAAATAAGAAACAACCAACTCAACTCTAATCATCATCTAGGTATATTGCATTTATATTTTTCTTGCTTTTTCTATGGAAACAAAAACAAAGTTAAAAATTATTCTTGTTCCTATATTTTTAGTCATAAAAACACAGTTTTGTTTCTAATTTACTATTTACTTTTAAATATTTTAATAAAAATACATCAAAAACAACATAATATAAAAAAATATGTGCAATTTAACTTACCTTACTACTGTAAAATATTCAATAACAAACTTGTACAAAGAAGGCGCGTGGATTGATCTAGGAAGGTAGAAGGGGGTGTAAGAGGTAAGTCCAGGCGTAAACAAAATACAATACATTTAAAATTTCGTTGGTCTCTCAGGCATGACGCGCCCGATGTAGGATTAAAACATTATAGTCAAAAAGTCACCATATTCTTGATATTTTAAAAACTTATCAACGGATTGGGTATAAAATCGTCAGATGTGAAATTTCACTGCAATACTATATAAAGATGATTTTTATCCCTAATATATCTTAGACGCTATTCATTCTAAATCATGCTTATATGCAACGTATTCAACAGTTTTGTAAAGTTAGTTGCATAGATATATTATATTATATGTTTGGCTGCATAAGTATTAGAAATTATACCGCGTTTTTTCTCCACGTGTTTATATTGTAAAATTCTGGTAGGTGCTTGAATCTCGTTTAGTTAAAGTGATTATTTTGGATTAATTAAATGAAATAAATACCTGGCAGTGCTTCTACGTGGATCATTCCAATTATAGAACATTTTTTTTTGAATAATTTCCCAAATTTGTCCATTTTGGTAAGTACTAACCTAACATTTAAAACTTGATATCACTACCCTTTGCCCTATCTTAGTATCTTGACAGTGTTATCAAAGAATATAATACACCAACAAGTATTCTTTGGTGTTATTACATTATCGTTTTCTAGGACTGGAAATTAAATATATAGTGTGTTAATAGAAAACTCTTTTATGAAGTTTGAAAGATATTAATTTTTTAAATATTAGAAAAGTTAATGATCTTAAGATTGTTTTATATTACAAAATAGTTATTTATACGCTGAAGTTGTATTTTTTATCATGAATGTGGAGTTTATTTTTAGAGGCCTTTTATGGCCGAGGAAAATAAACCACATGAGTGATGAAAAGGAGCATCTGAGGTGCATCTTAAATTTTATTTGAAATCGAAAATTTGTGAAAATTAAGGGAATAGTTATTTTTATAGGTTATGTTTACATACCTGTCTGCCTTGTAAGGTATTACATTTAATAATTTAATTCAGAACCTCCATTTTACTCTGCTTTAAGTTAACCATAAAGACGGATTCCCATCTAAGCAGCATCGAGCGGCGCGGCGCAGAGCAGAGCAGAGCAGCAAAATGCTGCTTACAATTGGATACGTATAATTCAATGGGGTCGTTTCCACCTAAGCAGAGCGTTGCAGCGCCGAACAGATCAGCGCGGCGCTGCAAAATTTTAATTTCCCGCGAAGCATTGGCATGCAGAATGTCGCTCGTAAACTCGCCGCTCTGCTTGTTGACGGACAAGTGGGAATTGGAAGATTCGCGCGCAGGCAGCAAGTTGTTCCAACTTGTTTGTTTTGAAGTGATTGTTAACTATGGACGGAGAAAAAATTGATAAACTTATCGTTCTTGTAGCTGAATATAGTGAGCTATATGACATGGCTCATAAAAATTATAGTAACCAACATAGGAGAGAAATAATTTGGACTGAAATTGGTAACAAACTTAATGAAAAGGGTAAGTGTTAATTTATTGTATTTATATTAATTATTTAATTTATAATAAATTGTTATTGCTGTTACTATCCATTTAATACAATGTACTCATAGTTACGATGGGTCCTAGTTAAGATATAATTAGTAATGACATTTACAGGCACTATTTTGAAAACTAATAAGTAACGGGTAATTTACTTTATTTATTACCATACAATTATAAAATAACTTTACAGTTAGTTTAAGTATTTCCTATATTAATTGCATCTTCTTGCCAAGAAACTGCCCCTGAATCAGAGTTAAAATATCCCTTAAATGCATCTCGTATTTTGAGTGCTTCATTGGAGCATTTTCCACCAATGTTCGATATACTTGTAAAAACTGGTGCTTCATTGTCTGTTCTCTCTTGCTCTAGTACGGTCAAGAAGACATTGTCATTTCTAAGAAAGTTATGCAAACAAAGACTAGATAAAATTATTTTATCTGCATTTTTTGGGTGAATCTGTATTTTATTTAAGAATATTCTAAACTTTTGACAAAGAATCCCAAAGGCATTTTCGGAGACTCTACGAGCTCTGGAGATACGATAATTGAAAATTCTTTTATCTTGTGACAATCCGCGTCCTGAGTAAGGTCTCATTAAATAAGTTTTACAAGGGAACGCTTCGTCTCCCACTATTACATGTGGTAAAGGTTCGCCATTTACAGTAACTGGTCGATCCTTAGGCATTCCAAATGTTCCATTTTTAAGACTTTTTCCCATATTCGAAGCAGTAAATATCCCACCATCGCTATTTTTACCGTATGCTCCAACATCCACGGCAATGAACCTGTATTCTGCGTCTACCATCGCCAATAACACTACTGAGAATGATTTCCTATAGTTGAAATACAAGGATCCACTTCTGGGAGGTGCTTGTATAGTAACATGCTTGCCATCTATCGCAGCCACACAATTAGGAAAATTCCAAGTACTTTCAAATTTGTTTGCACAATACCGAAGTAACTCTGTTGTGGGTTGTGGCATTACAATATGTCCTAGAGTCTCCCAAATAACATTGGCGGTATGATTTATAATCTTGTGTATTGTGGAGTGTCCTATTCTAAAGTTAAAAGAAAGTGTCTGGTAGTCTACCCCTGTTGCCAAAAACCTGAAAAAGAACACCATACTTAATAATGTATTCTATATAAAAATATATTTTTTTACAACTGGTTAAATACTATTACACATTTTTTGTAGCCGAGGTTTGTTAGCAGAGATGGAAAACTTTAAGAGACGCTTTTCAGAGAGCAGCAAAAAACAACCACACAAAAAGTGGACAAGCTGCTAAAGGCAACAAGAAATGGAAATACTGGGATGCCATGGCTTTTCTTCAGCTTCATATTAAAGGCAGAGAGTATGAAAATATTTTCATATGCTATCATTATGAACTTATTAACCAGTGATTTATTTATTTTAGAACTCATTCAAATGTTAGCCAAATACAGCAAGAAGATATTAGTGACGACGATGAAGTTGATACTCGAGTAGAAAATAATACACAAAGCCAAAGAGGAGACATATTGTGTGAAGATTATGATGCCGAAAATAGTTTAGATATTCCGTCTTTTGTGTCACAGCCAAACACACCATCTTGTTCTTCAAGCGTAGAGACTCCATCAAGACCATCATCTCGTGTTACAAATGTCAAAAGTGTCCAGCGTTGTAAGACATTGAAAGCTGCAGTCAGAAATGATGAGTCAATACCGGAAATATTAAAAGAATATGTTGATGACAAAAAACGTAGTCGTTTAGAAAAGCAGACCAAAGATCTTGTAAAACCATCAGGAAATGAAAATAGCCCACTAATAGATTTTTTTATTAATATGGGCAAAACAACGGCTACATTTCCCCCACTATGGCAAGCTACCGTGAAAAGTAAAGTATTTCAAATAGTAAATTCATACGAATTGCAAATGTTTTCAAAGTCCTCCTCTTTGATAACACAAACTTCTAGTGAGTGTCAAATTCTGGGTCACACTCAGACACCCTCCCAAATTCATGAGACATTTCCACTTCAGCCACCAATGCAAATACAGTCACCTATGCAGAATCCACCATCTGTACAAACTCGACCGCCAATGCAACAACAAAGCTCTGTACAAGATGAATCGTCTACATTCTTCGGGGAAACTTCGACATACTATTCACAATTCGCAACTCAATTACCTCACTCATAGACACTTCACTAATCTTGCCCATTTTTTTGTGAAGAGATATGTGTTTTAGTTTATTTTTTCTATGTGTTTCCTTAGGACTGTTTTGTTCACTGGTGTTTATTTTTACAATCATATTATCAAACATAAAATCAGTTTATTTTGTTGCGTTAAATAAAAAATTGTGTTTTCATATCAATTAAAAATAAATATTTGGACTAATTAAATCAATCATTTGCTTACCTTAGAAAAACAGTTAGCCTCTCTTGTGGACTGATGCTCTGCCGAAATTTAGTATTTTGTTTCGTTAAAGGAATGCGCAAAAGATCGAATAGTTCATTAAATTTTTGTGGGGACATTCGATAGTACTTATAGAACTTCTGTTCATCTTGCTGGAGACGCGCGAAAAGTGTATGGAATTCACCCTCATTCAATCTTGCACGAAATATGTCATGGACCCAATATTTTCGTTTAGTTTTCTTTTTCAATTCATGACATACAGCAACTGCAAGAAACATAAAATCGTCTGATGAAGATGAAGACATCTTGACGACCAGAACAAAATAACAAAAACTGAAAATTCTGTGCTGCGCTGTACTGTGTATACTGTCTCGTGCTGCTTAGGTGGGAATTGGTGCCAGAAAACACTGCTTCGTGCTGCGCTGCTCTGCTCTGCGCCGCGCCGCTCGATGCTGCTTAGATGGGAATCCGCCTTAATACAACAATGTACATTAGCTTAGTTACACACACACTCGTCAGATGGAGTATCGCTTATGAAGATTTACCTATAATGGATTACTTTAGGGCCGATTTCTGTGCTTCTAATGTCGATTTTTGTGCACTTTAATGACGATTTGAAATAATAGCATATTAAAGAACCAGCTTCGATCCGTTTTTTTCGGGTGGGCTTGTAAAGATTATAGACTTTCCTTTTCTACTATTTCCCATTGGAGTTTATTCAAAGTTGCTCTAGGAAACGGCCTGACAATTTCTGGAGTGATATTATTACTCAGTTTTGGAAGCTTATCAGTGTTGTATGGATTGTATGCTACCTCATAAACTCGCGTTCGTAGTTCCTATGGGTTGATGGAGTAATACCTGGTGATATGGACTGCGGTGATTTCAAAACAGCTGTATTTTCTGAAATACTTGCAGTGGAGGTTGATGGACCACCTGCAATATTTTTTAACTTGAAATATGTAATTAATTCATGTATTCGTAAATATACCTACATTCTAGTTGTAAATTTACTGGTCTTGGTGCAAGTTCTTCGGCTACTGTCGTTAGCAATGCATCGGCCGTCTTTTGCGGAATTGAAGGATCTTCTTCAAAGGACAGTCCTGGTTTCTCGAATGATTTAGTTGTTTCTTGTGATAAAGCATTTTGAAAAGCTATTTTGGTTGGAGATGGGCAATTTGTTTTATTGATACATTCTTTTCCGGATTATAAATCATCCAGTTATTAAATGCAACCGAGCAATAGGTTTTGAAAGGTGCATACACACCCTCATCTAGTGGTTGAAGTTTGTGTGAGATGTGCGGGGGAGAAGCATTAATATTCCATTTTCGTGGCAAAAGTTTATCGACTTACTGTTGTATGCAATTCATGATTGTCCCGCAACAACAGTATTTTATTTTCATTTGAATAATTTGTATGCTTCTAAATATGTTTCAAAACCCGCAAGAACAAATCGCATGTCATCCAACCAGACCGATTACCTAGAGCTATGCTGGAAGTAGGAGCATCAATCAAGTAGTCATAGGGATTCTGGGAAACATATATGCTGGAGGTAAGGCCATGCCTACTGCATTTATTATTCTTCCAAGTGTTGTCAGTTCACCCCTTTCAGCAGAAGTGGTCTGGCTCACCTGTCTTTTTTCTTTCGTTGTAACAATTTTGACAGATTTTACGACCATAGTTACCCCTGTCTCATCTATGTTGTAGATCTGCTCTGGATTATCTATCTGTACTTACTTAATACCGAAGAATAATTCTCGAAACTTTCTGACACACTTCTTTTGTTGAAACCAGTGGCACGGGCCTAACTTGAATTTTCTGGTTTTCTCAGGGCTATTTTATGTTTGTTTCTCTCAATCACTTGAACACTTCAATTCCAGCTACCTTATTCACCCTCCATTGGGCAATGATATTGCATTTGGGCAAAGTAGATGCATAGTCATAGGCCAATACCCTTATTTGTTTGTAGGTTAGGCCATAATTCATATCAGAACATTTCTGAATGTATTTCACGAACTCATTCTCCTGATCATTCATGAACACCTGAGACACAATGTATTTACTGCAATAGATATTCTCAGAAGTAGTAATTAGTTTTAGACTTATTTCAGAATGAAATAGGACTATTGTAGAGAGTAAATTTATATATATATATATATATATATATATATATATATATATATATACATTTATATATATATATATATATATATACATTTATATATATATATATATATATATATATATATGTATATATATATATATACATTTATATATATATATATGTATATATATATATATATATATATATATATATATATATATATATATTAATACATATCCTCTATCTAGATTCTATAGAAAACATTGAAATAAAGAAAATATGCATATTTGGTTGTAATACTAGTGATACACACTGTATTATCAATAATTTGAAAGGTTCAATATACTAATAAAATTGACATTTCAATTTCATATGACATTACTGCAGAATAGACTTAATGACAGATAGATTTTAAAACGATTTGAAAAACCAGAATACAGATGTCTCTATTAGCAAATGGCACTTATAAATAAAATAATGAAAATCTCTCTTGGTATATAAAAACGTAAATTTGTAATTTAAAAAAAAAAGAATGCTAGGTAACCAAAGGAGAAGAGAATTATTTATTGAAATATTTTAGTTAGTTGAATTTGAAATCCCCATGAGACAACATCATAATAAGAGTTGTCTCAAATTTAATTTTGAATATTATTATTTCTTATGTTTTTGATCTAACGCAAAAAAGTTACTGAGATTTTTTTTAGAACTTAACACGTTCTACAACTTTTGTATGAAACACTTTTTTCTAAAACGTACATGAAAACATTTATTTAAGAAAATTTAAATTTTGTTTTGAATCTGATGCAAAAACTTTACTGAAATAAGCCGTCCAATTGGTCTTGTGCCATTGGGATTTTTTATGTTGTATTTACTTACTTGCAATTTAATTTACATAAAAATTGTATCAAAATGAACCAACAGAAGAAAAATATATGTTACATAACAATTAACTCTTTCATATACACTAAAAAACAGAGACATTTTGTTATAAACAGAGAAACGTGTAAGTGTGTGTTAGAGAGAGGCATGGTGAGATGAACAATCTAAAGTCAGTGTAGATTATTGCAGTTATAATAAGGATACTAGAATACGAATCGCACCTCTCTAGAGCGGTACTTCTGACCACATATAGTTCGGGCGTTTAATTGTACTGTAATTCTTTCAGTTTCTGATACCCTGTTAATACCTACAATGAATGTATACTTGTTTTGTAACACATTGTCGTCGCTTACGGCTATGTACTCCTACTTGGTTATGATATCCTGCCAGCGAAAAAGAGGAATACACTGAATTTATATTTGTTCGTTTCTAACACATTGTCGCTTATGGACTCTGTGTTAAACCCCGTGTTACCAAAGTATATTCCTAGTACTGTATATTCAGGGGCCATTCCATGCGTATTAGTAGTTCATTGATTGAGACGCGGGACCCTACAATCCTAACACTAGGGTATGATGTAAATATGATTCTGCCTGATTTGCAAGTAGGTGCAGAGATGGTATTAGTATACTGTGGCATTTTTAAAGTCATCAAACATCACCTAGATATGGTAATTTATTACTTTAAAGGGAACAGTGTCAATTACTAATGCTTATACCTTAATTATCGACTGAAAATTCAGGTTCGTGATGATGGCAAAACTTTGTTGCTTATTAATAATAATTAATTTAATTGAACATTGTTTCTGATAAATATTGAAGGTCAACGATGACGCCACTTTCAGTGTCACCAGCTCCCCGTCTATTAATCTTGGAGTTTAAAAAAAAGAATTCTCTAGTTAAACAGATATTTGCCAACTTCTGGGGCATTTTTTTCTGGGTATTTGAGGCTAGGGAATTTGAATGTGTAACTAGACTTTTCTCGAGGTAAATGTCATTAGTCATTAGGGTAGATTTTGATTCTCCACTTATTGTTGATTGTTTTTCAAGCTGCCTATCATTTTTATTCGAAGTATCATTAATTTACGAAAAACTGGGATATATTTTTATTAGTTTTTTAGTTTTATGGAAAGGAAACAATAAAACACATAAATTAACATAATTAATTTTATTGTTTTCAACTTTTTATATCATCTTTTCATACTTTTTTACAATCAACACCAGAAAAATGTGTTTTTTTTTTGTTTTTTTTCACATATTGCTTCACAATTATACATTCATTATAACTCACTATGCATACAAATTAATAACTATCAACTACACGTGCTCCATAATACATTCCTTTAACTTACATATAATTGTTTGCTCACATATAATCAAGCTAAACACAAACCATACTGAATTAAACCTATTTCTACATTCCAATTATTTATTACGAGGACTGTCTGAAAAGATTCCAACCTGTCGTGAAGATAAACGAAAGTAATAATTGGAAGAATTAGAAGAGGTAAATGTACCGAAAAATACAATTTGAATAAAAGACTTTTCGTTTTTTTGTTAGGTTGCAAGCTTTTTAGACAACCTTCGTATATGATCAACTATTGGAAAATACAGACATTCTTCATCCAATCTGTATACATCAATGTAACATACTTTCTGTAATATAAAAAATAAATAAAAATTGCAATTGGTAAACAAAATATTTTTTTTGAGTAAGCTTAGTTTTCTAAATATTTCGAATTTTAAATTTTTTTTCCTCTTCTTTTGTTTTTTTCTCTCTGGATACACAATTATTTAGCTAAATATTAAAAATTAACGAAATACACTTTATAATTGAGATAAATGAATAAATATGATATATCGAAATCGGTCTAAAATAGAAAAAAATTAAAAAAAATACTTTTAAACATCAAAAAAATTAAAAACCGCAATTTCAATATTTCATTTTAATCAAGGGTATTATCAAAACTCGACAGAGTGTCCAATGAAAATTTGCACCAACAAATATTAGAGTTTTGTTTAAATTTTGAAAAAAATACCAAAACATGTCAATTTTATTAATCTACAAGGGGCTGGCATTTTTATCGTAGTTCCAAACTTCTTTTTTCATCCCTCTAGCGTCCAAAACCACCCCTTGAATAAATAGCTAATAATATATCATTTAGAAGTTGCTTTCATCGTATATGCAACCCTGTTATTTTTTTTATTTCGAATGATTTTCTTTTGGAAAATACGAAATTCTTTCAGGATCATTGGGATTTTTAAAATTGTCAATCCTAACAAGATTTTGGATTTAGTAAAAATGAGTTTGATAAAAATGACACCACAAAATGTTTATTGCATGTTTTAAAACACGTTGATTGACAGAATGTCTAATTTTTATTAATGTTATGTGACACAACGTCAGTTTCACATATAAATACCATTCGAACAAATTTATACTGTCACCATATGCACAGAGAATTATAGGATACTGTCACCTCATTTTGAAATTGGGCGGTTTAGAAGTCTGCGCCTATCTGATGGACACAATGTCAATAGATGTCAGAGTATTCCATTACTCAGACATTGTTGTATTTTTGATTTTTGTTGTGTCACGACATGTTCTATTAAGCATATAAAAAGTGGTTTTTATATAATAATTTAGACTGAACCTGATAAAAATATTTGAAAAACTCAGAAATTAGTTATAAGACTCATGCAGCCATATCCTATAAAAGATCACACGCTCTTTATGGATAACTACTATAATAGCGTTGAACTTTCAGAAAAGTTACTCTTATACCAAACGCACAGTGTAGGAACATTGAGAGGAAACAGAAAGAAAAATCCAAAACAAGTTACTGGAAGAAAACTCAAGAAGGGAGAACATTTCTGGATTAGGCAGAGAAATGTGTAGGTATGTCTCGAAATGTAAATCATCCAGAATTGGTGGAAGTACCAAACCTTTATGGGAAAATCAAAATAAAACCTAAGGAAGTTTCTTTATACAATAAGTACATATCAGGCATCGATCGAGCTGACACTATAACCTCCTATTATTCTTCTCCTCAAAAAACAATAAGGTGGTACAATAAAGTATTATTTCATTTTCTAGATGTCACGACATGGAATGCTTTTTTTCTTTATCGGAACATAGAAGGCAAAGATTTATTGCTGCCACGGCAAATTTAAGACAATCGTAGATTTGCTCGTCAATCGATTGAACCTGCAAGAACTAATGCAGCAACTGGACATGCACAAAAAAGAACATCCGAAAGGAGACCACAATTGGCACGAACAGGATATTATATAATATCAAATTATAATATACTATGTATTATAATTATGTAAATATATTTTTTGACACATTTGTTACTTTTTATCTCATACAAACATGTTACGAACAATTCAAGATGTGATCGACAGAAGCCATGACGTCATATCGAGAGTATAATTTTGACTGGTAATAATTTCCAGAAAGAAACAAATGATTTCTTTAGAAATATATTCTCCATATTACGGCATGGCTTCTATCAATTATATCTTGTATTTCTTGTATCATGATCACAAGGGCGTATCCATGACGTCTATAAACGTTATGTCAATTACATCAACATATACATAAGTAATGTCAAATTTTTTACAAAAAATTGTTAAAAACTGCTGTATTGCATGAATTATAAGTGCTGAAAGAAATTCAGCACTTTCCCTATCCTACTTTGCAAAATACGTGGAGTGTCACAACACTTGCTTAAACAATCGATGCACTGTCCATCAACGTGTTAAAGGAGCAGTACAAAACTGTTCTCTATAAATATATAGCTGATCATTTATGCCTCGTCGCCCAATTTTTCTAAAATGTTAGTTTTTGTCATTTCAAACACCAGTTGGAAAGGCAAAAACCTTGTTCATTTTTGTGTTTTAACACATTTTTTACATTTAGGAGAATCGCAAAGTACGTGCATTGTAGTTTGACATATACGTATATGAAATGTCAAAATTTTGCCACGAATCTTGATTTATTAGTCCTATTGACTGCACTTTCTCAATCTGCCAATGAAGTCGGGCAAAGGCAAAGTTCCACAACAGATGTACTCGCTTTCTGGTGTCGAAAAACACAGCGGCTAAAACTATACTATTTTTACACGCTCTCAGCGGCTGTGACTCTACATCTCCAATTTTTGGTCACGCTACAACCAAATTAAAGTACTGGTCCTTAACCCAGATTTGATTTCCCTGGCTCAGCTGATTCAGACTCCAAATGCTGACGCACAAGCTATCGCAAAAGGAGAAAATCAATTTTTACTTCGTTTGTATGGTTGCAAGGATGAAACCACGACTTTAATCAGTGTTAAATTTCACTGTTTCATTAGGACTATGTACCATAGTAAACACAACTTAGCTTCTTTGCCTTCTACTAAAGCTGCTGCTGAGCAACACTCATTACGGACATACCACCAAGTCCCACTATAGCGAGGACATGTTAGGAAACCACAAAAATGGGGCTGGGAAAAAGCTAGCTAGGGACTATTTCTTGTCACTACGTTTAAACCTCCTGTTTTACCAAAACTTCTAAAGCTTGTGGATGCAAGAAAAGTGGTTTGAAATGTTCAATAATGTGCCTCGAGTGCAGCGATAATCGCCCTAAAGATGTAGTTGAGGATTTGAATGAAGAGGATCCACAAGCAGTGGAATTCAAACTATTATTTGAAAATATCGATCAAGCTGACGGGATTATTTTGTAGATATCTCATAAATCGATATTTTCTCCTTTTTTTCAAAATTTGCTTGGAGGTTAATTTTTGGTGGGAAGTTAAAAATCTGGAATCAACGGCCCAACAATAAGCCTCTTTCCAGAACTACCATGAATTATGCAAGCTGTCGT
Source organism: Galeruca laticollis (assembly GCA_963921935.1). Lineage (NCBI taxonomy): Eukaryota > Metazoa > Arthropoda > Insecta > Coleoptera > Chrysomelidae > Galeruca > Galeruca laticollis. Next base: position 232,952,407 of record OY998177.1, read on the forward strand.
CTTCATTGCCTGCACTATATAATCTGTAGAAAAAGAAGGATTTAGCAGGAGACAAATTGAAGGACAATGAAGTGGCTGCACTTTTGGAGAAAGCTAATATTTTTTCCCTGTAACAAGATACGTACTCCTCATTTCAAGTGCTTTCTCGTCCACCACGGCTACTGTTGAACGATCTTTGAGTACCCTTCGAAGGGTAAAGACCTGGCTCAGAACTACAATCTGAGAGGACAGACTGACTGGGTTGTGTTTGGCTTGCGTTCATCAGACAATCAGGATGGAAACAAAAGTTTTCTTCAAACTGCTTTTCTGTTCTGAAATGTCACAAACGAACGACCACTGCTTCTCCACTAGTTTTGATCCTGGGTACTCATTTGGGTTAAATATATGTGACGTAATTATGATAGCCGCTTATTGGAGTGACCAACCCACACATATTGCATAGATCAGGGGTTCTCAAACTTTTTGACACTGCGACCCCCTTTTTAGACCTAGTATTTCGGCGACCCCCCTATTTTTAAATATAAACAAAAATGAAAAAAAAACACTATTGGCTAAGTTTTATCCATAAAAATACTATTAACTAGTAAAAATAAATACAAATTGTTGTCACTTGAATTGTTTTATAATAATGCTGAAAATTACAGCAACCCTCTGTCGAGCAGTTTAAGGTAAAATTAATGAGCAGTGGTTTTCTGCAATTGTTTACCGAGGAAACTGTCAGATGCTTTTAATTCTGCTATGACTAACATTTTCAATGCAAATGTAGTCTTGTTGCAATTCAACTTAATTGAATGCTAGTTAAAATAAAAATAATCTCTGTTCATTATTTATTTATAATCTTTATTTATTCTGTAATTATTTATTATTTATACACTGAGAAAAATTGTATTTTTGAATGTCCAACTACAATTCACATAAACGATTAACAAAACTATATGACCATATGGAGAAAACACAAACTTCAAATAATGTCAAATTGCTCGACACAGGATAGCAGTAACTTTCCGCACACCAATTTTGGGCATAAGAGAAAGTGGGATAACTCACTTCGTGGATCGAACAAGGACAAAGCAATGATGACTCATGGGGCCTAGAATAGACTGCAGTCACAGCTGTCTGCGCGCGCGCACTGTCAGCCGGTGCCCGGCAGACGACACGACAGTCTGGCTTCTTGAGTCGATCACTCGACACTGTGTGTACTTTGTGAGTAGTATTGCGAGCAAATCCAGTTGGAAAAAGTAGCAATGGATACGTTTTTGAAAAGACCGTCGTCAAGTAGTGATGCTAGTGATAGTGAGTGCGGAAAGACAAAATTCCGCAAATATGACCAGTCGTACATACAATTCGGTTTCACTGAACTGGCAAACAAACCTCAATGTGTGGTGTGTAGTGAAGTGTTGTCAGCTGAAAGCATGAAGCCTTCGAAAATGAAACGCCATCTTGAAACTAAACATTTTGCTTTGAAAGACAAACCAGTGGAATTTTTCCAAAGAAAACTGTTATCCCTTCGAAGTCAACAGGTAAACATTACAGATCTTGCTAATGTTAATAAAAATGCTCTTAAAGCTTCATACGAGGTAGCACTCAATATTTCTAAAAAAGGGAAACCCCATACAATTGCTGAGGAATTAATTCTTCCTGCTGCAATTGATATGGTTTCAAATATAATCAGTCCTCAAGATGCTGAAAAATTGAAAAAAATCCCGTTATCAAATGATACTATTTCAAGAAGAATATGTGACATAGCTGAAGATGTTCAGAACCAGCTAAAGAAGCAAATAAAAGACAGTACTTTTTTGCAATTCAGTTAAATGAGTCAACAGATGTTGCCAACTGTGCTCAGTTTTTATGCTTCATCCGGTACGATTACGGTGATGCTATTCATGAAAATATTTTGTTTTGTAAGCCCCTGCCGAATAATACAACAGGTGAAAGTCTTTATAAGGTGTTTGTCGAAGCAACTGAACCTTTTGAATTGGATTGGAAGAAATGTGTGTCAATTTGTAGTGATGGAGCAATGGCCCTTACGGGAAAGAAGAGTGGCTTGATTGCCAGGTTGAAATCATTTATACCGAATGCAAGCTGGGTCCACTGTTTTTTACATAGGCAAGCTTTGGCAGCTAAGAAAATGCCAGATGAATTACGGCAAGTGTTAAATGAAGCTGTCAAGATAGTGAACTACATCAAAAGTCGCCCGCTGCAAAGTAGGTTGTTTAATAACTTGTGTGAAGAGGTAGGAGCCTTGCATAAACATCTTTTATTTCACACTGAAGTACGGTGGCTATCCCGTGGTAATGTATTAAGCAGGCTGTTTGGATTAAAGTCAGAAATATTGTTATTTTTGGTTGATAGTAAACCCGAACTTTCCACTTTTTTCAGTGATGAAAAGTGGTTGGTTAAGCTTGCTTATTTGGCTGACATCTTCTCTCACCTTAATATTTTGAACTTATCCCTACAAGGACCAGACAAAAATATGCTATTTGCTCAAGACAGAGTAAATGCATTTGTAAAAAAACTCAGTGTTTGGAACGCAAGAGTTAAGAAAGCAGATTTTGAATATTTTACACTAACTCAAGAGTTTATAGAGTATCTGTCAAGTATTAACGCTACATCCCCTGACACTTCATCTCTCTCCTTACTAGTATCTTCTCATCGCGAAGGTTTGATTGAACAGCTGACAGATTACATTCCAAATAAGGATACGAGTGGGGTTTTGTGGGTAGTCAATCCGTTCAGTGATCAAGTCGTAACAAAAGCTGAGCTAACTGCTCGTCAACATGATCAACTGATCGAAATTTCAAGTGATCAGTCAGCTAAACTCACTTTTAACAGTGCTTGTATCGACAAATTTTGGATAGGTATTAAAAATGAATACCCAGAACTGTCCACAAAAGCATTACAGACTTTGATGCCATTTTCTACATCTTATAACTGTGAACAAGGTTTCTCCATAATGGTGAATATCAAAACAAAATCAAGAAATCGTTTGACCCTGGAAAATGGCATTCTTTTGTGTATAACAAAACTCAATCCGGACATAAAAAAATTGGTTAATTCCAAACAAGCTCATGTTTCCCATTAAATGGTATTAGACCTTTTTCAACTTGTATGTGTATTACAAATTTGTGTAGCCTATAAATTTTGTTATTAATAAAAACTACAGCTATGACTGATTTTTTTTCCTCCTTATCCGGCGACCCCCCTGGACACATCACGCGACCCCCTGGGGGTCGCGACCCACAGTTTGAGAACCCCAGGCATAGATAATGAAAGCAGCTTGATTTGTCATTTAAGGTTTTGCAAAGGGTGATTCTGGGCGCTAGAGGGACGAAAAAAAAGTTTGAAACTACTATAAAAAGTCCCTGTAGGTTATAATTGACCTGCTTTGGTATTTTTCGAAATCTGAATATAACTCGAGATATTGGGGGGGGGGGGAAATTTTATTTGGGTCACCCTGTATGCATGCATATTGCTATTACCAAGGGCACGCGAAATGTTCTCGTACAACATAAAAATTTGGACAGATACAACTAAAATATTTGTTTTGTATTGCTAATTTACTCAAACCTTGTGCCCTTTTTGTATTTAAAAATCGATATTCACCTATTATTATTATTATTATGTAAAATAACATTATATTTGTACTGTATCAGTGACAATGTGTGGATGGGATTTGTGATTAAAATATGTTAATACGACCCAAATCTGCACAGTAAGTTGGCCAAATCGTTTTTTTTTTGTTTTTATGTTTTAAACTTTTTTTTTCAAGTATTACCTGCGTATATTTATACAAATATTGATACCATAGTTATTATTATAAAAACTTTTTTTGGCAAACTACCACTTTTGGAAAACGTTCAAATTATTTGGACAAATATCGTTCACATCTGGACTTACTTAAATTATATAATTTGGCCAACGTATGCTGTTTTTAAATATATACGATTATGTAACCGCCCAAAATGATATACAGTGTAAGTAAAGTGTTTTTGGGCGGTTTTTACATTGAGAAACATCGCAGCCCAGTAAAATCCGTATTTTGCGATGTTTCGTTTCAAAAAATGGATTAAATAAATTATATATTTTAAACGTCTCACTATGATATTAATAAAAATATATCTGTTTCTACAGGAATTTATTATATCAACCACACTACTTAGGCAACAACAGTAAGAGATGTGCTAAAAGGTAAACCGCTCCAAAAGAACGTTCGTTAATTTTAAGCACATCTCTATTAATCTTGAATACCCGATAGGGTTATTTCAATACTTACCTTCAATGTGATTAATTTAAATTGAAAGACGTAAAATTAATAGCAACAATCGACAAAAACTTGATTTATTTGAACACAACATGGTGCTCTTTTTTTATATTCTCTCGTGCTTCTTTGTATTCAAAATTCATTCTAGATCTTACAAGAAAAAAATATATATACAATTATTACGAAGGGATTTTTAATCAATATTCCCTTTATGTCGAAAAGGATACGTAATTCCTAGGAAATAGGGAAGACCTAGAATGATACTTTTTAGCATCCTTGTATGTAAATTCAATATACAGTACATTTTAACAGTTTTTGTTCAAATTGACTGTAAAAACTTTCAGTTACACGTAACGTTATTTTTTCAAGTTATCCTCCACCTCTATTACGTTCCTTGTAGATCTGATTTATAGGGTGGCCCAAAATATTAAAATGTGAAAAATGAATTATTTTAAGTCATCACTAGTAAGAAATACTAGTGATAGGTATAATTTAAAACGTAATATTTTACCGATCATCACAAAGAATCAAAATATATCTATACCTATAAAAAGTTTACGTCTGTCTGCCTGTTTACCGATTTCGTTGAAACTTGGAGGAGTTGTTGTCTGGACCCCAGGAAAGGTTTACCACCTTTTAGATTTTTACCAACCTACACAAGGGTCCCTCGGTGGCAATAGGAAGAAAAGAAAAGAAAGAAATTGTAACATGTACCACTTCTTTTAATTAAACCTATTTTATTTCTGATGAAGGTCATAGTAAGACGGAAACGTTAAATATAAATTTATTAAAAACATGTTCAATTTCTTTACAAATGGTCCTTAAATCCAAGAATACAAAGTAAACAATATGCAGCGCAGCTAGAAAGTCTGGCACCAAGTCATTTTCTTTGAAAATGAATAAACATATAATTATCAAATTTTAGGGTTACGAACGGTATTGTATTCTTCGTTTTTTAGACGAACTGTCAAAGTTATGTGTATTTATCAGAAAAAGAACGAATCCAAATACTAATGTTAATTGGTTATGGTGATAAAAAACGTACTTATGAAGAAGTAAGTCATTTGTACAATGATTTAAATGGTCAACGTGCCCCTATAAGTAGATCTACAGTTTCCAGAGTAATGAGTAGATTTAATGAAACCGGTAGAGTACAGGGCCGTCCAAGGTCTGGCAGACCAAAAACTGCCACAACCGAAGATAAGACTTTAGATGTCCTGTTGGACATTCAACAAAATTCCCGTACAACTACATATAAATTGGCAAGAAATAATGATATTAGCAGGAAGTCGGTCCAAACAATTTTACATAAAAATAAGTTTCATCCATACATAATGCAGAACCACCAAAAATTAGCTGAAGATGATTTCGATAGAAGATTAGAGTTTTGCATAGTGATAATGGAAGAGAATTTGCTAACAGTTCTATTAAAGAACTATGCAGCATGTGACCCGAGTTAAAGATGGTACATGGAAAGCCCAGACACCCTCAAATTCAGGGCTCCGTAGAACATGCGAATGAGGACGTGGAAAATATGCTTTATTAATAACAGCAAGAATTGATCAGAAGGCCGTTTTGTGCAGCTTATGAAGAACAGAGCTCATCATTGTGGCATAAAAGTTAAAAGATGGTCTAAAAAGTTTTCTACCTGAAAATGCTTTGCCTAATATAAATTGTGAAGAAAAGCAATGGTGGAAAATGGAAACAATTTACAGTCTATAGCCGAGATACGAGATGTTTTAGCGATTCTGGCCGTTTCTTTTTTCTTTCAGAACTATCGAATCACCTTGTATATTAATTTCATATTTGGCAAGCGACTTTCTCCAAAAGTACCCACTCGATTACAGTATTAATAATTTTTAAATTCCGGGTTATTATTTAAAAGATATTACCATATTGTTCCGCCTCAAAAACAACACCCTGTATAACGAGTCTCACTAATTTGGTTTACATTAATAAGATGATTCCAGAAATGTACTTTGTGTTTTTGCGCAAACGATTTTACTAGTTAAAATTTAAGCTAAAACTGTAAAAAATTGGGCTTAAAATAAAAACAGCAATTTTTTAAATTAAATCAAGTTTTCACGGATACCATTTTATCTAAAGTGTTAAACATTTAAATACAACATATTTTTATTATTAATTTATTACAATGTTTAAATTCCCGGTCTGTATTTAGAAAAGTTTACAATATTATTCCGTCGCAAAAACAACACCCTGTATAATGAGTTTGACTAATTTGGTATACATATTTGAAAAGAGCAGAGAAAATTAAATACACTGATGTTACTTTATTAGTAAAAATTTAAGTTTAAACTGTAAAATTTTGCACCTATAAAATACTCCATATAATAAAAGAAAGTGTACTATGTGCGTACTGCTAAAACTCCGAAACGACGTAAAAACGTCCAGTTACTTACAAGTTACGGGTTGCGTTATTTTTTTCAAATTATTCTCCATCTTTATTACGTTCGTAACTGATTTGATATATAGAGTGGCCCCAAATATTAAAATGTGTCATGATGGTACGATCAAGGGAGTTATATAGTGTGGTAATCTCCTCTATCCCCGATCCATGAAAAAGGTTCAGGTTTTTACCTAAAAGACAAGCTTTTGAAAATATAAGGGCAATAAATTTCGCTCTCCAGCATAGCACTCTTATGGAAGGATGACAATCATTTTCATCTAATTCTTCCAACTACCTCACAATCTAGCTATTAATTTGAAGTAGAGGTGAGCGATTGGTATTGTTTGGAAATCAATTTTTATGTTTGTTGTCGAAAGTAGAGGTGGCCGATAGTTAGAACCATAATTGTTTTATGTGGTAATCATATTGTTTTTGTGGTAATCATAAACAAAAAAATAGAGGCAAACGATAGGTATTAATTCGAACCTAATTATTTTGTATGGTGATAACAAATAACAGTAAAATTAGAGGTGAGCGATAAATCTTATTTGGAACGTTTCTTTATTGCAATTATCGGAACATAACTGTTATGTGGTGATCGTAAACAAAAAAAAACTAGAGGTGGACGATGGTATTAATTGGAACGAAATTATTGTATATTGATGATTATAACAAATAATTAAAATTACAGGTGAGTAATCGGTATTATTTTGAACGTAACATTTTCTTGTAGTAAAAAGTAGAGGTGGGCGGTAGGAACATACCTAATTTATGTGGCGATCGTAAACCAAAAAGCTAGAGGCGGGCGATAGTTATGATTTGGAACATTTCATTTCAGTTTTTACTGCCAAAATAACCGTTATTAAAAAAAATTATGTTAAGAAATAACTGTTGGAAATTCATTTACATAAAAGGACGATTTCATTGCCATGTTATTTTTTGTTTGTTTTGTAATACTACAATTTTAAAATACTAACATTATATATCAAATACACCAAAATTGTAACATATAGAATAGAAATGTAGTAAAATTTCTTGGTTATGTTACAATTCATCATCGACGAGATATAAAGAAGAATTTTAACATGACATTTATTTGATATTTAGTTTATTGTCGAATGTTGCGAAAAGAGATCAATAATTTTTACAATTTTAACATTTGCGATTGTTATTGGCGAAAGAACGTTTAGCACCTTGAGAACGTTCTCCGCGCCTTTGTCGACGATTGCGACTATTGACTTCACGAGCCTTGTTGTTCCTTTCCAAGTTACCCCTCTTGATAGTTTCACACGCCTTTTGCACTTGCACCTGTAACAAAAAGAACAAAACGACTAGGAATTGTGCTGGAAAATTGATTGTTTTTTCAAGAAGGGAATGGGACGTTTTCCTAAATGGTGGAACTTTTTAGAAGGTTGCTAAGATTAGGAAGTTGAAGAATTTTGAAAAGAAAAAAAAGAAACTAGAAAATAATAATGTTGTTTAGTGCCAACAGTCCGGAGTTAGTTAAATCAACAAAAGACGCAGAAATTGTGTTTATAGTTGCTCAAAAAACTCACAACTATTTCTAGTACTCGACCAAAATTTGAATTGGTATGCTCAGATCTTTGCTTATACTGGAGTTAAATGAGCAGAAAACGTTGGAAATTGTATTTAGTTGCACAAAAACTCCAGACTGATTTTAAACATAACTGCCCAGCTTATTAATAGTTCCAAAGAGATGGGGTTTTCACTAGTTTCACTAGTTTATCAAAGAGATTTTTTAGGCTTGGCTGACATTTCATCTCATCAACACAGGGTGTTTTACTACTAATGTTGGTCAAATTCAAATATGTATTATTTTAAATGGAACACCCTATAATTTTTGATCTCATTCGAAAGAGCAATCATTCCAAAAATGTATAGTTTTCTATCTTTTGTTTCATTAACAACAAAGATATTCAAGGTTTCATGTAGTAGTACATTTTTTAATTAGTAGTTTTATATGAACGTATTTTGATGCCTAAAATCAACTCATGCTGTGACCGTTTGACGCATAACAAAATCATTTATGTCGGTTTCATGTACTATGCATTTTTAATTACGTAAATGATTGCCAACAAATCTGACAAACAGTTTGTTTAGTAAGAAAACATAATAACAATATTCAATACATATAAAGAACGAAGAACAAAAAAGTTACAATAAATGCTGCATATGCCTACCCTCTTCGTTTATGCATAACTGTAAGCGAAATTTTAAATTTTCAAATGAATTTTCTAACATTTCTTGCGGAATGTTTTCAATAATGTTCCTGATATTATTTTTTAGTTCTGCTAAATTGTTAGGCTTAGGATTGTAGCACCTATCCTTCACGTATCCCCAGAGAAAAAAAGCTGTGACAGTTAATTCAGAAGACCGCGTTGCCCATTCAATCGGTTCAGCTCGACCTATCCACTTATCATTAAAAAACGTTTTTAATGAATCTCGTGCTATTAACGAATAATGTGGTGGTGCACCGTCTTGTTGAAAGTAAACGTCGTCGCTAATTCCATTTTGAACTAGTTGTGGATAAAAAAAAAGTTTCCAACATATCCGTGTAATTAGTACCCATCACTGTTGGTTCCGAAAAGAAAAAAGCCATAGATTTTTCGCAGAGATAATGCACACCAAACGTTTACTTTTGGACTATCTCTCTGAAATTTATTAAAAGAAATTGGTTTTTGAGAACCCCATATTCTACAATTATGTTTGTTACACATGCCATTAATGTGAAACGTTGCTTCATCAGACACAATTAATAATGAATTGGGTTCGTTTCTTAATAACTCAACTGAAGTCTCACATACAATTACTCGTTTTTCATAATCTGACTCGTACAATTTTTGATAAGTATGAATTTTGTATGGAGTTAGTTTTAAAAATTTTTGACATCTTTGAACGTCACTCTTGCTAAGCTCTAAAATTCCAGCAATTTTCCTAATTGAAATTTTATGATCGTTATTATGTAGCACTTCATTAATTGACATCAACTTGTTTAAAAGACCATCATTATTTCTTGGTTTATTTAAGTGTGCAATGAATGTAACCAGTTTCGATAAATTGTACATACCATTTTTTAATTATATTCACTGACGGCGGATTTTTCATGAATTTCCTTCTGAATATCCTCCTTGTTTGATTTCGTTTCTGCATAAATTATTCAAGTTTGAGCTTTTTCACTCACTATATAGATCATTTCGAAACAGACTTATCACTTAACAAAATTACTATTGTCAAAATTGCTGATTTTGTTGTTATGCGTCAAACGGTCACAGCGTTGATTTTAGGCATCAAAATACGTTCATATAAAACTACTAATTAAAAGTGTACTACTACATGAAACCTCGAATATCTTTGTTGTTAATGAAACAAAAGATATAAAACTATACATTTTTGGAAAGGAGAATGATTGCTCTTTCAAATGAGATTAAAAATTATAGGGTGTTCCATTTAAAATAATACATATTTTCCCCTTTGAATTAGTAAAACACCCTGTGTTTATGAGATGAAATGCCAGCCAAGCCTAAAAATCTCTTTGATAAACTAGTGAAACTATAGTCTGTTTCTTATTGACCGACAGCACGCGAAAAGGTCACAGATGCTAGTCAGATAGTAAAGCATAAGCGTCACAGTTCATCTAAGACATTTATTTACTATTTAATTTTATACCCTATCTGATATATAAAGGTAATATAAATGTAAATTCGGTTAGTTAAAACAACTAACTAACCTTCATACATTTGTAGAGTACATATAGTTAAAACAATAAATAATTTTTGAAATAATCTTGTAACGCAACTATTCTGACTGAATATTTCATTAATTATCTTGAGAATTTGGCGCAGGTCAATTCATGGGAGACATATTAACAAACCCCAGATAACTACTTTCTGATTTTCGAAATGTTGATAATAACGTTTCCAAGGAATATTACAATAGGGTCCTACTAGGGATTGTCCCAATGACTACTTATAAATTTTGCAGGTATATAAGGTGAAACTTGGTCTCGCCCTAATTTGTATAATTTGTTTTGCTTAGAGTCGCTTATGTTCCATAAGTGTTAACTGTGTTGTGAAAATGTCTTCAAGTTTTACCCCAGCAAAGTGTAAGAGCGTGATTAGCTTACAAACGAAGACTGTAGTGTTAAATGTGCATGATGCTGTTGTATATCAAATGCCGGCTGTTACTGTTAGAAATATAGTTTCGACATGTTCCAATATGACAGGAGTTAGTGAATCTACGATTTACAGGCTTCTAAGAGAGAGAAAAAACGGAAATATATCTCCACCTAAAAAGTCAACTGGAAGAAAACCATTTGACCTTGATGAACATATGCAAAATACAATAAGACGAAAACTACATGAACTATATTTTAAAAAAGAGATCCCAACCCTTGACAGAATTCTAAGAATGGTGAAGGAGGACGAGAATTTGCCTGACATAGGGCGAAAAACTTTGTGGTAAATATTACACAAATTAAATTTTACTTGGGAGAAGCAAAGTCGCAAATAAGTGCTCAACGACAACGAAGAAATAATATGTTGGAGACGCCAGTATTTACGGGATATCCGAAAATACAGACAGGAGGGAAGACAAATCAATTATCTAGATGAGACATGGCTCAATGAAGGACATTCAGTGAAAAAAATATGGCAGGACAAAAGTATTCAAACCAGTTGTCAAGCTTTCATAGAATGTTTATCTACTGGACTGAAAACTCCTATCGGTAAAGGTCGCCGACTAATATTGGATGCAATCAAGGGTTCGTTGAAGGTGGTTTACTGGAGTTTCAGTCAAGATCAACCAAAGACTATCATGAAGAAATCACTGCAGATGTATTTTACACAAATGGTCGAATTAATTCCAAATAATGCTGTAATCGTTATGGACAATGCCACTTATCATTCGCGATTAACAGAAAATCTTCCATCTACCTCTTGGAGAAAAGCTGATATTAGAAACTGGTTAATCGTAAAATATATACCATTTGAAGATGATATGTTGAAAAAAGAACTTTTAAAGGTTGCTTCAGATCACAAGCTACAATTTAAAAAGTTTTTTTATTGATGAAATAGCCAAGAATCGTGGGATAACAGTGCTTCGTTTGCCGCCATACCATTGTGAATTAAATGCGATAGAGTTAATATGGGCCCAAATGAAAGGTTATGTAGCTAGACATAATAAAACATTTAAAATGAAAGATGTTCGTGAACTCATGAAGTACTCATCGACAACAATAACTGAAGAGAACTGGAGAGATGCTGTGAATCATGTAATTAAAGAGGAAGAGATAGATAGATAGATAACCTCATAGAACAAACTATATAACCGATAGTGATCTCTCTCGACGAGTCTTCGGATGATTCTTGTATAGCCAGCGAAGAGGATGATACTATAGATTGAATTTTATATTTCCTATAAATGGTATGTTTACTTAATATACATTAATTCATTGTCAATAAATTTGAATCATGAGAATTAAACTATATTTTCTTTAATTAATTTAATTTAATAAAAATGTAACTTGTTAATAGGCCTAAACGAATGAATTTTATTTCAACTGTAATGTTGACCGAATCTAATTAAATAAGCGAAATGAACTAATATCGTAATCTCCGCCACTGCTGCACTGTTTATCCTTTTGCTGGCATTGTTCAGTTTTATTACCATAGTGTATTTTGAGCTGAAACAGGGATGTACAGATAACCAATACAGACATCTACTTGTTTTGCTTTAGAATTTTAGTATTTACTTGTAAAATTCTTAGGATTACTCTGTAAGAGATAATTTTCTATTTGAATATTTAATGAGGCTACTGTGCTGTCAGACATTAAGAAATAGACTATAGTGAAAACGCCTTTTTGGAGCAATTAATAAGCTGGGCATTTATGTTTAAAATCAGTCACTCTTATTTGGGACACCCTGTATAATACTTGACTAAAATTTAAATGGGGATGCTCAGATCTTGGCTCATGAGTGGCTGGTGTAGGAGTCTTAATTCTAATGGCCTGTCTGCTGCAAGAAACTGATTTACTGCCAACAGACTGTAGTTAAATGAGCAAAAAACGCAATCAATTATATTTAATTGACCAAACAACTCAAACTATGCCTAGTGCTTGATCAAAACTTGAACATGGATGCTCAGATCTTTGCTCAAGAGTAGCTAGGATAGGTGTCTTAATTCTGACGGCCCTGTCCGATGTAGGGAACTGATTTATTGACAACAGATTGGAATTGAATGAGCAAATGCTATCAATCACCTGAACTTCCTGCTCCTATAGATCTCTGCGTTGAATTCGATATAAATAGGAAGGAGGATGAAGATTATTTCTATTTTAAAATTTCAGTTAATTCGAGTTGCACAATAGAAAAATTATTATTATTATTATTATTATTATTACGCAACAGTGCGATGTTGCTACAAATCTTGTGAGAAAAAAGAAAATTGTGGCAGACCACATATTTAAAAAAATCACTGTAAGACAGATTTGTTTGCATAAAAAAATTCTACAAAGTACAGAGTTTAATTTTTATTTTAGACCAGTTAAACATTCCGTATTATTCAATTGCATTCTAAATATTACTATTTCCGTTACTTCGATTGTACCTACAGTTAAGTGCTATTTTTTTAAACGATGAAATAAAACAATATAATTTGTTTAAAACTTCATTTATTTGAACTAATTTTCAATTTAAACTGGTTGACTCGTTTCACCTACACAGTAGCTCTGTCAAAACGAATTAAGGTATAATATAAAAATGTTTTAATATATACAGTGCCTAAATACAGAATTCTATTAACTAATGTTAACAAAGGTATTGAAAGTAATTACCTGGAAATGCATTCACTACAAACATTCCTAAGCTATCTTCTAGGTAAAAAGGTTTAATAAAGGAGAGTGATTGCTATTTGGTCGTTAAGAAGATTACCTAAATATTTATTTTTGTTAATCTCAAGGGTATCTAATAAATTTAAACTAAAGGATTTACCGACTACATGGAGAATTTCAAAATTTGGTTCGAAAATGTGTTGGTTTTGGAATAAATGATTTGAATAGTTAGAATCTAATTTTTTGTTGTCAGCTACATTAGTGTTCCGAAATTCTAGTTTTAAAATTTCTAAAAGTTCTACCGATATAAATTTTATCACAGTTGTCATTACCACATTTCAATTTATAATCCCCTGATTTGTTTAATTTTGAAGATTTAGATTTATTATTTTTAATGAGTTTGGATAAATTGTAATCAGTTTTAAAGGAAATATTCATGTCTAAAGTTTCTAAAAATGATTTAATTTTTAAGGATGGTGTTCCAAAGTATGTTCAGCTTTTAAATTGTTTATTATTATTTTTATCAGAAGAGAATACTTGTTCTAAAGTCTGTTTTTTTATCTTTTCATTTATGATAAATCAATTAAATTTGGATCGTAATTATTATTAACTGCTATTTGTTTTATGATATTTAATTCTTTGTTATAATTATTAATATTTAATGGGACCGTTAAGAGTCTCTGTATCATACTATTGAAACCTGCTAGTTTATGACTGAATGGGTGGACCGAACTATTATGAATTGTAATATCTGTATGTGATGGTTTATGAAATATAGAAAAATCATGTTTATTATTTATATTTGAAATTGTAAGGTCTAAAAAGTTTATAGAGTTATTTTGTTCAAGCTCTACTGTAAATTTGCTATTATTGTGAATTGAGTTTATGTAAGTAATGAAGCTCTCTAATTGTCTATTTTAGTCGCATCAACGCCTGCGAACTGTAGGGATGTAGGGATGAACCTGGGAAAGTGGTGCGACAGGACGGATCGGGATGCGGTTTTCTGCATTCTCTTCCAAACACGATTATCACGAAATGTGGGGCGGTAGATTTTCCCTCCCACCGAAAATTGCATTGCTGCAGGCAAAGTGCACGCGAAAAATGCATTATCTGGGAGGCCTTTTGGAAGATTTTCAAATTTGATAAATAAGGGTTAGAACTGGCCCGGATCGGGTACTCGGGGGTTTTCGAGGCCGATGATCACGAATATAATGTTCAAATTGACCTCCGAACACCTGGTGCACCAGAAACTGACCCTAAACGTCATCTCCGGGGGTTTTCCTGACACAATCAAAGAAGGTCAACCAAAAATCATTTTGGGGGTTTTTTGGCCCGCTGAATCCAAATCTGGCATCGGCGAGCATCCCACTGGCACCTGGTGCACCGAAACCCGGGCTAGAACGTCATCTTGCTTGATTCACATTATAGGTATAAGCTCACAGTCAGACAAAATGGGCAGTGAGAATAAAATTGTAGTATGAACTTTAACTACCTTATTTGTAGCAAAAACTAACATTTTTGTGAATAATAATAAGTCTTAGCTTAAATGTATACGTTTATTTTGTTTGCTTTAAGTATGTTCTGTTTTTTTGTAGTAAATGCTTATTTAGATGTGAATAACATACAGCATTTACTACAATTTTTAAGTAATAACTTTGAATTTTTCAAGCCAGCTAATGTGCAGCTTAAAAATTAGTCTTGTGTAGAACGCGTTTAAAAATGGCTCAATACGTAGATATCCTATTAAATAAGTGTGGTTTATAATAGGTTTGTTCTCACAGTAATGACAAACCATCAGGATTCTGCGCAATACATTTCTCTGTGTTGATACATAAGTTTCTGATTGTTTGAAAACAGCTGGACGATGTTCACACAGGTTTCATTAATGGTTGTCCAACGTCCAGCTGTTTTCAAACAATTAGAAACTTATTTATGAACGCGGAGAAATGGATTGCGCAGAATCCTGACTGTTTCTGATGGTTTGAAACTCGTGTGAGAACAAACCAGCTTGGTCAAGTCAGCAGAGCTAAAATAGCAAACACGAATAAGAACTAATAGAAATTTAAGTGCTCTTTATGTGCTAATTACAGCCTTTAATTAAAAATTTCGTACTCTTTTAGTTTCTCTAATAATTGTTGTTTAAATGTTGCCCGCTAGCTTAACAAAAGTTAGCAGAGCACTATCAATAAATGGTAAGTAATTAAAAAATCTTTTGCATACAAATTAAGTGCTCTTTAAGTGCTAATTATTGCCTTTAATTAAAAATTTCTTGCTCTTTTAGTTTTTCTAATAATTGTTGTTTAAATGTTGCCCGCTAGCTTGAACGAAAGTTAGCAGAACACTATCAATAATTGGTAAGTAATTGAAAAAAATGTTGAACAAAAATTAAGTGCTCTTTAAGTGCTAATTATATCTTTCAAACATAAATTTTGTGCTGTTTTAGTTTTTCTATAAACATATATCTGCTAACTTGAATTTTGGATCGTTTATTCATTAATATTTTAATATTTTTGTAACATTGAAAATGTTTTTGCACGGTCACAACTTTTAAACTAGTAGAGCTACTGACATAACATAAACGTCAAAATGTGTATATTGGTATTTCCAACACGATAATGAAAAAGGAAATAAATAAAAAAAAGTAATTTCATTTTTCGAGAAAATATGTGAATTAAGGCCGAAAATTCAGTTAAAAGTGTGATACTATTATTATTAAACAAATCGGTAAAAAAAAACATTCAGTATTCAGAATATTTCGGAAACATAATAGTTTTTATTGAATTTTGGCACGCGAGAGAATAAAACATTGATGGATAAATAAACCATCAGGAAATCAAGTCTAACAAGAAATAGACGTTATGTAAAAAGTGACTGGAAGTTATAAATACAGTTAAATAGAACAGGATATCTTTTTAATGTACTTTCTTCCAACATAATCAGTGGAACGTAATATATGACAGTTTTTTGTTTTTTTTATCTTCAGTTTATATATACCTACTTAACTTTTACCAAAAGTTTTCAAATAAATGTTTATCAAATAAAATAATTCTTTATTTCAAAACATACAACTTGTTTCTATCTAAGGTTATTTGACATTTTTTAATACGAAGAAATTAACAAGACATTTTAAAAAAACACCATATACGACCACGTGTACCAACTCTTAAATTTACCAGAACATATTTTGTCTTTGGTACCACATTTTACCCCTGTACCTTTGGAAATGATGTTATTGGAGATTTTTTAATAAGAAGAAATTTACAAGACATTTTTAAATTCATTTTCGATTTTTTGTAATGTCGCCGGGGTCAGATTGCAAAATAAATTAGCACCATTCGATTCAGCGTCATCGAATTACCCTTATATTAAAAGTTCGGGACTCGTGGTGGAAAGTCTACTTTTGCTCTTGTTGAGTCGCCTATAGGATGGGGGAGGACATGAGAAACCATTTTCAATGCCAAGGTTTCGAAAAAGTGGTCTCTCCCTTCCCCGCCTTGTCCTTCGCCTCGCCGCGCTTTATTGGCTACGACTCGTACTGAAAACATCGCGCTCGGCGTTAAAAATCCTACATGTCATTTTTTCCAGAATTTCCTTTATCACACAAAAAATGCATCGACACGAAAAACACACATTTCAATTTTTTTATAAATGGAAAAAACATTTAACTTTTACAAAAAACAAATAAATATTTACAACATTTTATTATTTCTTGCTGATAATGTTTTAAGTTTACAACATCACGAGCCCATGACGGGATTTTGTAACTTTTTTTGAACAAACTCGTGAAAAGACGCATCGTTTGTAAACATTTTTCAATATTTTCATTTACAACATTTTATTATTTATTGCTACATGAGTTTTTAATTTAAAACAACGCAAGCACTTAATTTGTGTGCAACAGTTTTTTCAATTACTTACCAATTATTAATAGTGCTCTGCTAACTTTCGTTCAAGCTAGCGGGCAACATTTAAACAACAATTATTAGAAAAACTAAAAGAGCAAGAAATTTTTAATTAAAGGCAATAATTAGCACTTAAAGAGCACTTAATTTGTATGCAAAAGTTTTTTTAATTACTTACCAATTATTGATAGTGCTCTGCTAACTTTCGTTCAAGCTAGCGGGCAACATTTAAACAACAATTATTACAAAAACTAAAAGAGCAAGAAATTTTTAATTAAAGGCTGTAATTAGCACGTAAATAGCACTTAAATTTCTATTAGTTCTTATTCGTGGTTGCTATTTTAGCTCTGCTGACTTTACCAAGGTGAACAAACCTAATATTGACCAAGAATTTTGAAAAGAAAATAAGTTAGTTGGTCCTGCAAATACATAGAAACCGATGAAAAAAACTAAAAAAATCTTTGTTTTTTTTTAAATCTTTCAACCTTCTAATCTATTCCCGAAAAAAGATTTCATTATCCTAAAAAAAATATTCATATTTACCTTTTGCGCCCTTTTGTGCTTGTGCCTTTGCCTTTCTTGTTGTTGCATAACTTGTAATCTATTCAAACGTATCCTATTAACTACAGCAATATCTTGTCCTTCTATTTCCTCGTCTTCCACCTCCAAGCCCTCCTCTTCTTCGTTGCTTAATCTCGAAGCCGAAGAAGCAGGCCTCACGGGTACCGTTACCGTAAAATGTCTCCTACTTGGATGGATATGGTACACGCTCATGCTGGGATGTTCGATAAGGAGATTCTCCAACGGAGAAGTCTCCATATGGACAGGTCCTTGCGATGTGAAACACGGTGGTGGCGTTACGAACCACGATTCCTCCATGTTAGAACCGCATAGTAAAGAGGACGTAGAACTCGATCTGGTTAGAACTCGTTTGATGACGGACGACGGTACCTCTTCGTCGATGTCATCTAAGCTTTCCACGGAACAAGTGTCTGAGTTGCCTTCGCTATCCCGATCCACTAACACCCAATCGTCCTCT
This sequence comes from Galeruca laticollis, assembly GCA_963921935.1. NCBI lineage: Eukaryota > Metazoa > Arthropoda > Insecta > Coleoptera > Chrysomelidae > Galeruca > Galeruca laticollis. The sequence continues at coordinate 232,970,864 of OY998177.1, forward strand.
TCTACTTCAGACCTCAACCTTATCGTACCGTCATTTTTGACCCCTTCTGCCGTTGCTTCGGTTTCTTGGCTCAAGACAGAGCCCAACAAATAATTCGCCAAGTTTTGGAACATTGTCTGAAACAAATAAAAATTCACTTAATTTTTGTTCATTTCTCGTATATAGGTATAATAATTGTTAGTGAAAACATTTTGTTCAATCCCCGTTTATAATCATAAATTCTGTCACAATTAAGAGTATTCCTGATTATCCCTTGTAGATTAATCTTTCAAGAATGTTTTTATAGATTATGAAAGGAAATTCTCCATTATTTTGGTCAGTATGATTTTTTGAGTAGGTACAATAATATATTTTTGACTTTAACACCCCATATCTCATAAAGGTCACCTTTAAGAGCATTCCTGATTTTTTCTCTCGTGAATTAATATATTAAGAACGTGTTATCTAAAAGGAACTGATCTATTATTTTGGACAGTACGATTTTTTTTCATTACAGTCATATAATTTTGACTTTAACATCCCATAGTTTATAAACGGCACTATTAAAAGCATTCCTGTAGATCAGTGGTTCCCAACCTTTTCTGGACCACCGCCCCCTATAGAAGAGAACAAAAATTTTTGCAACCTTTGTATCAGATTCCAAATTCTTAGCAAATAATAACTCTTGATGAATTTTTTCTTCTTTTATAAATCGTACGTATGATAAGAGTAGAGCTTCGTTACTTGGTAGAGTTGATTCATCGAGTTGAATGGAAAATTTGCAAGTCTTCAGGTAATCGCATAATGATATTTCAACGTCATTTGCCATTTCACCTATTCTTCTTTGCACTGAATTATTACTGAGAGGAATTTTTTTAATGATATCAAATGGTGTCTTATGATGGAGAACAGTTTTTATTATGAAATTAATTGTCTCGACCCTTACTTCGTGGAATCTGCTCATATTAGTGTTTTAAATGAAACTCACGGTTTCTAGTTAATTCCACAATATAATAAAAGTTATTGAAAATTTTAAAAAATTGACAATTGTTTCGATAAATCAATATCATCGTCAGAATGATATTGATTTATCGAAACAATTGTCAATTTTTTTAAATTTTCAATAACTTTTATTATATTGTGGAATTAACTAGAAACCGTGAGTTTCATTTAAACCACTAGTTTTTAATATCACTTCGACTGCCGGCAAAATGAATTCCTCGCCAATGGTGTGTGGTTTACCTGACTTTTCGATTAACAATGAAACGTTATATGAGGCTCGTAGCCCATCATCGTCTCGTTTAGAAGACGATGCAAAAAGGTTTGATATAGTTGGCTGTTTTGAATATTGTTTTTCGAGTTCTTGAAAATAGAATATATATTTGTTCTTCTTATCAGGATGCACTTATGTAAATGCTCTTGTAGCCTAGAAGGTTTCATTGCTTCATTTGAAAAAACTTTTTGGCAAATTAAACACATAGGTAACGATTTGTTTGTAGAAGATTCCGCAAATCCATATTTTAAATATTCAATACTGTATTGCCGGCATTTCTTTTTTAATTTAGAAGTAGATTCAGCCATTTTCATACAAAAATTAAATTCTCAATAGATTTATAGATAGTAATGTTTATAAAATGACACACCACTCACGATTATTTACTACGGCAGAGCTTATGATTCACGACTATATATCGCGGCCAAGCACATACAACTAACTAACAAAAAATTCGTAGAGCTGTTGCTTTTATACGTTTCATTTCGTGCATGATTCAACTTGTCTGTGTGCGAACATGTCGAAACATGTTATTTTGTATGAACATCGCGCGTTCGCTTATCAACGTGCGAGGACAAGTCATATACTTCTATTCTGAACTAAAAGAAATTATTATAATTATTAGTATTATTATTAATGCTAATTTAAAACTGCTTATTAACCCTTATTATATCATCTTTATTTCACCATTGCTCTGGACTGCTTATTTGCTTCTGAATCCGCTACCGCCCCCCTAAAAGGCTGCAGCGCCCACCCCGTATCTCATAAACGTCACGATTAAGGGCATTCCTGATTTTTTCCTCGTAAATTAACCTTTTAAGAATGGTTTTTCTAAAATATGAAAGGAAAATCTCCATTATTTTGATCAGTATTATTTTTCGATTACAATCATAACTTTTTGATTTCAACGCCCCATATCTCTTAGAGGTCACCATTAAGGGCGTTCTTGATTTTTCCCTGGTAGATGAATATTCTAAGAATGTTTTTCTAGAATATGAAAGGAACATCTCCATTATTTTGGTCGGTACGATTTTTTGAATACATATATATTTTTGACTTTGACTCCCCATATCTCATAAACTCCGCCATTATGGGCATTCCTGATTTTTCTTTGTAGATTAATGTTTTAAGAATGTGTTTCTAGAATATGAACAAAAAATCTCCATTATTTTGGAGAATACGATTTTTTTTCTACAGTCATATATTTTTGAATTTACCACCCGGTATCTAATAAATTTCCATATTAAGGGCATTACTGATTTTTTTACTTGTAGATTAATTTTCTAAGAATGTTCTTCTAGAATATGAAAGGAAAATCTCATTATTTTGGTCAGTACGATTTTTTATATAGTCATATACTTTTTTTTTACTTCAACACCCTATATCTCATAAAGGTCACGATTAAGGGCATTCCTGATGTTTTCACTCGTAGAACAATATTTTAAGAATGTATTTCTACAATGTGAAGGGACTTATTTTGGACTGTACGATTTTTTTTATTACAGTCATATATTTTTCTATCACCACCCCATATCTCATAAAGATCCCGATTAAGAGCATTCCTAATTTTTTCACTAGATTAATATTTTAAGAATGCATTTCTACAATATGAAGGGAATTACTCTATTATTTTGGACAGTACGATTTTTTTTACTACAGTCATATATTTTTGACTTCAGTACCCCATATCTCATAAATGTCACCATTAAGGACATCCGGATTTTTTTCTAGAGTATGAAATAAAAATCTCCATTATCTTTGTAAGTACGATTTTTTGTAAACGGTCATATATTTTTGATTTTCACAACCCATATCCAAGAAATTACCACAATTAGGATACTCTAAAATTCTCAATTTCTTGTTGAAATTGTCGAATAAACTTTTTCTAAACTAATTCATGGACATTTTTGATCACCCCTCATATTCTAGTAAGTTATAACCACACAAATTGTTTAAATAATAAAATTATATAAAAATAATTAGATGAAACCGTGTACATTGTTATTTTTGACGCGGAGCCAATTTAAACATTATGCACAAGTTTGCAAAAGATGATGCAACATTTTATAAAGATACGCGTACAAAATGCAGATGGTCAGCTGTTGAATTCGCAAGTAGATATCCGCACAAATATTCATTATACAAGTGAAATTGTATGATGAAACTATCTCGATATTTTCAACGGTTGTGAACATCTGCACATCATCAACGTTTTCTTACAACAAATCTTTTACAACAATTCTAAAAACGGAATGGTATTATTATCATTAAAAACAGGTTGAAACTTGTAGATACTTGCTAGCTTTATATAATAATGACATCAAATAAACCATGTAGGTAGTAGAACTTTAATTATCTGGATATAAGTTAATTCCGAGGTCAATTCTGTATATGTTAGTAAATGCTATCGATATAACACAGAAACAATACTTCATGTAAGTTTTTTAAACAAAATATAATCAAAATTTAATCATAGAACTCTTAGCGCTATCACCATTAGACGCAGCTAACGTCATACTAATCGATTGACAGGTTATAAAATAGACATAATTTAAAGGCGGCGTTGATTTATTCCAGTATTTATTCAACGAACAGTCTTAGGACGCCCAAAACTAGCGTTTCTAAATTTCCACTATTTTTATTTTAATAAAAAATATGTTGAGAGGAAAACCATAATCGGTTGAAAACGTTTTACAAAAATATAAGAGAGACGCGATCTCATTAAAACGAAGAAGCAAATGTTATAATATTTACAGTATCTCTGGTATAATACCATGATTTATTGTTTGTCTATTATAAATATTTATCTATAAAAGACACTTGTAAATAAAATTGATTTCAGTAGTTTTGTTGCTATACAATATTTTAAAAAAGGTGACCTTGGAATGGCTTTATTCGGGAACGTCTAAATTTAGAATGCGAAAAAAGCTGATTCAATCGGTAGTAGAGAGATACTCAATTTGTCACAAAATAAAGCATATTTATCGTAAATATTGTGTGCCAAAATTTGATGTCGTATTTGAATTAGGTAAGAAACAATTTTTTATAATTGTTATTATTTTTACTGAATCATAACACTGGATATAATTTAATAACAATTTATTGCTATAATACGAGGTCTAAACAAAATATTATTACGAGGACTGAACAAAAATAATTTAAGTTTTTTCTAGACAATTATTATTAATATGTCTATACGGGGACTGAACAAAAATTCAAAACTTATGCATCAGTCGTTAGAAGTGAAACTTTTTATATTATGCAAAAACTGTCAACAAAATAAAACGATATTTCCTTATAAATATAAAAAAAATTATTTATTTATTAAAAGTTCGAACAAACCATTAATTCGGACCAAGCTTTATTAATTTTTATATGTTTGTCCAATATTAAGATGTGGGGTGTTCTCTTTTCACTGCGAACGACAAATTTCAAAGTGCGCCTGCGTTAACATTCTGAATGTGTCTCCGCGAAAACACATATTGTTACATCAAATGGTTGTTAAAACAGATTATCTTAAGAGGGGCCTCCTCACAGGTATATATAAACCTAAAAACTTACACAATACTAGTTACTAATTTAGTAATTATTTGGTTCAAAATATTTACGATAGATGTCGATAGTAGTACTGAATCGGCTTTTACTTATTCAACATATTTTCTCTCTCTGTCTTTCCACTCTTGACGGTTCAAAGAAACGAATGTTTTGATTTCAAATAATTCAACTTCTTGTGAGCACAGAAACCGTATCTCTGTTTTTTATGTTGCATCCAAACCACAGCACATCTGTGCATAGATAAGAGAATATTATATACACGGTTCCAAACAAAATTTGTTGACATAATTTGCATTTGAGTGGATTTTTGATTATTTAAGAGTTTCATAAATGTTTTTGAAAGGAATAAATTGTTAAAAAGTACGTAATCGTATCGACCCGATATAAAAAATTATAGTATGATAATGTAAATTATCATGCAATCCGTATTTTTTAATTTTATAAAGCTATGTTTGAGGTTATGTTTACTGGATTATTTGATTAATGTGAAAATGTGAGATAAATAATACTGATGGTTTGTTCTAGTATCATCAAACCATCTTTCAACATTCTCTTGAAACCCTGTTTTAATGATAATATGGGTTTGTTAGCGAAACATGCTTAATTGAAGTGAAGTGACCTTTGAAGTATCTGAATGAAGAAAAATTAAAACCGCTCTCAAAAGACAAGAATTGCATAATTCATTTTGATGAATATATAATATTGATAATTGAAAAATATAACTATTATAACCTGATACAAGGTGCATTACATATTGCATGAAAGGGCATGTGCTATTTAATAATATGGATACCAAGTGACAGCATTGCGGAAATTGCTAGAAACTAAGAATGGAAGAAAAATATACATACTTTAAAAACATTCTACATTTCAATATTTGTACCATTTATATTAACATAATAAAATGTTTTCATGATTATAAATTTTTGTTTGTTTCGTGCTAAGAAAATTAAACTGCGGAAAAGTTGCAAATTTACATGATTCAAAATAGGCCATTTAGTCTGAAAACACAGAACGTCATGACACAACTTTGCCTCAATATAATCATATTTGTATCAGTTTCAGAGTTCCTGTTGGTTGCTTTCAAATTTTATTTGCCATGTAGGCTCTTTTTTCAACTACATGTGTAAATATATTCAATTTTATCTAGAAACAAATAATATAAACAAAGAGTTTCCAAATTTATTATACAAAGAAATATTTACTTGTAATACAATGCTTTACATTTAATAGAAAGAGGAAAGTAAGGTACAGTGAAGAATTCAAATTTAAAATAGCAAACGTTTAAAAAACTTACAAAGCAACTATAACAAGTAATAAAAAATTTAAAGCGAAAGATCTGTAATGACAAATAATAATGTATATTTTGTGGGAAGATCGATGTATACAGTACAAAATCAAACATACAATCAACATATACAAGTTTACTTCTACCTTGTTTGCAAATATTGATCATATGTGTTGTGGAGATTGGAACTGAAACATTTTTCCTTCATTATACAAAAAAATAGTTGGTTCATTCTCTTTTTTCCATGACAGATACACATATGTGTGATCACCTGAATGGTAAATATTTTTTTTGTATTTGTATAATACATTATTGGTATTATTACTTTTCCAACCAACCCATCTAATATGCGAGAAAAGTATAGGTTTACCCAAAAAAAGTTGGAATTTTGTATTTTTTGAGTTGTTTTTACGTTTTTCAGCAAGAACAACACAAAAAAATGGTTTTTAGAAAATAAAACCTATTTGTATAACTCGATACAGCCCCCGAAGTGCAACAAGTAGACACTATTAACTTTTTAGTCGTCCTTTGTTTTACAATTTTTTTTTAATATCAACAACTAAGACTATTACTAAGTCATCCTTTAATAATAATTTGGTTTCTTATTTTCTTTGAATTTTTGAAATGCTTATATAATCAAACAATTTGCAAGGAAATTTTGACTATTAGCTAGACAAAGTTTTAAAATATTTATGGTTCAAAGATTTTTAAAATATAATGTTACCTACTTCATTCATTAATTTTATTCAACAATTACTATTATCTATGGTGCATAGGCTAAGGCATGCTAAAAAGTGGATAACCATCCTAATTTCTTATAAAATCTTTGGACAGGTTGTTAAGAGAAAAACAAATACATCTTGTCATTCTCTTGTTAAAACTGTTCTTAAAAAGACTTATTGTATGACGGAGGTAATGGAGTATGGAATTCTTAAGGAAAAAAGTGGCTAAGAGCATTTTTGAACATGTACAAAATGTTGTGGTGGTTGATTCAGGATTGTGGGTAGATGTTCAACACGGGTTACTAGGTGCTTCTCCTGATAGTAAATATATTTAACATAACAAATAATCACCATGTGTTATAAATTCTTTTTGCATATTAAATGGCATACATTTATTGATAAAATATTTTAGGGCTTGTAGGTGAATGATGCACTACTTGAAATAAAATGCCTCCACTCTGCATCAAAACTGAATTTACAAACAAATACAATAAGCGAAATAATTGACCTCATGAAGAACAAAATTTGTCTAGAAAAACACAACAATAAAATTCAATTTAAGCGGAATCACAATTACTATTATTAGGTATAAACATGATATATTTATTCCAAAGAACAAAAACTCAAAATCATTCTCACATAAATAAATAAAAATAACATTAAAAAGTAGTTATTTGTGTAATAGGTGCAAAAAGTGCATTTTTGTTGCAACGAAGCATGAAGCACTAAACACAATCTTGTGGAGTAAATATAAATAGCATTTACGAAGCACAAATTTACTTATTTAGCATGAAAATTACTTAATTATAATCACTTACAAATACAATACACACTAAACTATAAATTTGGTATATTTTTATGAACACAAAACATATGACAACAGCATTTGACCCATAGAGAAAGTTATAATATTATTTGTCTATGAATTGACCGTCGTCTTCTGTCAATGTTCTATATTGTTCTATACAGCGCCATGCATCAAGACGGTGGAGCGATTGAACTAAAGTAAAAAGATGTTCGTTTGCAAAAATTTGCGCACAACAAATCTCAAAAAATACAATGATTTGAGATTTCATATTTTCAGAATCGAATTCTCTAGGCTTCCTGTTGGGGATCAGGTTTTGGTGTCCAGATTGGTGACCACAAATTGTCAAAACTGTCAAAATCACACCATCACTTAATGGCTTATATCTTTTTTATAACAATATAAAACTCAACCAAAATACCTGATCCCCAAGACAAAGGTCCAAGTTATATTGTGTTAAAATTTCAACACTTAATTTCCCTGCGTTCTTTAGATTTGTTGTGTACAAAATGACCTAAATTTTGTTGCAAATCACGGGTGCCAACTATTTTCAGGTTCCTAAAACGTGAGGCACCTCTTAATGGCATTTTAAAAGAAGAAATGTATATGCGTATACCCGATGGGTTTCAAGATAAAGAAAACAAAGTCTAAATTAAAAAAATCATTATACAGTTTGAAGCAGGCCGCCCGAGCGTAGTTTATGCGTTTTGACGATATTACAAAAATATGTCTGTAGACAATTGTTTATATTTCTTGGATAAAGGTATTATATGTCGATGATCTATTAATCGCCACAGCTGGCATAGATACTTTGATAAGTTTTAAAATTTTTTTAAATAATTAGTTTAGTATGGAAGATATGCAAGAATTAAAACTTTTTCTAGGTATTAGAGTCGAACGAAATAAAGATACAATTACGTTAGATCAGAGTTCATCTTTGAAGACCGTTTTAAATAAATGTAATATGACGGATTGTAAGCCAGTTAATACGCCATTGTCTAATAAATTAAATTATGTTGACTTAAATTCCTATATAAATATTGATGCACCTTGTCGAAATTTAATAGGTTGATTAATGTATGTAATGTTATGTATAAATAAGACCAGCCATTAATTTATTAAATAGATATTATTAAATAGGTAACAAAATAAAAATAATAGAGTTGTGGTAATGTCTTAAACTTATTTAAAGGTACATTATAACTTGAATTAGTTTATATATTAGTGTAATTGTAAAGTCAAAAATATACTATTGTACTAAAAAAATCGTACTGTCTAAAATAATAAGAGATTTTCCTTTCATATTATAGAAAAACGTTCTTAAAAGATTAATTTACGAGATAAAAAATCAGGAATGCCCTTAATCATGACGTGTATGAGATATGGGGTGTTATAGCCAAAAATATAACTGTACTAAAAAAATCGTTCAAACCAAAATAATGGAAATGCTCCTTTAATATTCTAGACACACATTGATAAAAGATTAATCTATGAGGAAAAAAATCGGAAATGCTCTTAATAGTACTGTTTATAAAATAAGGGATGATAAACTAAAAAATACATGACTGTATTAAAACAATAGAACTGACCAAAATAATGGAAATGTTGGTTTCAAATTCTAGAATTTTAAACTACAAGGAAAAAACCAGGAATACCCTTAAATGTGACGTTTATGAGATAATCCGTGTTAAAGTTAAAAATATCCGACTATACTAAAAAAATCGTACTGTCTAAAATAATGCAGATTTTCCTTTCATATTATAGAAAAACATTCTTAAAAGATTAATCTACTAGGTAAAAAATCAGGAATGCCCTTAATCGTGACGTTTATGAGATATGGGGTGTTAAAGCCAAAAACATTCGACTGTACTAAAAAAATCGTACAGGCCAAAATAATGGAAATTTTCCTTTAATATTCTAGACACACCTTGTTAAAAGATTAATCTACGAGGGGGAAAGCAATAATGCTCTTAATAGTGCCGTTTATAAAATACGGGATGTTAAAGTAAAAAATATATGACTGTACTAAAACAATTGTACTGATCAAAATAATGGAGATGATCGTTTCAAAGTCTAGAAAAACATTCTTGAAATATTAATCTACAAGGAAAAACTCAGGAATACCCTTAAATGTGACGTTTATGAGATAAGCCGAGTTAAAGTCAAAAATATACGACTGTACTAAAAAAATCGTACTGTCTAAAACAATGGAGATTTTCCTTTCATATTATAGAAAAACATTCTTAAAAGAATCTACGAGGGAAAAAATCAAGAATGCCCTTAATCGTGACGTTTATGAGATATGGGATGTTAAAGCCAAAAATATAACTGTACTAAAAAAATCGTACTGGCCAAAATAAAGGAAATTTATGTTTTATATTCTAGACACACATTCTTAAAAGATTAATCTACAAGGAAAACATTCAGGAATGCCCTTAATCGTGCTGTTTCTGAGATACCAGGTATCAAACCGAAAGTATATGCGAACTTTTACATTTTATATCCGATGAATTGGAGCTTCATACAATGTGAAAATTCTACAATTTACATAACAATTTCCCTATGAATATATAGTGAGTATGTTTAAAACTATAAATTTATATATTTGGGAAACAGCATAATAAGAAAGCCTCTAAATGGGGCTGGAGGCTCAAAGATATCCTACGTCGTGTTTTCTTTGGTCAATTTACTTGGGATAGAGGTATTTACAACATACTTTTTATTATTGCCCGATGAAAATGTTAGAAATACTTATAGGAAATGAGGTTTTTTTTTCATTCTTAAATCTATGGTTGAAATTTTCAAAAAACAGCTTCATACGGAAAAAAATCAAGAGTGCCATGAAGGATATTCTCAGATACGAGATTCTATACCCGAAGTAGTAGTTAAACTTGTTTTTAGACATAAACATAAAGGCGGCTTTTAAAAACAACATAGGTATCTGATTTACATTGCTAATTTTTAGAAATTTTTTGTATAATCATCTTTTTGATATTGGAATAATAAAAACGTCTGACTAAACCTTTTGCAATGTCAATAGGTCATCGTACTTTCCAATTGTAAACAAGCTAAATATTCGCAAAAACGCTTTTTTCAAATTTGTTAATCAGATTTTAAAAGTTAGTCACAACAATACGGACAAAATGATGAATCATTAAAATATTTACAGAGACTAATAACACTGGATCTTCAAATATCCGATTTCAGCAAATTTCTGTTATATCAACTTCTGTATCTAATTTTATAGAAACTGAAAAAGGTAAACAACATTTGAACCTCCGATACAAAACAGATTCTCCTCATTTGTCATGCGGGACTGGACAATGGAATGCCTGGCTACACAAAAAATCTTCATGAAGAACAAAATTATGTTTAGGGTAACTACTTCAAAGTATGGTTATTTTATATTATGAGAAAGAAACTTGGTTTGAAGATGGTGCGAAAACAGGCTATACTGAGATAAAAATGATTTCAAAAGAAAACTAACCACTTTTATGGTATCATGATATTATTAATTTATAATTTGATGAGAAAAGAACTAAGAAAATAGTTTCTTATCGTAACAATTTTTAATGCCTCATATCTATTAGACTAATTACTAATTAAACTATATCGTCCATTAGCTTGTCGTTGTTTTTATTTAATACTTATTTAGGTTAATGGTGTAGACTTAAAATGTAATTATCATAAGCAGTCTCCCTTCTAATAATAATTATTTTTTCATCAGGAAAATATTTTTGTTAAATTACCATAGCGGTACAAGACTTCATTGACCCAAATACGAATAGAAACATAAAAATAAGTAAATAAAAAAAGTACTCACATTTTCTAATTTTTATAACCTAATATCACAGATCACTTTATAAATTTTGTTTCCGTATGGTTTACAATAAAATATGATAATTTACGACGCGTTGGTGCTATTTAATGTATCGTTCGAATTGATAAAAAAAAATAATGTTTGTAAACCTCTCGAGCGTCTCAGCTGATCGCCGATACACTCGTCCGTCAGCTGTTTTGTTTGGTTTGATGTTTCCTCCAAGTTCGACCAGCTGGCTGGGCTCATCGGCGACGCCTGCGTATTACTGGTTGCTTTGTGTTTTAGTGTTGATGGCTCGGCGCTCGATAAAATTCGGTGTGCGGCGTTGCCAGACTTAGTCATACAAACAATAAGAAACAGAATCTCAAGAAAAACGTCTTGAATTATTCATAGTTTCCAAATATGTTTGATTTGATTTTTCAAAATTAAAATTGAAGGGATGATTCCATGATATATGAAATGTAGTATATACTGGGTGAATCATTATTATTTGGAAATAATTTAACAGTAATATCCAGACTTTAAATTATGAAAATTTAACCCAAAACCAATATAAATAAAACGTAACTGCTTACTGAGTTACAGGGTGTTTAAAAATTTAAAAACGATTTGTGCTCAGTGCTTTACATTTATTTTACGTATCCATTTCATATTTGGCAGGAAGTGTAGACACTATACTAAATTAAGTTAAACAAACGTTTTTGGCTGCTACCAGAGGCGTACAATAGGGGCAAGTGGTTAATCGTTCCCAAATTCTACGCCACTGGCGGAATAGAAACTTTATCACACTTTTTCGATTCCTCAATACTTTTTACGTAAATAACGTATTCTTTCCTCATAACGATAAAGTCAAGATTTCTCGAGATATTTTAAGTTAACACAATTTTGATGTGTAATAAATATGTCGATGTTTTGGGTCAGTGGATTGCATTTAATACGCAAATGAAACTTTAATCCGTATTAACAATGAAGAACAAATTGTGGTTCTAAAAATATAATCTAAATAAAAATAAACGGTTTTAAAGATTAAAACTAACTTTTCCGCATCTGTGGCCCTGAACAATATTCTATCATAAAATTGTTACTTCGGGGGATGTATCGTGCTAACAAACCGAAATTTCTCCAAAAATAACCAAAAATTTAGTATATCTAGTTTTATAGGACCCGCTGTACTCGCTCTAGTCAACTGAAAATCAATAGGGTACATCTGTGAGACACCTTGAACAATACTTATTCATAAAGTTGATCAATCGTATATTCTCTGGAGGCTGTATCGTGCTAACAAACTGAAAATTCTCCAAAAATGACAAAAATGTGGTACTTCAAGTACCACAGCACCCGTTGTACTGGCTTTAGTGAGCTCAATATCAATAGGGTTCATCTTTAAGACGCTCTGAATAATATCCAATCATAAAATTCATCACTTGTATATACTCCGGAGGCTGTATCGTGCTAACAAACTGAAACTTCTCCAAAAATGACAAAAATATCGTACTTAAAGTACTGTAGCACCGGTTGTATTGGCTCTGGTGAGCTGAAAATCAATAGGGCTCATCAGTGAGATGCCCTGAATAATATTCAATCATAAAATTGGTGACTTGTTGAACTCCGGAGGCTGTATTGTGCTAACAAACTGAAACTTCTCGAAAAACGACAAAATGTCGTACTTCAAGTACCATAGCACCCGTTGTATTGGCTCTGGTGAGCTGAAAATCAATAGGGTTCATCAGTGAGATGCCCTGAATAATATTCAATTATAAAATTGGTGACTTGTTGAACTCAGGAGGCTGTATCGTGCTAACAAACTGAAATTTCTCGAAAAACGACAAAATGTCGTACTTCAAGTACCATAGCACCCGTTGTACTGGCTCTGGTGAGTTGAAAATCAATAGAGTTCATCTGTGAAATGTCGTTAACAATATTCCATCATAAAATTGGTGACTTATTGCACTCCGGAGGCTGTATCTAGTCTAGTCAACATGTGCCTTTTAGGTCTAAGTTTTTAGCTCGCCTCGGAAAATTATGATCGAGGTGTCATTCGATTCGTCATCGCATTTAGAAACTTTTCGAAAAATTTGAAGCTTTGATTGCAAAAATTACAAAAGTTATAAACAATTTAGTAAAAAAAAAGGGTGGTTTTGTTTTTTGCGAATATCTCAAAAAGTATTCAAAATTTTCGAAATTTGAAAAAAGATCCATAAACAGGAAGAAATTTCCTAAAAAAAAGTCCTACCTCCCGGAACTCTAGGACCAATATTTATAATTTTTCTAGAGGGTTGAAAATACGGCCGAAAACGGCAACTCTCGCTTGCGTAAGCTCCGCCCACTTTGGACCTTTAATGAATAAATATTATTTAAACTTACTAAATATGAAAATTAAGAAATTAAAAAATTCAGGCACCTATAGGATAGATCAATGAACAATAATCCGGCGATCAAAAATTTTTATCGCGATTTTTCAATTAATTATCCATTAATTAATTAACAATTTTTTGTAGCACGAACATCAACATTGAAAGTACGATAGTTGTTAAACTATTAACCTGGGATTTTTTTCCTTTTATGGAGCTATCATACAAAGGCTATAGAAAGGATTCCCGTTGGAAAAATTAAAAAATTGTTAATTTTCATTTTGTTATTAACTATTTACTTATGTTAAAAATTATCAATCTCGATTAAACATTGAAAAAAATATTTTTTTTATAATAATGCTTTTGGTCCGTTTTCTTATGATCATAAGCTACTTACAAATGATTTTTACTAATTGTTATCCCATATTGTTTAAAAAATTGTTATAAACAAATGCGTTGTTTATAAAATAAATAATAATGTTTAATCGAGGTTGATAATTTTTAACATAAGTAAATAGTTAATAACAAAATGAAAATTAACAATTTTTTAATTTTTCCAACGGGAATCTTTTCTATAGCCTTTGTATGATAGCTCCATAAAAGGAAAAAAATCCCAGGTTAATAGTTTAACAACTATCGTACTTTCAATGTTGATGTTCGTGCTACAAAAAATTGTTAATTAATTAATGGATAATTAATTGAAAAATCGCGATAAAAATTTTTGATCGCTGGATTATTGTTCATTGATCTATCCTATAGGTGCCTGAATTTTTTCATTTCTTAATTTTCATATTTAGTAAGTTTAAATAATATTTATTCATTAAAGGTCCAAAGTGGGCGGAGCTTACGCAAGCGAGAGTTGCCGTTTTTGGCCGTATTTTCAACCCTCTAGAAAAATTATAAATATTGGTCCTAGAGTTCCGGGAGGTAGGACTTTTTTTTAGGAAATTTCTTCCTCTTTATGGATCTTTTTTCAAATTTCGAAAATTTTGAATACTTTTTGAGATATTCGCAAAAAACAAAACCACCCTTTTTTTTACTAAATTGTTTATAACTTTTGTAATTTTTGCAATCAAAGCTTCAAATTTTTCGAAAAGTTTCTAAATGCGATGACGAATCGAATGACACCTCGATCATAATTTTCCGAGGCGAGCTAAAAACTTAGACCTAAAAGCACATGTTGACTAGACTAATCGTGCTAACAAGACTTGCAAGGAAAAGTGGCCGACGACAACGACGACGACGACATACACACAGGATTTTTTTTCTAAAAACCGTTTTTTCGTGTTGTTGATGGATAACGTAAAAATAACTCAAAAAAAAATTTCAAATTTCCAACTTTTTTGTGGGTAAACCAATACTCTTCTCGCATATTAGATAGGTTGGCGGAAAAGTAAAATTGCAAACTGCTGGAAAAGAATACACCGGACATAAAAATGTTATACATGAGAGAAAAATATTGAAAAAATATGATCATGTATGTAGATATAACTGTAATACTATCATTTCTGAAGGAGACGGACAAAACTGACGAATTTTATAAAATTCCAAGTTATGACTTGCAAACAGCCTTCTTGCATAAAAACGGATGATGTCAAGAGACAAAAAGCAACAAATCGGAAAGATAGAACTTTCAGTACAAAAATAATTATTATGAATAAGCGGGTTTGCAAAAACTTCTTCCTTAAGACTTTCGACATCACCAATAGACGATTTACAAGTTTGTGAATAATCTGGACGCTTTGGTATTTGCAAACCTGACCTCAGGGGAAAACCCGTAGTGTGGACAAAATTGATGAACATACTCGAAATAAAGTGATCCAGCATATCAAGAGTTTTCCAAGATACAAAAGCCATTACTCCAGAAAGGACAACTCCAATACAAAATACTTATCAACGGATTTAAATATTACGAAAACGTATTCACAAACAATTAATTCAGACCAGAACCAAGTACACAAAGAAATGATTTTGAAAAATTATTCATCAAATGCCAATTTTCCGATTGTAATTAAAAATAGATATTTATTTGTTTTAAAATATTTTTAAATCATTTTTGATTTTATTTTAAAGTTAGAAGATCTACTTTATTTTTGTAAATAAATTTCAATATCTTCATTGTTAATACGGATTAAAGTTTCATTTGCGTACCTATTAAATGCAATCCACTGACCCAAAAACTAAAATTAAAAAAATTATGCTGTTTCATGTTTAAGTTAAAATATCTCGAAAAATATTGACTTATCATTATGAGGTAATAGTACGTTATTTATGTAAAAAGTATAGGGAAATCGAAAAATTGTGCTAAAATTTCTATTTCGCCAGTGGCGTAGAATTTGGGAACGATTAACCAGTCACTTGCCCCTGTCGTACGCCTCTGGTTGTAGCCAGAAACATTTGTTTAACATAAGGTGTACACTTCGAACTTTTAAATTTTTAAATCTTAATTTGAAGTCAAGCTTCTACTGTTAAATTATTTCCAAAGTTATGAATCACCTTGTATTATTTGTAATAAACATCGATTTGTTACTTACTGAAATAATAAAATACGAAAAGGAAATTTTGAAACGTTTTTATTTCCATAATAGACCATCAAAAATTGGTCAAAACTTTGTCTCTACATGGAACTTCACTCACAACATAGGTATAAAAGCGAGTTATTCGACAGGTTAAATTATTTTAACTATTATCGTGGACAAAAAGCAGTTTCCAGGTAGTTCTGCCTTTGTTTATGTATACGATGGGTACCCTACATCGTACGTGGTTTAACAATTGGATGGACAGGCTACGCTTATTACTGAACGTTCTTCTTGAAAATTATTAGGCCAGTTATGAGAAGAAATCATGCAGCACAAAAAAAGACCCAGGCAACAACTTTATGATAGGACCAGTTTTTATGAACACGTGTTGATGTTGTAAGATGACAATTTTTAACAGGTTAAACATTTTTGTCGGCAAATTTTTTTCAATAATTTTATACAGGGTAGATAGAAAGTTAATACAAAAGAGAAAATAATAGTATATATCGTCGGGTTACTGCCAAAACAAGGTAACTCCATAATTTGAAATTTTGAGAAATCTTCGTTTAAAAATTTAAATTGAAATGAAAAATCGTCACAGCTTCAAAATTATTTATTATTTGAAAAAAATCAAAGTCAAAACAAAAGAAACATTCCTTATAAAAATTAATAAACATAAAAACAATTTATTCGAATGTGTTGTAAGGCACCAATATGAAACAAAATTTTATTGACAACATTAGTGAATAGAGACATCATTATTCCAGTCGGCCGGGTTTGAATACTTGGATAGATTGAAAAGCACAGCTTTACATCCATATATTTTGATTATCAATGCGGTATTGTGGTAACTATAAACAAATCTCTTTTTGCTGATTTGCGGCAGTGACAGGATTCCGCCAGAGATAAATATGCTAATATGCAAAGTACCGCCACGTGTGCCTTGCGCTCGCAAAAACAAAAAAACCGACAAAGGGTGATTGGAAAGGCAACATCAAAGTTTACAAAAAAAGTTGGTAAACTTTGGAAACATTTATTTTAAAAATTGAAGGTAGTCAGTTGAGTTAGTTCAGTCGCTGGCAGTAATCGAGTATTCGTCAATTAAAATAATATCTATCAGTTGCGGTATTTTTGTCTTGGTTATCATTTTATCGAAAACAATGAGTGGAAGTGGAGGAAGTAGAAAACTTAGTGGATGGGAAAGGAAGAAGGCTGAAAAAGAAAAGCAAGAAAAAAATACCCAAATTAAATTCTTTTTTTGTCAACCTGTTCGAGGTACGGAAACCGATGCAGATAATGACAACAATCAACTCTCAGTAATGATGATATTATGGATAGAGGTAAGCAGATAATTGAATAACGCGGTGTAAGAATGTAATTTTTATTTTTGTATCCTCTAGAAACCGCAATAAACTCATGCAATTCTGATACTGATGAAGTTCAGGACTGTGCATCTTCATCAAGCAATCCTGAAGAAACGTCAGAATTATTTTCAAAAGTCGATTTCACAGACCCAGCTGGATGGGCTATAACCGAAAGTTTCATAAATTACATTGTAATGAACCCATCTGTAATTCTACAAGAAATTTCTAAAATGGATTTCCAAAAATCGAAACGAATTTATGATATTTATAGTAGATTTGCTTCAAAAAATATGTTTTTCAAAACTTTGCACAACGGGGAAACGGTACGTCGTCAATGGCTATTATATTCAGCACTAACAGGAAATGTTTATTGTTTGTATTGTAAATTATTTAACCGGACAAAAACGAATTATTTCATGACTGGATTCAACGACTGGAAAAATACCCATCGGATTTCTGAACATGAAAACTCTTCTGAACACTGTGAAAATGCGAAGGCGTATATTGCGCGATCAAATGTCGTAGGGAAAATAGATACCGAAGTTCATAAGCAGTACCTTGCAGGAAGATATTACTGGGTTAACATACTTAAACGAGTACTTGCATTTATAAAATTTTTGACATCGCGTGGCTTAGCATTTAGAGGTTCTAGTGAAATGTTTGGAGCTATTGATAACGACAACTACCTAGGTTCTTCAGAGCTTTTAGCAGAATTCGATCCGTTTCTGAAAAACCACATTGAAACAAAAGGCAATCCAGGAAAAGGAAATGTTTCTTATTTGTCATCAACTATTTGTGATGAATTTATAAAACTCATGGCGGTTGATCTAAGAGAACAATTTGCATCAGAAATAAAAAACACGAAATATTTTGCAATAATCATAGATTCTACACCCGACATATCCCATACTGACCAACTTACTGCTGTTCTCAGATATGTAATTGAAAATGGTTCGGTAGTAGAACGATTTATTGCATTTGTTGTTAAGGTAGGGCACAAAGCTTCAAGTATGGAAACAGCAGTTTTGAAAGTTTTAGAACATATGTCATTAGACATACAGAACAATCTTACGATAACGCTAGCAACATGTCTGGTCGATATTCTGGTTTGCAAAACTAGAATCAAAGAAAAGAACAAATTGGCAAAATTTATACCATGTGCTGCTCATTCACTGAATTTAGTAGGAACCTGCGCTGCAAACTGTTCTCCTGTTGTAACAAATTTCTTCTTGCTTGTGGAAGAAATATATACTTTCTTTTCAGCATCAACCAATAGGTGGGAAATAATGAAAGAGTGTTTAACACGTAACAGAACTGTGAGTGGGTCAGAACTACATGTGCCTAAAAAACTATTAGATGGTCAGCTAGAGTCGATGCCTGCACCGCTCTTTATGACAGTTACGATGTTTTTAAAGAAGCTTTGAATTTTATTGTGAATGACACCTCGCAAGCACCTAAAACAAAAGCTGAGGGGAAGGGTATATTGCAAAAAATGTTAAGCTTGGAGACTGGTATTATACTCTCTTTCTGGAGAGATATTTTAATTCAATTCCACAAAACAAGCCAGTCTTTGCAAAAACAAAGTATGGATATAGTGACAGCCGTTCAACTCTATAAATCATTAATTCACTTTGTTACGGAAATGAGAACAACTTATAACAAATACGAGGAAAGCGGTAAATTGTTAACAAAATGTAGTACCTGTACGTTGGATTCGAAAAGGAAGAAAAAAGGAAATGTTTGCCAGGAGAGAGTGATGTTAGGACAGATATGGAAGTAAATATGTTCTACGTGGTTGTAGACAATATAGTTTCAGAACTCGAGAGGCGAAAAAATTCGTATGATGAAATCAATGGATCTTTTGGTTTTCTTACAAACTTAGAAAACACTGAAGACAATATAATAAAAGAAAAGTGCAGACATCTTCAAGGAATTTATACTAGAGATTTGGATTGTAATTTTGAAAATGAATGTGTACAATTCAAATATTTTATTCAAACTCTGGACTCACCTAACTCTGAGAAAAAAACATCAAAAACTATGTCATGGTTGCAAACACTCCGTAGCAGAAATTTAATTTGTACATTTCCCAACATGGACATTATTTTAAGAATATATCTGTGTCTTCCAGTGACGAATTGTACAGTGTTAAAACGAGTAAAAAATTACTTAAGAAATTCTTTAACAGACGATAAAACTGCTGACCTCTCAATATTATGTATAGAATGTGAAGCACTAAAAGAAAGAAATTTTGACGATATCATACAAAACTTTCAAGTATTAAGTGTCGTAAAATCCACCTTTAAATAATCGATTTGTACATTTTCACAAATACATATATATTTTGTGAAACTCGTTTTATTTTACTTGTATTTATATTTTAGAGGCGCCAAACTGATGTCAGCCTAGGGCACTGTAATGTCTTAATCCGGCCCTGTCAACAAGTAGAGCACCATCAATAATTTGTTTTAATGATGGATTTGTTTGTGGAGATAATTATTGTATCCCCAGCCATTATTGCACAAAACAGTACGAAACTTTCAAACACCCGCTCTTACAACATGGCGGCTGCGCCTGCGCTTGTCATGTGATGAAATGTTGCAATTTTAATGTAGTTTAAGCCTGCATAACAAATTTTTGTTTTAATTTAAGAGATTAATTACTGTGAGTTTGTGGGCACAATAAACCCTTTGGTTTCAGTGCACTGTAACCCCGTTAAAATCTAATCTAAAATCTACTGTGAGTTTATGAACATAAATATATATTTTGGGGTTATAATGGCCTCGTGTGTAGGGGTAATGTTGGCCGGCTACTATTACCCCATTTTTTTATAAACAATACAGGGTGTTTCTTCATAAATTCTTATATTTCATATGCCTCGAGTTTACAAGAGAAAAAGCGACAAAGCAGTATGGACTGCTCAACAACTTACTGCAGCAATAAATAATGGCAGAAGCGTCCGTGAAGTCGCAAGAAGTTTTGCGATTACTAGATCTACACTTCAAATACGAATAAAGCAAAATGGCACATCAGAGGCTTCTTTAGGTCGAAATTCGGTATTTTCAAAACAAGAAGAAAAAGTTTTAGCAGAGCAAGTAAAAAATTTGGCAAAACATTTTTATTTGGATAACTCCTACAGAGATTAAAAAATGTGCCTATAAATACGCCGAAGAAAAACAATTACCTTATCCATTTTCCAAAGAAAAAGAAACTGCAGGAAGAGATTGGCTGACCGGCTTCTTAAAAAGGAATCCAACTATTCGATTAAGAAAACCGGTAGCGACAAGCATTAACCGCATATCTGCGTTTAACCTTCATGGGACGGACATCAAAATTTTACGAAAAGGACTAACTGGGGTCCGAGAAGACCCCATGCGTAAAATTGCAGAAATGCTGTATTTTTCTTTAAATTAAATATATAGAAAAGAAGTTTTATTAAAGTTTTACTATTAACCATTTATTAGTCAAAAATCATCACGAAAAAATACAAAATATCCTAATCACTAATACTACTAGCTACATATCATTTTAACATTTTTTACAAACTATCTCCGATTTTGAATGTTCTAGGCACACAAAGTTATTACACCTAATACATATTTTTCTGGATTTTCTGTCTTTTCCTCTTTGACACATATGGCAGCGCCCCCTGGTAATGTTTTGTTGTTCAACTCTATGTTCTGTTGCATCCAGTAGTTCGGGAAAAAGTCTGTCATTTGCCGTTTTCTATTCGTCTGAATGTATTTATTATTATATCGCCGGAAAACGTTTTTCTTTATGAGTTCTTTTCCTAGTCCCAAAATATACATTTTACGTTTATCCAAACTGTTTTTTTGCCAATTCGAGTTTTGAAGTAACCACAATTTATAAGCATTTATTCCTGCGATATCTATAAGATGCGAAAATATTTCCATTGGCCAGCGGTTTGCCTTTCTCTGCACTGTATATTCTCTGGCCAACTTATCTGAAGTGTCGACAGCACCTTTTGTTTTGTTGTAATGAAGAATAATTTCTGGTTTATAGCGCTGTTCTTCTCCAGCTACTTTACTATCAGTATGCTCACTTGAAAGTAAGATGACAGCATGTTTTTGTTTTGGAACATAGGGTACTAGCGTTCTTTGATTTCTAAAAGCAAACATACTTGAAAACTCTTTCTTGTACGATGCCGGTAGAAGTTCCCTGGGAATAAATGTTTTATTTTTCCGGAGGGTTCCACATAAAGTAATATTTTTTTTCCACAACTTGTCAGCAAGTTCTAAACTTTTAAAAAAGTTATCGGTCGTTATTCCAAATCCGCCTTCCAAATGGTCTGTCCCTTTGACCTTGACCCTTTTCCGCTTTGTTACCTTGTTTTTCTAAAAATTAATAGATACATAGGAATATAAAGTTTGCCTATATTGCTTCTCAAATAACTTACCCAAATAATTTTGCATGTTTGCAATATAAGAAGTGGTGCAGTCCACAAGAGCCCATATTTTGATTCCATACTTATCAGGTTTACTCTTCATATAGACTCGGAATGGTGCCTTACCCCTAAATGGTACAAGCTGCTTATCTACACATAGATGGTCGCCAGGATTAAGTGATTTTTTACAATTAGAAGTGAAAATATCGAATATATCTCTTATCGGAGCTAGCTTATCTACTAATTTTCGTTCTTGTCTTGTTTGAAAATTATCAAAGCGTAAAAATGAAGTAATTTGTTTGAATCTGTCTCTTGACATTGCAGAAGGAATTATAGGACGACAGTAAGAAATATCTTGACACCGGAGCATATCGATAGCCTCTTTCGATCTGTGAAGTGCGCCAAGAATAAGCAACAGTCCAATATAAGCTTCAATCTCTGTAGAATCAACTGGTACAAAAACTTTAATTTTATTCGGATTTTCTATATTCCATTTATCATAATATGTTTGTGCCTTTCTGTTTGTTTCGGTTACTATTATGTTCAGAATATCCGGACATAGGAAAAGAAGAAAAGCGTCTTTTATACTTGAGATATCAGAACTGTAATTTGTAAGGCCTAGAGCATGTCTTTTTTTGTGTTTCCTGGAATTTTTGACCACTCAGTTGCATCTTTACATTTATATACTGGAATGCCCTGGCTGTTACTAATTGTTGGTTCCTCTGGGTTCGTTTTCTCTATACTTTGATCAACAACTATTACATCATTTTCTTCCTCTACTTCTGTGACAATGTCTTCATCTTCTAAGTCACTCGATGTTTCCTCATTGATAACCCTGGATCATCACTTTCAAGTATACGTAACATCTCATCGTCAGTAAGCCCCTTGCGATTGTTTGTAAATAAAAACTGACTCATTTTCAAAACGATGTACCCTACTCGCAATATCACAAGGGACTAACCCGAATATTCAAGTCTAAAAATTATATCGCAGTGCGGGGAATCCCCCATTTGAACTGGTAATTTACATTTTACAATTATATGAGTAAATTCCCTGTGAGTAAACAAACGTTAAATGTATGGGATTCCCCGATTTTACTAACAGTTACCGGGATTATTTTATCGGACGTAAAAGGCTGACCGGGGTCTGAAGAGACCCCTGGAATATAAAACTATTTTTTGTTTATACCAGCCAATAAAAACTACTAAATACATCATATTTTATCAAAATAATTCATAAACTGCAGCTAGATGAAAGGTCAATGTTTAAAAATTTGCGTTTGCAAAGATACAGCAAAAACATACGTCATGGGGTACAAACGGACACCGGCCAGTCCTATGAAGGTTAACAAAACTGAAGTAGACTTATTTTTCTCTAATTTAAAGTCTCGTCTGGATAATTATAAATTTTCAGCATCCAAAATATATAATGCAGACGAGACGGGCATTACAACTGTCCAAAAGCCTGGAAGAATACTTGCTGAAAAAGGACAAAAGTGAATCGATTTCATAACAAGCGCAGAAAGAGGCCGAACAACAACAATTACGTGTGTATAAATGCTTCCGGAACATATATTCCACCCTTATTTGTTTTTGCGCGCAAAAGGATGAAATCTGAATTAAAGAAAAATGGGCCACCAAGTGCAATTTACTGCTGCTCTGGCAATGGTTGGATAAATTAAATCAAATCATATTTCCAGAATGGCTCCACCATTTTTACGATGTAGTAAAACCATCAAAGGAAGATCCAGTTTTGCTAATTGTCGACAACCACAGTAGCCACTGTACATTGGAGGGGTACAATTTTTGTAAAGAAAGAGGAATTGTAGTGTTAACAATACCACCGCACACGTCACATCGACTCCAACCGCTGGATGTGGCATTTTACTCATCCTTGAAATTAGCATATAACATTGAATGTGCAAATTATCTAAGAAGTCATCCTCTGAACGTATCACAACGTCCGAAATAGCTGAAATATTTCAAAATGCATATGGTCGCGTAGCCACACCAATTAAAGCCGTTAAAGGATTTGAGAATACAGGAATATTTCCATGCAAACCAGAAAATTTTACCGATGAAGACTTTGCTCCAGGTGAATTATTTATACGAGAACTGTATAGAAAAAAACAAAATCAAGAGAAGGAGGTTATCGAACTAGATGAGGAAAAGAATAATAAGGAAGTTACGGAGAATCCAGAAAATACGACACCTAATAAAAAGCATGACTTATCGTTTGTTGACATAATTCCAATACCAGGATGCTCGAAGGACAACTCAGTTGGAAATAAAAGATCCAACCATAATAGCAGTAGGAAGCAACATTCAGAAATAATGACGTCAACTCCAATGAAGTCAATCTTAGAAGAAAAGCAGCTGAAAAAGGAGGAACAAATTAGACTTAAAGTTGATAAAGGAACAAAACGAAAAATAGGTGTCGAAAAATCAAGTCCTTTAAAACTCAGTCCTACTCCTCGAATAATACCCAAAAGAAACTGCTTAAAAACCCAGATGATCACAGAAAATACTTCATCTGAAGAAGATGATAGAGGATATTTGTGCAGTTTGTGGCGAATTCGGTAAGAATAAAGAACTGTGTATCAAGTGTAGTATTTGTAGTCTTTGGGCACATAAAGACTGTACCAGTTTTTAGGGAAAAATATATATCTGCTTTTTTTGGTCAGTAAAATGGGGGTAATATTGGCCACTATTACCTCTTAACCGTGGGTAATTATAGCCACCCGCAGCATTCTGAAAAAACGTTCGTATTTTTAAAAAAATTTGTTTGATTATTTTCAGTAAATACACTTTGAAGTAGTAAGGTTTGAAGTTTTATTTACTGTATGGGAGCCCGGGGCTGGTTGACGCACTTTATGTATTTTTATTTTTAGCTTACACATTATTAAGTTTTGGTTTGCTTTTGGTACCAAATAGGAAAGTTTAATGTTTTATCTTTCATATTAGACAAGAAAAAACATTTTTTTAGCAACAGTTTAGATATAAATTTTTTTGTAAAGATGGATGTCAGGTTGCGTCAACCAGCCCTGGGCCGGGGTTGGTTCACGCATACCATGGGGTTGGTTAACGCAGACAAAAAAGTAAAGTAAAACATCTGTTATAATCCAAATTAAAAAAATCATATTAAATTCTAAAAATGGTAACTAACCAAGGAACTAACATAAAAAAGGTAACTTCCAGGGAACAAAAGATGCATTAATTCTAAAAAAGGTAACTTAATTAACAAATTTAATATTATAGCTAAAAAAATATAAGTCATTATCCGCTTTCACAGTTTACACAAACAAAGAAGACGCCAGGTTCCCCAGCACAAGCTTCATATGCCCACATTTCGCAACTAGTGCACCGAATCCATTTTTCGGATGAGGCACTATTTTTATAGCTATCTGTGCAATAAAGGCAAAAGCATTCCTCTTCATCGGACTCATCATCGTCTTTGACTATTTTCCTTTTTTTTGTTTTTTTCTCTTTTGCATCGAACTTCTTATTTGAGCAAATATTTCTTTTAACAGACTTTACATTTTTCTCTTGTTCTTCAAGAGCATCTTTTATTGGCGTGTCAGTTAGAATTGCTGTCACACGCTTTCTTCTATTAGGTTTAGCGTCCTGCTTTCTAGGTCCGGCTTTTGGTAGCGGTTTCAATTGAAATGGACTTACAGTAGGAGGCGAGCTCTCATTTTTTCTTGAATAGAACTGTTAGTTGAAATGTTGTTTTCTTTCTCAGGCAGTGGACTTTTTGCTAACACTATATCTTTGGAGCATCCTGGCTGGTTAAGATCATCAGGTTCCTGTGAACACCCCGGTCGTGGTTTTAAAATCGAGTTTAGCTGAACTGGAACCCCGTCCTTGTCAGCATTAGTTTCTGCGGGATTGGGACGGTCAGTTGCATATCCTGGTAAAAACTCTTGATCGTCAAAAACGTCTCTATTGAAAGGGCTAATTTCAGACACCTTGAATCCCGCCATAATATTTTTCGGTGTTGCTGCCAGTGGCAGTGAGTCTCGAACTATTAGAGGGACATCGTATATTGACAACGTGAGCAATGGGCTGGAAATGACAACGCAGTTACACCTTCACTTTTTAGATAATCAAGGGCAGCTACAGACAAATGCGAATCATGATTGTCTAGTAAAAGTAGTACCGGTCTCTCTTTAGAACAACCAACGTGCTTGACAAAATGCTTAGCAATCTCCAAAAAGTGCTCTTTTTTATCCAACCTGAAGGATTTGCGGTTTCAACTGCACCAGGAGGGTCATTAGCGTGAAAATGTTCTCTGAAGTTAACCCTTTGAAAAACAAAGAACGGCGGGACATAATTTCCCGTTGCAGATACCGCCAAAGCCATAGTAACTAAGGTGTCACGTTCCTGGGAGGTTACGCGTCCCACCTGCTTATATCCACGCCTGCCAACAATTCGGTTAGGCTTTTGCACGGTCGTAATCCCAGTTTCATCCATGTTCCATATTTGTGCTGCTTCTAATTTTAGGCGGTTGAGGACCGTTTTTAAGTTGTCAAAGAACATTGAAACATTTTCTCTGTTGAAACTAGAAGCGCAAGCTAACCTGGTTGCTTCTGGAGTTCTTACCGAAAGAGCACGATGTCGTTTCATGTAGTATGTAAACCAATCCTCTCCAGCCATTTTTGTCACGTTCCAGGATTCAGGGTATTTAATGCGCAAAGCAGTGGCATAATCATACGCGAATTTTCTTACTTCTCTGACAGACAATCCAAAATATATGTCTCTTGCCGTTTTAAGGTATTCCTCCAAATGATTTTCTTGTTGATCTGTGAACACCTAAAAATTATAAAAGACGTAAGGCATTTTTTGAAGCTTTAATATTTTTAAAAATAATTTAAAATATAATATACCTGGCGATTCCTGTAATATCCAACTTTTGTCGTTATTGCGGCATCACCATTAATTTCTTCCTCAGTAATTTTTTTGCAAAAACGTCTCAAAGTTGCCTCCGGGATCTCAAAGTCTTTTGCAGTTGCCCTAATGGATTTGTTGTTCATTTTAACCTCTCTAACTGCCCTTAGCATTATATCGGGTGGAGTGATACCCGTTTCTGATGTTCGTTTACGAGAACGCATCTCGCTAAAATATAAAACAAAAATTAAAATATTCTATTTTAAACTCGGGGCTGGTTGACGCATGCGTCAACCAGCCCCTGACCACATTTTTGTATGTGTGATGCAACTATACTATTTTATTCTTAGAAAGTCTATTTAACAGTTCTTGTTTGGGACGGTTGAAGCTTTATGTAGCATCAAACCGATCCCAATTATCTTTAAAAATAAAGTTTCTAGAACAAAAACTGTAAAAAAGTAAAAAATTACTTACCACTGCCAAAAAACAACAAATCGCACTGTACACAACACCACTGATGCAATCAAACTGAAACGAACGTTCGAGAGTGGTTTTTAATGGCGGCTTTAAGACAAACCGGTCGGCGACGTTGCCAAGTGTACTGTTTTAAAAAAAATTGAGGTGCGTCAACCAACCCGGTCCGTCAACCAGTCCCGGGCTCCCCTAATATTTTAAAAATATGAGCAGGTACAACGGCAGAAACAAAAAAATGCTTAGGCGGCCGCCATTCCCCCCCTTTCCCCTAATGATGCAGTGATAAAGATCCAATAATTCAACAGTTGGCAATTTGTTTGTAGTACTTTGACTCTAGACAATGACATTAATTCAACGGACGAAGTACTAATGAATAAAATCACAATTATCGGTGAATCTGAATTAATTTGAATACATCTACGAATAACATTACGCAACGGCGTGGAAGATTTTTGCAATTATCCGTTAGCGAAGTGCATTATTTTGAAATCAACATAGGAGTGACTTGAAGGTCGGTTAAATACATAATAAATTAGTATATTCCATTAAAAGAATATATTTAATAGGTAATACAGTATCCGCCAAAATAAACAGTACCGAAAATAAAAATAAAAATTTTTAATTTCTGTAATGTAAGTGTTCAAAATGTTCACCATTTCGACGTAAACAAGCTTCATATCGATTTTGTAAGTCAATAAACATATTGATAAAAAGTGGTTGATGTAACTGCCGAAAAATATTTTGTATTCTTTCCCGTAGTTCGGCAATATTCGCCGGCGGATTTTCCGAGTGAAATATGTTGTCCTTCATTATGCCCCAAATGTATGCGTCAGGTGGCGTCAGATCAGGTGAATGAGAAGGATATTCGAAGTCTGTTCCCCGAGAAATTATTCTATTATCGAAATGCTAAGGTGCGCACAGCTGTATGGCTCGTTGCACCATCTTGTTGGAACCATTGTGTGCGAAACTGTAGATTTCGTTCACGGCAAAAGTTATTTAGATCTCTCACAAAAGGTATAATAATTTTCTCTCTATAACGCTCTTGGTTGACAGTGAGTGGATTCTGATTATCATCTCTAACGAAATAAGGACCAATCATTCCATGACCAGATACCGCGCACCAAACGGTAACTCGAAGACTGTGGAGTGGTTTCTCTACAATGACATCAGGACGTTCAAATCCAAGGAATCTGGTTGTTTGTCGATTAATATAGCCGCTAAGATGAACGTGACTCTCGTCTGAAAACCATATGTTTTTCAAAAATTCGGGATCTTCGTAAATTAAACTCAACATGCGACCACAGTAAATTTCTCTTGCACGTTTGTCCGCAGCATTTAGTCGTTGTCCAACTTGAATACGGTATGGATAACCACCAATTGATTTGAACATGCGACGTAAAGACGTTTCACTAATGTTGAGTTTACATGCAGTTCTTAAAAGACTTCTTTGAGGTGATTGCACAACTTGGTTAAAAACACGTCCTTCATTTTCGTTAGTGCATACTGTTTTTCGATGACCTGAAGAACCTTTACGTTGACACAATACACTACCAGTGCGACGAAATTTTTCAACAACAGCTAACATCACACTTTTACTAGGAGCTGCTTTATTAAATTTTTGTTGATATTTTATTGACACCTGTTCTAAGCTTGGACCATCATTACGACCTTTTCCGTATGAACGAAAATAATGCTCTACCAAAAAAACGTTTTCTTCCGTTGTTAGAACCATTTTTAAATCAAATTTAACTGCAGCGTACTATTAATATATCAACTAATGACAATTAAGTCAAATATGACAAATACATATTACATAAACAACTCCACAGCACTCTCTGTTTCGGTACTGTTTATTTTGGCGGATACCGAAAATTATAATTAATACATAATAGGTACATTCACAATAATACGATGTTCTGTTTGTAATTTATGTTATATATCACGTCGCGCCATCTATTAAATAATTGTGTCATTAGAAAAATACATTTTTCTTCTTTCAACTCAATTTTTTCTATATTCCACGTTGTAATCAACTCAACGAGTATCTTTCAGGTCACTGTCTCATTGTTATTATAATATTTAACGTATCGTATTTATTCCCTATTATTCAGATAAAAAAAAGTCGATGGCCTGTCAACAAATTCTCGCCATCAATGAATAGGATTCGACGACGAATAAAAACATGGGAATACAATATGATCAACGAAAATTTTCCTACACGTTAAATCGACTGGCTGTTACCAATAGTAAGGCGATTAAAACATTTCCTTGTCACAATAAGTTGTAATATCAACCCAGACCATCTCAATTACCTTCACTTCCGTCGAAAAAATATTGACGTCCGCTCAGTTGATAATGCAGATTCCTACTAATTATATATTCATAGGTATAAACCCTGAGAAGTTGGATTTCGAATTATTTTTTAAATATTCACTTCAAAATATGCAATAAAATAACGTTCTAGTTTGTATTTATATTCGTTTTATGTTCCAACACATTTCTTATAAAACAAAAGGACTTGAGTACAAGTTACAGAAAAATATTTACTAATTTTAGCAGTTCCAGGTAACGATATGGGTTTTTTTATAATTTCTAATAAAGATAATAAGTTCGAAATGATAATTTACACGTATTTTTGTTAATAACAAATAAGTATTACATCAGTTTTGTAGTAATGCGTAAAAAATAAACAACGTCGTTATTGTTGAATAAAAATAAAACTATAACAGTCGCGTACATAAACTTACGGCAAAGCATTTTTGTGTTGAATAAATTTCAGAATTTGTAAAAATGAACTTTTGCACAATCGCCAAATCAACGTCTTTTACACTTAACCATTGTTTTCGCATTTAAATGAATCTTGTCTCAAAGCCTACTGTAAATCATTTCTAGGCTTTCCATAATTAATGAGAAATCGAATAGAGAAACTCAAATTTTCTACATATCATAAAAACGACAAATTACTGCGCAACTACAGTCGTCATGCAGTCTGTACATGTTTAATAATTATTGGTATCGAACTTATTATTCCACGTGTTTGAGTCATACACGAATTAAATGCGTTAAATTGGAGGCTCTGTTGCCAAATGTTTTGCAAATATTGGAAGATAAGAAAATCGAAGTATAATAATGAAACTTCAATACCTAATCATCGCTAGTGCAATGTCAAAATAAAAAAATATAGGTATGTACAAATACAGGAAAAGCCTAATATGTTATCTATAAAATGCGCATAATTTTAAGTTTCTTGGTATTCTAAATCTTCTTTGTTGTTGCTGATAAATAGAATATATACACGTGTATAAATGACACTATGAGGCAATAAAAGGTTTTGCGTTGTTCATCTTTTACGTAGATACACTGCCCACCAAATATTTGTAAATACAAAATTTAAAAAAAATGGTGACTTGCTATACGGTTAAAAGTATCAATAAACTTATAATGTAACTAAGGTCAGTTAGGTATACAAAAAGCATTTTGAATCATTTTCAAGGTTGGGAACTGTATTCTCTCTTGTGTATTCTAGCAGTTTTATGTTTTCGCTTATTTAACTTTGATAATTTATTAATTAAATTGACTGTCTCGACCCTTACTTCGTGGAATATGCTCATATTAGTGTTTTTAAATGAAACTCAAGGTCTCTAGTTAATTCCACAATATAATACAAGTTATTGAAAATTCTAAAAAATTGACAATTGTTTCGATAAATCAATATCATCGTCAGACGATGATATTGATTTATCGAAACAATTGTCAATTTTTTAGAATTTTCAATAACTTGTATTATATTGTGGAATTAACTAGAGACCTTGAGTTTCATTTAAAAACACTAATTTATTAATTGTTCAATTAATTCCATTTTCACATTTATAAGAACGAATAAAAGGTATATTTTAATTTTCCCAAAAAAATTATAATAAAAAGTGTGCTTATTTTTAATAGTACCCAATCTTTAATAATAGTAATGTTTATAATACATAAAATACTATTTCTGAGAACTAAAAATATAATAAGGTTCCTTAAATCAGGGTGACAACGATCGTCTGCCTGGAAGGAGGGATAATTACACCCATTGTAAACGCGTCTGCAGAGTTTGAGAAGGACGCTATAAATATCTTAACCTTCTACCGAGTATGTCCCACACATGTTCAATTGGAGACAAATCTGGGGATCTTGGAGGCCAAGATATGCGATAAATTTGGGCCATATTATGTGGCCAAGTGTTATCTTGCTGAAAAGTTGGATTTTGAAGTGTTCTGAGGTAAGGAATCAAATGAGATTGAAATATTTC
The DNA here is from genome assembly GCA_963921935.1 of Galeruca laticollis. Lineage (NCBI taxonomy): Eukaryota > Metazoa > Arthropoda > Insecta > Coleoptera > Chrysomelidae > Galeruca > Galeruca laticollis. The sequence goes on from OY998177.1 coordinate 233,002,596, forward strand.
TTGAATGTATCGATGTGAGTTCATGAGCCATAAGCAATGTCACCCCATAACTCGTTCGCCTCGCCCCGCTCGACCATCATGCATATCAAGACAGAAACGGGATTCATCACTGAAGTCGATAGTGTTTCATTACTGATCCCACTCTAATAGATGTTAGCATTATAAATGTTTGAACTTGAATTCTTCGATAGTCGGTGTACGATATATTGAAAAATTCTTAGTCTACTATAGAACCAAACAACATTTCAATGTCAAAATATTTTATTACTCAACATATTCTCCTCTTAATTGGATACATTTATTACAGCGAACCTGCAACGTCTCTAGACCTTTCAAAAAAAATGTTTCTTCTTGCTCTGCAAACCAGACCTCCACAGCTTCTATTACCTCCTCGTTGGAAGAAAATTTACAACCTTTTAAACTTTTTTTCAGTTGATAAAAGAGATGATAGTCGGACAGAGCCAAATCTGGTGAATAAGGGGGTGTTCTAGTAATTCAAACCCTAAATCACGAATTTTTTGCATGGCAACATGAGATTTGTGTGCAGGGACGTTGTACTGCAAAAACAAAACACCTTTGGATAGCTTTCCGCGTCTTTTCTCTTTAATTTTTTCCCGTAGAGGGGTCAGTAATGTCGAATAGTAATATCCAGTTATCGTTCTACCCTTATCCAAAAAAGCAATCATGATTACTCCATGGCAATCCCAAAAAACTGAAGCACGAACTTTTCCAGCAGATTTTTGGACACGAAACTTCTTAGGTCTTGGAGAACCAGAGTGTCGCCATTCCATCGATTGTTGCTTTGTTTCTGGATCGTAGAAATGTACCCAAGTCTCATCCGTAGTAATAATTCGGTGTAAGAAGTCTACATCGCTTTCAAATCGAGATCAGATTGAACGCGATGCTTCTACCCTTGCACGCTTTTGGTCAACATTCAAACATTTGGGGATCCATTTTGCAGCAATTTTTCTCATGTCCAAATTGACGTGAACTATATGATGAACGCGTTCGTATGAAATATTCAGTGCTTCAGATATCCGTTTTAGCCCAACTCGACGGTCTGATAAAATCATGTCATGAACTGCATCGATATTTTCGGGGTCTGACACAGAAACTAGCCTTCCCGACCGGTCATCATCTTCAATGGAAAATCAATTTTTCACGGTCGCATACGAAGGACATTGATCACCAAGGGAATTAAGCATATCTTCGTAAATCTGCTTACCTCTTAACCCTTTTAAATACAGGTACTTGATGATGGCTCGATACTCCAATTTTTCGATTTTCACAATTTCGGTGTACATCTTTTTTCTTTTAATTTATTGCGTAACTCTGGTTTACTTTTTTGACGTCAAACTTTACACTGACACTTCTAATAAGTTATTGTTCGTTGTTATGGTAACGCAATATTCTGTTTATGCATGGAACTGGTCTAGGCTAACTAGATATCAATACATCCTCGTATGTCGCTGGTATCTACAGATATTCTTAGGCCTAAAGGATTTTTTCTTCTTCGGGTAATGAAATGGCCGATTAGTGACAAATAAAAATTTTATTTATCAAGTAATTCGACCACAAGTACTGCAAGTATATTGCTATACAATACTTACAATCTCTTTCGGGAACGGGAAACGAGAACTATTCGTTCGTTTTAACGGGATATATTTCAAACCAACTCCATCCTATATACTATTAATTTAACAAGCGTCAATAGAATTTTTTCTGTCATCTATGTTTTTGTTCACAACCAGAAAACAAACAAAATAAATAGAATTTTTAACCAATTTATAACCCCTTTAAAATAATCTTACTATAATACCTACTAATATGTAACAGGCATCACTGAAGTCGATGCTTTCGATGTTCCAGTGTTAAAGGTGAAACCAATTTTAGAGTCGGTATGAAAAAAGTCCAAACTTTCTTATCCGTCTATAAACACTTGGCATTCCAGGACCCTTCCATATTCTGCAAATCACTGAGTTGCTATTGGTTATTGCCCTTATCGATGAGATACGATCTCTTAAGCTGCCTGACAAGGAGCAATGCAATGCAAGACGCAATATTTTTTATCACAAAAATGAGCAGATGAAGCTCAACTGATTGATCTCGCAAATGCAAATTTGGTGCCATTCCTTTTCCATACTATTTGCGATTCCAGGGAGAAATTTAGTGACTTTCGGAGCATATTTTTTGTAAAACTAACATTCCTATTGATTCGTGATTTTTGTGGCTGTCATTTTTTTCAAGAAAAATGAATTGAGGTTAGACAAATTGTTTACTTTTGGAAGGTTGGCCACACAAAAGAGAAAAGGGTTCGTTTTGGTTAGTCGCAACCATGATGCAACTGCAAGGGCCTTGCATAATGTCATACAACATGCAAGATTCATCATGTGCAATATTTTGATATATAGCTCCATGTCAAGCGGCCTTTAGATCTAATGCTTCCCGAACACCAACAATTCGACCCCTCTCGAACTCCGTTAGATTCCGATGATTTGCATTTGTCCGCACTCTAGGCATGACTTGTGAATTATTGTAAGGCAATGTGTAATTAATCTCCCGGCTTGGAAGTATGCTAGTGTAGTGATTCTGAAGCGGGAGCAACAGCGAGACAGAGGTGGGTTTGGTTGGGAGGCACCCTTTTGGGATGAATCCAATACTGTTTGCTGTGAAGGACCCATTCGTACATGAGTTTTCCATCTCAGTCCGAAAAAAAACGTCTAATTAATCTAAGAAACAGTGGAGAGCAGATAACACATAATTTAGGAAACTCTAAAATTTCCTCAATTAGTCTGTTGTATGTTGTACCCATCGACCATGAGATGGGAGCTAAGCGCGGTCGCGGTAGGTTCAGCGTAAGTTCAAGTAAGACGGGTGTGACAATTTGACAAACTAAAAAAGTATTTTTTCCGCAAACGTCAAAAAAAGTAGACATTATTAACGTCAATTCATGATGTTGAAGTATGATTTCACAGACGCAACTTTTTTATACGGCCGTGAGCGGACAAAAAAGTACTTTTTTGTACGCTGACGGCCGTACAAAAAAGTAGAATTTTTAACAGGGAAAATAATTATTAGTTGAACTTTTGAACTTTATTAACGATAATAATTATTAATAGTAAAATTAGTTATTTAAGGTTGCACCGCACATATTTAATGCACTACCTGATTTATTCACTTCCAATTCAAGCGAATTTTGTGCAGAGTTGAAAAAGTTCATCGACAAAATTTCCCATGACTCCTTACTTGTTGTTGCTTCTATTACATCAACGTCGACATAATTTCGCTCATGAGAAGCTGCATTCAGGTACAGTGAAGAAGAATTCGACATCAAGATTTTTTCTGCAGTTTGTTTTTTATTAGACAAAGAGACTTCAATGTATCCTTCAGCGACAGTTCTTGACATCCAACCTCCATGCCGTTTCAAACAAGTAATATCAGCTCCTCCATCCACAAGCAAAGTAGCTGAAGTTCTTCTTAACGCATGGCCGGTGTAATCTTTTGAATTCGGTAGTTTTAAATAAGTTGCTACTGTTTTGGGTACGTTACTAATTGTATGAATTCCCATGACCATGCGATAACATTTTCCCTTTTGAAATTTCATAAAAAAGCGTCGGCTTTCCATAGCTTGTGGACGTAAAGAAGTATATTTTCTGTAAAGATTTATATATTTTTCTCTAATAATTGTGAACGATCGTTGCTTTTTAGATTTACTATCAGGAATCTTTATATGAATAACAGATCCTAAATCTTTTATATCGTCTATTGTCATGTTCACCATTTCATCGCATCTACATGCTCCAGATACGCCCATTATTAGAACAACCTAAAAGTAGTATGTATTTAAAAACTTGATTGTATTTATGCAGGTTAGAATATTATTACTAACCTTAATTCCTAGATATTGCTCATTAGGTGCATTATTTAAAAAATCTTCAAACTGGTATTTTGTGAATACCTTTGACTTTTTGGGAGTATACCCTTCATTCTGCTTCTTCAGATAAGCACGTAGTTTCATATATTTGCTAATATCTAATCCATGTTTAATATTCAGTAATGATTTTATCATGGAATACTGAGACCACATTGTTGAACTCTTCATTTTTAATTTAGTTGTCATTTCAAAAAAATAAGCTAGTAGCACATTTTCCGAATAGTTTGAAATGTTTTTATCATTGCACCATGTGAGAAATCTTTCGTAAGCATGATTATAAACTCTACTTGACTTAGTTGGAATTAAATCATTCGTAGCTGCCTTAGCAATGTCAACAACGTCGGGCGGTGTACAGTTGGGTTCTGAATCCGACATAATATAATCTAAAAGAAAATTTCAGTACACTTTACTACAACAAACGAAATTTTGATGCTCAAGTACTTACCAAAAATGCACAGTCCAATTGTTGCTTTAAATCACTTACAATATTTCTGACATTATAAAATATTATTGAACTGTCAAATTTGTTTTTGACTTGGCAATCACAAAACCAGTAACCACGGAAATGTAGTGCGCAATTTTATAATTATTATTCTCTGAATTTATTAACTTCGTTGCAATCGTTTTGAATTTTTATTTAAATATTAATTAGTTCTATAGTCTGGATGCCGTTTGCGGAAAAAATAGCATGTTTCATTCGGAGCAAAAGCACTTTTTGTGGCTCGTCTGAAATTGTCGGCCTCACTAACGTTCGGTCATCAAACATTCAGACTCGCAACAAAAAGTTATACTTTTATTCCTAATAAAACAATATACTATTAGGAAAGCTGCCGATTTGAAGTGACAAAATATAATATAATAGTTAATTAAAAATGAAATGACAGACGACTACCGGGTTGTAACGTTGTGGTAGAAGATTTGAAAATTAGAAAAAAAATGAAAAGTACTTTATGAAACTTGAAATTTATATGTCAGTTTCAATAGTGTGTATTAGAATTTAATATTTCTGAAGGCCCAGAGCTTAATAAAACTTAGTCTTAAATGTTGTGTCCTATAATTAAACGATATAAGGGTTTAGTTTTAATAATATGTTGATTAAAACCTCTACTTACCGATAAATATCTTCAAAGTAGTGTCTATCCCACAAACATTGTTATTACACACTATTTATAAAAGTTAAATCACAGCGTTTCAATAACACATACCGTTAACTTTATGACCATAAAGAATCTTTTATTTTTTAAACAATGTCTCACAAAAGAAACTAACCGTATAAGAAAACGAAACTCAACCAACTGATGAAATTGTTTTTTTTTATACACGTGTTCGGACGAAAGAGAAAACTTCAAATACAACGTTTTCGTTTTTATCCAACTGCGAAACTCTATGATGCTAATAAATTTTAGCACAATACTACGCGTTGTTTTTGTATAAATTTATTATTAACGTTTTGTTTTCTTATCTGGATAGTAGAGTTTTCAGTTTCATTTTTTATACTAAGTCCAATTACGGGGGAGATGAAAAATGTTTGTAAATTAGCAACGGTCAAACGTTCTCAGAACCATTCCTAACTACTTTAGAAAATATTTTCAATTATTGCTTCTATTTTTTCCTTCCATTCCGGATTTGAGAGAGACAATAAAACCATTGCGTTTATACCAGTAGCATCAAGTATATTGAAAAAAATTCGTAGGGGTCAACGTCTGGTTTTCTGCGAAATAGTGTACGAATGGCAAAGCTGCTCAAACGTATCTACTCCTCCGTTGAGTTCGTTATATGAATGTAAAAGGAGTGTAAGAAACAAGTGCCCTATTTCTGTCAAGGGTAAATAGCGACATACCCACTGCTTTTTTCTTGAGAAAAGCAGGAGGTAATTATGTCTTGTTTTTTCTTAGGGTCCCAAGAAGAGTTAATTGATATACTGTTCTAGTGGAATTGATGTAAACCAATTGTCTACTGTAAGGTTTCGATTAGTTCTTGTATTGGTTCGGACAATTTTCGAACATATTAAGCCGGTACTGACTCATTGTTTTGCGTTGATACTCTTCCAACAATTACATTCTTGGAAGATGCAACGTACCAAAAAATATAATTACCTTATTATTAAGCTTATAAATTGTAGTTAAAACATATTTTTCAGTTAAATCTTTTGTTGCTCTCGAATAATAATAATATAAGTTTTTAGATTTTGAAGTTTTAACTCAACGTATGGTATGTCATTGGCATGTAAAATGTTTTTGAATCGATCAGCATCATTATTTTAATGCCATACTTATCAGGATTACTAACCGGAAGAAAATCCAAAACATCAAGAATTTTTAATTTTATGAATTTTTTTATTGATTAAATTGATATAAACTTCAATGCTTATTTATATATAAATATAGCTGTAAACAAAAGTTGAACGTTTCCAATATTGCAAACAACGTTTTTTTTTCTTTAAATATTTATTAATTAATTGAAAACATTCATACTCTTATCGCTTTTGTTGTTTAGTTTAAAGACTCCATTTCCCTTTGTCTGTAAAAATAACGTCAGCTAATAGTTTGTGGTATTCAACAGTTATAATACTTTTTTATGATCACCTATTAACCTACATTTTGCATTGTTTATTTATCTTAGATATTATGAGTCAGATGTTTTTGTTATTATTTTTCATTTCTTATGAAAATTTGTTTCCATGTGGATTTATCGATAATAAAATAATATTGATTTTTATTTTAATTTAATTTGTAAATTGTAAAATATTATGCATAAATTTCTTCTGAAATATATATTTCCAATCATCTCGGAAACTGAGTTAAGTTCGGAAACTTCGCGTATCGTTAAATTTATTTTTCGGTTTTTGGAATTATTGATCGTTAGCGGTATATAGGTAAAAATATGAGTTAATTTAATTATTTAGATTAAGACTTACATAAATCACTAGATCAATGGAATGTCAAAAGTGCCAAAAAAATTGTGTAATTGATTGATCTTTCAATTTGAATTTCGAAATTCCTCAAATATTTAACCTGCAACGAACTCTCACTTTTATTAATGGTATGTTACGAAACAGCACTCTGGTATAGTCCCTGAATCCGACTCTGTCTAAGCCATGTATAAAAGTTAAAATTATAGTAGAGACGCAGGGATTTCTTAGAACTGTTTACGATTGTGACTATCTTATCTAGACATTGTATTTGTGACCAGTCTTATCTAGAACATGCCAGAGCCAATTGTTTTTGTGTAAGCAGCAATCTAAAATTATCTAAAAAAAAGGCACTAATATATAAAGGACCGACCATGGAGAGTTAGTTTAGTTTATAAAGTAATCTCGACAAATAAACAAGAATACACCGAAATAGCGAACAGTAAAGTGTTGATATAAATTGATAATTAAGGTTGTGTGTATATAAATTAAGTGTTTGTGAGTAGTTTAGTGTTTATAAATTCGTAAGTAGCCATACCGTGTGTTTAAAGTTTATCCCACCCGTTTACTGTTTAAATAAATAAGAAAAACATTATATTGATGTCAGGTGTGGGGTAATATAAATAAATTGCTACGTAAAAATGGCCAAGAGTCTATGTGACTTGAAAGTAACTGAGTTAAGAGCAGAATTGGAAGATCGTGATTTGGAAACGTCCGGTAAGAAAAGCGAATTAGTAGAAAGTGGCACTGGAAAATGACGGCTTTGATCCAGAAACAGTTTTATTCAATGACGAGGCTTCCACCTTAATCTCGTCAATTTCTGTTAACATGGACGAGACGATTTCTGCCATGAAGAACGACATTTCTGCTAATATTTCTGCTAACATGGACCAGAAGATTTCTGCCATGGAAGAGAAAATTTCAATGAATGTGGAAAGCGATATTTCTGCTATAATGAACGATATTTCTGCTATGAAGAACGATATATCTGCCGATATCTTATTAATGAAAAACGACATTGCCACTGACGTTTAACGAAATTTCGTCTTTAAAATCTGAAATCGAGAATAAGATGTCAACGATGGACGAGAAAATCAAGGAGTTAGAAAGAAAGATGACATATATAAGAACTCAAGACACGCCAGCGGAAGAAAAGAAGACCGTGCAAACAAAGCCTTGCAAGTCAGAAACATACCCTAAGTTAGAAGACATTAGTAGTTTTACCCGAGTCATGGCCCCAACGTTCGATGGAAAAATGTCGTGGACCAATTATGTGAAACAGTTTGAAGCAGCCGCTAGAGTGAATAATTGATCCGATAAGGAGAAGGCAGTGAACTTACCCGTCGCGCTTCGCGGAGATGCCTTAGATGTCCTTCAGACGACACCTTTGGAAGAAACGGATGAATTCGAGCAGCTGAAGAAGAGGTTGGACATGCGATATGGTCATGAACATCTAGAACATTTGTACCAATCCCAGCTGAAGAACCTACTAGTTCGATTTGCTTATCCGTCAGCACCAGGGAACATGATGTAATGTTTAGGCATCCAGGCCTTTATTGATGGCTTACGTTACCCGGATATGCAGAGGACGCTTCGTTTAGCCCATCCGAAAACATTAGTCGACGCATTGACTGATGATCTTGAATATGAAACAGCCACAATGGCTTCCGGATACAACAAAGGTAGGACCATACAGGGAGAAGGTGACGATGACAGACTTGATCAGATCGTCAACTTGTTGAAAGGTATGGTAGACAAGAAGCCGAAGAAATTTAGGTGCTGTAATTGTGGCGAGCTAGAGCATGCACGCAGTTCGTGTAAGCGTCCTACGACTCCTGCAAACCAAAAACCACTTAAATGCAAAGCAGCCACGAAGGGCTCGCGGTACAACAAAGGGAGGACCATGCAGGAAGAAGATGACGATGACAAAGTTGACCAGATCATCAACTTCTTGAAAGGTATGGCAGACAAGAAGCCGAAGAAGATCAAATGCCGGAAGTGTGGCGAGCTAGAGCACGTACACAGTCCGTCTAAGCGCCCCAAGACTCCTGTAACCCAAGAACTCCAGACACAGGGGAAATCAGACAGGGGTGAACATCCAGCTGATGTGAATCACCGAAAAGCCAACTCTTTGTCTAGACGGCCATGCCCTGTAGACTATTCACAATGCAACATGTCGAAATCTAAGGAAGCTGAAGTTTCAAGAACTACTGTAGTCAATGAAGAATGGTCACCCACCCGGATCAGAGAAGATCAGGAGAATTATCTTCACCTGAAGATGATCCGGCAATGGAAGGATGAAAATTGGCGACCTACATGGCAAGAAGTGTCAAGATTTTCACCGAAACTCAAGGTGTATTGGGATCAGTGGGACTCCCTTGTCCTGGAAGAAGGGCTGTTGAAAAGAGTCTTTGAAAACGATGATGGTTCCGAGATGAGGAGACAGCTAGTTATCCCGAGAACAAGAGTATCTGAAGTACTAAAGAAGTTACACGACAGTCCATCGGGAGGTCATCTGGGAGTGAAGAAAACCCTCCAGCGAATCCGTGAGAGGTTTTATTGAATGAACTGCTCCGATGATGTGAAGGACTGGTGTAAGAAATGTACGGCTTGTGCTACGAGTAATGGACCACATCGCAAGAGAAATGCACCCATAAAACAGTACAATGTTGGAAGCCCTTTCGAAAGGATTGCTTTAGATATCGCTGGACCATTTCCGACTACCGAAAATGGTGGCAAATATATACTGGTTATAATGGATTATTTCACAAAGTGAGTGGAAATTTACGCTATCCCGAACCAAGATGCCACAACTGTTGCGGATGTATTGATGAAAGAATTTATCAGCCGATATGGAGTCCACAGCGACCAGGGAAGAAATTTTCAAAGCCATCTATTCCAGGAGATTTGCGACAAGCTGGGAATGAAGAAGACCAGGACAATAGCATTACATCCACAGTCAGATGGAATGATCGAGAGAATGAACAGGACTATGGGAAAATACCTGTCCAAAGTAGTTTCCAGCCATCAGAGAGATTGGGACCAGTATCTTTCCCTATTCGCATTGGCTTATCGATCTGCCGCCAATGAGTCCACGGGTGAAACACCTGCGAAAATCCTGTTTGGACGTGAAATGAGGCTTCCTTGTGACCTGGAATTTGGCTTTCGCCCTGGAGAAGATCTAGCAGGAGAAGACTACGTGATTTAATTGAGAAGAAGGCTGGACGATATTCATGGATTAGTTCGAACAAATCTTCAAGTTGCCAGCGACAGAATGAAAAGTCGGTACGACACGCAGGCCACAGTAGGCGGTTTTAAAGAAGGGGACAAAGTATAGTTACACAACCCGACGAGGAGAATAGGATTTTCTCCAAAATTACAAAAATCCTGGGAAGGTCCATACTTAATCAAGAAAAGGATCAATGATGTTATATATCGCATAAGCAAGATCCCCAACGGAAAACCAAAAGTATTTCACCAAAACAGATTAGCGCCATTCGAAGGAGACCATGACCTAGAGAAAGGAGTAAACCATATTCGAGGTGTGTCTGACCCTACCTTCGATGAATTTATGGGCGCGTATGGAGGTGCCGGGGAAGCTAGATATGTAGTCACTTCTGAACAACGACAAGATTTGTTCACTGCCCCGGAAGATTATTCACTGGTATACAACATCCCCGCCCTATCAAGATCGCACGAGGGTTGGCAACCGTCTTTCGAAAGAAGTTCGGGCAATTAGAAAAACTTGAAGACCAGATTCCAACCCCTGGCAAGACACTGAAACTGAAACATAATACGCGGTACGTATTTTATGTGATAACTAAAAATTAATTTCAAGATCGATCTACCTACCGCGATGTGTGGAAAGCACTTCGAAACCTCAGAGACCATGTGTTAGAATCCAGCGTGAAGAAACTGGCTATGCCGAAGATAGTGAGTAACCAGTTGGATTGGCGAGTCATCAGGATCATTGTAGAGGTTATCTTCCAAGATATTAATTTGCACCTACAACCCCCGTTATCATTATCCGATGAAGAAGGTGCCCTGTTAGTTCCATAAGATCGGAAAGTGTAGAAATGGGGCTAGTTGCCAATTCAAACATCTAGTCTCGGCTACACAAAAGTTCCAGGAGGAACTTCCATTTAAGGAGGGGGTAATGTTACGAAACAGCACACCGAAGTCGATACTAAGTACGGTCCTGTAACCTTATGTTAACGGAGTTTAAAAAAATGGCGAGCGCGTCGAATTCTGAGAAGGTCTATTGGGATTTTTTGTGACCGTTTTTATAGACATGTTCTCCGAAGAGCTTTTAAGGATTAAGCCAGCATTCGAGAAATATCTCGAAAGGCGTTTGTTTTTGTGTAAACCGCAAACTAGAATTACCTAGAAAAAAAGGCACTAATATATAAAGGACCGACCAGCGGAAGAGTTGTAGTTTATAAAGTGATCTCATGAAATAAACAAGAATACACCGAAATAGCGAACAGCTAAGTATTGATATAAATTAATAATTAAGTTTGTGTGTATATAAATTAAATTTAAGTGAATAGTTAAATGTATATAAATTAAGTGTAAGCGAGTAGTTTAGTGTTTACATAAATTCGTAAGTAGCCATAGCGTGTGTTTAAAGTTTATCCCACCCGTTTACTGTTTAAATAAATAAGAAAAACATTACAGTATATTTAGAAAAGCAACTTTCTAATTCTTCAACGAAACATCAAATATCATCGTAGCATCGAAACAATTATCAAATTTTAATAATTATTCTAGTATGCGGTACGCACCAATTATAAGACCTTTTTATGTAAAATACTCGCTTAGAATTTTTAACATTTTATCAATATATTGTGGAATTATCTAGAAACTGTAATATGAGTAGATTTCACATAACTTTTATTTCTACTGTCATTTTGATTTGATTCAGATGCATATGGTTGATGACGTATCAGTCGGAAAAGATTCAGCGTTTCTACTTTATTGTGGTATTTAATATTAGACTGAATTGACAAAATTGAAAAAATCAACAACGTGTTGAATATTACTTCTCACTAATATCTCATTACTTCAAACAAAACTTTCTTTTATACATCAAAAATATTCTTATTTTACAAAATTCGAGAACAGCGACCCGCTGAGAGCGAGTAGAGAAATTGCTGCGTAAGTATATCTATGGTGAGAATACAGAATACATTTAAAATGAAACGATTTTGTATAGGAAGGCTGCCAACCTATAAATATAACATTATCTAGATGCGGGTTTTTAAAATACCATAATAGAGCATATTATATCCAGCCAAACTTTGAAAACAATTAAATGAAAAAACTTGTTAGGGCTGAAAAAAATGTTTTCCCTGTTCCTGCATCTGTCTGTTTTCGGCTCTTTTTCTTAGTTAACTTCTTAAATGAACCTGTATGTTTGCGATTGTGACACTTTGAACCTTCACTTTCAACTGAGAAATAGGCCAATATAACGGTCGTGTTTATGTTTTAATACGCGTAACGCGCATGCATAAATTCGCAATTTCCCATCCGTAAATTCGCTCTTAGAATTAATTAACTATGTTGACAGTGTTGCCAATGCTAACCATTTTTCACTAAATGATGTTTCTTTGCGATTATATGTATTAGGTATAAACAAAGCCAGTCTTTTTTATTTCTTGAAATAAAATGTTCAATTAAAAAGTGTAATAGTATACTAAAGAACAAGTTTCAAACGGAATCATTTAATCGCTCGCGTCCAAGTTTTTCGGCTCGTTTTCTAAAGGACAACTGCGATGGAAGGCCTTATGAAACAAGTTTTTTATAGTATTTTTTCTACTTGGCGTTTTTTGTGTCCGAAAAGTAAGAAAACAATAAGATAATATTGGTGGGCAATGGTTGGTAATGCTGACATTAGCGTCAACTTGAAACATTTGAAAATCGAATAATTGTGTCAATTTACAATAAGTTTGTGCTTGTTACTTTGTTTAATCGCCTACCTGCGTGAAAAATAATGAAAGTTATACTCCACCTGAACTAATGGTTGTAGTATTTATTGTTCAATGATGCACCATATTACGATTAAAGCGTTCTTTATATTAAAGTTGGGTTATGTTATTTGGGGTGTTTGTAATTTCGCCAAAGAAAGTCATAAACTCATTTTACCTACGACCAACCCTGTAAGTATAGTCCGGGAAAGTAAGGAAATAAAAGTCAAAAGTTTCCCATAATTGATTTTTCATTTTTAAATGAAAATATATTGACCCAGCATCACTCTCCTAGATTATCTAATAATTTCCGCTGGAACTTGCCACGCAGCTTGCAAGCACAGCTCAGACCACCTAAAATTCAAGTGATTTATGCTCGTGTCATTTCTGGGTGTGTTCTTACAAAAAAATCATAGAGATGAAAATTGCAGCAAATTTTATGCTCTTGAAGATAACGTAAATAGTTTTTTCAAAAAAAAAATTTCCGATCTTAAATTTTCCAAAAATTGAAAAAATTTAGGAAAATTATATTTTTGGTTGGTAATTATAAATAAAATATTAATATCGAGGTCAAAACATAGATAAACATAGAGGGCAAACTTCTAAAAATTTACATTTTTTCAGATTTGGAAAATTCAAAATGGCGGCTGCGCAAATTCGAAACAATTTTTTTTTTCAATCACGTCTAAATTTATGAACATTAACGATATTGAGAAACGGTTTGTTGCAATCGACAGAGTGAAAGTTATATTTTTATAAATAACAAACAAAATTTTAAAAAAAATTTTTACATAATTTTTTAGAACATTTACCGAAAATAAAAATTTTTCCATCTAGTTTTTTCTCATTTTGGCGTTGAAAAATTTGTTTAAAATATGTTTTCACGTTATAAATATGTGTGTCTTTGAAAGACGAGTATTTAAAAAAAAATTTTTTAGATGCGACTTTTACATGTTGAGATAAACAAATTCAAAGTCTGTTAGATTCTGTGATAATATTGATTGACATTTTCAAATTTTGATCAATTCGCTAGGTTGTCGAATCCCAACTCAACTTAAACACAAATTTTCATTTTTCTACCGTCAATTGGTCCATTCAAAAGAGAATAGTAATCCTAGATCGCTCGGCCAATAGGTGCGGCGGCAGCTGCTTTGCGTTCTGGTGGGGGGTCAGCGCTCGTTCGCAGTTGAACGAAGCTCAAACTTTTAGTTTGGTTTCTTTTGTAAAAATTTTGCATTTGTGGTTTGCTAATAGTATGGTTATTATAAACCATTACATATTGCTAGAAATAAGGTACAATGATATTTATAATTTATATCTATAAATCCATTTATTATATATATTATACATAATTCGAAACGTAGATACTAAGAATAATATTTATTTACAAATTTACATCTATTTTCTACAAATTCTCGCCCTTTTTGGTCTCTGAGGAAATGGCTCTGTACAATTTTCCTCGTCATTATCATTAGCAAACAAATCCTCATCGATATTATTGCTACTATCAATTGCAAGTTCACAATCAACTAATTGAGTCATATCGAAATTTAGCTCATCACTCAGAGATTCATTATCATCCTCGTCATTGTCAAATACCGTACTTAACAATTTCGATGTTACAACAGTTTTTGCCTTCGCAATTTTTACATAATATCGTACAATGTATGCCAACTTTTTTACAACCACACCTGGTAGTAGAGCACCCTGTGGTACAAGAACACGAAATAATGTTCAATAATTCGTCGGGTACAAGTACGTCGTCAGTCATGTTAGTAAGGGTCTTTTGGGCGTTCGAAGAGAATGAGCGCTGAACTCCCACCAGAACGCCAAGTAGCTGCCGCCGCACCGTTAGGCGGAGCGAGCTAGGATTACTGTCCTCTTTTGAATTAACGGTAGAAAAATGAAAAATTGTGTTTAAGTTGAGTTGGGATTCAACAACCTAGCGAAGTAATCAAAATTTGAAAATTTCAATTAATATTATGACAGTATCTAGCAGATTTTGAATTTGTTTATCTCAGCTTGTAAAAGTTGCATCTGAAAAAATTTTTTTTCAAAATACTCGTCTTCCAAAACCAAACATATTTATAACGTAAAAAGATATTTTTAAGAAATTTTTCAAAGCCAAAATGGGAAAAAACTAGATAGAAAAATTTTTATTTTCGGTAAATGTTCTAAATAATTATGTAAAAAATTTTTAAAAATGTTGTTTATGTTATTTATAAAAATATAACTTTCACTGTGTCGATTGCAACAAACCGTTTCTCAATATCGTTCATGTTCATAAATTTAGACGCGATTGAAAAAAAAAATTGTTTCCAATTTGCGCAGCCGCCATTTAGAATTTTCCAAATCTGAAAAAATGTAAATTTTTAGAAGTTTGTCCTCTATGTTTAGCTATGTTTTGACCTCGATATTAATATTTTATTTATAATTACCAACCAAAAATATAATTTTCGTAAATTTTTTCAATTTTTGGAAAATTTAAGATCAGAATTTTTTTTTTTGAAAAAACTATTTACGTCACCTTCAAGAGCATAAGATTTGCTTCAATTTTCATCTCCACGATTTTTTTGTAAGAACACATCCAGGAATGACACGAGCATAAATCACTTGAATTTTAGGTGGTCTGAGCTGTGCTTGCAAGCTGCGTCGCAAGCTCCAGTGGAAATTATTAGACAATCTAGGAGAGTGATGCTGAGTCAATATATTTTCATTTAAAAATGAAAAATCAGTTATCGGAAAGTTTTGATAGTTAACAGATTTTTCGACCTTACTTTCCCGGACTAGTAGTCAAAAACACACAGTCGGCAATCAATTTAAGGCGTCTATTACGCACGGTAAAACAAACCGCACGACTGTAAAGTAAATCGCACGGCTTCTATAGCAACCACTTAGCAACTGTCAATAGACGTAGCCATTTTATTCAAAATGTATTACTTAGATATTTGACGTTGAATTTTATTCTATATATAAATGGTAGATATGAGATTGCATTTAATACTAAGAGTTATTTGGAATTATATGATATTTAGTTCCGTTTCATTCAATCCGAATCTTTTAGCTGTCTGAATGTATCTCATATTAGTGAACAATACTATATTATACACCAAGCGACTAAAGTGGCCCATTTAATCACGCGGGTGGTGTTTGATTCCTGAGGGAAGTAATCCACCTAAGGGATTAATGTCACTTTAGTCAAGAGGTGTATACGCTATTTTATGCAATTCCGGTAATTCTACATACATTATTAATAAAAATAAATACTACTTAGGATATATTTTACGAAACTTGGCTGGTCATCGAGGGTGAACTTCTAAGATACTTGGCTGGGCATCGAGGATGTACGTTTTTATTTGTACTTTAAATCCCTTAACAAGTAGGTCGTAGGTAAAGTATAGTACGTAACTCGTGTTGTAACGCATTCTACGCACTCACGGAATTACGCACTCGCCGCTACGCGGCTTCGTGCGTAACTTTTCCGTTCGTGCGTAAAATGCTTCTTACAACACACGTTACGTAATATACTATTATTATATGTCATTTCGTCAAGAAACCTTTACAGGTTTAAAATTCAACATGTAATCTGGCCAAACCGATAGGGCGAGTTGTCGAAATTATTTACACCGCATTTTTTGTATTTTTATTTTCACTTTATATTTATCAAAGGCGAAAAGATAAATCTAAACAAAGAAAACCAGTTTTTGCGACAGCAGATGGGAAAACAAGAGAATAGAAACGAATTAATGGAACGCGAAATGAAAAAAAAATTGATAATGCAAGGAATTGAGGATATAATGGAAGACAAAACCGAAAATGTGCGAACAAGAATTGAAGTGAAACTAAAGGAAGCGAACATAAACTTAAACTTAATGACCGAAACGAGTGAAGTACGAAGATTAGGAACTTTTAAAGCCAATAAAAAAAGACCAAAATTTTGCAGTTTGAAAAAAAGATGGAGGTATTCAAAATGTCGAAGGATTTAAAGGGCACAAATGTATGGTTAACTGACGATTACACAAAGAAAGTCCAAGAGGACAGAAAAAAATTGATAAACCAATTGAAGATAGCAAGGTTAGATTGAAGAAGGGCTTTTCTTAAACACGACAAATTAATTGTGGATGGGGAGGTGTATGATAGACACAGCTTTGAACAAGATGATGGAGAAGAAGAAGAAGGAAGGAAGGGTAAAAGAACATTAACTGATAGATCACCAAAAGCAGGAAGCGAATGGGAACAAACAAGGAAACTGTCTAGAACGAGGCAAAAAAATTGCTAGCAGGAAGAGAAGTAAGCGGAAACGAGCCCAAACAACACAAGTACATCCCCTGTAGATCCCAGGGACGTCCTTCATTTGCTACTAGGACGTCCCTGGGATATCCTTTATCGGGACATGGTACATACTAGGGACGTCCTAGGGACATCTACTTTCCACCGAAAAGGACACACAAGGGATATCCTTTTGGTACGTGCCAGGGATGTACCAAGTCCCGACGAAGGACATCAAAGGGCCACCCTAGGGATCATCCCAGGGACATCCCTAGGATATATGAAGTACATCCCCTGGACGTCCTCGAACGTCCTTTTTTTCATTTATTTAATTTGAAATATTTCATAGAAAATATGAAGAAATAAATAAAATCCAAAGATTTTCAACACAAAACCACGTTAATGAAAAATAACAAGTATCAAATAATGAAATAAAATATTTAAAAAAAAATCGAGAAACAAGAACTCATTCTATACATAAATTTATATGATAATAAACTAAACAAAAACATATATTCATATGGTAATAAACAAAACAAAAATTGACAAAAGAATTAAAAATTGTACAGATATATATTAGCTAAGTGTTGCATTTGTGGTAGGCAGTGCGTCATCTTTTTCTCTAATAATTCTTTCCTTTGCTCTCCTGAAGAACTTCTGTAAAGCTTCCTCAATTTGTTTTTAGTTACCCATGGCTTCAGAAGATCCTGTAACAAAAATATTATTACAGGTGCAATTGAATGATGAAGTTTACTAAAATAATTTACAGTAAAAATAGATTAAAATACTCACGAAGTATCATTTGTGACATCTTTGTCTCCTTAAAACATATTTTTTCTTTCGTCCCATACCAGGTGAAAGATGTAGCTGTTTGGTATGTCATGAATTGTAACATGATTCTTTTTACAAAATCAAATGGGGAATTCCCCCATATTTTTGATACTTCTTGAACATGAAATAAAATAAGATACAAATTAAAAAGGTATAGCAGTCAACGATTTATTTGGTAATGAACTGTTGAAACAGGAACTCTGAATGAAGCGAGTGAATTTTATAATAATACTAGCTACTGATCGATTTTTAAACTTCACAGAAGCTTCACATGAAAAAAAATGCAATTTTCTATAAAACTAGTTTAGCATCAATGACAACTAACTTATGCTTAATGTAGAAAGTGATTTTTTGAATGTTATTTTTCAGAAAAAGTTTATAGTTCCACATTTGTGAGTTGGTCTTGGGGGTGTAAATAGTTCTCTATGTCTTGAAATTCTTCCACAGTGCCCTAGCTGGTAGTTTTACTTTCTCGAATATAATTTCTGTCCTCATATTTAAAGTATCTGATATCCTGAGAGCATGCAATTCAGTAATTTTGTTCTTCAAAGATTTAAGTGTACTTTTTCGTTCATGCCTTGACGATACCTTCCTCATAGGATGCATTGTATTGATATGTACCTAATTGATTAATCAATATACTATAAATAAACCTCACTATAAATATAATATTATAGAATCGAATAACCCAAGTATCATTTTGGAACAATTCAAGAGAGTATATTCAGTATTATGATTATTGTTATACCAACCTTTAAACTCAACTTATTATACCTCCTCAACTAGAAAATGTTCAACTTTAACTTCACAATTTTTACATAACAAAAATACACATCACATTTATCACAAACTTTTTACTGCTTTTTATATCCAATCAAACAAAGAAAAGTTAGGTTAGAAACGTGCGTATTTGACTGGCATTTAGACAAAGGAAATAAAGGAATACGATCCCCCAAGTGCGCGTGTTGCATGAACAGATTTGAATTTGATTGATAGCGGGAAATTTAAATGACAAGACAGCTGCGTGCAAGCTGAAAATGCATGATTTAGTTTTTCGCTTGCGATTTACACACAAACCTAACCTGAGCAAGCTAACCTAGCTGGAAATTTGAAAATGCCTTGAATTTTTAGCCAACCCTAACTTGACCTGACTTACCTTACGATACTGAGTTAAAAAACATTTGTTCATGTGACATGCGCACTTCGAGGATCAAATTCCTATGTATAGATTATTTTCCTGAAGGAAAACAAAAATTTTCAAATGAAGGTAAAATAGTATCTTTGAATTTTCAATGGACATTTTGATAAGTTTCAATGATTCTTATGTAAATTGATATTAGAAATACCAGGGACATGAATGGGACAACCTATGGATATACCAGATGGGATATCCTCTGGACAATCTCCGCAGGACATCCCCTGTATGTCCCAATCATGTACCGCGGTACATAAAAGGGACATACCTAGGACATCCCTGTGTTGTTAGGGAGGACAGGAATGAACAGGAAAAGAGGAATGGAAACCAAAGTAGCATTAAGATTGGTGGTAATAATAATTATAGTTAACAATGCAGTATATATTATAGTTAAAGTAATGTTCACCTGCAATTATTTGTTATAATTTTTTTATTTTTTACAAGAATAAGTGTGTACATAAATTTTGCACAATTACTTTGTATTTTCATTATAATATGAATTATAATAAACGTTAAGCAAAAATCATAAATAAACCTGTTCTACGGCTATGGATCGTTTGGTTACCTGCGTATGCTTTCATTTGCGTTTTATTACCTATTGTTATTTGACTGATTACCGGGTGGCCTGGTCACAATTTCTTTCTTCTTAATCTAGATACATTGTAAAACATAAATAAGAGATAACATTTTTTGAGACACCCGACCTCCGTTTTCCGTTTATGATAGGCGATTTGTGCTATCAATTACTTTGAAGTATAACATGAAGTAAAGTAAAAAAAATAAGAAAAGGTTATACCTTTTATTAAACATTGTCTCTGCACTGTGATACTTTTATGTAACCCTGTATAGTGAATATTAACTGCGTAATAGTTTTTCTAGCGTCCAGAGCAGTGTTTATATATTCATAGTATGTGTTAATTACACCAATTATAAAATGAAAAAGTCGAAATTGAATTTAATTTCACTATAACGTTACCACGCGTACTTTATTTTTACGACCTGTAAATAAGCAATTTAAAACCGTAGTTTGACCATACTTTAGATTAGATAAAATTGCATTTACGTGTAATTTATCGTTAATGTACTAAAGTGTGCGATTTATGAAATTAAATAATACAATCTAATCGAAAACAATAAATACTGGCAACACTGTTGAAATAATTTGTAGATTACTTCTTAGCAGTTTTAGTATTTTAATCTTGTTACTGTGTCCTTGAACACCATATTTCTAAATGTTTTTTCTTTTTTCCATGTTGCCCTATTACTAACAAAAATCCCTCCCAAACGCAAGAGAAATCATAGCGTGACATAATTTCAATATTAATGCCTTTTGCCAAGGTCGTGTCGCAATGCAAGGGTAGGATTTTGTCGAAGCCCTTGGAGGAAAAGTTAGCGGGGGTGCAAGTGTGTGAAGGAAACGTGTTTTTGTTATTCTAGCCACGTTGATATTTATCCCACACGATACGTCAAAATAAGTATCTTACTTATATATACAGGGTGTTTTCGAATTCGTAATTTTTTTACTTATACGACTGGGATTTTTACGTTTTATTTTTCAGATGTTTGTAAAAAGTGTAGTCAATTATAACATTAATATACTTAGTGACATAGAAACCCGAATACTCAGTAAAAATTATTTTATTTCAAAAATATTTCAGTGGAGGAAAATAGGTCAAGGTCAGGAACCACCACAGCCGTTCACAAGCCCGGACAAAGGAGAAGGGTTGAGCGAGGGATTATTGTTATGAAAACCGGAAACAGCCTCGGAATAGAACAGAACCAGAACATAAACATATAGACGACCCAAGCAACGAAAACGGAATATGAATATAAGAACATGGAAATTATTAAGCTAGTATAGACCAGGAGTAGCCCTTCACGCTATAGAACAGCTAGAAAAGAGCAAAATGGACATTACAGCTACCCAGGAAGTAAGGTGGCCTAAATTTAGAAGCGTAAGAATTAGTAGGTCCAAGGTCTACTTCTGTGGCAGCCAACTAAGCAGGCATGAGTTCGGCCGATCATTTAGTGCTAGTGGATTCTCTCATAACATTTCAACCAATAAGCTACATCCGTTTTAAAGATCCATTCCTTTATATCAGCGTACGCACCAACCGAATAACATGGTGAAAATGACAAGGATGCTTTCTACGATGAGTTGGAAAAAGTAATTCCAAACTTCCCAAAACAGGAAACGACTAGCTCTATATGGTGACTTCAACGCTAAGATCGACAAGGAAGATTTCCTGAAACCACATGTTGGCAATTGCAGCCTTCATAACATATCAAATGATAGTGGTTTGAGACTAGGCGGCCTAACAGCAGCTAATAATATAATGGTAAAGTCTACTATGTTCGATCATAAACAAACATGCGTGTCAAATGATGGAATTACAAGGGACCAGATTGATCACATTTTTAGACACGGGAACAATATCATGGACGTAAGAACCTTTAGAGGAACAGATGGAGATACTGACGACTTTTTGAAGCGTGCTAAAGTTATGGAGCAAATATCGAGTACAAAGAAAGAAAAGACCACTTCAACAATAAAATGGGATACTGGGAAACTACACAAGCATACCAGTATCGTATAAGCAATCCATTGGGAGAAATGCCTTCCTCTCCCCAAGATCCCATGATTTGTCTCCAATTGAACGTATTTACTGAGTCCTTCGACATGAGATAGAGGTGGCATGGAATGAGATACACCAGGATATTGATCACCAAATTATGAGTACTGGGTGTTCGGATTTCTATGTCACTGAGTGTTTCGCGTTCTCGTTGTATTTTAACGATTTCGCAAAATGCGGAAAGGTTGTTCACTTTTGTTGACTACGAAGGGCCACTATAGTGGTAAAATGTGTTGTAACTTAGATGAGTTATAAGGATAAATAAAATGAATTTGGTTGCACTTTCACTGTTGTATATTTAAAATGTATTATACATATTGTTCATTTTGCTGAACAATTAATAGTATCACTGAGTGTTGGCTGTATGAGTATTATTTATCACATTATCTGATATTAAGAAATTATTGTTTCAGTTTTATGCCGGTAATGCCGACGAATTATTATAACTCGAGTACCATTTTGTATGATGAACGGATGAGAAGTCAAGGGAAGTCGGGTTGAATTCGTATTTATGTCAATTGAACATGTGTGGGGCATAATCGGTAGAACGTTACGAATTTACTGAGTCCTTTTCAAACTCTGATGGTTCTTCGACATGAGATAGAGGTGGCATGGAATGATATACACCAGGATATTGATCACCAAATTATCAATACTGGGTGTTCGGATTTCTATGTCACTGAGTGTTTGGCGTTCTCGTTGTATTTTAACGATTTCACAAAATGCGGAAAGGTTGTTCACTTTTGTTGACGGACGGACGGACGGAACAACCACTATAGTATTGTAACTTAGATCAGTTATAAGGATAAATAAAATGAATTTGGTTGCACTTTCACTGTTGTATATTTAAAATGTATTATACATATTGTTCATTTTGCTGAACAATTAATAGTATCACTGAGTGTTGACTGTATGAGTATTATTTATCACATTATCTGATATTAAGAAATGGTTGTTTCAGTTTTATGCCGGTAATGCCGACTAATTATTATAACTTGAGTACCATTTTGTATGATGAACGGATGAGAAGTCGGGTTGAATTCGTATTTATGTGTTGTTCAGAGTGGGTGAGAGTAAGGGAAATCATGTAGGAAATTGACCAATGGATGATGAAAGTTTAAACTTTAACCGTCATAAGCGGCGGGTGAGTTCAGTGTTGCAGGTGTTTTTTTGTCATTCTGTTATTTTCGTTATAGATAAGGAAAACTTTGAAGATAGTTTTTGCGTGGAGCGATAAGAATAAAATTGTGATTTGGGGTTTTTGAAGTGTTGAATAGATATTATGAAATAGTTTTAAGGCAGAAATTATGTGGGGTTTTTATGTGAAAGGGAAGTTCAAAATGGATATTTGCGTAGTTAAGGAAATATTGAGTAGATAAGAAGAAAGATATTTTTTATTCATGATGTATATGGAGTGTATAACTTTTGATATACGGAGTGAAGAAAAGTAATGGTTACAGGAAGAATATGAGGGTGAATTCAAATTCGTACTCTAAGTATATTCATATGATGAATTTAAAAAAATTGTTTGAATTGGAATTTTCATTATTATATTTAATTATGCCCTATGACCTTTTGAACGTCTGTTTGAACACAATGATTCTTGATATTTTGAATCTATAAGAGCGTATTTCTGAGGTATAGTCTGTTAAAGTGGAATTATCGGAATTGCAGTGTGAAAATATTGAAGTAAAATCTGATTTCCCATAACAAGGAATAAAAATATGAACATATAACAATTTTTGAAGAAATTCTTCCAGAATAGTACAAAAATCGAAATTTTTACGATCCAGAAAATCTAAAATTATGCGAGTTAGGGTATTTCATAGTTTATCAATAGAATCTAAACATATAGAGATAAACTTTGTTTCCTTGTATCTTGGAAAATAATTGAAGCAGCGGTATGAAAATCGAACTGTTTATAAAAAAATTTCCCTGAAGTGATAGGATATGCTCAAAAGACTCTTCGACGAACGGTTAGTTAGTTATTATCAAAATAAAGCCACAATGTCATTTCGTGTGTTTAAAAATGGCAACGAAAAACCTAAAATTAATTGTAACTACAAAAATAGTCGAGTTAGACATTAATAAAGTTTACCAATGGATTCAGAAGGAAATTCTAACTTATCAGGAATAATTTTTATGAAAATATTTCCAAGAGATATGGTCCAAAATCATAAGTTAAACTATACTAAAAATTATTCTTTTTTAGGATTAAAAAGTTTTTCCTTTATAAAAAATAATGAAACATCGAGTTTTTGGTGCGAGAATTCGATTGGTACAATTTTTTTTCGATAAACAATTTTTTTCGCCCTTACTTTGAGGGTTGAAACTGAAAAACATGTCCAATTAAAAAGCTCTACAGACTGATATTTCATAAAAGTATTTTCAAAGGTCAAATGTATAAGGACAAAAATCGGGAGTATTCTACTAAGAAACTGTTAGAAAAATTTTACACGAGGAATTACACATGTTGGCCAGTAAGCGCCAGATTTTGCACCGTGCGACTTTTTTGTTTGTTTCCGAAGATAAAATCTGCTTTGAAAGGGACCCGATTTGAGTCGATGGAAGCGGTAAAGCAAAAAACGGAAGAGCTCCTAAAGGCCCTCACCAAAGAAGTCTTCCAGCACTGCTTCGATCAATGGAAAAAACGTACGGAAAGGTGTGTGGCGAGGGGAGGGGAGTATATTGAAGGGGAGCATTCGAATTTAGAATAATTTGTATAACTGTAACCAGTCTCGTTATTTAATAGCCAGACCTCTTAGAGACAACATTTGATTCGTTATATGTTATAAAATAATTAAAGGTGAAGTATACAAACCAATAGATTATAAAAAGAGAGACGAAAGGTTCGGTAGATAACTATGTCATAAGCGATCATTTTAGTTCATTGTAAACGATACATTTAAATTATCAAATATTTACTATTCAAAACAATTAAATTAAATTGGATTAGTGATAAAAATAATCATCTTAACACGAATTATAGATAAAAAAGTATGACAAACAATTTAAAATGAACACATAGATAGCGGACAAAAGATACACTACAATGATTCCTGATACGTTAGCCCGAGATCGATCGGTTAAAGGTCATTATTCTATAATTATCATTGATCTCGATATTGTTTTTATTGTAGAAAATAAATTGAAGGTTCTACCTGAAAGACCGTTGTTATCGCTTTCCAAGAAGGGACCATTTCTATTATTTAATGATGGGGCAATTGAAGGTTCTATCAGGGACAACTTACAAATCTAAATTTTACCGACATTCTTGACTTACGCCAACAAATTTTGTTGAATGCCTGTATATCTCCAACAGTAAAAGATCAAGATGAAAGAAGATCAAACTAAAGTAAAATGGCAATCGGTGCGGAGTAATAAACCAAATTTTTTATGGGACTTGCTCACCACAAGTGGACCAAACAAAGTATGTAATTTTGCCCTCCCTGCTGTAATCAATGTTGTGAAAACAAGAAATTTATTTATGCCGACGGGTATTGTAGAAAGATAACAATGACCGAGTCTTATCTTTAGAGCTCGGAAAAAATGCAACGTGCATTTTTTTGCATCTTTTGCATTTTTTTATACTTTTTCCCAAAAAATGCATTTTTTTAAAGATTTGAGCATTTTTTGCATTTATTGCCAATTATTTTAAAATCCTATTGAACAGAAAGTTTTCATTATGGAATTTTTAAATCTGTTTGGGTTTGGAACTACCTGCTACCCCAAAATTGAAAAAATTTGAAAGAGTAGGTACCTACTTTATTGAAAGGGTCTTACTATATTGATTATTTTATTACTTTATTCTTAAAATGGGAAATACCAAATACCATAAACAAGTAACTGTAACCGGGGTATTCGCAGCGGGAGCGGCCTCCCTCTGTAAACATTAGGCAAACCCTCAATTGAGCAGTATCT
Source organism: Galeruca laticollis (assembly GCA_963921935.1). NCBI lineage: Eukaryota > Metazoa > Arthropoda > Insecta > Coleoptera > Chrysomelidae > Galeruca > Galeruca laticollis. The sequence goes on from OY998177.1 coordinate 233,028,256, forward strand.
TCCAACGAAAGCATTACGATTAGTTAACAGTGAACCTATTGTACTTTCTTTTAATCAGGATACAATATAAAAGTGTTTAAGTCGAAATGCCTAAAAAGGCATTTAATGATATGTGGATAAAGTGTTACCGAGAACTTACTTGGGATGGAGACCACCTTTTTTGTACAGTGTGTTCAAAAATTGTAAGTGTATGTTACATATTGCTATTGTAAGAATATTTTTTTTATTATTTTAGTATGTTTATCAGACTTGATAGTTTTAAAGCGCGAACATGGGTTACGGTAACAGCCTTGAAATAGTCTTAAAATATAAATTTCTGATAAGCGAGAACCCTTAGATAAATGGGCCATGTGGAAGATAAAATATCATCTGTCGATGAAAGTGGTAGGAATATTATGTATTCTTAAGGGTCGTTTCTAAAGAATTTCTAGGCACAGTTTGAAATTACCCATCGTACAGAGAAGGTTCATTTTACAAATATAGTGGAAAGATAAATTATTTGCGTGTGAGTGTGTTCTTCTGAATTTTGCCGTTCCGAACCGTTCTAGGTGAGTTTTCTCACGAGTAATTAAGTTTTATCCATTAGCATTTGCTTTATTTCACAATTAAGTAATTTCATAGAGTTAAATTAAATATTATTACCAATTAATATTTTGTAGTCAATTTGATAAACTCTGATTTAGGCAACCTTATTTTTAAAGTTTACAGGGTTGTATTATTTGATTAAAAGGTATTTCAGAAAGTACTTATATATTTTTACCTACGAGGTGTGATGAAAAATAAAGTGATTAGTAATATTACATTGTTTGTTCCGGCACAGTACACTGCGGTCAGTGCATGCGTTTGTGTTGGGATTACTGTGGTCAGTTTTCCAGGGGTCGTACTGTGGTTTGTACGAGCTAGTGACATTGCGGTTAGTGTGCTAGTTTTCACACTGCTGTGGCACGAGAATGACTGTTTATCATTCTTGTTGCTATAATTAGTGTTGTTGCCCTGTTTTGTTTTATCGATCGATAGTTGGACACTGCGGTCAGTGTCGACGGAATGGAGAATCAATATTTGGTCAGTTCTATCAAATGGAAATTAAGCCAATAAGTTATTGACATGAATCAACTTTATTATTGTTGTTTTCTAGCTAAATATGACTGAGAAAGATAATAATTATAATTATTTACCAATGCCAATTTTTAACTACTTTCTTTAATTTAAAAATACTTTTGGTGGACTTAATTGCTCATCAGTTTATTTTCAATTTCAGGTACGACATCTCATATCTGCCTCTACCCTAGTACTTAAGTATTTTTTTCTTATTTGACATTATTAATATTCTATTTACTGCATTTTGTTGTCATTAACTATTTTCTTTTAATTATATATATATATATATATATATATATATATATATATATATATATATATATATTAATACATATACTCTATCTAAATTCTAAAGAAAACATTGAAATAAAGAAAAATGTACATATTTGGATGTAATACTAGTGATATACAATGTATTATAAATAATTTAAAAGATTCAATATACAAATAAAATTTGACATTACAATTTCGAATGACAATAATGCAGAAGATACTTAATGATACATAGATTTTATAAAGATTTTAAAAAAAGAATACAGATGTCGCTGGTAGCAAAATTACAATTAGAATTAAAGAATGAAAATCTCTCTTTGTTATATGAAAACATAAATTTGTATTTTTTTTTAAAAAAGGAATTTTTTGGTAACCAAAGCAGAACAGAATTATTTATGGAAAAAGTTTAGTTAGTTGATTTTGAACCCCCCGGGTTCTAAATTATAAATTTAGAAAAGTGGTTCCGGCGATTCTAAAAGACGTGCTTAGAATCAGAACGAGTGATCCTGATACCTAGTTGGTGAGTCCAGTCCAGATTTTATAAATTATTTTTCAAGAATTAACAGGCCTTTAAATAAAATTAAGATAGATGCATCTATATCACATTTTTGAATACTGACAAAATTAACGTTAAAGATATATAAAATTTCACCTGAAGAGAAGAGAAAATTTTTTGAATAGACAATTTTATCGCATATAGTTATTTGACATTTATACACGTCAAGTGTAATTTTCGACGATTTGAACGTTTAGAATAAGTAGTTAATTAGGTTGTTCTTCTAGTATATAGTTCGTTTTTTTAATTTTAAGGTTCGTAGAAAGTACGATTATTGTTCTTTATTATATTTTGGGAATAATAATTCATTTTCACTTGTTATCTGATGGTATATAATATATAATTTTTGATTCCAACTCACTTTGGTATTAATTCAACTCCTATTTCATTGAATTTGAAAAATTTTGGATCCTATAAAACTTTTGATATAATCAGTGACATTTAGTTAATTTTCAGTGACAGAAAAATTGTAGATGTCATTAGATAATTTAATGGTCTTAAGAATATATTGAACAAGCAGTCACTATAGATTTGCAATAGTATAATTGACAATTTTGGAATATTCTTTGGAAATTTATAAATTTAAAATTTAAATTAATAATTTTTTTTAGTTTTTGAACCCTCCCTGAGGTAAGAGCGAGTAAGTCGATTTTGTAGTAATTTATCTTTCAGAATATAAAATTTCATATTCATCTGAGCCGGGCATAATAATTTGACAATTCCTGTCAAAATTTCAAATAGGTTATATTCAGTGATAAAGGTGTTTTCACATTAGTGTAGTTACTACCACGATTGTAACAACAGCATCTAATAATCAAATTTCAAATAAAATCATATAATACATAATTATAAAAACAGTAGAACATTAAAAATATTATAATTTGGCGGCCCAACGTGTGGCGAATTAAGAATTTTTCTTGATAATTAGGTTGACGTTAACATTATAATAATTGTCACCCAAAACGTGGGGTGATTAAAACTGTGCATATAATTATAAAAATATTAAAAATTTATTGACATTATTATAAAAAAAAAATTTAAATATTTACGATGGAACGAAGAATGACGTTAAGAGATGGTAAACAGGTAGGAGTTGAAAGTGGATCCGATGAAGAAAGGGAAGAACAGGAGGATAGTAGACGGGAACCCCAAGGAGGAACAAATAGCAATGATCATTGGATGCAACAATTTCTTTTGAAAATGAATGAGAATATGAATAGGAAATTTGAAGAAAATAGGGCAGATATGAATAGTATGGAAAAGAATATGCGAGGAGATATGTATACAATGAGGGAGGAGATTAAGGGGGATATTAACAATATCACAGGAAACATGGACAGGCTGGAAAAGAAAATAGAAGAAGGAAAAATTGAAAATTTAAAGGAGATTAAGAAAATTAGGGAAGAAAATAATGAATTTAGAAAGAAAATTGAAAAGGTGAAAGAGGATATGAAGGGCCAGAAGGAAAATTTGCGCATGGAAATTCAAGAAATTGGCATTAAAATCAGGGAAGATACAAACAAGCAGGTGGTAGAAGAAGTTCAAGAACTAGGAAGATGCCTAGAAGAAAATTTATCTGGAGTAATTCAAGTAGAAGTGAAGAAACAAAATGAGAATTTAATTGAAGAGATACAGTCCATTAAAGTACAAGGACAAACAAATGAAGAAGTAATGCAAATATATGAACAGAATTTGAATAAGAAATTTAATGATTTAAATGGAAGGATAGAGGAACAAACAGGAACGTGTATTAAAAGGAGTGAAAATATAGACAAATTATTTAACCAAGAATTGGAGAAAATGAATAGAAAATTACATGAAACTGTAGAAGAAATAGAAGATAATCTAAAACGGAATGGAGGTGGAACGATGTATACTGGAAATATCGACTTTGGAGTGAAATTTGATGGTAATATAAATGTAATTCACCCAAAAGCATTTATCAAAATAATCAAAAGTAGGATGAGAGGAATAAGGGACATTGTAGAGAAAAAAATCATTATTAGAGGAATGTTATCTGGACATGCTTTATTGTGGTTTTGCAATAAAGAGGAACAAATACCCGATGTCGAAGAATTTGAAAAACAATTTTTAAAATATTTTTGGGGGGAGATACAACAGGCGAGTTTCAGAGAGAAACTATACTTTGGGAAATTTGATTATAACCAGAGTAAAAATTTCAATGCATATGCAATGAAAATGTACAACAACGCACAGTATTTGGAGCCAAGCATGCGAGAAGAAGAAATGGTGTTATATATTTCCAGACATTTCAACCAACAAGTATCTGAAACTATAGGGATACAAAATATCAAGACGATGGAAGGTTTATCAAATTATTTACTCAGACTTGAAAGAAGTAATAATGAAAAAAGAAATGAAATTAAAAATTTTAATGAAATAGGGGGAAATGGAGATGGACATTACAGAAGAGATATGAATAATACATATGAAAATAGAAACTATAGAAACAGGGATTTTGATAACCGAAGAAATGATAGACATGTAGACAGGAATTATAGAACTGAAAATAGAAATTATAGAAATGAAGACCGAAGATATGGAAATGGAAATAAAAATAATGATAATAAGTACTTTGAAAATAGAAGAGATACCAGAAATTCGGACAGAAGAAATGATAATGAAGACAGAATTGAAAAATGGCGACAGGATGGACGGACAGGAACAAATAATTATTATGATCGAAGAAACTTTGAAAGAAGAAATGATGATAGAAGAAATTATACGTTGGAAAACCAAGACAGAAACTATGATAGAAGAAATCAAGAAATAGGAGACAGGAGACAAGTAAACATAATACAAGAACAAGAAAGATATGAGGATCATAGTCAAACTGTAGATAGAAATTTTACTTAAACCGCTTTCACGTGCATAATATTATTTTTTCTAAGTACGAACATCCAAGAGAATTTGTTGATATTGGGGAAATTGGGGAAATGCATGACAATTTAGGTTTAATATTCATTAAAGGGAAAATACAAAATATAGGATGTAAAATTCTGATAGATACAGGATCAGAAGTAACGTTGATAAGTGAAAGGATTATAGACAAGTGCAAAAAAAATAATATTATGGTGGTAAATACAAATAGATTATCACTAGTGGGAGCGAATAATAAAAAACTATATGATACAAGTAAAATGATAATTGAGGAATTACAAGTAGGAAATAATTCGTTTAAAGTACAAATGCTGGTCGTAAAGAATTTAATTTATGATATAGTATTAGGTTCCGATGAATTAGACAATCACAAAATGATTATCAATTATAAAGAAAAGTTGATGAATTGTAAAGGAGAAGATATTCATTTCCTCAAACAAGAAACAAACAAATTAGAAGAAGATACATTTTATGTAATGAATCAAATCAATGAAGAACCTAAAATAGATTTAAATTTGTGTAAACAAAAATATGTGAAAATTGTAATGGAATTGATAAGACAATACAACAGATTATTCAATGAAGAAGTACAAGTAGCAAGGAAATATATACATAAACTGGAAATGAATAGAGATATATCGAATTTCAAAGTAAGGACATATCCAATTCCATATAAATTGAAGGATGAAGTATACCATGAATTAGAAAATATGTTAAAAGATGGAATAATAGAAAGATCAAATTCACCATATATTGATGCAGTTACATGTGTACGAAAAAAAATCTGGAGAAATAAGAATATGTTTAGATGCAAGAAATATCAATAGCTACACAAAGAAACAATACGAAAGTCCCATGAATATCGATAGTATATTTGGTAGAATTACTAATGCAAACATATTTTCAAAATTAGATCTGAAACATAGTTTTTGGTTAATTCCTTTAGAAAAAGAAAGTCGGAAATATACTGCGTTTATGATAGATGGAGTGGTATATCAATTCTGTGTGGTACCTTTCGGATTACAGAGCTCATGTGCAGCTTTAGTAAGAACACTTCACACTATTTTAAACAAATATGAAAATTTCATACTTCATTATATAGATGATATCCTTATATATTCGGAAAATGAAGAAAAACATCAAGAGCATTTGAACATTATTTTCGAAGAACTAGAAAATGCTGGATTAAAATTAAACATACAAAAATGTAAATTTTATCAAGAGGAGATAAATTATTTGGGATATGTTTTGAACACTAAAGAAGTTTCTATGGATCCTGATCGAATTAAGACAATTTTAGAATATAAACAACCAACAAATTTGAAAACTTTGAGAGGGTTTCTAGGAATTTTAAACTATTTCAAACGATTGATACCGGATCTTAGTAGAAAAGAAATACCATTAATTGAACTATTAAAAAAAGGTGTAAAATGGCAGTGGAATGACAAACGGGAAAAAGCATTTAGAGAACTAAAGGAAGATTTTACAAATAATCTCAAGGTATATCACCCACAGTATGATAAACAATTTATTTTGAGAACAGATGCATCAGCTGATCGTTTTGCTGGAGTACTGATACAAGAACAGGAAAAAGGAGAAGTACCTATTAGTTTCATATCTAGGGTTACTAAAATGCATGAAAGGAAATATTCAGTAACAGAACTTGAAATGGCAAGCGTGGTATTTTGTATCACTAAATTGAGATTTTTTTTATTAGGAGCTAAATTCATTATAGAAACTGATCATTCAGCTTTGACAGCTATGCTTAAAAATAGATATGCGAATAATAGAATACATCGCTGGATTTTATTATTACAAGAATATGATTTCGAAATAAAATACATTCCTGGAAAACAGAATATTGTTGCAGATGCTTTAAGTAGAGAGACAGAAACCACATTTGAACGGAGAAAGTATAAAATTGGTATAAATAGAATGCTACAAGAGGAAGGATTATATTCATTGGATAGAATTAGGATAGATCAACAAAATTTGGAATCAAATTATAAAAATAATGCTATTAATATAGAGGAAATATGGTATAAATGTCTGGAAGATAGAGAAGTATTTGTAATTACACAAGATTATGCAAAGGAAATTTTGAAAAATTTACATGAAGAACATGGACATGTTGGGACTAGGAAGTTATGGATGCTTTTTAGAGAAAACTATATAACAAAAAACGATTTAGCAATTGCCAAAAATATTTGTAAAGTGTGTGCCATATGTCAACTAGCAAAAGAAAAAAATTATCACAATAAAAATTTGACAAAATCAATAGTTGCACAGAAGCCATTACAAATTGTTGCTATAGATTTCATAAGCAATTTAATACCGAGCATACAAGAGAATAAACACATATTTGTTATCACTGATATTTTTACGAAATTTGTTAAAGTTTACCCATGCAAAAGAACCAATGCAAAAACTGTGATAGAGATTTTAAAAATGTACATAAAAAAATATGGAACGCCAAAAACAATAATATTAGATCATGCAACTTATTTTGAAAGTGAAAAACTAGCTAAATTTAGTCAAAATCAAGAAATTAAGTTGAACTTTATTAGCATTAGGAAACCATCGTCAAATCCAGCTGAGAGATACATCAAAGAGATAAACAAGTACTTACGAATTTTATGTAATCAGGATCACTGTCAATGGGAAAATAATTTAAATCACGTAGAAAGATTCCTTAACCAAATACCTCATGGTGTTACAAATGAATGCCCAGAATATTTATTTACTGGCACAATACCCCAAAGAAATTGGATAGTGAATCGAAAATTGGAAATGGAAGATGTTTTGAATAGGGTGAATGAAAGACTGCAGAAGCAAGCTAAAAAATATATTAAAAGGATGAACCAAAAAAATAAAAAGAAGACAGTTTTTGAAAAAGGAGAATTGGTGACTGTAAGATCATTGCAAGTTGCAAAAAGATCAGAGAATAGTTGCGCAAAATTATTGCTACCGTTTGAGGGACCTTATGTAGTAGGTAACGAAGGAGCACAAAATAGTTACCAATTATTAGACCCCATTACGGGAAATGAAAGAGGAGTTTTTAACATAGAACAGGTATATAAATATTATACTTAACTTGGAACAAATGATATTATGTTACGTGAAATTTTAATAGATATAGTAGATTTAAGAAGTTTTATAGGAATTAGGAATAATAGTTTAATTTGATTGAAGATAAATTTTAGAGATAATTATTTGAAAGATATAACTATGTTACTAAGATATTAGTATGATATTTGGCAATTTTGAAAGATAAATTATAATTATATGCAAGAATCGATTTATCATTCTTTTATTAGGGGGATTTAATACATATACTCTATCTAAATTCTAAAGAAAACATTGAAATAAAGAAAAATGTACATATTTGGATGTAATACTAGTGATATACAATGTATTATAAATAATTTAAAAGATTCAATATGCAAATAAAATTTGACATTACAATTTCGAATGACAATAATGCAGAAGATACTTAATGATACATAGATTTTATAAAGATTTTAAAAAAAGAATACAGATGTCGCTGGTAGCAAAATTACAATTAGAATTAAAGAATGAAAATCTCTCTTTGTTATATGAAAACATAAATTTGTATTTTTTTTTAAAAAAGGAATTTTTTGGTAACCAAAGGAGAACAGAATTATTTATGGAAAAAGTTTAGTTAGTTGATTTTGAACCCCTCTCGATAGAACATCTAATATGAATTCTCTCAAATTTGCTGAATAGTATAATAGTAATTGATATATTAAAATAGCATCAGATTATAATAATTAGCATGATAAGATCAGTGCGTGAATAATTCCTTAAATAATTATATTGAAATAGTGTTAGTGATTTTTCCGGGTTCTAAATTATAAATTTAGAAAAGTGGTTCCGGCGATTCTAAAAGACGTGCTTAGAATCAGAACGAGTGATCCTGATACCTAGTTGGTGAGTCCAGTCCAGATTTTATAAATTATTTTTCAAGAATTAACAGGCCTTTAAATAAAATTAAGATAGATGCATCTATATCACATTTTTGAATACTGACAAAATTAACGTTAAAGATATATAAAATTTCACCTGAAGAGAAGAGAAAATTTTTTGAATAGACAATTTTATCGCATATAGTTATTTGACATTTATACACGTCAAGTGTAATTTTCGACGATTTGAACGTTTAGAATAAGTAGTTAATTAGGTTGTTCTTCTAGTATATAGTTCGTTTTTTTAATTTTAAGGTTCGTAGAAAGTACGATTATTGTTCTTTATTATATTTTGGGAATAATAATTCATTTTCACTTGTTATCTGATGGTATATAATATATAATTTTTGATTCCAACTCACTTTGGTATTAATTCAACTCCTATTTCATTGAATTTGAAAAATTTTGGATCCTATAAAACTTTTGATATAATCAGTGACATTTAGTTAATTTTCAGTGACAGAAAAATTGTAGATGTCATTAGATAATTTAATGGTCTTAGAATATATTGAACAAGCAGTCACTATAGATTTGCAATAGTATAATTGACAATTTTGGAATATTCTTTGGAAATTTATAAATTTAAAATTTAAATTATTAATTTTTTTTAGTCTTTGAACCCTCCCTGAGGTAAGAGCGAGTAAGTCGATTTTGTAGTAATTTATCTTTCAGAATATAAAATTTCATATTCATCTGAGCCGGGCATAATAATTTGACAATTCCTGTCAAAATTTCAAATAGGTTATATTCAGTGATAAAGGTGTTTTCACATTAGTGTAGTTACTACCACGATTGTGACAACAGCATCTAATAATCAAATTTCAAATAAAATCATATAATACATAATTATAAAAACAGTAGAACATTAAATATATTATAATATATATATATATATATATATATATATATATATATATATATACATATATATATATATATATATATATATATATATATATATATATATATATATATATATATATATATATATATATATATATATATATATATATATATATATATTAATATGGATTGATTGATATCTCATTTTTTTATTTTTATTTAATTCAAATTTATTTCTTACACTATTGCCTTTGGTTTTGAAGTATGTTTTATCTAAAAGTATAAGTATTCATGTATTCAAAATATAGTAACACTGATTCAACAAAATATTATCACCAGCTTGTGTGCCATCAGATAAAATGGTAGTATCATCTGCGAATAAAATACAAAAAGTGTCAATAGCCTCTGGTAAATCGTTAACAAATATTATAAAAAGTATTGGACCCAAAATCGAGCCCTGAGGAATGCCGTTGTCTATATTACGTAAATCAGACTGGTTGTTTCCACAAACTACATACTGTTTCCTATTACTTACATAAGATGTCAGTAATTTGTGTGCATTTCCTCTAATACCATAAAATTCCACTTTATTTAGGAGTAAATCCGCTGGAACACAATCAAAAGCCTTCGTTAAGTCGCATAACGTGGCAACAGAGTTGACGCCTTCCTCTAGTTTCTGTACAACTTCCTCTAAGAGTCGAAGAAGAGCACGTATGCATGATTTATTTTTGCGATAGCCGAATTGAAATTCCGTTAGAAGTGACTTATCTTCCAAATAATTGATTAATTTTTCTTTGACTATCAATTCAAATATTTTGTTAATCGTCGGTAAAATTGCTATGGGTCTAAAATTTTCTGGAGAATCTATATCACCATTTTTATATAATGGAATAATTTTTGATATTTTAAAGGAGTCAGGCCAAGATCCTTCCTCTAAGCATTTATTAAATAAAATGGTCAGTGGATATGTCAATGAGTGTATACAACGTTTCAATATTTTGCTATTTATATTGTAAAAATCTAAACATGACGAATGACTTAATTTCAATATAGCCTCATGGACATCACTTTCCAAGATTGCACTCATAAAGAATGAAAATGCAGGTTTATTTAGTTTATTTAAAAAGAAACTCGACTCGTATTGAGAATCACCAAGAGATTTTAATACTATTTCCGATACCGATGTAAAAAATTCATTGAATTTTTGTGGTGATATATCGGACTGTTTGGTTTTATTAATTTTAGTTCTTCTTTCCGAATTTACGATTGTCCAACATGTTTTATTTTTATTATCCGAATCTTTTATTATCTTTGAGTAGGCTAACTTCTTTTCAGAGCGAATTGCTTTTTTATATATTTTGTTTAAATTTTTGTAATTCACCCAATCACCTTCCGAATAAGTATTCATAAATTTGTTTTTTGCTGTAATGACATTTTTTCTCATACTACGCAATGTGTTGTTGAACCATTTGATATTAGATTTATTTGTTTTAACAGTTTTTTCACAAAAACAAGTATCAGAGATATGTTTCAGCGTATTCAATATGTTTTCTGCCAAATTATCTGCACCCATATTATGAACATCCAAATCATTCCAAGAAACTTCAGAAAGTTTATCAGAAAAAGCCGTTATTGTTGCGTCGTTAATAACACGTTTAATAATGGGGACATTTTCATTCAATAGGTGATTAAAATATATGTATTGGCCGTTGTGATCAGACACTAGAGGATCTACTACTCCCACTTTAGTGAGACTAGGGTCTATGTTTGTAACTATGTTATCTAGACAGGATTGACTATTCAGGACTATTCTAGTGGGCTCCTCAATCGTATGGCGTAATCCGAAACTTGTGAAGACTGTTTTAAGATCTTTGGATTTATCGTCGTTCTTTGAAATGTCTAAATTGAAGTCCCCTACCAAGACAATGTTTTTGTATTTTCTATGAATATATTCAAGAAGTTTAATAATTTGATCTTTAAATATGGTAAAATTATCTCTACTTGACGATCTATAAAGAGCAATTATTATGGTGTCTTTCAATTCTACTCCACAAAACTCGGCATCGTAGAGAACAGAAAACTGCTTCGGATCAACTGCCTTGCATATTAGATGCGATTTCGAAAATATTGCCACTCCCCCATGTTGCTTTCTAGAACGAGTAAAATCGGAAATGAAGTTATAATCATTTAATTTGATTAATTCCAAGTTATTCTTATCTAACCAATGTTCTGAAAAACATACGATATCAAATGGATGTTCGGTTAAGAAAACTGAAAGTTCATGTAACTTATTTTGAAGACATAAACAAAATTATAAATTATAATATATTAGATGCAAGGCGAAGTTCAACCTTTACTGCGTAAAAAACGCTGTAAAACTTCTTCCACTTAACCTTGTATACCCACTATACATACATAATATATTATATACCGCAACACAAGTTGTATAATATTACAGTACAGTACTTTGATGCGTAAGGCCATTAATTCCTCTCACAATTCTGAACCCAATTAATTCTGATGATCAAACAAGTATTTCCGAATAGACTCTTTGAATTTTTTTAAATGCTGATATTTGATTTCCATTGGCAGTCCGTTATAAACAAAGCCCATCTGATATCTAAAAGACCGTCGAGAAATTTCCAATTTAAAGGGAGGTATAGTAATTACCCCTTTATTTCTAATATTAATGTTATGAACGTCCGTCCTGAAGGAGATTTTCCTATATAAGTATGATGGTTTCTTTGTCATAATTAGTTTATTATAAAGACACGCAGAATGTAACATTCGTCTATTATCCATATTCAACAACTGTATTACTTTTAACTTGTTAGAAATAGTACGTCGTTTACGTATGCCAAATATTAACCGAATGCAGCAGTTTTGCATTTTTTGAATTTTCTTTTTATATTGCACACTTAAGTGTGGACCATATAGAATGTCAGCATAATTAAACAATGATAAAACTAATGAGTCACACAATGTCTTTTTTACTTGAAACGGTAAAAAATGTCGGACACCATAAATTGTTTTTCTGGTTCTGGAGGTTACTATTAATGTGCTTTTCAAATTTTAGATCGTCGTCAATTATTACTCCTTCCAAAAAAGCCTATCGTGAAGATTGAATGTTGGTATTCTGCCACATTTTACTGACAGTGTAGCCTTCATTCACCCAGGTTTTATCCAAGCAAAATATTGGTTTGCCTTCTGCACGTAATTTAAAAATTGTTCTTAGATATCTCCGTCTCCAACAAATAATTTCGTCAGTATCAATTAGAATCGATTTTCTATAATGTTTTGCCCATTTAAATTTTAATTCCTGTAGCGTTTCCCGTAGTTTCGTTCGGCCCATTTTAGGGAAATATGGATCTATTCATTTCATCCGAAATTTTAGCTAGTGTTGGAATTTCTTTCTTAACCCGGCATCACCCAAGTGAAAATTTTGTGCATCATCACCCAGGTGGGGTCTAATGGACCTGACTTTCATTATAAAAAAAACAAGTTTTTTTTAGTTTTTATTGATATTTTTGTGCAAAAGTGTTATTTTCATACTTATAACTAGAAGAAAAATACGCAAACTTCATAAGAGTTATAAATGTATTATAATATTTTCAAAAAACAAAATATATCAAAATTTTGCTTCATAAAAATCACACATGTACTAAAAATTAAGGAACTACAAAAATTATTCATAAAAATAAAAAGAAACCGTAAAAATTGTAACAGAAATGTTCACTCCAAAACAAATTAAATTGGTGTGGTAGACACAAGAAAAATATTGAAAAGAGGCGTCATACAGTTTGGCTGCAATTTTGACACAAAAAATGCATGTGTTCTAAACACAAAAATGTTCCGCACTGTTCACAGGAATATTTTGATTTTCTATCTTTGTTTCTGGGGCACTCCTGACATCTACCGCGTCCTGTTCTTTGTATTTTACGTGGAGGTGATTGTGTTTCACCTAACATGTTAACTATTTTCGATCGAAGTTCTCTGGTTAGTCGGGGATTATTTATTCTAAGCTGCATAGTTGTTTCTACCAAAGCCAGACCTAGCTCCTCCAAAAAAATTCGACGTTTCTTGAAATTGTCGTTAGTGTTAGCTCTATAAATGACTTGACTATTAATTCCTGCTGTATCCATTAGAGAAAAAAATATTCTCAATGGCCATATTCTGCAATTTCGAGCGACACTATAACTTCCTGACAATTCATCGACGACATCTACGTCTCCCTTGGTAAAATTATAAAAGCTAATAATTTCTGGTAGATTATTATCCCCTGTCGATTCATCGATCATGTCATCATGATGAAGAGAAGAAAGTAAAATCACATTTTTACCCTTTATTGGCACATATGATACCATTGTAGTATGTTTTTGGAATCCAAACATTGAACTTGTAGATTGTCTTTGCTTTACTTCTAAGAGCGTTTTCGGTATCTCACGCTTGTTTTTCCTAAGGGTTCCCACCGACGTTAAATTTTGACTTTCACGTAAAATAGTTACCAGCTCATAGGAAGTATACCAGTTGTCGAAGGTGATGTTTCGATTACTACCAGAAACCGGTGCTACCAATCTTTGCACAATATCTACAGGTTTGTTACTCAATTGATAAACCCCATCTGGCTGAGTTCCTGCATAAACTTCCATGTTTAGCACATAAAATGTACGAGAATCCACCATTGCCTGTATTTTTATTCCATATTTAGCTGGCTTATTGGGAATATACTGGCGGAAAGCTCAGCGACCTCGAAAAGACTCTAACTTTTCATCGATTGTTAAATATTCACCCGGAGTGTACGCTTATTGGCAGTTTGAAACAAACTTCTCGAACACACCCCGGATAGCTGCAAGTTTATCTATTTTCAAGCGTTCTTGTCGATTGTCGACGTTGTCAAAGCGTAAACACTGAAGTAAAAACATAACTCTATTGAAAGCCATTACTAAACGAAATATATCAACGCCTGTTCCATTTGTCCTCCACAGGTCTTTTAGATTTAGATGGCTGTTTTTGTATACACCAGCAAGGTACAGGATACCAAATAAAGCATTTATTTCAGTTATATTGGTATTTCCACATTACTCTTAATTAGTAGAAAGTGGCACTGGAAAATGACGGCTTTGATCCAGAAACAGTTTTATTTAATGACGAGGCTTCCACCTTAATCTCGTCAATTTCTGCTAATATTTCTGCCATGGAAAAGAAAATTTCAATGAATATGAAGAACGACATTTCTACTTTGAAGAACGATATACCTGCCGATATCATATTAATGAAAAACGACATTGCCGCTGACGTTGAAAATGAAATTTCGTCTCTAAAATCTGAAATCGAGAATAAGATTACAACGATGGACGAGAAGATTGAGAATAAGATAACAACGATGGACGAGAAAATCAAGGAGTTAGAAAAAACGATGACAGATATAAGAACACAAGACACTTCAGCAGAAGAAAAGAAGATCGAGATCTGCAAGCCAGAAACACAACCCAAGACAGATGATATTGGCAGTATGGACGAAAAAATCAGGGAGTTAGAGGAAAAGATTGCCGATTCAAGAACGCGAGGCACGCCAGAGGAAGAAAAGAAGACCGAGCAAACGAAACCTTGCAAGCCAGAAACAGTATCTAAGTTTGAAGACATTAGCAGTTTTACCCGAGTCAAGGCCCCAACGTTCGATGGAAAGATGTCGTGGACCAATTACGTAAAACAGTTTGAAGCAGCCGCTAGAGTGAATAAGTCTTCCAATAAGGAGAAAGCAGTGAACCTAACTATAGCGCTTCGGGGAGATGCCTTAGATGTACTTCAGACGATACCGTTTGAAGAAACGGATGATTTCGAGCAGCTGAAGAAGAGGTTGGATATGCGATATGGTCACGAACATTTGGAACATTTGTACAGATTCCAGCTGAAGAACCGAATGCGGAAACGTGACGAAACTCTTCAAGAGTATGAAGAGGATATTGCCCGACTCGTTCGATTTGCTTATCCGTCAGCACCAGAGAACATGATGGAATGTTTGGGCATCCCGGCCTTTATTGATGGCTTACGTGACCCTGACGCTTCGTTTAGCCCATCCGAAAACATTAGTCGACGCATTGACAGCTGCTCTTGAATATGAAGCAGCCACGATGGCTTCCAGATACAACAAAGGTAGGACCATACAGGAAGAAGGTGACGATGACAGACTTGACCAGATCGTAAACTTGTTGAAAGGTATGGTAGACAAGAAGCCGAAGAAAATCAGGTGCTGTAATTGTGGCGAGCTAGAGCATGCACGCAGTTCGTGTAAGCGTCCTATGACTCCTGCAAATCAAGAACCTCTTAAACTAAAAGCAGCCACGAAGAGCTCTCGGTACAACAAAGGTAGGACCATGCAGGAAGAAGATGACGATGACAAACTTGACCAGATCGTCTACTTGTTGAAAGATATGGTAGACAAGAAGCCGAAGAAGATCAAATGCCGGAAGTGTGGCAGGCTAGAGCACGTACGCAATCCGTCTAAGCGCCTCCAAGAACTCCAGTCACAGTGGAAATCAGACAGGGGTGAACATCCATCTGATATGAATCACCGAAAACCCAACTCTTTGCCTAGACGGTCATGCCCTGTAGACTATTCACAATGCAACAAGTCGAAATCTAAGGAAGTTGCAGTTTCAAGAATTACAGTAGTCAATGAAGAATGGTCACCCACCAGGATCAGAGATCAGGAGAATGATCCCCACCTGAAGATGATCCGGCAGTGGAAGGAAGAAAATCGGCGGCCTACCTGGCAAGAAGTGTCAAGATTTTCACCGAAACTGAAGGTGTATTGGGCTCAGTGGGACTCCCTTGTCCTGGAAGAAGGACTGTTGAAAAGAGTCTTTGAAAACGATGATGGTTCCGAGATGAGGAGACAGCTAGTTATCCCGAGAACAAGAGTAGCTGAAGTACTAAAGAAGTTACACGACAGTCCATCGGAAGGTCATCTGGGAGTGAAGAAAACCCTCGAATCCGTGAGAGGTTTTATTGGATGAACAGCTCCGATGATGTGAAGGACTGGTGTAAGAAATGTACGACTTGTGCTACGAGTAATGGACCACATCGCAAGAGAAAGGCACCCATGAAACAGTACAATGTTGGAAGCCCTTTCGAAAGGATTGCTTTAGACATCGCTGGACCATTTCCGACGACCGAAAATGGTAGCAAATACATACTGGTTGTAATGGATTATTTCACAAAGTGGGTGGAAATTCACGCTATCCCGAACCAAGAGGCCAACACTGTCGCGGATGTATCGGTGAAAGAATTTATCAGCCGATATAGAGTGCCATTGGAAGTCCACAGTGACCAGGGAAGAAATTTCGAAAGCCATCTATTCCAGGAGATTTGCGAGAAGCTGGGAATGAAGAAGACCAGGACAACAGCATTACATCCACAGTCAGATGGAATGGTCGATAGAATGAACAGGACTATTGGGAAATACCCGTCCAAAGTAGTTTCTAGCCATCAGCGAGATTTAGACCAGTATATTTCCCTATTCGCATTGGTTTATTGATCTGCCGTCAATGAGTCCACGGGTAAAACACCTGCGAAAATCCTGTTTGGACGTGAAATGAGGCTTTCTTGTGACCTGGAATTTGGCTGTCGCCCTGCAGAAGATCTTGCAGGAGAAGACTACGTGATCCAATTGAGAAGAAGGTGGGAAATCACAGAATGGAAATCTGAAATTAAATATCTGTGGAACAAGCATGTAGAAATAACTGCTAGTAAAGCAATAAACGCTTTGATGGCGTGCAGGTAAGACTTGGGGCTGTAACCCAAAAATACTGCAATGGAAGTACGCCATGATTGTGGGACCAGTAATTACGTATGGGGCAATAGTTTGGCATACCAAAGCAAGTAAGAACAGCTCGAGGAAGACATGCGACAAAGTTCAAAGACTCCCTAAGAAAACACCATCAGATGGTACACAAATGGTTCAAAAACCACCACAGGAGCTGGCGCTGGAGTTTTCGGGCCTGGACCATTATCGTTAGGCTCCTGTCTTCAGTTCGAGCTAATAATATATATTTCCAAATACAGGCAAAGTAATCGTTTGCACCCTTAAAAAAATACTGATAGGCTGATATAAGAGTTTACTTGTTATTGCAACGTTGCCACCACATCTGGTTTGTGTTCACAATCTCTAAATTGGCTTCTATTTTTAGATTTCCTCTATGAAACTTGTTCGCGATTCTTGATAATAATTAACTACCCATTATCAAACTAATGTCGGTCATGAGAATCGGTTTTCTAACTAAAATCAACCGATACGCTATAAATAATAATAGATTTATTCTAATTGAGAAATTATGGCAATTTATGAAGGAAATCGTGCATTTCTATTTTTATAAACTTGATGGTATTTTCCAATGACTTCACCTAATATTTATCGAAAAATTCCGTTATAACGATCGCCACTACTGAATTAAAGTTATATTTCGAAAATAGTGAAATGTTTTAAGTATATCTATATAAAAATGGACCTGTCTGTCCTTATATTCCACACAGCACATGAGAATCGCGAACTATGGTGTTAAAAAGTTGATTAAAATATTTACAAATTTCTTGAACTATTATTAAAGTTTTTACTGTCGTCCCTCTTCGTCTGTGTATGGTTTTCCTTCTCGATAATTTGTCAAAGGCATTTTCCAAATCAGCACACGCTAAATACGTTATGAAATTCGTGCCACATACACCCTTTTACATATTCTACATTTTACATCACCTCCTAGTATAGATTCACACAGTTTGCTCTCTCTAAACTAACCTAATCTAATCATTAAGTCCGCTTTAATGTACGTAGAACTCTCTTGTTTCAGATAATACTTATTATTTCGTAATGATATTCAATACCAAAGTCAATTAACTACGAAATTATATATTTCCTTTTACATATGCATTACCTTTCGATGTTTCTTTTGTAATGTAATGCCTAGAATAATACAAAATGGAAAGTAAAACTATTAAGAGCGATTAGTTCTAGTACAGACCAAACTCTGCTTTCAACAACAGTACCGTATTTACTACCTACATGTCGCATTACTACAATCAAGAAGATATTTCTTCCGACAAGACGTCAAATTTAATTTCAGTAATTGTAGTTGGAAGCGGTTGTCAATGGGTATATAGAGAATGGGAATAGCTGCTACGAATTTTTTTAGGGTGAATTTTTATAAAATTTTTTAGCTAAATTTTAACCCTCTATAATTCCTACAAATATTAAATGGAAGAAAGGAAATATAATCGTTAATTAAGGTACATCTTTCGTTTATCGAATGTTGTACGAAAGAAGTCGATACCTTCCTTAGTTTCGAAAATATAAAGTTTTAAATGGAGGCATGTTGAAAAGATTTCAAAAATTTAGGTTTGCGGACCAAAAAATTGAAAATTTTGGTTTCCAGTGAATGTATATAAAAAGTTATATAGTATTATGTTTTTCTTGTTGTAGTATCCAAAAAATATGTCAGTTTTCGATGTTGATGTATATAGTCCGTTTTTAAATGACATGGAGTAATAAAAGCTCATTAGGTATGCAAAACCGATACAGGGTGTATAATAAAATATCTCCGAAGTTTATCTAATTTTGTACTAAAATTTCTCATTTGTTACGAATTTCAGGTAGACACACCCCGTAACTTTGTATTCGGTTGGGTCGCCTATTGTATTGAAAGGGTCGCTGTATTGTATTTGAATGAACAAATAAACAATTTAATCCTCAGAGGCGTGCAATCAGGACAAAACAAACTTGGTATATGAATATGAAGGCACTATGAAATTATAATTACGAAAACTATTCAAAAGAGTTCACAATATCGATTCAATAAAAACACATTTTTGTGTTCCTATGAATAAACAATAAACATAAAATATTATATAAAAAATAGCAAATTTTTTTGCAGTAGGTATCAACTTTACTACTAATATACCGTTTACAATAGGAGAGGAAAAAAGAAAAATGCAGGAATAAAGTACGAATTAATGTAATATTTATAAAAAAAAAGTCTAACAAATAATAGTAATAACTAACACAAAAACTAGTCTATATATCAGAATCAGACGATTCTGTTGAGCTTCCGTTATTAACATTGATTATAAATGGTTCAATCATGTGTTCACTTATATGATCCATTTCCCACATATTTAGCTCTTCTTGTATCACGTGTTTAACACATTTCTTTCAGTTTTATTTGGTTACGTTACCTAACGCGTCTTCGAATAAAACTTTTACGTCACTCATTTTGAATGTCGTATTCTTTCTTGAAACTTCCCCTTTCACTTGGGCCCATATTAATTTTATGGGATTGAGTTGACAGTGATAAGGAGGAAGCCTCAGCACCGTTATACCACGTGCTGATGCCATTTGATCTACAACGTATCTACTATATTTGTGTTTATGTCAATTGGCCAGTTGCAAGAGCTCATTTTTCAGGGGGTTATCTGGGCATTCAATATTTTTCGAGGTTAGCCAATCGTGGATATCTTGTTTACACCATACAGTTGAAGGTAATTTCTCCACTAACCTGTAGTGATAACTTGCGTTATCCATAACAATGACTGAGCCCGTTGGAATTAGATCTAACATTTGTGAGAAATATTCTTCGAAAACGTGTGCATTCATATCTTCATGATAATCTCCGGTTTGCTTCGACTCAAAGCACAACAATCCACCTTTAACAAAACCTTCGGCACTTCCGATATGAGTAATGATGAGTCGACGTCCTTTTCCTGCTGGTGGATTGAGGCCTGTTGACCACCCTTCAAGAGCTGCCTGCCTCCGACTTTTGACATTCGTGTCTTGCCAAAACATTGAAACAGTATGACCTTCATTTAACCAAGTCTCATCCAAATAATAAATTCGTTTTTGATCTAGTCTTGCTTTCCGAATATTGCGCAAATAACTCCTCCTCCAAATGACAATGTCGTCTCTATCAATCAACATTGCGTTCCGATAATTTTTTTATATTCAAATCCAAGTTCCTTCAAAATTTTCCATAATGTACTTCGAGACACTTTCGGAAAATCTGAATCTTCTTGAACTGAAGCCATAATTTTGGAGAGAGTTGGGATCTCTTTTCTAAATAAAAAAGCATGCACCTTACGCCTTACTCCATTCTTCAAGTCGTCATCCATTTCAAGTTTGGGTCGGCCTGGGGACTTTGCTGGGGCTGTGATATTTCCATTTTTTTTTCTCCTTCATTAAATTATAAATTGTTGTTTTTGAAACACCCATCATTGTTGCAGTAATCTCCACAGTTTCATCAACACTTCCTGTCAAATTCAGGATTTTTCTTCTAATTTCTTCGCTCTTCAACTTTAGGTCGCTTAGATGCTGATAAATCCTCCATATCTGGTCGAATTTGGTTGGAACACTATATAGTTGGAACGTGTAGTTAGGTGTTTGTCTCGTGTGATGAGAAGAGAACTTGTATAGATGAACAAAAATAAACACCAGTTAACAATAACGGTAAAAAATAATAACAAATAACAGTAATAATGGGGAAATCAATCAACACAGCAGTTTCTCCAGAACAGATGAACTGTAAATTGAAAATATTCAACCTTTCCGCTACTTTTATAGTTGAAAAGTTCTAGTAAGTACATTGTATTATGGGGGCATTCTCTTAGAACTGAAAAGACTATATTTCACAATAATAAAACCAATTTTGAGCTACCTGTTTGTCAAGTTTCTTCAATTACCTGCTAATTGGGTGAAATAATCGGCAAATGGGGTTGGTTTGGATATATATATGTATTTGTATAAAATTGTTATTAACATTTATTTTATTATTTATTGTATGTAGGATTATAACTACCTGGAGCTTAGTGGAGGGACTCGTCTATACCCTTTTATACATAATAATAAATTTTCTGGAAAATTGATGTCAGTGATATAATCCACAGTTTATTATATTATTGATAATTTGAAATTTCATTTTAAATAATATTACAAAATGGTTATTTTCGGAAATGAGATAATTTTAGAAGCCTTAACTTTCTTTAAATGACTAAATGTGGTACGCCTATGGTTCCGGCCAAAATGAGTGATTTATTACTCCATGCCTTTTTAAAACAGAGTATAGTTTTCTGGAAAAATTTTTGGATTCCCCGTATCAAAAAAACCACCAATACAAAATTTCATGAAAATCGAAATCAATTTTTTTTTCTCGATTTTCAATCCATATAGGGCTCGAAAAAGATATTTTTGGTATAGATAGATAGATAGATAGTTTATTGTGCATCTTTTCACAGGGGTTCGGTACAAAATTTCAAGAGAGGAATTAAGATAATTCGAAATAAATTATGACATAGAACTAATTTGTAAATTAATAAAGTTAAAATAAAAACCAAAATATAAAATATGTGTGTACTTCGTGATAAAGCCAATCATTCACCATGTGCCAATGCTCGCAGCTTTAATATACTGATAATGCTATGAGTTTATTTAGGAAGTTCAAAGAATCAGTTTCGTGTATTATTAATATTAAAGTAGTGTACCAGATCATCAATAGCTACGTTTACACCGGACGCACCAAATTTTTAGTCCGAGGTTTAAATGACGTCACGTGTACTTTACTTTCGGTGTAAACAACCAAGGAGTAAAATTTGGTACTCGAATTTGATCCATCTCATCTAGGGTAGTTCAAATTCAATTTTTGACGGTGTAAACACGGCATATTAGTATTCATGGACCAAAGTGACGGTTTACTAAAAGCACAGAGTAAAAATAGGTCAGATGTGGATTTGTACTTCACTGATTTAACATTATTGTCCAATTTTCACTAGTTCTAGGTGTCATCCATATTCTTTGATTGTCTAACAATTCCACAAAATTACTGCTAGTTAAAAGCAAATAAGCTAAATTGCTTCTTAAATATGGAGACTTCTATTTAAATATTTGAATATTTTTTTTCCTTTTCAGGAACTGTATTACTACTGCAACTGTTCGAATTTGGTTTTTAATTACCAAATTCTCCCGTGATTTTATTTCAACTTCCCCTGTATACTACCTTTCGAATATTATGCTCAAAACATATAACTAAATATATCCTTATTTTCAACAGTTAATATTTCTTTACATCACCAAAAAAGTCATTTTAAATTTACTAACACCTAAGAAAAACAGATAAATATCGTTTTCTGAAATTCTACTGAATATATCAAAGTCCCCGACATCTTATCTCTTCATAAAAACTCTCTTCCAAACTCTGTTATCTGTATCTACGAAACCGTTGAAAACCCCAAAAAAAAACATTTCCATAACTGCCAAATTCACTTGTTGTTCGAACGTTACGTTTTAAAATGCTCTTATCCCATTGGCTAGATTTTAATATTTTGTCGTTCCTCGCACCTACGTCACTCATCATATAAATACGCCATATACCCTACATTTACGCTCTTTTCATCATTGAACGTGGTACACACAGGTACTGAGTTTAGAAGAGCACCCGGCGTTTACATACCGGGAATAAACATGTGTCTTTAAGGTTTAGTTATTTCATAAAACGTCATAGCATTCATCCCGTGAATATCAAGTGAATTCTTAATTGTCGACGCAAACAAAAACTTATAATTTCATGACAATATAAAATCTAAAGTGACATAAGTGTTTCATTGCATCGTACAGTACATCATTTACATCATACCTAAAGTGAAAAATATCCACTTGGTCCTTCGAGTACATCGTATAACAACAAAGAAACTACATTCCCTCTAATTAACCCAAAGTAAAAAGGGTTAATTTAGAACAGCAACTATTTTAGTATCCATTTTTGAATAAAATCAAAGTCTACCATCGAATTTCCTAAAGATTTAAGGTTATGTCATTTTAATATAAAAATGTCAATTTTGCATTAAACCTGGACTATTTTAATCCAGCAAAACAGTCAGTATAAACACTTATGTTCTAAACTAAATAAATCTACGATTTGGTCCACGCACCAAATTGGTCCACACGGTGTAAACTAACTCAATGTAATGAACATTTTGAAAAAAAATATTTTTTCTTAGAGGGCTGTAAATGAGACATTCAAAAAGCATATGATGTAATGACTCCGGGGAATCCATATTACAGACAGTACAATTCTCAGTGCTGTTAATAATATAAAAACTTCCTTTAAAAGGCAATTTTAAAAATGTTTTACTACAGGTTCTAAGTTCGCTATTATTCTGGTTATATAAATATGTGCGGGTGTTTGCAAATAACTGCTATTTTCACCAACTAGTAAGTGTGAGTATAGTAAAGAGTAACCAGAAGCAACCTTTCTGTTTATGTCACTATCAAGCAGTCGTCTTCGAAATTTGTCTAGATTAAGTCTATCTAAACTGCGTACATTTGTACTTAAATAATCTTCCCATAGACACTCCCATTGCGCATAAATAAACCAGTTGTGTCGCCCACTTAATAAAATTCTAATTTAAGAAACTTTTAATTTATCAATGATAAATCATACAACAAAGCACTTACTGTCAACATAACAAATTTTAAATTTTTTAAAACTTTCCATCGGAGTATCATCATGTCATAGGTAACTAGTTGTCAGCAAATAATTGAATATTGAAAAACTAATTTAAAATTTCTCGAAAACTATCAGAGTTAGATATAGGCAACCCTAATACCAACTGAAAGGTAATAAATTCCCACGTTGAACAGACCCAACAGATACAGGGTATTCCATTTAAATTAAGCCAGAAATTTATGTATTAAATGGTTAGTGTTATACTGTCATATTGAAAACACCCTGTATATTTTAGCATATCAGTAAATATTGGAAACAGAATGTTAAAAGCTTTCAGTGAGATAGTGTGAAGCAAATGTGGTTATTCGTTTTATTTTGAAGTTATTGTATTTTTTCGGAGGGTCTACAAATTATGTAAAATCGATTTATCCTGGAAACTGAATAAGATAGATATAGGGAAATGTTAATGAACTTACACTATTTTTAATAGTACAATTCAAAAATGTGATAAAAAACAGGGTGTTCCAGTTAAAGGAACCTAACTTTGATACGGCACGCTTTATTGGAGCACCCTGTAAATTCCAAAATATTTTTAAATTATAGTCCTAAGTAATCTACTTAATTCTACGTCTAGTTTTTTCTTATTTTATTTGCCGTTAAGACGCCAGAGAATAGTTCATTCATAGTGTGTCGAAAAAAAGGGCACTAAATTTTGAGGTTAAAATTATTTTTCGAACACCGTACTTCCACGTTCAATTCCGCTCCACTGCAGGGGGGCCCTAAAAACATTTCTATCCCATGACGCATTCAAATCCGAAAATCACGATTCCAGCATCAATATTTGGAGAATGCTAGACCCCCCCAAAAAGGGGGGGGGGGAAAGGGTACTTGTGACTTTTATACCAGTATGTCTCCCCCCATTAACCCCCTTTTCATGGGTCCTATATACGTGTCGAGTTATTCTCTTTTAAACATATTTGATAGTTTTCCACTACCGTTTATGGTAAAAAAGCCCCAACCCCCAGGTACCAAAGTCGAAAGAAGTCGGTTTTTGATGTCCCCTAGACCCCCCAAAAAGGAGGACCGGAAAATTATGTTATATGTTTTTGAAGGGTTTCATGTGATCTCTTACTCTGGCATATTAGTTTCTGGAAATTCAAAACAAAATACTTTTTGTTTTTCCCTGTATAATTCTTCAAATAAAACAATCGGTTTATTGGTATGTAGATATTTATCTTTTTTTACACCCTATATAATGACCTCGGTACACCTTGTGAGAACAAAGGCAGGAACAAAAATAGAATGAATCGACTGAAAACCCAAATTTTGTTTTAAGACCTGAATGTTTCATATTTTTTAAGACAAAAATAACATTTTCTACTGGGTTGCGAATATACACACGCAATACCGTGTAATAAGAACCGGCTGCCAAATATCATGTACCACATAATTATTTAATAATATTATGTATTTGTTTTTATGGGATGCGATAAAATTAAAGTTTTCCACAACCTGTCTTCTTTAAAACTTGTTTGTAGACAATAACAACGAAACACAAAATTTTAAGCTTTTTTTACCACATAAACTTGTTTACGAAATTATTTTGACTGTTCTATTATTTCTTTTATTTGTAATTTTGGCAACGTTGGCTACAAGAACTGATGTCATGGTTTATGTGTTAAACAAGATTTGACAGATATAACCTTGGCCTTCACCGCGGAGGCGTGTTTACTTCACATCAGCTATTTTATTGTGCATATTTTTATTTCTATTAAGACTAGATATTTTTATTAAATACGATTCGTGAAAAAGTAATCAATAAATCGTATTTACAAATTAGAAGTTACAAAACGATAAGAATTTAATAAACATAATTATACTCGGGGGAAAATGTCGATAAGTACGAAAACTACAGTTTGTTGTTGTGAAGTTAATAAGCGAGATGTTAGAAATAAGAAATAAAAAGGCATCATTATAGAGATGACATTGTGATAAAAACAACTAAATAACTTAATATAACTTACCTTTTATTGGTGTCAGACAAAAGTAATGATTATTCTTGTTTACAGCTTGCGTTATTTGTGTTCTACTTGTGTTTTTAACTGTTGTAAAGTAGTATTTCTGAAACAAGCAAAAGCAGGCTAATATAAGTATATTTTTTTTTGATGTCCACTATAATAACTGATATCATTCGATCGTTTAGTTTGGTGTATATATCAAAACCAGTTGATGATATTGATTTATCGAAACAATTGTCAATTTTTTAGAATTTTCAATAACTTGTATTATATTGTGGAATTAACTAGAGACCTTGAGTTTCATTTAAAAACAGTAATATGAGCATATTCCACGAAGTAAGGGTCGAGACAGTCAATTACATATTTAATAATTAAAATTGAACAAATGTTGTTATTTTAACAGAAATGTGTTTCTGATTGTGTCTACCGGATCTAATATCCAAAGTTGATTACCTATAATAATATTTGAGACATTTCTCTAATACTGCATATACAGGGTGGCCCGGGACTAATGGGAAAAAAGTCGGGAGCGTATAATATGAGCTAAAATAATGTTAGTACTTCATATAAACTTTTTCTATGCAGGCCCTCGTTTTCGAGTTATAGGCCTCCAAAGTTTTAATTTTGAATTCGGTTTTTATTTTTAATTTTTGTACTAGTTATTTGATCTTTATAAAATTTACGGCAAAGATATAATGTATGTGTATGTTTATTTTGGTAAGGTAAACAGATTTACAGTAGTGCATTGAAGCCATTGACGAACTACTTGCAATGGTTAGTGATCCAAAAATTTTGCAGGGATGGCACACCCTGTATGAAATTATCGAAATTCACTTCCCCACACATTAAGCTAACGAAAAGATACTCTTGTTGGAATTCGATCAAATAAGCCGTTTGGCTAATATTTACAGTTTTATTCATGCGCTACGTACCAATTTACGCATTCACCATTTTTATTAGTACACAACGAGGTAAAATTAACTTATTAATAGATGTCCAAGATTTACCTACAGTACTACAAAAAAATAATTTAACGATAGCAGAAGATGAAAAACATTAACGACTTATTAATTCGAAAGTTGGTAAAAACTTTTTATAAGTGTTTTTACCGTTTATCAAGTTACCATAGGATTAGTTGTCAAACGTTGTGTAGAATAGTTCGTAGTCAGTACTTGTCAATAGGTGCGTTCTTTTTGACTGAGATCTCAGTTAATATCAGCTCACATCAGCAATGTGAGCGTTCTTTTTGTTTTACTCACTTTAAGTTAGCTGAGATTTCCCCCCCCCCCTTCACCGATGCTGAATGTGTTGTAAGGGGGTATCAGTTGGAATTGAGTCGGAAATAAAGTGGAGGGGATGAAGAAATATTTGATTTGCTTGGTTTATATGTAGTTTTAACCAAGGTTATCTAAGGTTTTAACTATTGACATATAAATAATAAACACACATAATCTATTTTTCTTTTGTTACAAATTATGGATACATTAATTAGCATTATTAGATGCTGATACGAATCTGTCGTATAGTTTAAATCTGTCGACAGATCGCGCACTTCAATTGAGATGTCGTTCTTTTTGGTGCTTTCTCACATCACTTTATCTCAGATCACCTTAACTGAAGTGATCTGAGATCTCAGCCAAAAAGAACGCACAAAATAAGTCCTTAATTTAACAGTTACAATGGCAAAATTCGCTTTTATTGAGTTTCAGATATGCATCTAATGTATGGACTGGCTTCTCGAAACTGTTTAGAGGCCAGAAGGCTTTATGAAGAACATTTTGCAAACAGAGCATTGCCAGACAGACGAATGTTTGAGTGTATTGATCTCAGGTTACGAGAAACAGGTATGAATAAGTAAATGTAATTTTCCATGCATACAAAACAAAATTTTTAATTTTAGGAATATTTTTGCCAAAAAAGGTGGAGAAGGTCCAGTACGAAGCATACGTACTGTGGCAGTTGAACAAGACTTGTTAAATGCAGTTGATAATGAACCATCAAGGAGTTTTCTAAAAGTATCAAGAGAACATAACGTCTCGAAATTAGTTGTTCATCGCGTCCTAAAAGAACAGCTGTTATATCCTTTTCACATGAAAAAAGTACACAGTATGACAGTGGCTGATTATCCTGCACGACTTGAGTATAGCCAGTGGTTTCTGCGACAACAACAAGCGGACAATACATTTATTAGTAACGTTCTCTTTACGAACTAATCCAGTTTCACCAGAGATGGAATCATAAATTCTCATAATATGCATTTATGGGATGATGTGAATCCACATGGCATTATCCAAACTAGGAGCCAGCATAGATTCATGGTTAATATTTGGGCAGGAATAGTTGGCAATCATTTGATAGAGCCATATACTTTATTGACGGTACTTTGACTGGTCAGAGATATTTGGAGTTTTTGCAAAATTAGTTATGGAACCTGTTTGATGATGTGCTACTACAAACTCGTAGGAATTTATGGTTCATGCATGATGGGGCCTCTCCTCATTTCAGTTTAGATGTACGACAGCATTTACACACAAGGTTTCCTAATAGATGGAGGCCCTTTTCAATGGCCACCGCGATCAGGAGACGTTAATCCTATGGATTTCTTTCTCTAGGGTTATCTCAAAAGTAAGGTATACGCAACACCTGTGCAAACAAAACAAGATTTAATAGACAGAATTGTGTTACACTGCAATGTTATTAGAAATAATGGGGGATTGCTCATTCAAGTGCAAAGAAACAACCTTCGTAGACTTAGAATGTGCGTGGAAGTGGGAGGAGCTCATATTGAACATTTATTAGAATAACGTTAGTTTTTGTTGTTGTTTAGGAATTAGTATTAGTCTAATGTTTTATAACTTTTTTTGAGGTTTTCTTAATGGTTTAATAATGTTATGTTCGTAATTTTGATTAAAAGGAAGTAAATCCTGGACATCGTATTAATAAGTTAGTCAGGTAGATTTGTACGTAGTGCATTAATAAAACTGTAAATATTATCTAAACGGCTTATTTTATCGAATTCTAACAAGAGTACCTTTTCGTTAGCTTAATGTGTGGGGAAGTTAATTTCGATGATTTCATACAGGGTGTGCCATCCCTGCAAATTTTTTGGATCACTAACCATTGCGAGTAGTCCGTCCCTGGCTTCAAGGCAGTACTTTAAATCTGTTTACCTTTCCAAAATAAACATACACGTACATTATAGCTTTGCCGTAAATTTGATAAAGATCAAATAACTAGTACAAAAAATAAAAATAAAAACCAAATCCAAAATTTATACTTTGGAGGCCTATAACTCGAAAACGAGGGCCTCCATAGAAAAAGTTTATATGATGTACTAACATTATTTTGGCTCAGATTATACGCTCCTGATTTTTTTCCCATTAGTCCCGGGACACCCTGTATACGAGTTGATTGCAAATAGAGCTACTATAAATCAGTGTTATTTACTAGACTAGACATGTATTCCAACAAACCAAAGATACTCTGTTAACATTTTTAATTTATAGGACAGAGCCGTCTTTAACCTATTGAAGATTTTGGGCACTTTAGGATGATGGCCTTGATAAATATAGTTATAAGGTTTAGGTGATAAATATTGGCTATGGTCTATTGTCCTGGATAAGGATAATTCATAATTATTATTGTATTACAGTACTTAATTAACAAAAAATCATCTGAGAAAAAATGAATATATGAATGAATGAATATTTATTTATGAATACATACATAGATACATGTTCACATAAAAATACATATATTCGTATCATAGTTTAACATAACATAACATAATGACTATAAAATCATCTGAATAATAAAATTACTTAGATACATAGGTAATAAGCTATCAGTATAGTGTTCATGAACAGATGCGATGAACACTAAATAAACAAGAGTAGTAGGGTATTGTACACGTAAAAGATATAGAGCGAACTTTAAAGTTTCGGCTTATCCTTTGATTTGAATACTGTCATAGTCCAGTCAATATTGTAATTTGAAATGCTTATTAGATGGTATATTCAACTTCAATTAACAATCGTTAAAATGTATTAAATACATCTTAAACATAACACCAGACAATTAACACTACCTTATATCTCGTTTTATTAACAGGAATTAGTAATATAATTTTCAAATAACATATTATTTTCCCCATATTTTACTAAACTATAAGTTTATATTTTGAGATAGCAACACGCATGTGTCGACCAGCGATAAACGACGCTCACTATTTAGTTGGTAGGCTATAGTATGTACAAAAAGTACGAGGAGTAATAAACCCTAATTAAGTATGCGAAACCTTTACAGGGAGCACCATGAAATTTTTGATAAATCTCTTACTTTAAATTACATTTCTTCCGTAAATCTAAAAACCAGGTAGATCGACCCCGTATTTGTTTCAGTTGTAGCAAAGTTTAGGGTTTATTCATTGTTAAAGGATTAGCAGATAAGCAATAACGCAATGCAGTGGTGTGTATTTTGGGAAAAAAATACGTTTTAAATTATAATTTAATGAAAAATGAAAAGAAATAATTATTGGAATACATTTATTACTTACATTTTATTCTATATCCGACTCGGAAGAGGAAGAATCGTTGTTGACATTAATAATAATAGGGTCGATTGAATCATCACAAATATTGTCAATTTTCCACATATTTGCCTCTACTTTGATAACATGCTCGATACAGTTTGTCCAATTTTCCTTACTCACATGACTTACAGCACTCTCAAACAATTTCACAACATCGTTTATTTTAAAAGTAGTATTTTTTTTCCAACTTCCCCCTTTACCTGAGCCCATATTAATTCTATGGGATTAAGTTCACAATGATAAGGGGGAAGTCGAAGAACTGATATACCACGAGAAGAAGCCATTTCTTCTACAATGTAGGTTTTGTATTTATTCTTGTTCATTTTTGCAATTCTGTAAAGTTCTTTCCTTAGTGGATCTTTTGGAAACTTAATATTTTTCGAAATAAGCCACTCCAAAAGCTCTGCTTTACGCCAACGACTTGTGGGCAATGCTTCTCGTAACCGTGAATGGTAACTTGCGTTGTCCATAACAATAACAGCCCCTTTTGGAATCAGATCCAACATTTGAACAAACCATTCATCGAAGACATCCCCATTCATATCTTCGTGATAGTCCCCCGTGCGTTTTGAAATAAAAGTTAATAATCCACCATCAACAAAACCTTCAGAACTTCCAACATGGACAATGATAAGTCTTTTTCCTTTTCCAGATGGTGGCTGCAAACCTAACGACAAACCTTCCACGAATGCCTGCCTTCCGCTTTTAATGTTTTCATCTTGCCAAGATTTGGAAACTGTATATCTAGCATTTATCCATGTTTCGTCTAAGTAGAAGATTTTCAAATTTTGTTCTCTGGCATGTCGAATGCTTCTTAAATAGTCTCTTCTCCAAAAAACTATTTCTGGTTTATCTATCAAGAGAGATTTTCTATTATGTTTTGTATATCTGAAACCCACATCTTTCAAAAGTTTGCATAATGTCATTCTGGAGAATTTTGGTTAGTCCGTATCTTCTTGCACTGATGTCATAATTTTGTCAAGTGTTGGAATTTCCTTTCGTAAGTAAAATCCATGGACTTCACGCCTTAGTCTTTGTTTTAATGACTCATCGATCTCAATTGGTTTTCGGCCTGAAGGAGTTTTAGGAGGTTGAAGAGTTCCATTCTTGCTTTCTTTTAGTAATCTATAAATTGTTGATTTAGCAACACACATCATAGCAGCCGTTAATTCCACAATATCATCAACACTTGCACTTGGATCCTTGTTTTTCAATGATATATAACAATTCAATATCAGAGTTTTTTCATTTAAAGATAATGGACCTGTTTTTGGTCGTTTAGATGGTCCTTGGCTTATCGACATTGTTTGGTACTTGCACAATTAACATTCAACAAATGTTTTAAATATATTCCAACTGTTTACAATATTATGACAACCATACAACTTCATACAACTTTACTCAAAGAACTAATACTAAGTACTGATTTAATGTACCTACTTTCTTTTAAAATAATATTCCCGATAATGTTTCTAAGAAAACTGGGTTGTTTGGAAAATCCCTCTCAATAATCGAATAATCTGTAAATAGGTGTAATCGTATTAAGCCGATTACAGTAGGCCACTTGCCATTTAAAATTTCTGAGAAAAATTCCCCAAACACTACATATAGGAGTAATACAAATAAAAAATATTATGAATAAACGGGCATATCCGAACTCTGCCACAAAATAAAATTTTACCTGACTTGTATCAATTTGAGGATTACTGAAATGTTCGAACTGTGCCGCAACCGTTTAGTTTAATCCTATTAGAGTCATTAGGGTTTATAATAGATAAAATCGGAGGCCCATAGAATTATGTATATTTCTGAAAGGTTTCAAAGATTTCTTGAATTAAATATTTTGAAGAAATCTTGATTGTTTTGATCGATATTTAGGGGATTAGGGGAAGGATGTTGATGCACTTACACTATTGCCTAAAAATCAGGAAGAAGTATTTAATAGTGTTCGTGAATTACAATTACGAACGAACCGAGAAGAGGAATTTCTATTAACAGCAGACCAGGTATTTAAAATTATTGTGTTCTCCTGTTTTTCCAACCTTAATTTTTTATGTAATTCGGATTGTATTTTGATGGATGGGACTTCTAAATACTGTTCAACTTTTTTTTACCAAATGTTTACCATTCATGGTTTTAAAAACGGCTATTACGTACCTCTTGTTTTTTGTTTGCTGCCGGACAAATCAAGTCAAACATATTCAAATTTGTTTTTAATTTTAAGACAAAAATGTAAAGAAGTAGGCTTAAATTTTCAACCTAAAGAAGTCGTAGTAGATTTTGAACTAAGCATTCATAACGCTATATATGAATGTTTTGGCAGAGATCAAATTCTTTTTGGTTGTAAATTTCATCTCTGTCAAGCTTAGTTTCGTAAGATTCAGGAGTTTCATTTGGTACAAGAGTACAGACAGAAAGGTTCTGTAATTGGCGAATACTTAAAAGTACATTTCGGTATTATGTATCTTAGTCCTGAGGAAGTTGTAGAATTTTTTTATAATGAACTACATTTTTTGCTTCCGAATGACCTCTACCTCTATCACTTTTTTTTATTAAAATTAGTACATCCCGTTACCTCTGACCTAAATCGTATATTCTTTAGCATAGCTGCAACTCATTCGTTCAATACAAAATGTACCTTACGGTATACCCTCTTAAAATATATTTTGGTACGTCTATGAAATCTACTTAAATGAATGATTTATTACTCCTTGTCCTTTCTATATAGACTATAGCATCAAGATAGAGTGTAGTGTGTAAGTGGTCTAGCTCCGCAACATAAATTAAAGGGGATATACTATTACATTTCAGCACTATATGTTTAGCGCGTACTATACCCGACTAAGTTTATCAAAGAACGTGTCTTTATAGAAAATATATCTTAATGTATCTGACAAATGTTGAAACTTAGAAAACATAAATAGTAATAACGAGTATTAAAATGTGCTATGACATTATCATGAAAATTACAAAACTAATATTGTTTGTATAGTTATCATTTATTATTAATTATGGCACTAATAACTTTTGTTAATGTGAAATATATATATTTAGGACAGTAAATATTTTTATAAACTAAAAATATACACACTTACACTCATATACACATATACAAATACAAGGTATAAAATAACAATAAATTTATATTGTAATGTTTTTCTTATTTATTTATTCACTAAACTATTCACTATATTAACTTACACTTCACTACTGTTTATTTACTTAAACTTAATTTATATATTTACTTGTTTCCTGTTTATCTCACGAGATCAAATTATAAACTAACTAGTTGGTAGCTATAGCATATCTTATATATTAAGTGCCCTTTTTTCTAGATCTGTCTAGATTGCGGCTTATAAAACAATCGCCTCCCTGCAGTTGTCTAGATAAAACTGGTCAAAAAAACAATGGACATCACTGGAAATGTCTATATAAGAATAGTCACAAAAATAATGGTAAAGAGTTCGAAGAAACCTCTGCGCATTCGCCAAAATTTTAACTTTCATACATGGCTTAGACAGAGTCGGATTCAGTGTGCTATTTTGTAACATTACCCCCTCCTTAAAAGGAAGTTCCTCCTGGAACTTCTGTGTAGCCGGAACTGGATGTTTAAATCGGCAATTTGACCCATGTATGCACTTTCCGGTCGTATGGAAATAACAGGGCACCGTCTTCAACGGGTACCGATAACGAGGGGTATAGCTGCAAATTAATATGTGGACACCGGTATCTTGGAAGATCACCTCTATCATGTTCCTGATGACTCGCCAATCCAATTGGTTGCTCTCTATCCTGGGCATTGCTAGTTTCTCCACGTGAGATTCCAATACATGATCTCGAAGACTTCGTAGCGCTTTCCATACATCCCGGTTGGTAGATCGATCTGTAAATTCGTTTCTAATTACCAGGTAAAAGACGTACCGCGAATTGTGTTTAAGTGTCAGTGTATTGCCAGGGGCTGGCATCTGATCTTCAAATTTATCTAATTGTCCAAACTTCTTTCGAAAGACGGTTGTCAAACCCAGTGCGTGTTTGTTACTGGCGGAGATATTATGTACTAGTGAGTACTCTTATGATGATCCCGAAAAAGACAGTATTGTAAAAAAAGACATTTTTATTAAATTGTGTATATTATATTTTCCAATAGCGGCCATCGATCAGATTAAGGTCAGGCGAACCCCTAGAAATCACGTTTCTATTAAACGTAAACATCACGTTCACATACGCGGAAAGTCGAACCTACCGGTGAATGACTTGAATGTGTCCTATAAAAACAGAGTGTAATTAACCAATGATTCATTCATTATTATTATTTTGAATACGTTAAAAGGTCTATGATATTGTAATCTGTGTTAATTCTAAATATACTAAACCCAGTGATTTTTATAAATGATGTTGTTTATTCAATCCCCTCGTATAAACGTAGTTTATACGAGGGGCACTTACTGAGTAACCACCACACTCTTTCGGGAGCGTGAACAAATCTTGTCTTTGTTCTGTAGTGACTCCGTATCTAGCTTTCCCGGTGCCTCCGTATGCATCCATAAATTCTTCGAAGGCTGGGTCAAACTCTTGTTGTAGATGGTTCACCCCTTCCTCTTTGCCATGGTCTCCTTCGAATGACGCTAGTCGGTTTTGGTGGCATACTCTAGGTTTTCCATTGGGGATCTTGTTTATACGATAGATGATGTCGTTGATCCTCTTCTTGATTAAGTATGAACTTTCCCATGATTTCTGTAGTTTTGGAGAACATACTTTTCTCCTTGTCGGGTTGTGTAACCATACTTGTCGCCTTCTTTGAAACCACCTTCTGTGGCCTGCGTATCAAACCGTTTTTTCATTCTGTCGCTGGCGATTTGAAGATTCGTTCGAACCAATTCGTGCACATCGTCCATCCTTCTTCTCAACTGTATCACGTAATATTCTCCTGCTAGATCTTTACGAGGCCGACAGCCAACCTCCTTGTCACAAGGAAGCTTCATTTCACGTCCAAATAGAATTTTCGCAGGTGTTTCACCCGTGAACTCATTTATGGCCGATCGATAAGCCAACGCGAAAAGGGAAAGGTACTTGTCCCAATCTCTCTAGTGGCTGGACAGGTAATTTCCATTGGTCCTGTTCATTCTCTCGTCCATTCCATCTGACTGTGGATGCAACGCTGTGTTCTTCAATCCCAACTTGTCACAAATTTCCTGTAATATCTGGCTCTCAAAATGTCTTCCTTGATCGCTTTTGCCTTCCAAGGGCACTCCATATTGGCTAATAAATTATTTCACCAATACATCCGCGACAGTTGTGGCCTCTTGATTTTCACCCACTTTGTGAAATAATCCATTACTACCAGGATGTATTTACCACCATTTTCTGTCGTCGGGAATGGCCCAGCGATGTCTAAAGTAATCCTTTCGAAAGGGCTTCCAACATTATATTGTTTCATGAGCACTTTTCTCTTGCGATGTGGTCCATTACTCGTACCACAAATCGTACATTTCTTACACCAGGAGCTGGTTATCCAATAAAACCTTTCACGGACTCGCTGAAGGATTTTCTTCACTCCGAGATGGTTTCCCGATGGACGGTCGTGTAACTTTCTCAGTACCTCGGCTACTCTCGTTCTTGGGATAACTATCTGTTCTCTTATAATCATCATCGTTTTCAAGGACACTTTTCATCAGCCCTTTTCCAGGACAAGGGAGTCTTACTGAACCCAATACGCCTTAAGTGTCGGTGAAAATATTGACATTTCTTGCCAGGTGGGTCGCCGATTCTCTTCCTTCCATTGCCGAATTTTTTAGGTGAGGATCATTCTCCTGATTTTCTCCGATCCTGGTGGGTGACCATTCTTCGTTGACTACCGTAATTCTTGAAACTGCAACTTCCTTAGATTTCGATTTGTTGTCGTGAGAATAGTCTCCAGTCTAGGCAGAGAGTTGGCGTTTTGGTGTTTCACGTCTGCTTGATGTTCGCCCTTGTCTAGTTTCCCCCGTGAATGGAATTCTTGGGTGGCAGGATTCCTGGGTCGATTAGAGGGGCTGCGTACGTGCTCTAGCTCGCCCCACATTCGGCATTTGATCTTCTTTGGTTTCATGTCTGCCATACCTTTCAACAAGTTGACGATCAGGTCAAGTCTGTCAACGTCACCTTCTTCCTGCATGGTCCTACCTTTGTTGTACCATGAATCATCCGTGGCTGCTTTGCATTTAAGAGATACATAGTTTGCAGAAGTCGTAGGACGCTTAAACAAACTGCGTACATGCTCTAGCTCGCCACAATTACAGCACCTGATCTTCCTCGGCTTCCTCTCTACCATACATTTCAACAAGTTGACGATCTGGTCAAGTCTGTCATCGTCACCTTCTTTCTGCATGGTCCCACCTTTGCTGTATCACGAAGCCATCGTGGCTGCTTCATATTCAATAGCAGCAGTTAATGCATCGACCAATGTTTTGGGATGGGCTAATCGAAGCGTTCTCTCCATATCGTGGTCACATAAGCCGTCAATAAAGGCCTGGATAACCAAACATACCATTATGTTCTCTAGTGCTGATGGATAAGCAAATCGAACTAATCGGCCAATATCCAGTTCATACTCTTGAAGGGTTTCGTCTCGTTTCCGCTTTCGGCTCTTCAACTAGAATCGGTACAAATGTGCTAGATGTTCCTGATCATATCGCATGTCAAACCTCTTCTTCAGCTGCTCGAAGTCATCCGTTTATTCCAAAGGTATCGTCTGAAGTACATCTAAAGCATCTCCCCGAAGCGCGATAGTTAAGTTCACTGCTTTCTCCTTATTGAACCAATTATTCACTATAGCTGCTGCTTCAAACTGTTTTACGTAATTGGTCCACGACATCGAACGTTAGGGCCTTCTTTATTATTATTATTATTATTATTATTATTATTATTATTATTATTATTATTATTATTATTATTATTATTATTATTATTATTATTATTATTATTATTATTATTATTATTATATTTAGACAAGGGCAGAGGGACACGTCCCTATTGTGCCCAAAAAACAGATAATTACATAAGTAACCTACTACTAGGTAAATAACAGAAAAATAAGTACAATATAAACAATACACCAAATAAACTATAGGTGCTCTAGCAGTGCATGATCAAGTCTGTTTTTAAACGAGTTAGTAGATGGTGCAGAAACTGTGGATACATCAAGATTATTCCAGCTGTCGGATACCCTGTTAGGTAAGAAGTTCTGTCTTGATCTGACGGTAAAGTTTTCTTTTTTGAGTTTAAAAAAGTGTCCTCTAAGGCGGTCATCTGGATTTAAGGTAAACATCATATCAAGATTACCAAAATTAAATTTTAATATTTTAAAAGTGGTAATGAGGTCTCCGCGGTGTCTGCGAAGTTCAAATGAAGTTAGGTTGGCCATGGAGAGTCTTTCTTCGTAGGAAGGTCTTCGCTGTCCCAGGGACAGTCGAGTGGCTCTCCTTTGAACATTTTCCAAAAGATTTAAATCGCGAACTAGGTCTGGGGTCTTCTTCTTGTGCCTTGTGCTTCTCGCACGTTGGCGGTCCTTTGTACTTCTTTCATGTCAAATGTAAGGTGCCATTTTCTGCCTTTCGGAAGATTGTGGCTGCATCTCTAGTTCCGCACCAGTCCCTAATGTTTCGCAGCCATGAATGTTGTTTTCTTCCCGGGCCTCTTCTACCTTCTATTTTTCCTTGCAAAATCAACCTAGGTATTGAGTATCTGGCGCCTCTGAGTATGTGTACAAGATAGGATATCTTTCTCTTCTTCACGATTTGCAGAAGTTCTCTATGCATACCGGCCATTTCCAGCACCTCTTTATTAGTTTTATGTGCAGTCCATGGGATGCATAGGAGTCTACGAATTGTCCACATTTCAAATGCCTCTATCCGATTCAGAGCTTTGATTTTTAGAGACAATGTTTCTTCCCCATAGAGCAAGATAGGCCAGACGTAGCATTGAACTACTCGAATCCGAAGTGCCAGGGGCAATGTTCGGGTAAGAAAGAAGTTCTTAAGTTTATGAAATGTGTCTTTTGCACGTCCGATTCGTATTTTCACTTCCTCGTCGCAATCCCATTTCTGGTTGATGGTGGCGCCCAGATCTACAAATTTTGACACCACATCCAATTTTTGGCCGTCAATCCTAATTGTGATGTTACTGTGGTGTCGAGCTATTATCATAACTTTTGTTTTATTTTTGTTGATCGTCAGGCCAAATTGTTTTCCTATTTGGTTGATTCTGTCAACAGTTTGTTGAAGGTCCTCAGGAGAATTCGCCAATATAGCGGTATCATCCGCATATCTTATGTTGCTTATTGGAATTCCATTAACTTTAATTCCTCTGTTTTCCTTTTCCAATGCTATTAGAAAAACTTTTTCGACATATATGTTGAATAGCATTGGCGATAGGATACATCCTTGTCGTACTCCCTTGGATATTTTAAATGTCTCTGTGGTTAAGTCGTTGTTAATTCTTATCTCTGCGGTCTGATGCCGATACAGTTGCTGAATTATTCGTATGTCCTTAGAATAGATGCCAATCTCATATAGTCTTTCCAGAAGAAGATCGTGTTTAATGTTATAAAAAGCCTTCTCATAATCTATGAAACATATATAAACGTCTATTTGTTGGTCATAACATTTTTGTACAAGTAATTTCATTGAGAACAGGGCCTCTCTTGTACGCAAACCCCTGATGAAACCGATTTGGGTTTCTCCACTCATTGCCTCGCATTTGTCATATATTCGGGAGTGGATGACTTGAAGTAACACCTTGAGAGCATGACTCATAAGACTTATGAGTCTATAATCTTCACACCTCTTTGGAGTACTTTTCTTAGGTATTGGTATAAAAGTAAATTTTAGCCAATCAGCTGGGATTTTGCCTGTTTCGTATATTCTATTGCATAAATATGTTAGATATTTCGTATTTATTATTTTCAGGACTTCAGCACAGACGTTATCTTCACCTGGACTCTTTCCATTTTTCATATTTTTTAGGGCTCGTTGTACTTCTGATTCTAGAATTTCAGGACCAGTTATTTCCTCTGAGGTAGGTCTACTGCCGCGTTGGTCCTCGAATAGTGCTTCCGTATATTGCTTCCATTCTGCACAGAGATCATCTGGTTCTAGAATCATTTTTCCATTTTCTCCTCTAAGGGACGGAATTAGTGCCTTCCTGAGGGAGCCAGTAATCTGTTTGACCTTCTTATGGAAATTGAATGAGTCGTGTAATGCGTACATTCTCTCAGCTTCTTCACATTCAGCAGTTATCCATTGCTCTCGAGCTTCTTTACATTTTTGCCTTATCGTAAGGTCTAATTCATCATATTTTTCCTGTTGCTGAAGGGACTTGACTAGGGTAAAACTGCCAATATCTTCTAACTTAGGGTGTGTTTCTGTCTTGCAAGGTTTCATTTGCTCGGTCTTCTTTTCTTCCGCTGGCGTGTCTTGAGTTCTTATATCTGTCATCTTTTTTTCTAACTCTTTGATTTTCTCGTCCATCGTTGACATTTTAGTTTCAATCTCCGATTTTAGAGACTAAATTTTATTTTCCACGTCAGTGGACAGTCTGACCTCGACGGCTTATACAAGTGAGATCAATTCCTTTTTACCGGTTGTAATCTCTTCTAAAAATATTTCGCCAGTTTATTATCAGTTCAGATACAAGTGTAGGCCGCGCCTATAGGTTTATTTTTTTTTTAATTTCACAAGTCTAATTCTGCTAACAAACGTCAAAGGATATTGGATAAGATCCCAGATTTAATCAAACACATGAATTTTGTAACCGAAGTGACGTTGAAATATTGAGTTTTATCACGCAGATTTTTTGGCACAAATGATACATTTTTGGCACAAATAGATGCCGACAAAATTACAGGAGCCAATTTAAGGCAAATATAGATAGATATATAAGTGTTGTGCAGTATTATTATACACAGGCATGTACTTAACTTTGTACTCTATTCAACTTTCAAATGTCTCTAATGTCAATTTAAGTACTTTTTAATCCTACCATGACGGTTCTCGTTATTTTAACGCAACGGAAACTGTCAATAATATTTTTATATAAATTTCTTAGGCGAGAATATCTGGTCCTATTTTTATTTCTTTAGGTTAATTTTACACGGCAACAGATTTATTAATAATATGAAAAAACAGCCAAAACTTTTTGTTCCTTGTTTACATACAATCTAAAATTAACAAAATAACACAAACAAATAATTCCTGCTTATTAGTAGTAAACGCTGTACCGGAGTAGCTCATAATTTGTTACTATCTTATTGCTTAATAATTGATTTTGCCGCTATTGCTGTTCATCGCGTTGCCTCCTAACTTAATATTAAGCTAGTGCATACTTATTATAGGCCGGGAAATGGTGACAGATTTTGTTTTGGCATTTCATACCGCTTGCCTTTTAAGGGTAGTCTAATAATCGTCAAAAACAATAATAAAATATCATTTGGCCGATTCAAATTTAAGGCATAGTAATAGAAGGCATGCATTGAACAGTAGTCCAAAGAATTCAAAGGGTCGCGGAAAAATGAAAATAATTTAAGCGGATTTCAGTGTTTTGGAATTGCATGCCAGTGTAAAGAATAAATATTTGGATTATAAAAAGTACTATAGAAAAATTGGCATGCATCCTTTAATGGATTAAGTGCGGGAAATTTCTGTAAAACTGTGCAAATTTTTACATAATAACCATGAATGTAAAAAACATGAAACACACTACACCAAAAATAATTTGATTCACAACTACAATACTAGAAGAGGTAATCAACTATGACTACCCTACTCTCGTCTGGCTCTGGGGCAAGACTCTGCTAGTTATCAACGTATCATCTGCGATAACCATGCACTCAAATTATTTGGATACACATGTAGCTTAAAGAGTCTCAAGTCAGCTTTATACAATCATCTCGACCAAAATGCTTTTTACTCTGTTGAGGAATTTCTACTATCATAAAGACTTTCTGATATATCTATATATATAAATGGCGGTTCCAAAAAATGTTTATATTTCTTATGTATCTATTTGAAATGTCTTTTCCAGTGTAAGCATTGTATTTCCTGGAGCATTTTATTTTTTTATCTGTTTGATTGTATTTTGTATATATCCTTAGTGGCATCTTTGTGAGTACTCACATGCCTATGTTTTTACTATTTGTTGGGTGTACATACCATACATTGAATAATTAAATAAATAAAAAACAATTAAAACAATAATCAAATTTTACATATATTTTGAACTGTTGTCTGTATATGGATTAGTATCCTTTACTAGTCTGATAAAATTTTATAATTGTATGTAATGCAGTTGTGGAATTTTCTATGATGAATAAATTATTTTCTTTCTTTCTTTCTAACATATAACAAACACTTTTTCACGTAGAAAATTTTTTTAAATAAATTTTTATGTAGTAAATGAGCTCTAGTTCAAAATTCCCCCACTACAAATACTGATATTATCTTTGTTTTGCAATATAATATGAATGAGGTTAATTAAAAAAATATTTAGCAGAACGATTTAATGAGATAAATATTTAAAATTATCTGAATCAGTAAAATTTGATAGGTGAAAATTTTGTAGGTTTTTTTAAAAGATAACGATCTTTATAATATATACAAACTATTTAGTCTCGAACACCTATTTGCGTCATAGAATCACGCAGTCTGGGCGTTCTTATTCTTATCTATTTTCAAATTGGAACGAACATATGAAGTAGTCGGCAAAATTTAAAAACATTATTTATATTAATAAATCAATCCTATGAAAA
The DNA here is from genome assembly GCA_963921935.1 of Galeruca laticollis. Taxonomy (NCBI): domain Eukaryota; kingdom Metazoa; phylum Arthropoda; class Insecta; order Coleoptera; family Chrysomelidae; genus Galeruca; species Galeruca laticollis. Next base: position 233,070,784 of record OY998177.1, read on the forward strand.
TAATATGTATATTTCAAAGAAAACGCGACAATTTCCTTCAATAATTGAAAAATGAAAAAATCATTTTAAAAATACGGGGTGCGTCTAATAATTACACAACCGCCCAAAAGTTTGTAAGAAAGTAAACTTTATATTATATGAACTGCCCCGTTTTATTTTGTTTAATTCAGCAATTGTACTTTTACAGTTGACAATTTTATTCATGTATAAAAAATCCCATAAGCCACGTGATGTCATTATGACAGCGAAACAAGTTTGCCCTAACTTTTCCAGTGACAATAACGGAACCTAACTTTTGAAAGCATGACAACCAGCATAGGGACCGAAAAAGATGACGCTTATGCCATCTGCCTTGAAAAACACTAATAATGTGATGTAAACACTGTGGTAAACCCTATTAGTTTTGTATCAGAGTTTTTAAATGTTCATTTTTTAAAACTGATATTAAATGTTTGTGATGTCTTCATCAAAAGTATCTTTCTGTATTCATGGCTGTTCACATATGCCCTATAGAAATACTACGCAGTTGATATTTTATAGTTTCCCCGAAAGTCCATTGAACACTGCGTGGATAACCTTAAAACGTCAAAAATGGATAAATGCAGTAACACCCCATATGTAATTAAAATGTTTTAATTAAAACATTTTATTAACTATTGTTTTGTGTATAATCAGTATGATACTACAATTGGCAGCTATTAGAAAAGTTCTAAATTTTTTTACATAAATAAAATATTATTATCGAGAGAATAAAATGTTGTTTTCAGTACGATCTCATTGATTATATAAAATAAAAAGCTTGTTATGTGTTTGCTGACTTTAATATTATATAATAAGTTTAAATAATTAAATACTATTAAGAGAGAAAGTAAACATTTGTACAAAACGAATCACTTCAAGTTTTTTAATTACATTTCAGAAAACATCGGAAGGATTAGGAACCAAATAAAAATACTAGAATTTGCAGTGCTCATTTTGTCAGTAATCAAAAATCAGATAATCCCCTACACCCATCTTGCATACCAACAATTTTTCCTGGCAAAGTAAATAAAAAGATCTATTAATTTTTTGCATTTTGTAGGTTGTTTATTATACTGTTTACATCACAATGTTTTTCTTATTTAACACCAGAGCGCTCTACTTTCGACAGAAGTGCTGCCTCTATAGTTCGGTCTCGATCACTATTGTAAATAAATTTTTGATGACGTTATGTCAATTTTTCTCAAACTTGCGTTGTCAGAAAAGTTTTCATATGTGGAAATGTCGCGATTTGGAGAGTCTTCGAGTGGAGAAATTGAAAAAGCAATCAATAATAGTGTGACTCGCAATACTGTGAATTCAACTACATCAATTTGGCGACAATTTGCGGTGTTTTGTTTGGAAAAAAAATATGAACTCATTGCAGAAACTTCCACTGAAGAGTTAGCTTCTATTTTATGTGACTGGGCATTCAACATGAAGAAGAACAATGGAGAAGATTATAAAGAGAGTGCAGTCAAGACTGTAACATGTCGCTCAAACATGTTACTATTTTCATCAATTATTTGGAGCGTTACTTATTCGTCGGCTACTCCCACCTCTAATTCCAAATCCTTTTATTTCAAATATTAGGAACGTATCGTTGATAGTTTTTACTATCATTAAATGGCTATTTAAACTACGATGGACGTGGAACTCGGCCTCTTTTATTAATTTCTTCGCTGAAAAGTTAATCAGCATTCTCTGTTAAATATCATTTTGTGTTTGATTTTTAATTTTCTTCGCTGCTCAAGGACCGCTTTAAGGACCGCCTACTTTAAGGACCGACCTAAGGACCGTTTACCTTAAGGACCGCTTTAGCCTGTACCGACCCTAAAGACCGTCTACAAGATACACTCATCAGACCCCATCGTCCAAGTCCATACAACAACGGCTCAAGAACCCTCGACTACTGCTGCGAGCTGTACGTCCCGAGTCTTCCCAAGATAAGTCCCTTACTTATTTTTGGTATATATAAAATATTGAGTTGGACATTTTTACTATATAACTGATATTTATTCGTATTTGTATCGAGAATATACGGTTTTTGTAAATTTATTATTGTGTGTCAAATAAATCCATTTGTCCCGAAATTTTTGTTTGTTGATTCACCTTATCCCAATTGAGGTAATAAAAAATAGTGTAACTAAGGCCGAATTCACTACCTGAGCGGAGTCCCAAGGCCGGGTATTTAGGTTGTGATAAATTTGGCGCCCAACGTGAGGGGACGAATAAGTAACGCTCCAAAATAATTGATGAAAATAGTAACATGTTTCAGCGACATGTTACAAGACGATTTGGAACACTTCAGCAAAAATGTTACAAGAGAAGTACTTTAAAGATTATAAAATAATTTTTAATCCGTTCACGGACATACAGTTTAAGAAAGCGAGAAATGCACGCGACACAAAACGCAAAATTTTACAAACAATCCCAGAAAAAAGGAAGGTGAGTTCTAATGCTCTCACAGAACGAGAAATTTTTGAAATGGCGTCCTGGAGTGAAGAAGAACCTGTATGCCTCCAAAGAAAATTTAATCACATTGCTGCGTATGAGTTGGCTTGGAGAGGTGGAGAAGTAGCAAAGTGTAAGGTATTCTATTTTGAAATCGAGATAGACAACCTTGGAAGAGAGACCGGAAGAGTTGAATATAACCCAGTGTTTACGAAGACAGCACAAGGGGGAAATCAGTAGTTGGCCGACAGTAAATGGTTGGTAGCAAACACTGCAGAAAATTGTGTATGTCCAGTAAGATTGTTTAAACAAATTATGTGAAAAGTTTTTTTAACTCCAAATCCTTTCTGGCAAAAACAAATTCGAAAGGATGGTATGAGAATTCCCCTATTGGGATCAACGAAATATCTAAATGGGCAAAATCTTCGGCGAAAAATATTGGACTTGATATGAAGCAGGTGAAAATTACGAACCATTCTAATCGAGCTGCCGCCGTAACTGAATTGTCCAGGAGTGGTATAGGTGAGCATAGCAACCTATCGTTATTAAAACCGTACCTTCAGTTAGATGAAAAACATCATAGAGAAAGCATTGGTTCCATTCGTACTACCATCTAGGAAACATTTACTACCACCGCTCAAAATACTAGCATGCAACAAAATATTAATAAAAGACACGAAAGGTCTGAAAATCAAGCTATTTTATTGATTTACACATTCATTAAATTGTCTTACCGAATTACACTCTAGCTTTTTTTGAGTCGAAGTAAACTTGACATTTACAATTCGAATTTTGTTGCCATTAGGTAATTCAACTCAAAAAATTGCCAGAGGCAGTTTTTTTCGTTAAATTGCCGGGCCACAAAACTCTTATTGATACATGTCAAGTCTACTTCGACAAAAAAAGCTCTCGTGTAATTATAAGTGAATAAAAATCTGGCAGCCCTAGACATTAATTTTTAGAACTTTTCGAAAATTCTAAAACCAAAGGTCTTTTTACAAAAACCTGAAACACGTCGATTTTTAGTTTTAATATTCTACATTTTACAACAAAATTTCATTATACAGGGTGATCCATATTAATGTGATGACGTCATCGGTAATTTTTTAAATGCAACTCCCTGTATTTGTTTTAGGTAATTCGTAACGAGCTGATTCCGAAAAGGTATGATACTTGGGGTCTAACGGACAGAATTTGAAAGATATGCGCTTAGAAAATAAATTTTATTGATATCTAATAAAATTACCGATGACGTCATCACATTAATATGGATCACCCTGTATAATGAAATTTTATTGTAAAATGTAGAATATTAAAATTTAAAATCGACGTGTTTCAGATTTTTGTAAAAAGACCTTTGGTTTTGGAAATATCGAATTTATTTCATACTTTACGGACACACTGTGTAACATGATAAAAAGAAAATATTTATCAGAAGTGGGATAGACATAGGCAATTTTAAGAGATGACGTACTAACAAAGTTCTAGGTTTAAGGTATTTTCTATTTTTTTCTCTCTTATTCGTAAAAATGTAACAGAGTATCAAAAGAAAAAAAAAGAGAAACATAAAAACATGAGTTCTCAACGTCGTAAAAGGGCTCTACCTCAACGATTCCGTGATTCTTCACGAAAGAGATAATTCAATAGATCGTTTTACTGCAGTCATGACAAGTTCCTTTGAACGTTCACAACAACAAATTCAGAGCCGTCTTTAGCAAAAGCGGGACCTGGTGCAAAATAGTTTTGCGGAACCTTTATGAAGGTAAATAGCTCTCAACTCTTCTCTTTCATAAACTACCTACCATCATCATTATTTCCCACCTCTACCACAATATCGCTACCATTAAAAAATAAACAGTAATGTGACTTACCTCAGTTAAAAAAACAGCTAAATATTTTGTCATTATTTTTTTTTATTTAGCACAGTAGCCTCATTAAATATTCAAATAGAAAATTATCTCTTACAGAGTGATCCTAAGAATTTTACAAGTAAATACTAAAATTATAATGCAAAACAAGTAGGTGTAGGTATTAGTTATCTGTACATCCCTGTTTCAGCTCAAGATACAATATGGTCATAAAACTGAACAATGCCAGCAAAAGGATAAACAGTGCGACTGTGGCGGAGATTACGATATTAGTTCATTTTGCTTATTTACTTAGATTCGGTCAACATTACAGTTGAAATAAAATTCATTCGTGTAGGCCTATTAACAAGTTACATTTTAAATTAAATTAATTAAAGAAAATATAGTTTAATTTTCATAATTCAAATTTATTGACAATGAATTAATGTATATTAAGTAAAGTAAACCTACCATTTATAGGAAATATAAAATTCAATCTATAGTATCATCCTGTTCGCTGGCCATACAAGAATCATCCGAAGACTCGTCGAGCGAGATCACTATCGGTTCTATAGTTTGTTCTATGAGGTTATCTAAAACCCACATTTTCTCTTACTCTTTAATTACATGATTCACAGCATCTCTCCAGTTCTCTTCAGTTATTATTGTCAATGAGTACTTCATGAGTTCACGAACATCTTTCATTTTAAATGTTTTGTTATGCCTAGCTACATAACCTTTCATTTGGGCCCATATTAACTCTATCACATTTAATTCACAATGGTATGGCGGCAAACGAAGCACTGTTATCCCACGATTCATGGCTATTTCATCAATAACAAACTTTATAAATTGTAGCTTGTGATCTGAAGCAACCTTTAAAAGTTCTTTTTTCAACATCTTCAAATGGTATATCTTTTACGATTAACCAGTTTCTAATATCAGCTTTCCTCCACGAGGTAGATAGAAGATTTTCTGTTAATAGCGAATGATAAGTGGGATTGTCCATAACGATTACAGCATTGTTTGGAATCAATTCGACCATTTGTGTAAAATACATCTGCAGTCATTTCTTCATGATAGTCTTTGGTTGATGTTGACTGAAACTCCATTAAACCACCTTTAACGAACCTTTGATTGCATCCAATATGCGTTATTATTAGTCGGCGACCTTTACCGATAGGAGTTTTCAGTCCAGTAGATAAACCTTCTATGAAAGCTTGACGACTGGATTGAATACTTTTGTCCTGCCATATTATTTTCACTGAATGTCCTTCATTGAGCCATGTCTCATCTAGATAATAGATGTGTCTCCCCTCCTGTCTGATTTTCGGATATCTCGTAAATACTGGCGTCTCCAACATATTATTTCTTCGTTGTCGATTAGCACTGATTTGCGACTTTGCTTCTCCCAAGTAAAATTTTATTTGTGTAATATTTTCGCCCTATGTCAGGCAAATTCTCGTCCTCCTTCACCATTCTTAGAATTATGTCAAGGGTTGGGATCTCGTTTTTAAAATATAATAAGTAGTTTTCGTCTTATTGTATTTTGCATATGTTCATCAAGGTCAAATGGTTTACTTCCAGTTGACTTTTTAGGTGGAGATATATTTCCATTTTTCCTCTCTCTTAGAAGCCTGTAAATAGTAGATTCACTAACTCCTGTCACATTGGAACATGTCGAAACTATATTTCTAACAGTAGCAGCCGGCATTTGATGTACAACAGCATCATGCACATTTAACACTACAGTCTTCGTTTGTAAGCTAATAACGCTCTTACACTTAACTGGGGTAAAACTTGAAGACATTTTTCACAACACAGTTAACACTTATGGAACATAAGCGACTCTAAGCAAAACAAATTATACAAATTTGGGCGAGACCAAGTTTCACCGTATATACCTGCAAAATTTCTATATAGTCATTGGAAAAGTTATTATCAACATTTAGTAAATCAGAAAGTAATTATCTGGAGAATGAATTGATAAATGGTTGGTGAATATGTCTCCCAAGAACTGACCTGCTTCAAATTCTCAAGATAATTATTGAAATATTCAGTCAGAATAGTTGCGTTACAAGATTATTTCAAAAATAATTGATTGTTTTAACTGTATGTACTCTACAAATGTATGAAGGTCAGTTAGTTGTTTTAACTAACCGAATTTACATTTATATCACCTTTATATATCAGATAGGGTATAAAATTAAATAGTAAATAAATTTCTTAGATGAACTGTGACGCTTATGCTTTACTACCTGACTAGCATCTGCTGACCTTTTCGCGTGCTGTCAGTCAATAACAAACAGACTATAAAACAAATTTAAATCCGCCGAAAAGTATTGCTTCAACAATAATATTCTTACACTACTTAAACGTAATTTTTCTTGCTTTTAATCCAGCGAAGTCGTCAATAATTTCTTCAAAATTGACTTTTGCCGTTGTGTCTGCTTCTATCCATAATGTTGCCAAAGACGTTAACCTTTCTTAGCTCATTGATGATCTTAGGTAAGTCTTTATTAACTTTTGCTAATAAACACTCCTTTCTGCGCTAACAACAGTTGCAGGAATAGTGAGTAAAATTCTCTAGTCAATGAACGTATTGGGATATGGATTTTGTATTCTGTTCAAAAATCTTAACACACCAGCAGCTGCTTCAACTTCAGCGGGAAGTAGGTCACGAAGAACTTTTAGTTCTGTGAACAAATCATTTCCACAGATATCCTTTTGCCCTTCAAAACTTAAAGAGGCTTTGCACTTTTCCAAAATTGACCTTGTTCAATTGATTTTAATTCTTTTACACTGTACAAGAATCCAAACATAGTGTTGTAACTGGCAATTTGTTGAAATCTTCTTGAAAGGGACTGCAATATACAATCTACAATATAATAAAAATACTCAACTTTGAAAATTTGTTCAGCAGATTCTAAAACAAGCTCATCTTCTCCTTCGTAACAAAACATTTTTCGTTTCTTCCTTTGCTTGACTATTTGAAACTTTGGCTCTATGTCGAAAAGTTCACTCATTTCTCTTGCATCCATTATTGCTGCAACAAAACCTTCACTTCTAAATTGCTCAAAAAACTGTACCAGTCCTTGAAGCAACTGCGATGCCATACCTAAGTGCATTTTTCAGTCTGCAAGTTTTGGCTTACACTATTTACAGCAAAGAGCACGTCATACCAAATAGATAATGATACTAAAAACTCATAGCTCCTTATTCCATTGACAAGGGATCGAGCTTCACTTTCTGCTTTAGGATCGTCAGTCGCTTCTACTACTTCATCTAAAGCATCGTGTACTTCCTTAATCTGGTAACGAAATGCATTTACACTTCCAATTTTACTTTCCCATCTAGTGTCACATGACTTTTTAACGGTGAGGACTGGAACATATTTTTTTTAAATATCTCACCGTTTCGTTGATGCTGAAAAAACAACATAAATTCTCTGAACAATTCCGAAAAAAGTTATAGCCTTAGGTGAACATTTTGCGGCATTACAAATCAAGACATTCAAACTGTGACTTGCACAAATTCGAGCTTGTACTCTAGAATACGACTCTTTCATATTTGAACCATTGTCGTATCCTTGGCCTCTGCAGCTCTTAATCTCTAAGCTATGCTAGAGAATGATGCGATTCCTATACGCAACAGATTATCTCTAACCAAAACACTTTTCAAATCCGTAATATCTACATCCAATTCAGTAGCAAACATCATCAATTCAAATTCCTTATCACGCCGATCAAGTGAGAAAGACAATCATATAATCCGAGATTATTCGTACAATGATAGTAGTTGCGAAAGAGCTTTTAACAATATTTCCACATTCAGATCCATAAAGGGTATTCCCCAAGATTCTTTGGGTCTCAAAGGTCTCAAAAATATTGGTAACACATGTTTCATGAATAGTATTATCCAATGCCTATCAAACACAAGGTGGCTATTAGAATATCTAAAGAAAGACGCATACTTAAGAAATATTAACATAAACATATCTAGCATGAAAGGAACACTAATTAAAGCATTTGCTGAAGTTATTCAAGAGCTTTGGTCTGAAGACGGTTCAGACAGAGTGGTTAATACAGTATCATTGAAAAGTAAGATTCAGCGATTTACTTCAAGGTTCATGGGATACACTCAACATGATGCACATGAGTTTCTTCGTTACCTATTAGCAGGACTTCACGAAGATGTCAACAAGGTATATGAAAAACCAAAGCCCATATTAACAGAAATTGATGACAAATTTAGTGATATCGAGAAAGCACAAGAATTTTGGTTAAGATATGCGAGAATGGACAACTCCAAGATTATGGATAACTTTGTCGGTCAATTAAAATCAACAATCAAGTGCACACACTGTGGTCACTGTTCAGTTACCTACGATAATTTTTGGGATTTATCCCTTCCGATACCACAAAGAACAGGTCAATTACGACTTTCACAATGTTTAGATTCGTTTACAAGAGAAGACACACTCGACGATGATGAGAAACCAACTTGTTCGAAATGTAAGGAACGAAGACGATGTATTAAATCATTCTCAATTCATAAATTTCCGAAAATACTGGTTATTCACCTGAAGCGCTTTTCGCAAACAGAAAGTTTTAGTGGAAAACTTGATGATTCAATAGATTTTCCAATAGAAGGGCTTGATATGAACCATTACGCGGCTGATAATGTGGCACCTTGTATGTACAACCTCTACGCTATATCTAATCACTGTGGAACCACTTATAATGGTCACTACACAACATTTTGCCGACATCCCTATACGGGACAGTGGCACGAATATAACGATTCAAGAGTGCATTAATATCGTGGAAATCTTTAGTCAGTGGAGAAGCATATGTTCTCTTCTATGAACAAGATGACACAAAATCCCACCTTTAAGTTTAATAATTTTTTTTTATTAATTTTTAAATTGTATATTTTCATTGTGAATCAATATCTTATTTGTTTTTTTTTCTGCAAAATTTATTTATATATTCATATATACATTGTATCCGTTTAAATATAAATAAAATTGATCTCTAAGCCTATTTTATCTAGTTCCTCTAATAAAACATCAGTTAAATTTTTGCCTGTTGTTGAGTTAACGTCTAAGAATTCGAGAAAATGCTCTTCATCAGTGACACCCCCACTTTTATTCTTAGTAGCACTTACATTGTTTTCAGTCTTAAGAAAACGTATCACCAAAGACAACTGCTCTTGGTGGCTGAGATCGGGACTGCAGTCTAATAGTACATAAAAATACTTAGCTGCCTTTATGTCTGAATCAATTGTTTCTTTCACCTTTTCAGATAACAGTTTAATCAACTGCAATTGTTTGGCTCATACAGTTTAGAGCTCGATCCCCTGAAAGCAATAATGTCCTGTGCTAAATATTTAATGCCACTAAGATATTTTTACTACTTATGGTAAACCTAAAACTTTAATATCCGATCAAGGTAGTTGCTTCACTTCAAAACATTTTAAGTCCTTTTGTAAAGAAAACAACATACGTCATATTATCAACGCAGTAGCAACACCCAGAGGTAATGGACAGGTAGAACGATTAAATCGTACAATACTATCAGCATTATTAACTTCGGTTCCAGAGGAGTAGTTATGGGATCAATACGTTCTATCTGTACAATTTTCACTAAACAATGTACCCTATAAGTCTACAGGTAAAACATATAGCCAACTACTGTTCGGTTATATACCGAGTGGTGGAAATGATTCTTTACTAAAAGATGAAATACAACAAATTCCATAATTAATTGAAGATTTAATCAATATCCGACAAGAAGCTTCCAATAAGATGATTTCAGCACAAATGAAACAAAAGACCAATTTTGATAGGAAACGAAAAAAGCCAAACTATTCAAAGAAGGTGATTTAGTAGTTATCATGAAACAAACTCCAGCAACTGGAACAAGTCGTAAACTAGCACCAAATTACTCGGGTCCAATAGTCATTAAAAAAATTACCAAATGACCGATATATGGTTAAATATATGGCTGGGTCACATCGTACATTAACATCATCCAAATATGAGGATACGATTGCAGTAGATCGCGTAAGAGCTTGGTGTGCAGCTGGAGGAGTTTTCAATGACACAGGAAGTGAAAGCGATAGAGATGGAGTCGTTCTTTCTTCTTCTGGAGAAGAGGAAGCAGCACTGGAGTAGGACATGTATCTCGAGGCGAGATATTTGCAGGATGGCCGACTGTAAGAATTTTTTTATGTTAGTATGTGTATCAAACTTGATAGGTTTAAAGCGTGAACATATTGAAAATATATTCAATATTCTATAGCATAAGAGAATCACCAGAACAAAACTCAAACCCAGCCTATGTTTACAGTAACATCCTTGAAATAACCATAAAATATAAATTTCTGAAAAGCGATAACCCTTAGGTAAGCTATATAGCCACATGTCTCTGTCTTTCCACTCTTGACGGTTCAAAGAAACGCATCTCTGTTCGAATGTTTTGATTTCAAATATTTCGACTTATTGTGAGCACAGAAACCTTATCTCTGTTTTTATGTTGCATCCAAACCACAGCACACCTGTGCATAGATAAGAGAATATTATACAGTGTTGGGAACATTACGAGGGAACATAGGGTTTACCTTCAATGTGTTAGAAAGAGACAAAATACATATAAATTCAGTGCATCATTATTTTTCGCTAACAGGATATCATAAAGTAGAAAACGTCCAATACAAGAAGTTAAAAATACAGATGTGTAATGTGAACAGTTTAGCTTATTATTTGAGAAATAATAAGATTGTATGTACTACACTGATAGCTTAATGCAATGAACAATAAAAAAATCAACACTACTTTCGTTTATCCCTTCATGATTAATTTACAAAGAAATAATTCAGTAGTAATAAAATTCACTATATTAGTTCGGTTAGTATTGGAATAAATAACCGTAACATGCGAAATAAAATTTGTATTAATAATAATATGTGTTTCCAAATATCTCAATTCTCATTTTTCGCTAACAGGATCTCATAAGTGGAAAACCCACAACGCCGGCCTCTTACTATTTGTAGCTTCTGACAGTATTGCCAATTTTCATTGTATATTTATATTAATTGTAAAATGGATTGCTCTAACACGAGAACAAGTTATAAGATTTTAATTATGATAATTCAAGAGGTTGTAACAGATCAAGATATAATTAATTCCATCTATTCGTTAAATATTTTATTGTAATGCTGGAAATTGTTCTAGTTTTCAGTTTGAAAGCGGTTAAAACCTTTACTTTTTTTCAGATTTGGCAACGTGAAATTGGTCTCCAAAGATCTGCTGTGTTTCGAATGTTAGTAAAAAAAATTGGTATCTTTATCGTTTGTTATCGTTTGTATGCAAATGAGAACGAATTCTCTGTGTAAACACACACACAGTGCAAATTAAAAAAAAAACGAAAATAAAACTAAAATCGAATTCTAATGCCTACAATTTTTAAATAAAAGTAATATTATGATATGTAATAAATAAAACTTAATTCTTCAATGAGCTTAAATCAAATGTTCGAATAAATCCCCGTTTTGCGCTAAGCAGTAGCCGAGACGGTTATAAAATTCTTGACGAACACGTATGAGCATTTCAGGTGTTATTTGCATACAAATTTGTAAAATTTGTTCCCTTAGTTCATTTAGAGAAGAGGCTCTGTTTTCTTGAAACCCATAAATTGTTATTTTAAGCCAGATTTGGATATTGATAATATTTTAGATTTGTTTCAGTTGTCATTATCAGATATAACTGACACACATAACAGTCAAATACTACTTTCAATAGGCGATTTTAACTGTAGAGTAGGTGAATTATCCTCTATTCCTCAAATTCATGTACAAAATACGAATCTATTCGAAAATATGTTAAGTTTAGACCAAACAATTAACTATAAGGGTCGGTCCTTATTAAACTTTATGGCAAGTCACAATCTTTCATTAGTGAACGGATCCAATCATTAGCGATAGACCCGCTAAATTTACTTACTCAAGCCCTCGAGGTTACAGTGTCATAGATCTCGCTTTTTCTAATAATCCCTGCCTGTCTGTTATAGAGAGGTTAGAAGTTTTAAATCTAGTAACAAACGCAGATCACTTTCCTCTATTACTGAAAATCTCGTTTAAAAATGATGAAGAAGAATGCCTAAAATCACAAACATATAATGTAGTTCGGTGGAACTACTCTGTGTTGTCGGAATATAAAAACTTAATGAGAACTTCTCCTTCAGTAGGTTTGTTTAACAGTACTGATTTAAACTATACTAATATAGTTAACACTATCAAAAATACGGCTGAGTCTTTAAATTTAGTTTATAAGAGTTCAGTTTACAGTAGTAGAATACGTAATAACAGATGGTTTGACATGGAGTGTGCTGCTTCTAAACGCAATCTCAAATCATTACTTAAATTATGCAGTAAAAATAATTTTGTAGATACGTTTAAAAGTCAATATAATGTAACGTTATTCTAATTTATTTAAACAATAAACGGGTGGGATTAATTTCAAACACTCGGTATGGCTACTTACTAATTTATTTAAACACAAACTCACTAACACTTAATTTATATATACTTAACTAACTACTTAAATTTAATTTATATACACACAAACTTTATATTAGCACTTTACTGTTCGGTGTATTTTTGTTTATTTCTCGAGATCACTTTATCAACTAACTCCTCCGCTGATCGGTCCTTATTTATATTAATGCCTTTCTTACTAGAAAATTCCAAACAGTTATAAAAACACTGCGTATCCGCCATAATTTTAATTTTCATACCTGGCTTAGACAGAGTCGGATTTAGGGTCTATACCAGTGTGCTGTTTCGTAACAATAATGAAGGAAAAAAGTTGAATAAGACGTTAATAAAAAACAAAGAGAGAAATTTTGATCAAAATTTAATTTTAGCCATCTCTAACACACGTGATCAAGCTGGCTTCTGGAAGGCGATAAATAGCTTCAAATTTTCGACCAAAACCTCCTCCATTCCTTTGGAGATTTGGGGGAATTATGATCAATTTAGTACACCCAGGATATAGCTAGATATACAATTTTACGATGCTCAACATCCTGATCTCGACTGTCCGATTACTTTCTCTGAATTAAAAAATTGCCTTGAGAAATGTAAAAATAATAAAGCGCCAGGATCTGATGGAATTTCATATGAATTTTATAAATATCAACCACAAAATTGGGTTTTATACATATGCTCATTGTTTAACACTATTTTGGAAACAGAAGAAATTCTCTCCGAATGACTCAATATTATAATGTCTATGTTACATAAAAAGGGACCTATTGATGACCCTGAAAACTACAGAGGAATTGCTCTTATAAACTGTATGAGCAAGCTTTTTACATCTCTTATTTTAGAAAGATTGTAAAAATTTTGTGATTCGTGCAATATACTCCCTGAGACGCAGTCTGGCTTCCGGGTCGGCAGAGGTTGCATGGATAATGTGTTTATTCTAAATGCAGATACTCAAATAGATCTTAGGCTCGAAAGACGCAAAGTTTTTGTAGCCTTTGTTGATTTCCGGAAGGCATTTGATTGTGTAGATTATAACATTTTCTATAGTAAATTATTCACGTCGGGTGTCAGCTCAAAAATGATTCGTTTGATAAAGAATATATACGACAAGGCTTTCATGACAATAAGAGTAAATGGCCAGCATTCAAAACCATACGGGATAGACAAAGGTGTTTTACAAGGCGAAACTTTAAGTCCATTATTGTTCTCTATTTTTGGGGCTGATATGGAGCAATTTTTCGTAGAGCGGTGTCACCTAGGGTTAAACATTGACAATACTAAAGCATTAATGCTGCTCATGTACGCAGATGATCTGATGATCGTTAGTGATTCGCAGATTGATCTCTATAAGAAACTTAAAACTTTACATGAATACTCGTTCCGTAACATACTTTCAGTAAATATTTCAAAGACTAAAATCATGATATTCGGGAGAGGTGGCTTCCAGAATAATTATAATAATTACAATTTTTATTATAATGATAGAAAACTTGATATTGTTAAATAATTTTCTTATCTTGGGATACTTTTTACTTCATCCTCGTTATTTTCTGAAATGTCTGTTATGACAGTGACTAAAGTGAAACAAGCCTTTGCAGCAGTCACTGATATAATGGTTCGCTCCAAAATGACTTCTTGGGAGTCAAAATTGAAATTATATAATTCTATTGTAATATCCATGCTGTCATATTGCGTTGGTGTCTGGAGTCTAGGATATGGAAATATCCTTGAACGAGCCCAAGTAAGTTTTTTCAAAAACGTACTTGGTTTGCTACGAATTACCCCGGATTACGTTGTTAGACTGGAAGATTCAGTAATAAAATTAGATTACACTGTTTTTAAAAGCGCTTTATGTTGGCTATCAAAAGTTATAGCAATGGACGACTTACGTCTACCAAAAATGTGTTTTCTACGTCTACTCCAACTATCGGACGATGATCGTTGTGATAATACTTATAACTGAGTGGCACAAGTAAAATCTGTCTTCACTTTCTTAAGCAGAATTGATCTTTGGAATATTTTTATAAATGACAGAACTAAATCTTTAAAAATCCGTAATGAAATACTTGCCTTATATGAAAATAAGCTAAGATCAGATGATCTTAATAGCCTGGCTTCTTCTAAATCTCTCTGGTTATTTAAATTTTCAAATAATAACTTCTACTTAAAACGAAACCTACCATCACAAGTCCTTAAAATTATAGCACAAATCAGAACGGGTAGCAAAAAAGTGATTAAGTTTACTTATAAAGGTTCAGCATACATAATAAACAGCGAAGAAATCTGCACAATATGTAATCTAAAAGCGCCAGAGTCCGGCTACCACATATTTTTTGAGTGCCCTCTATACCAATCGCACAGAACCATCTATCTGACTTATATTGCAAATATTGACTTTCTAGTTAAGATCCTTGACACTGGGATCTCCAGGCAATTGACAAATGTAGCTTATTTTATTAGTAATGCCCTAAAATTTAGATCATTTATATTTGATGAGTGACAACTTGAAATATCGAAATGTCAAATACTCTTACTTACTTATTAATTTTGTTTGTGGTTAGGACTCTTGCAATAAGATTTTGTAAATTTCTTAAATGCAATAAAGATAATAATATTTTATAGTCAATTTGATGAACTTTGATTTAGACAACCTTCTTTTTAAAGTTTACAGGGTTGGATTATTTGGTTAAAATGTATTTGAGAATGTACTTATACATTTTTACTCACGAGGTGTGATGAAAAATAAAGTGATTAGTAATACTACATTGTTTGTTCCGGCGTAGTACATTAATGCGGTCATTGTATGCGTTTTTGTTTGGATTACTGTGGTCAGCTTTCCAGGGGTCGTACTGTGGTTTGTACGGGCTAGTGACATTGCGGTTTTCATACTGCAGTGGGACGAGACTCTGTCGCGCGGGCAGGATGTTGGAATTTACACTAAGTAAATCCAACTGTTCTAGTTATCAATTTCGAGACAACCTGTACATATGTATCGGAACCGGCGTAGATGTCGCTGTAAAGGACGGCCTTGAAAAGAGATCAACAAATTGGAGGGAACCAATTTGTCCAGAAGAGAGACTACTGATAACTTTAAGGTAAGTAACTGAAACAAATTAATTTAGTTATAAATTTATTAAAAAATTTCAAAAAACAGAAAAAAATATTCAAAAAATACTTCTGTTTTGAATTCTGAGGAAGTGAACCCGATTTTGGGAGAAAACTCAAGTACTTCTGTATATTGAAATCATGTTTCTGTTCAATTTGTTGCTGCATGTTGAATTGCTCTCCATTAGTGGTGTAGTCAACGATTGCCATCGGTGATTAGAGTTCAGTAGCTCGTATTGAGGAATTATTCAGTGAAGAGCCTTTGGATTGAGCAATTTTTGAAGACCCTGCTTTTTGAACAGGCTGGCCATACAGTATTTCTTCTGCTAGGTTCAATATTCCTGTTTTGAAGCGGATTTTTTGCCTATTATCCATTGCCTTCATGTCCGGCAAAACACTCTGCAAAAATGCCATATCAGGGTCAGGCTCGCTAGTAGCGTTACTCTGCTGTCTTCGCTCTACCACTTGTTGTTTTGCCTCAAAGTACTTACAAGCGGAACTGTTTACATCATCTAAAGTTGTTCTCTTTTTTTTGGAACCACTGTCCCTCGTCCGTTCCGGGGACGGAGGAGGCATTGCTGTAGTTGGCGTAGTTGGTATGTCATCAGTAAAGGAATTGTTGGTATCTTGCCCGGATTCACTTTCATCAAAGTTCTCATCCATATCCCCATCGTGGTTTTCGTCCTCACTGTCTTTTGGTTCCTCCTGTGTAAACTTTTCTTCAATCACAATGTTCCCTTTACTTTGACGTGACCTCAGAAAAGAGTCCAAAAACTGAAGGTGGCCAGCTAAGTAATACTCTTTTTAGCTCCTGATCCAGAGGGCAGTTTCAATTGATTTTTGTATTTTGTATAACGTCCTCTTACATTTTTCCAACGCTCCTTGAACTCAGTTGCTGAAACAAAAAAAAACAAATTCATGAGCATAAAGACATGACATAAATAATATTGATTTATAACAAATAAAGCCTCCTACTAAATGAATTCACAGTTCATTATCATAACATTTTAATTTCAGATACTTTGCAACTGGATGTTCATTCAAAGCGCTTTCCTACTACTTCATAAAGGGACATTCTACAGTCAGAATGGTAGTGCATCACACTGCGAAAGTCATATGGGAAAAATTGCAACCTAAGTATATGCCAATACCGACAACAGCGAAATGGATGCAAATTGCAGATCGGTTTTATTCATTGTGGAATCTATTTAATTGCATCGGTAGTATAGACGGTAAACACATCAGAATACAAGCTCCACCATGATCAGGTTGCGCCTACATTAATTATAAAGGCTTTTTTTCCACTGTTTTACTCGCAGTAGCAGATGCAGATGGCATGTTCGTGGCAGTTGATGTGGACGAGTACGGACGAAATAGTGATGGCCGAGTATTAACGAACAGTAATTTTGGCAGAGCTTTACAGTCCAGAACTCTTGATTTACCTCAACCTTCTCCCATACCAGGAGATACCAAGCCTATTCCGTTTTATTTCACAGCTGACGAAGCGTTCCCCTTAAAGAAAAACATAATGAAGCCTTTTTCCCGTAGAGAATTGACTACTAACAATAGAAGGATTTTTAACGCCAGATTGTCGAGAGGAAGAAAGTCTGTGGAATGCTCTTTTGGTATGCTGGCTGCAAAATTTGCAGTTCTAAACACACCCATACGATGTACGCCTGATAAAGTTGATATACTAGTTCAAGCAATGTGTGTTTTGCATAACGCCATAAAAGAATGTGATGGTACATTCACGAAGCCCCAATACGAAAATACGATTGTCCATGATTCCATCTTGCAATTACCACCACTGACCCAGTCAAATGCAAAAAGTATCAGGGAGTACCTAACCATGTATTTATCAGAATGTGCCCCAATTCCATATCAGGATAGATATTGTGTATAAATAGTAATAAATACTAACACTAAATAATTACGTAAATAATATGACTAGAAGTGTATGTACACTAATATATCGTTTTTTGACAAATGTTTCAAATATTTTGTTATAAAAATAAAAATAAAGTCGGTTAAAAAAAGCTTAGTATAGCTATAAAAATATAGTAAATTACAACTTACCTTGAACGCCAAATTTGTTTGCGATTTTCTGCCAGGCCTGGTCCTGGGCACTCCTATTACAATAATCTGAACGGCTGTAATCGTACAAACATTGATACTTTTCAATTTCCTCACAAAATTGTATGTTAAACTCAATATCTTCTCGCATTTTGAAAAGTGTCGTGCAACGGACGTGTCTGTTCTTGAACGCCACGAGAGACTGGAAGGAGACGTGGCACGGGCGGGATGGCGACCATCAGCGCCACGTCGTTTCTGTGTACATTGAGCCATTACATTACATAGAAGAGACGCGGAAGCGACATAAGTCTGTGCCAAGTCCTCGCCACCCGTCCGTTCAGTGTGAATTGCGGCTAACAGTAACGAATCTCTGCGCGCGCGAATTCATTTTTCAGAGAGTATTCAATCGATCTTCAAAGAGTACTGTAGTAACCTTCGCCTAAAGTCTAAAGCACAACTACTGTGTGTGTGTCTACACGCTGTAGACAACCCTATGTAATATGTTAGAGCGTTATTGTGAAGTTAGTGCGTTGTTGTTCAAGTTGTGTGTTTTAGTTGTGTAACTTACTCAGTTATTTGCCGTGGTCTTTCCTGAAGAAAGCCGGTAGTGTTTTCTCTCTCTAACCCAGTTGAATTCGCCGTGGCCTTTCGTAAAGAAAGTCGGTAGTTCGCTCTAACTCTAACTTGTTTTAACCGCCGTGTTCTTTCGTAACAAAGCCGGTAGTTATTTATATCTCTAACACGTTTGAATTCGCCGCGATCTTTCGTAAGAAAGCCGGTAGTTCGATCTCTCTCTAACACGTTAAGATTGCCGTGTACTTTGCCGAAGAAGCTGATATATCTCTCTCTATCTACATCAAATTACAATTAATTCCATCACAAGTTATTAATTGTCTCTTGTCTCTATTGAAATATTCTCAACTCTATTTATGTAATCACTCCTGTAAAATGCATTACATTTACTAAGTTCCTTGTTTTCATGTAATAATATTTTATATTAAGCGCGAAGCGCCAACCGTACAGTGTTGCCAAGTTTAGGCATGAACAATTTTTAGTTATACCCTTTTCACATGTTTATTTTATTTTTGTTATGATCTTTTGAAATTACTTTCATTAAAGATCAATTGAAATCAAACTGACTATTTTATTGACATCGTAGTAGTTAGTTTACACTTTCGTGTAGACAGGATAGTTTATGTTTAGATGTCCCTAAAAATTATATAGTCCACTGAAGTTGCTGCCCGTCTTCGCTCCCCGACAATGACTGTTTATTATTCCTGTTGCTGTAGTTGGTGTTTTGCCCTGTTTTTTTATCAATCGATAGTTGAACACTGCTGTTAGTATCGACGGAATGGAGAACTAATATTTGGTCAGTTCCTTCAAATAAGTTCTTGACAATAATATACTTTATTATTGCTGTTTACTAGAACGATTCGAAACACCAAGATTCAGCAGAACACACTCAAACACAAATAGTTTATCTTTGAACTCGAAAATAACTCTATATTTGTAAAATCGATCTTTTCTGTGCGAGACGTAACTTAAGCCTGTAACTAACTTTCTTTCAAACGACCCTTAAGAATACATAATATTCATACAACTTCCTTCGACAGACGATATGTTATCTTCATACATGTTTCTATATGAACCATAGCTTACGTAAGGCTTCTCGCTGCTCAGAAATTTATATTTTATGATTATTTCAAGGATGTTACTGTAACCATAGGCTATGTGAGTATTTTGTTCTGGTGATTCTCTTATGGGATAGAATATTAAATAGATTTTCTATTTGTTCACGCTTTAAAACTATCAAGTTTGATACACATACAAAAATAAAATAAAAATTCTTACACTTTTTTCTCTCATATTACTTTTCCGCCAACCTATCTAATATGCGAGAAAAGTATTGGTTTACCCACAAAAAAGTTGAAATTTTTTTTTCAGTTATTTTACGTAATCCATCAACAACAACACGAAAAAACGGTTTTTAGAAAAAAAATCCTGTGTGTATGTCGTCGTCGTTGTCGTCGTCGTCGTCGTCGTTGTCGTCGGCCACTTTTCCTTGCAAGTCTTGTTAGCACGATACAGCCTCCGGAGTGCAATAAGTCACCAATTTTATGATGGAATATTGTTAAAGACATTTCACAGATGAACCCTATTGATTTTCAGCTCACCAGAGCCAGTACAACGGGTGCTATGGTACTTGAAGTACAATATTTTTGTCATTTATGGAGAAGTTTCAGTTTGTTAGCACGATACAGCCTCCGGAGTATATACAAGTGATGAATTTTATGATTGAATATTATTCAGAGCGTCTTAAAGATGAACCCTATTGATATTGAGCTCACTAAAGCCAGTACAACGGGTGCTGTGGTACTTGAAGTACCAAATTTTTGTCATTTTTGGAGAATTTTCAGTTTGTTAGCACGATACAGCCTCCGGAGTTCAACAAGTCACCAATTTTATGATTGAATATTATTCAGGGTATCTCACTGATGAACTCTATTGATTTTCAGTTCACCAGAGCCAATACAACCGGTGCTACAGTACTTTAAGTACAATATTTTTGTCATTTATGGAGAAGTTTCAGTTTGTTAGCACGATACAGCCTCCGGAGTATATACAAGTGATGAATTTTATGATTGAATATTATTCAGAGCGTCTTAAAGATGAACCCTATTGATATTGAGCTCACTAAAGCCAGTACAACGGGTGCTGTGGTACTTGAAGTACCAAATTTTTGTCATTTTTGGAGAATTTTCAGTTTGTTAGCACGATACAGCCTCCAGAGAGTATACGATTGATCAACTTTATGAATAAGTATTGTTCAAGGTGTCTCACAGATGTACCCTATTGATTTTCAGTTGACTAGAGCGAGTACAGCGGGTCCTATAAAACTAGATATACTAAATTTATGGTTATTTTTGGAGAAATTTCGGTTTGTTAGCACGATACATCCCCCGAAGTGTATACAAGTAACAATTTTATGATAGAATATTGTTCAGGGCCACAGATGCGGAAAAGTTAGTTTTAATCTTTAAAACCGTTTATTTTAGTTTGTTTTAATGAATTTACCGTTCATTCCTTCTAGAACTTTTATCAAAGCCTGAATTCAGTTTGACCTTTCATAACAATTTTAATAATTATATTCGGCCTCGTCTCATAAGTAAATAATGTGTAGTACCTCCGCCTCTGGCCAATACATCAACAACTTTGAAAAAAATATCTACCCTATCCCATCCGTGCCCAAACTACGGTCATATAAATCAGTCTTTGTTTTTGTGCTGATGCATACGCATCGCATAGTGAGTTACCGGGATCCGGTAGTGAAAATTATAAGAAATTTTTAAAATCATGCTCAAACATTCGCGATAGAGGAAACAGAGTCGGTCAGGGAAAGTGTCGGATATTTATAGAAAAGACTGGAAAAAAGACTTGTTAATCTGGAAGAAACAAAGGGACGCCATCGTCGTAAAATTCGTAATTTGTGTTGAGTGGAAGAGCAGAACTTGGCTAATTGTTACAGATTAGGTAAGCTCCTGAACTCTGCCTTTTGACCACGTTTTGTAATGTAATTTTTAGTTGCTGTAAAACTTGTGTGGTCAATAAAAGCGTGTTATTATTATTATTATTAATTCGTGTAATAAGCGATAGTGAGTGTGAAAGGTTCCCGTCCTCGTTCATCGTCTTGAGAGAGGCAGGATGATAGTTTTTTGTCAACCGCTTCGTCAGGCGAGGACATAGAGGAAGAGAGAGATATGACTAGTAAGTAAATAATAATTTTATTTTTCACTGGTCAATATGAGAAACATTCATATCTGGTCGTGCCACCAGGTGACCTATTTGTTTGTAATGACAGATAGTGTATTAGCAGAAAATGAATTTACTTCTCAATTGCCTGTTAGTGATAACAGGTAGCTTATCCATTAGTGGTAATGGATAGTGCTTTTGAATTTTCACAATGTTTCATGTTATTATTATTGCTTTAACATCCGTTTGTGATAACGGTTATACCTTAGAAAATTAATTTACTTGTCAATTGCTTGTTTGTGATCACAGATAGCTTATCCATTTGTGATAATGGATGGTGCTTTTGGAATTTCACAACGTTTCATATTATTATTATTTCTTGCAGACGTGCCAGAAAATCCTACAAGTTTAGGGAAAGACATTTTGTCAATTTTGGGAGAAGAAGGAACTACTAAGAGTACATTTGCGAAACCAATTCAAGCCAGATGTAGCATCTCGTTGGGACAGTATTTTAACCCGTGATTTTAATGAGGAATACCAAAGACGTGTTGATAAATAAGTATCTTCCTCCTGAAAATTGCCAGGGTATAAACCCTCCAATTATAAATCCAGAAGTAAAGATTGCCATCTCAGAAAGCGTCATCCGCAGAGATACCCCATTGATGCAGACCCAACAGCAAATCGCGTCAAGTTTATCGGCTATAGGGTTCGCCTTGACGACAATGCTCGATAAAGAGGAGGGGGAGAAGCATAGATAATATATTGAATTACTAAGTAATGCCAGAGATTATTGGCAAATGTTTATTTTTCAGAGTCAAAATCTTGAACTGAGCTCATTGCTCTAAATTTAAATAAAGAGCTTAAAGAGACCCTGGTCAGTACACCAATTTCAGGGCTATTGTTTAGAAATAATCTAGAATATAGAATTAAAACCGCAAAAGGATTGGAGAGATCAGGGCAACAATTAAAAACCAAGAAGTCAATCGTCAGTAGTCCAGTCTACTTCGGAAAACTACAAGAGTTCATTCCCCCAGAGGTCTATGAGAGTCAGGAGGAATGGATTTATTCACCAGGCTCCCAAGAAGTCGTAGTACAGGCACATAAAGACGTCATACAAGAAGAGACAGAACTACTATTCCCGGAGCAACCAGAACGTCCAGAAGCGACCGCGTCTGTTTTAGACACGAAGCTTGGTAGACCATGTGGTCGATTAAAATTTTTCTCTCATAGGTGTAGAGATTTGTTAATACACAAGACAGTGCTGTCTTACATTGAAGTGGTCTCCCAAATAATTAATACTGTTAAAGTCTTTAATAGAAGATTCGAACTTACCAAGTGATGTTCGATCTTGATTATATGAAGGCCTCGTCGAAATAAACAAAGTCCCACCCAACCCAATTTTACAGCATCCCTTTTGGGTAGCAACAACAGCTTTAAAATAGACTGATTTATATGACCGTAGTTTGGGCAAGGATGGGATAGGGTAGATATTTTCTTTCAAGGTTGTAGATGTATTGGCCATAGGCGGAGGTACTATATATTATTTATTTATTTCGACGAGGCCTTCATATAATCAAGATCGAACATCACTTGGTGAGTTCGTTTGATCTTATGATAAAATGTAGAATAACTCTAAAAATATTTTTTTATACATAAATAAAACTGATATAATAAATGATGCTTAAATTTTTTATAAAAGTATGTTTTAAATGGAAACTTACTTCACATAAAGATTCAGTTGCTTTCTAAACTTGTACCTATTAAATATAACCTTCAGTCTTTCTTTTTTATGTATACGACAATATCAGTGATTCATTTATCGATTCAATGATTTTTTTTTCAAAAAGTAGGTAGGACTATACAGGGTGGTCCTTAAGTAATTGTACATAGAAATATGGTAGATTCCTGACTTTAAAATATTACGATTTAAACCAACTTACTTTAATAAAATCTTGCTAATAAGGAATATACAGGATGTTTAAGGTTAAATTTTAAAATTTCTTTTTTGCAATAACTTCAACGTTTTTGGATATGTATACATGAAAATTTGGAAATAGAGGTTTTTGGGCACGAAAAATCATAATCTGGTACCTACTTCGATGTAATTTGCAGAGGGCGCCACATAGGCCACCTTTGTGGCATCAATGTGCCCTAAATTTTTTTGCTGTTTAAGTTAGCGGTATTTTTGTAAAAGAATATTAAAGCCACGTTATTTTAATAGAAAAAAGGTATACTTGTTATTAACCTTAAAACATAACGGTTTTCGATATAATCGCATTTTATGGATCAGCTGCTTGATTATTATTAAAAACATTTAGAAAACAAATTAAAAAAAACTAAACTAAATAACATTATAACTTCAATTGTGTCACATTAAATGTTCGATATGTCCTCCATTCTCGTCGATGCATTTATCTACACGTTCCATAAAAGATCGTCTCATATTAAACAACATCATTGGATCAAAAACACCCGCTGCTCTATTTATTTCTTCCCAAAGTTGGTCGCTTGTATTTATGGGATCCTTATAAACAAGTTGTTTCATTGCACCCCATACACCGAAATCGAGAGGATTCAAGTCTGGACTACGTGCTGGCCAAGGAAAATGGCTGCCACGACCAATCCAGCGTTCAGGAAATTTATTATTCAAATATGTTTTGACTGCTCTCGTATAATGCGGCGGTGCACCATCTTGCATGAACCACATATTTTTTCTTATATTCAGTGGCAATTCTCCCAATAGATTAATGAAATCATTTTGCAAAAAATGTAAGTAGTTCTCACCATTCAAATTACGAGGTAACTCGTATGGTCCTAAGAAATTGTTACCAATGATACCACACCATACGTTTATTTTGAATTCATATTGGAAATGGCTTACTCGTTTATCATGGGGATTTTCAATAGCCCAAAGATGATTGTTCCTTAAATTAAAAATACCACGGCGGTTGAATGTAGCTTCGTCGGTAAATAATATTCTGTCGACGAAGGTGTGATTAAGATTTTGCCTGTTTCGGATAGCACTTGCAAATTGGTATCTTAACGGTAGATCTGCTGGCAATAAATTTTGTACCGGAGTAAAATGGTATGGGTGATACTTCTCGAGGTGTAGTCTTTTTAAAATAGAAGTTTACTGATTTGTAAAGCAGCAGATAAACGCCGTGTACTAACTTGAGGATCACCTTCAATGCGAACCATTATTTCGTCATCTTTATCAGGCGTAATTATTCCTGGTCGGCCTAAGTTATCACGCTTAGGACGAAACGAACCACTATCGCCTAAATTCCTAAATAGATTCTGGAATGTTTGATGATTAGGTTGCTGCCTGTTTGGATATCTTCTCAAATATTCTCGTTTCGCAGCTCGCCCATTAAAATTTTGCTGACAGTAAATAGCAACCATATCTCTCATATCTGTATTAGAATAATTATTATGCCTCGGCATTTTCTGCTTTTTTTAAATTAACTAATAAAATGCAAACTAAATATTACAAGACTGACATAATATTGAAACAAATCGAATGCTTCGCTGTCAAAATCATTCGTGACGTCAGCCTACTATGTTAATAGTTTCCGATATGAATAATTATTACTTTGGGAAGAAATAAATAGAGCAGCGGGTGTTTTTGATCCAATGATGTTGTTTAATATGAGACGATATTTTATGGAACGTGTAGATAAATGCATCGACGAGAATGGAGGAAATATCGATCATTTAATGTGACACAACTGAAGTTATAATGTTATTTAGTTTAGTTTTTTTTAATTTGTTTTCTAAATGTTTTTAATAATAATCAAGCAGCTGATCCATAAAATGCGATTATATCGAAAACCGTTATGTTTTAAGGTTAATAACAAGTATACCTTTTTTCTATTAAAATAACGTGGCTTTAATATTCTTTTACAAAAATACCGCTAACTTAAACAGCAAAAAAATTTAGGGCACATTGATGCCACAAAGGTGGCCTATGTGGCGCCCTCTGCAAATTACATCGAAGTAGGTACCAGATTATGATTTTTCGTGCCCAAAAACCTCTATTTCCAAATTTTCATGTATACATATCCAAAAACGTTGAAGTTATTGCAAAAAAGAAATTTTAAAATTTAACCTTTAACATCCTGTATATTCCTTATTAGCAACATTTTATTAAAGCAAGTTGGTTTAAATCGTAATATTTTAAAGGAATCTACCATATTTCTATGTACAATTACTTAAGGACCACCCTGTATACAAGGAGAGTTCAAATAAAAGAGATCTAGAACATTTTCTTTACTTTGAAAATCATTGACAAACTTCTAGGTGAAATTGACTGTCTCGACCCTTACTTCGTGGAATATGCTCATATTAGTGTTTTTAAATGAAACTCACGGTCTCTAGTTAATTCCACAATATAATAAAAGTTATTGAAAATTCTTTAAAATTGACAATTGTTTCGATAAATCAATATCAGGTGTAAATGAATCACAAGCCGAAAGGAATGGTGTAAAAACCATTCAAGAAGTAGCCAGAACTATACGGGGGGTGTTCAAATCTTATTATTTTCAAATAAATCAATTTATAACTTACTTGGAATAGTATCAGCTTTCCTAATTTTATTAACCTTACAGTAGTCGCACGGGGTCTCACAGATCTAGAAATTCTAAATTCAGTTATAACTCGGTATTATATGAATGTTACGTTCGGTCATTTTCGGTACCTTTCCGGAAAGTACCTGCTTAGGCTTACACCAATTCGCATTAGTTTATGTGTGTCACTTGCGGAGTTAGCAACAGTTGAAGTCTGTGAAACCCCCTGCGACTACTAACAGTGTTATTTGTAGAACTATTTTTTATTTTGAATATTACTTGACGAGGTAAAAATGTAGCACTTCTAAATTGTTTTCATTACTTACAATTATTTGTTTTCGTAGAAAATTATAATGTGTAGTTATGAAGAAGAGCAAGCTCGTCTTGCGCGTTTACTTGATGAAGCTCAGACAGACGAAGAGATATATGACGATGATGATGAGAATATGGACGAAGATATTGATAATTATGAAACCAGAGATCAAGAATCTGATACCGAAGATAACGAACAAGAGGACGTAGACACGGGACCGTGGTATTTGGGAAAAGACGGAAGTACTAAGTGGCGTAAAATGGCTCCATCACAAAATGTTAGAACAAGATGACAACATATAGTCACTCATTTACCTGAAGTAACGGCTCAATGTAAAGAAAAAAAAACTCCCATAGATTGTTGGAAATGTTTTTTTGATGAAGAAATTATCAATGTGATTGTCGAAAACACCAATAAATGTATTTCATCAAGCATACCAAACTTTGCTCGGGAAAGAGATGCTAAATTGACTGGTAAAAGTGAAATATTAGCTCTAGTTGGTCTATTATATCTCGCAGGGATTACCAAGAGTGGTAGGCTAAACATTGAGCAATTGTGGGCTACCAATGGTACAGGCATAGATATCTTCAGACTTACAATGTATATTGTAAGATTTCGTTTTCTATAGTATGTACAAAAAGTACGAGGAGTAATAAACCCTAATTAAGTATGCAAAACCTTTACAGGGAGCACCATGAAATTTTTGATAAATCTCTTACTTTAAATTACATTTCTTCCGTAAATCTAAAAACCAGGTAGATCGACCCCGTATTTGTTTCAGTTGTAGCAAAGTTTAGGGTTTATTCATTGTTAAAGGATTAGCAGATAAGTATAACGCAATGCAGTGGTGTGTATTTTGGGAAAAAAATACGTTTTAAATTATAATATAATAAAAAATGAAAAGAAATAATTATTGGAATACATTTATTACTTACATTTTATTCTATATCCGACTCGGAAGAGGAAGAATCGTTGTTGACATTAATAATAATAGGGTCGATTAAATCATCACAAATATTGTCAATTTTCCACATATTTGCCTCTACTTTGATAACATGCTCGATACAGTTTGTCCAATTTTCCTTACTCACATGACTTACAGCACTCTCAAACAATTTCACAACATCGTTTATTTTAAAAGTAGTATTTTTTTTCCAACTTCCCCGAGCCCATATTAATTCTATGGGATTAAGTTCACAATGATAAGGGGGAAGTCGAAGAACTGATATACCACGAGAAGAAGCCATTTCTTCTACAATGTAGGTTTTATATTTATTCTTGTTCATTTTTGCAATTCTGTAAAGTTCTTTCCTTAGTGGATCTTTTGGAAACTTAATATTTTTCAAAAATTGAATAGATGAGGCTTTTACTTGATGAAGATCCATACTGAACGATGAAATAAAACAATATAGTTTGTTTAAATCTTCATATATTTGAACTAATGTTCAATTTAAACTTGTTGACGCGTTTCACTAACACAGTAGCTTTGTTAAAACGAATGAAGGTAAAATATAAAAATGTCTTAATATATACAGTACTAAATCTATTTACTAAGGTTAACAATGGTATTAAAAGATATTACCTGGAAATTCATTCACTACAAACATTCCTAAGCTATCTTCTAGGTAAAGAGGTTCAATAAAGGAGACTGATTGATATCTATTTGGTCGTTAAGGAGATTACCTGAATATTTATTTTTGTTAATCTCTAGGGCTTCTAATAAATTTAAACTAAAGGATTTACCGACTACATGGAGAATTTCAAAATTTGGGTCGAAAATGTGTTGGTTTTCTAATAAATGATTTGAATAGTTAGAATCTAATTTTTTGTTGTCATAGCTACGTTTGTGTTCCGAAATTCTAGTTTTAAAATTTCTAAAAGTTCTACCGATATAAATTTTATCACAATTGTCATTACCACATTTTAATTTATAAACTCCTGATTTGTTTAATTTTGAAGATTTAGATTTATTATTTTTAATGAATTTGGATAAATTGTGATCAGTTTTAAAGGAAATATTCATGTCTAAAGTTTCTAAAAATGATTTAATTTTTAAGGATAGTGTTCCACTTTAGACATGAATATTTCTTTTAAAACTGATCACAATTTATCCAAATTCATTAAAAATAATAAATCTAAATCTTCAAAATTAAACAAATCAGGAGTTTATAAATTAAAATGTGGTAATGACAATTGTGATAAAATTTATATCGGTAGAACTTTTAGAAATTTTAAAACTAGAATC
Source organism: Galeruca laticollis (assembly GCA_963921935.1). Taxonomy (NCBI): domain Eukaryota; kingdom Metazoa; phylum Arthropoda; class Insecta; order Coleoptera; family Chrysomelidae; genus Galeruca; species Galeruca laticollis. The sequence continues at coordinate 233,099,704 of OY998177.1, forward strand.
TCGGAACACAAACGTAGCTATGACAACAAAAAATTAGATTCTAACTATTCAAATCATTTATTAGAAAACCAACACATTTTCGACCCAAATTTTGAAATTCTCCATGTAGTCGGTAAATCCTTTAGTTTAAATTTATTAGAAGCCCTAGAGATTAACAAAAATAAATATTCAGGTAATCTCCTTAACGACCAAATAGATATCAATCAGTCTCCTTTATTGAACCTCTTTACCTAGAAGATAGCTTAGGAATGTTTGTAGTGAATGAATTTCCAGGTAATATCTTTTAATACCATTGTTAACCTTAGTAAATAGATTTAGCACTGTATATATTAAGACATTTTTATATTTTACCTTCATTCGTTTTGACAAAGCTACTGTGTTAGTGAAACGCGTCAACAAGTTTAAATTGAACATTAGTTCAAATATATGAAGATTTAAACAAACTATATTGTTTTATTTCATCGTTTAATATTTTTCGAAATAAGCCACTCCAAAAGCTCTGCTTTACGCCAACGACTTGTGGGCAATGCTTCTCGTAACCGTGAATGGTAACTTGCGTTGTCCATAACAATAACAGCCCCTTTTGGAATCAGATCCAACATTTGAACAAACCATTCCTCGAAGACATCCCCATTCATATCTTCGTGATAGTCCCCCGTGCGTTTTGAAATAAAAGTTAATAATCCACCATCAACAAAACCTTCAGAACTTCCAACATGGACAATGATAAGTCTTTTTCCTTTTCCAGATGGTGGCTGCAAACCTTCCACGAATGCCTGCCTTCCGCTTTTAATGTTTTCATCTTGCCAAGATTTGGAAACTGTATATCCAGCATTTATCCATGTTTCGTCTAAGTAGAAGATTTTCAAATTTTGTTCTCTGGCATGTCGAATGCTTCTTAAATAGTCTCTTCTCCAAAAAACGATTTCCGGTTTATCTATCAAGAGAGATTTTCTATTATGTTTTGTATATCTGAAACCCACATCTTTCAAAAGTTTGCATAATGTCATTCTGGAGAATTTTGGATAGTCCGTATCTTCTTGCACTGATGTCATAATTTTGTCAAGTGTTGGAATTTCCTTTCGTAAGTAAAATCCATGGACTTTACGCCTTAGTCTTTGTTTTAATGACTCATCGATCTCAATTGGTTTTCGGCCTGAAGGAGTTTTAGGGGGTTGAAGAGTTCCATTCTTGCTTTCTTTTAGTAATCTATAAATTGTTGATTTAGCAACACACAACATAGCAGCCGTTAATTCCACAATATCATCAACACTTGCACTTGGATCCTTGTTTTTCAATGATATATAACAATTCAATATCAGAGTTTTTTCATTTAAAGATAATGGACCTGTTTTTGGTCGTTTAGATGGTCCTTGGCTTATCGACATTGTTTGGTACTTGCACAATTAACATTCAACAAATGTTTTAAATATATTCCAACTGTTTACAATATTATGACAACTATACAACTTCATACAACTTTACTCAAAGAACTAATACTAAGTACTGATTTAATGTACCTACTTTCTTTTAAAATAATATTCCCGATAATGTTTTTAAGAAAACTGGGTTGTTTGGAAAATCCCTCTCAATAATCGAATAATCTGTAAATAGGTGTAATCGTATTAAGCCGATTACAGTAGGCCACTTGCCATTTAAAATTTCTGAGAAAAATTCCCCAAACACTACATATAGGAGTAATACAAATAAAAAATATTATAAATAAACGGGCATATCCGAACTCTGCCACAAAATAAAATTTTACCTGACTTGTATCTATTTGAGGATTACTGAAATGTTCGAACTGTGCCGCAACCATTTAGTTTAATCCTATTAGAGTCATTAGGGTTTATAATAGATAAAATCGGAGGCCCATAGAATTATGTATATTTCTGAAAGGTTTCAAAGATTTCTTGAATTGAATATTTTGAAGAAATCTTGATTGTTTTGATCGATATTTACGGGATTAGGGGAAGGATGTTGATGCACTTACACTATTGCCTAAAAATCAGGAAGAAGTATTTAATAGTGTTCGTGAATTACAATTACGAACGAACCGAGAAGAGGAATTTCTATTAACAGCAGACCAGGTATTTAAAATTATTGTGTTCTCCTGTTTTTCCAACCTTAATTTTTTATGTAATTCGGATTGTATTTTGATGGATGGGACTTTTAAATACTGTTCAACTTTTTTTTACCAAATGTTTACCATTCATGGTTTTAAAAACGGCTATTACGTACCTCTTGTTTTTTGTTTGCTGCCGGACAAATCAAGTCAAACATATTCAAATTTGTTTTTAATTTTAAGACAAAAATGTAAAGAAGTAGGCTTAAATTTTCAACCTAAAGAAGTCGTAGTAGATTTTGAACTAAGCATTCATAACGCTATATATGAATGTTTTGGCAGAGATCAAATTCTTTTTGGTTGTAAATTTCATCTCTGTCAAGCTTGGTTTCGTAAGATTCAGGAGTTTCATTTGGTACAAGAGTACAGACAGAAAGGTTCTGTAATTGGTGAATACTTAAAAGTACATTTCGGTATTATGTATCTTAGTCCTGAGGAAGTTGTAGAATTTTTTTATAATGAACTACATTTTTTGCTTCCGAATGACCTCTACCTCTATCACTTTTTTTTATTAAAATTAGTACATCCCGTTACCTCTGACGTAAATCGTATATTCTTTAGAATAGCTGCAACTCATTCGTTCAATACAAAATGTACCTTACGGTATACCCTCTTAAAATATATTTTGGTACGTCTATGGAATCTACTTAAATGAATGATTTATTACTCCTTGTCCTTTCTATATAGACTATAATGAGATACATAATATTTGACGATAACGATACCCGAATCGCTAGGAAACCTATAGACAAGTTGGCACCAGTAAAACAAATTTTTTATTTATTTGTCGAAAACTGTAAAAAATCGTATGTTCCATCCGAGTGTCTTACAATAGATGAAAAATTAGAGGCTTTTAGGGGACGTTGCAGTTTCAAGCCAAATGAGCCCAATAAATGTAGTATTAAAATTTTTGATCTGGCAGATGCAAAAATGTACTATACTAAAAATATGGAGATATATGTCGGAACTCAACCGGAAGGACCGTTCAAAGTAAATAATGATGCAGCTAGTATTGTCAAAAGGCTTAGTGAACCTGTATGGAATACTGGAAGAAACATTACTATAGATAATTGGTTCATCAGTGTTCAATTAGTTGATGACATGTTCCTCAACCACCGACTAACAATTGTGGGTACAATAAGGAAAAATAAGTGCCCCCACTATTTCTCGATGGTAAAATTCGTTCACCATTTTCTAGTATGTTTGGATTCAGAAATAACTCAACACTAGTTTCGTACATCCCCAGAAAGGGCAAAGTTGTGCTTTCATTATCAAGTTTGCATGAGAGTGACGCCATTGATAAGAATACTGGAGAAAAACTGAAACCTGAAATAATAACGACATACAATGAAACCAAGGGAGGTGTAGATATGGTAGATAAATTATGTGCTTTGTATAATTGTGCCCGCAACACAAGACGGTGGCCGATGGTAGTATTCTTTAGTATGATGAACGTGGCTGGTATAAATTCCCAAGTTATATATGAAGGAAGCGTTGACCAAAGTAAACTTTTGGCCAGACGAAATTTTTTGGAAAAACTATCATTTGAACTTATTGACGAACATGTGAGACAGCGTACGATAAACAAAAATGTTCCGCGAAACATAACTAGTAGAATAAATGCAATTTTAGGTATACAGGAGCCAGAAGAGATGCCAGAAAGAGATAACCGTAGAGGAAACTGTTCTAAGTGTAAAGGTAAAAAGCGAAAAACAAGGTATTATTGCACAAAATGTAAAATATACTTGTGTTTGGAACATTCTTTCGTTGTTTGTAACGATTGTTGCGAAAAAAATAGTTAATATTTAGTGAAGTGAGATAATAATAATAATATAATACATGTTTATTTCACAACAAAAAACAGAAGTATACAAACTACAAAATTTAACTAACCTTTTTTTTGATGTAGAAGTACAATTAATCACTGAAGCCGAGAGTAACTAGGTTACCAACAACTTGTGTGTGATATAATAAATAGATACAGTGAAATTAAATTATAATTTAGGGTGGGTAGATATAAATTAATTCTCAACACATACATACACATATATTCGCACACACATACAACCACATATTTTTCTTTTTATATTTTGTTTATTATATTTTGGAAAAAGTCTCTATTTTTTGATAAAATCCATTTTTTTATTTCACATTCAAAGCTCTTATATCCTTCAATGTTTTGTAGTTCTACAGGTACTCGACTTAGAATTTATGGGCCCAAGTAATCAAAGCAGTGTTGTCCAATAGTTTTTTTCTCTTTTAGGTAAATTGTATGTGTTCTGTTTATGCCTAGTATCATGAGTGTGTTCAAGACGTTCTAATATATGTTCATTTCGTTTTAGATAGAGCAGTATTTTCAGGCAGTATAATTGCCTTAGATCCATAACTTGGCTCATCACATATAACTTATCACTTGGAAACCTGATACTCTTTTGGTAAATAATTCGTAATATCCACCTTTGTAGCACATTTACATTTTCAATGTGACAATCATATACTCCACTCCAACCAGAGATGCCATAGCTCAGCTGTGACTGCACTAACGAAAAGTACAACATTTTCAAGTGGTGTAAATCCAAGATGTCTCTCAAGTACTTAAACCTTGACAGTAATCCTCTTAGTTTGTTAGCAATATTTTTTGTTTGCAGATCCCATATGAGATGACGATCAATAATAATTCCAAGATATTTAATCCTATCTACTTCTGGAATTTTAGTAGTCATGTCAATATCCAAATATCCGAGATTTGGTAGATCTGTCTGGTATGATGTGAAAGGCATATATTTTGTTTTTTCTACATTTAGTGTTAGTTCATTAAATTGAAACCAGGTTTTTATTTTCTTAAAAGCGATTTCAGCTTGTGTTTTCAACTGAGCCCAAGTAGGAGCGGTAAAAAGGATGGCAGTATCATCGGCGAAGCTAATAATTTTGCCCCTTATGTCCAGGAAAAGTAGGCTATTTAAATAGATATTGAATAGCAGCGGGCCCAGTACAGAGCCTTGTGGCCCGCCGTAGGTAACATTTCTAGCCTCGCTTATGCAATTGTCGATGGTTACATATTGTTTTCGCTCACTCAAATAACTCACCAACAGCTTATAAGTTAATCCACGCACACCGTAGAATTTTAATTTGTTTAATAATTTTTCATGATTAACGGTATCAAAAGCCTTAGAGAGGTCCACAAAGATGCAAGCTGCAGGGATTTTTTTATCTAAGGAATTGTATAGCGTTTCTAGTAATGAGCATATTGCATCCTCCGTGGATTTTCCATCTCTAAAGCCATACTGATTTTCAGAAATAATGTTATGCTTATTGAAGAATTTAACTAGCCTACATTTTAAGATCTTTTTTCAAAAATTTTACTTATCGTTGAAATGCGAGCTATTGGCCGATAATTCTCCATTTTAGATATATCACCGTTTTTAAAAATAGGCTTAATTAACCCTGTTTTCAGCGACTTAGGAAAGATTCCCGAACTAAAGCATTTGTTTATCATATAGGTAAGTGGAGTATTTTTATATTGTTCAACGTGATCGACATCTGATAAAAGATCAATATTAATGTCACCCATCAGTATATGAATTTTAGATTCCTTTCCTTTTTTATTATTTAAATAACTATTGAGGTTCGTACTAAAGATTTTAGGACATATAATAGGTGATTTATACAATGCGGTTATGTGTACAGTTTCATTTCTTAATTTAATTTCTAATTCTATTGCTTTAGTTTCAGAAATTTTGACAATTTTGTGAAAATGTGTTAGTTTATTATTTACATACAAAACTACTCCGTCGCATTTATTATAGTCCCCATCATTATAAATTAAGTGATATCCATTTATATTAAAAATACTTATATCTTTCTGTCTATTCGTTTCTGTCAACACAATCACATCAAAGTCGGCCTGCTGGCTTAGAAAACGCAAAAATTCATCAAAATTTTTTTGGATACTTCTGATATTCATATGCACTACTGATATTTGACCTTTTTTGCAATATGTATATGTACCAAAATCCGATATCGAATTTATTACTTGGGCCTCGATTTCCTTGTTCTCATACCGACTTAGATACAAATCCATTTGTTATGATTTATATTCGCACAATGACATTAAAAGATATAACAACTTTTTTTGTTTACAGTCACTTTAAAGGAACGAGAGAAAGAAAAGTTAGTTTCTAGTATCTAGAATTTGACAAACACTGCAATGACATGAACACAAACAATTCAGAATTTATAAAGAAAAGAAAAACGTAATTGTTGAACACCCAAAATAAAAACTAGTTTATAATAGTAACAAGTTGTAGACGAGCCATTTATGCACTTCTATTTATTCTGTGTGCCGAAGCAGGTTGAAACATTTATAAAGTTTTTTCGAAATTATTTTTTTAGTTACAGCTATAGCTAAAATAAATTTCATATGGTTTCACTTTACTTTATTTGCACCTGATGATGAAGAATTGTTTCTCGTTCTATAAGGATTTCTTTCAAGATGTTTAAATTCCCTGGATATTTATTTGGGGGGTTCCTTTGGTTTTATTTTGGGGCCTTTTGGAGTTATCTCTTGTGGTGTGTTTTTCGAGGGATTCTGATTACTTGGATCAGCTTCTTTGGAGTCTCTATTTACTATTGTTACAGTTGGAGTCGAGGGATTACTTCTTGTGTTACGTTCTTCTACTTCTACAACTTCATCATCCTCATAGGTATGTTTCATAAGCTGTGAGGGGTAGAATATATCTTCATTTACAATAAGTTTTCCGTTTTTGATGAAGCAATGTTTTTCATCATGTTTTTGTTTTGCCAAATATAAATGATGTCTTAAGATTTTGGCTTCCTCCCGTTGCTTTGGTGTTTGATCTTGAGCAATGGAAATCTTTGTTCCCTTTAAATTTTTTATATTCCTATAGATCTTCTGTTTAGTTAGAAACGAAATGAATTCAAACTTAATGGGACTGTCCCTATTTCGACCGAGTGGATAAATGTTGATAAAATCGGACTCTGACAATGACAAACCCAGTAAATTGTTAAAAGTGGAGATAATTTTTGGTATGTCCAGTGGGCTGCTTTCTCTTTCTATTCCAAACAGAATTAAATTATTGCGTTTTGACTCCCTCTCCAGTAGCTCTATTTTTTCTTTTAAATATGTGTTTTCTTGGTCAACGGTATTCAATCTGTGTGATAGATTCTCTAATGTTTAGTTTAATCTTGTTTCCACAGCATTAATTAATAATGATAAATCAGCATAACTTTCTGTAATTTTGTCCAATATTTGCTTGTTAGTAATTTCATCAATGCTCATATTTTTAGTGTATGGAACGCTTTCTATTATTTTCGTTGATGGAAAGAAACTGGTTTTTTGATATCAAATTCGAGTTTAATGATTGATTTGTAGCAAATATATATTAGGCTAGGATTTATTTTTATATTTCTCACAATTTAACTAAACAAAGTTGTAATTTCAAATAGTTTGTTCAGTTAACGGAGAAACAAGTTTTAATAAAGACTTACGGAGATTATCGGGATTCTCAGTCACTTTAAAAGACTAATTCTTCAACTATTTCACTCAAGAACTTCTACTAGGTAGTATTAAGCATAAGGCAACCACACACTGAACTTATATGCGAACTGTTTTTGCTAGTTCTATTTTTTCTACTTTGTGAACTTTTTTTTAGTACTTCGACAGGATCATATGACATTTTAACATAAAAAATTTGGAAAAAAAAACAAAAATATACGACGATACCATGAAATGTCTTCTTTGCATTCTTATTTTTTTTGTGCATTTTTAATTTAGTTAGAACTTAAAATTTTGTGTCAGGGGTGTCTTAATATTCTAATAAACAACAAATGTTCTTAAATTAACGTTTTTTTTTAAATATTAGAATAAAAAATTTAAACTTGAAGGGGTCTAAGAGACCCACTGCGACTACTAGCGTCTAAGAGGTGCGACTACCGTAAGGTTAACATTCTTTTGCTTAAATCATCATAACATTTGCCTGATTTGTATACTACTAACAAGGTCATTTATTTGGAACAAAAATTATAAATTGCGATCAAATTTTCAAAATTTGTTTTCATTTACATTATTACTTCAACTGATACGACTAAAGGTCACATAAGTCTAGCCAAACATTACGTAACTAAAGAAAATAATGCAGTTTGCATAGCCTGAATGATAAAATCATACAAAAATTATAAAAATTCGACGAAGAACTTGTGACATATGAATTTGACATCGGTTCGATATTGTTGTCATTATTGTCTGTCTGACGATATAGTTCAATGTTCCACTCTATAATATCAAAACAAATATTGAATACAACAGTCTACTTATTACAGAATAACAAAGGAATGACCCTGACTAAAAAAATCAGATAACCTGTTTAAAATAACAAATTCGTATTACGCAACAATTTTATTTTTAAATATCTCATTATGGATCGTTGTTTTTGTGTTTTAGAACGGAAACAATTGACAAATTGCTCTAATCTCGTTGAGGTTAGTGCAATTTTCATTACATCGGTCAATGTAATAATATGTCCTAGAAATGGTCTTTTTGTAACATATTCCTCGCTTTCGCTCTCAAACAGAGTTGCACTTGGCAACATAGCAAAGTCTCGAATTTGGGACGCCCGGTATTGAGTCTACAGAAAAATTATAGAAAAATATTTTGTTTTTCATATGCTAACCTTAAAAGATTGAGCTGACAAAATGGAGTGTTATAAACAAAATAGTTGTACTGTTTTCCAATTGTTTGGTGATGATAAGATGATTACATTTTTTTTATTCTTTCTTCAACTACGCTGATTTTCAATTCTTTTTGCTCGTTAAATTTATTACGGATCGTAAACAAAAGTACGACATAAACTTCCTGCGAAATTATAGGTAATAAAAACATCGTGTTTTTCTGTTAACAACCTAAACTAAAAAAAACTAGACTGTGTGTCCTCGGTACATTGTTCACCGTCGAAAACTAACAGAAGACACTAGTATCCGGTAATAAATATAGCGATTATTTCCTTCAAGACCCATTTTTTTTCTCTCAACTTTGCATTTTCAACAATGCGGGTAAGAGTCGTAAGAGTCATTGACATAATTTTATAACTACAGTGTTAATAGCGAATAATTGTTGTGAATACTGAAAATGAAACTTACTACTTGTAATAGAAGGATGCTGATATTTTTGTCACCAGTAGAATTATAATAAACAAACTGCATTGAACTTTATACATCCTGTATATTCCCCAGATTTAAGTATGTTACTATTGAATGTGCCTAAATACGCCATATACAGGGTGTCCCGGGACTAATGGGAAAGAAGTCAGGAGCGTATAATCTGAGCCAAAATAATGTTAGTACTTTTTCTAAGCAGGCCCTCGTTTTCGAGTTATAGACCTCTAAAGTTTTAATTTTAAATTTGGTTTTTATTTTTTGTACTAGTTATTTGTTCTTTATAAAATTTACGGCAATGCTATAATGTACGTATATGTTTATTTTGGAAAGGTAAACAGATTTACAATAGTGCCTTGAAGCCAGGCACGGACTACTCGCAATGGTTAGTGATCCAAAAATTTTGCAGGGATGGCACACCCTATATGAAATTATCGAAATTGACTTCCACACACATTAAGCTAACGAAAAGGTACCCTTGTTTGAATTCGATAAAATAAGCTGTTTGGCTAATATTTACAGTTTTATTAATGCACTACGTACCAATTTACCTAACTAACTTATTAATACGATGTCCAAGATTTACCTACAGTACTACAAAAAAATAATTTAACGATAGCTGAAGATAAAAACATTAACGACTTATTAATTCGAAAGCTGGTAAAAACTTTTTAAAAGTGTTTTTACCGTTTATCAAGTAACCATAGTTGTCAAACGTTGTGTAGAATAGTTCGTAGTCAGTACATGTCAATAATTCATAAGTTCTTAATTTAACAGTTCTTCTTCTTACAGTGCCATATCCGTGATCGGACGTAGGCGACCTCTCACTTCTACCTGTGTTATGCTCTCCAGTTACCACAGATAGAAGGGACCTACAGTTTAACGACGGATCCGAACGTCTATGTTGAGAGGCTGTACTAACAGTTACAATGGCATAATTCAAATTCACTTTTATTGAGTACACAGATATGCATTTAATGTATGGACTTGCTTCTCGAAACTGTTTAGAGGCAGATAGTCCAGGAAATCTGGGTATGTAAGCGTCATTTTCGAGGTAAAAAGTTGGTAAAAATGGTGTACAACAAAACTTAACTTATGCGACCTCTCAAATCGGACCGGAACATTGTTTATGATTCGATTTACACTCATTTTTCATGCCTTTTGTAGATTTTTCAGGTATATCTTGTTTCTCGTGCATAGAACAGACAAAAAGTTAAATACTTTTTTTTTTCTTCTTTCAAAGACCTACAATTCTAGACCTTACACGTACAAAAAATTGATTGGGCCAAAAGTTATAGGCAAATAAACAACTGATAACGTTATTGTTAATAAATAAAAATATAATGAGCATTTTTTACACTAACACTTCCACATCACGCTTATCAATTCTCACTCATTAAAAAATGATACTCACGAAAGATGGAGTCTGTAAGTTCAATAGTTTATGAATTATGGCCTTATAAACAAATTAACTTAAAATTGACTTGCAGAGTTCTGTAAGCTATGCGACCTCGTGCCAATTTTTTCACTGTTAGATTTCATAATAAGACATCGATACCCATCATTGTTTTTTAAAAAAATACATTTTTGCAAGAACGCGAATTTTTTTTAATATTTGGCTTAGTAGCATAATTAATTTGACACTATATCCGCCAATTTTTGTCGAGAATTAAGTACGCACATAGGAGGGGCATGGAAAGAGCTTTAATTGAAAAAAAAATACATTAAGATTTATTGACAAACGACTGAGTTACGGACAATCGAAGTCGGAGGCCTGTCAGTCAACAATTTATGCGAGTATCGAAAAACAAAACTTTAGCTCGACTACACTCTTTGGGGTTCACCGTACGACTGCCAACACAAAATACGGACGATGATAGAATGAAAAGCTAGGCGTTCCCCCACTCCGCTGCCACGCAGTAGCCAGCCGAAATATCCGCCCGCTGCTGACTTTCGAAAAATTTTTTGATTGGGTTGCAATTTACGCGACGTCTCGCTATTTCGTACAATAAAAGTACATTGACTAAAAATGTTAGGGATATTTTTTGTTTTTCGATACTCGCATAAATTGTTGACTGACAGGCCTCCGACTTCGATTGTCCGTAACTTAGTCGTTTGTCAATAAATCTTGAGGTACTTTTTTTTCAATCAAAGCTCTTTCCATGCCCCTCCTATGTGCGTACTTAATTCTCGTACAAAAATCGGCAGATATAGTGTCAAATTAATTATGCAACTAAGACAAATATGAAAAAAAATTCGCATTGTTGCAAAAATGTATTTTTTTAAAAAACAATGATGGGTATCGATGTCTTATTATGAAATCTAACAGTGAAAAAATTGGCGCGAGGTCGCATAGCTTACAGAACTCTGCAAGTCAATTTTTAGTTAATTTGTTTATAAGGCCATAATTCATAAACTATTGAACTTACAGACTCCATCTTTCGTGAGTATCATTTTTTAATGAGTGAGAATAGATAAGCGTGATGTGGAAGTGTTAGTGTAAAAGATGCTCATTATATTTTTATTTATTAACAATAACGTTATCAGTTGTTTATTTGCCAATAACTTTTGACCCAATCAATTTTTTTACGTGTAAGGTCTAGAATTGTAGGTCTTTTAAAGGAAGAAAAAAAAGTATTCAACTTTTTGTCTGTACTATGCACGAGAAAAAAGATATACCTGAAAAATCTACAAAAGGCATGAAAAATGAGTGTAAATCGAATCATAAACAATGTTCCGGTCCGATTTGAGAGGTCGCATAAGTTAAGTTTTGTTGTACACCATTTTTATTAACTTTTTACCAAGTATCAGCCGTTACCTCGAAAATGACGCAAAATGATCATTTTGGGTCTGATTTTCCTGGACTACGAGGCCAGAAGGCTTTATGCAGAACATTGTGCAAACAGAGTATTGATCTCAGGTTACGAGAAACAGGTATGAATAAGTAAATATAATTTTCCATGTATAAAAACAGAATTTTTAATTTTAGCAAGTGTTTTGCCAAAAAAAGGTGGAAAAGGTCCAGTACGAAGCGTACGTACTGTGGCAGTTGAACAAGACTTGTTAAATGCAGTTGATAATGAACCATTAACGAGTTTACAAAAATTATCAAGAGAACATAACGTCTCGAAATCAGTTGTTCATCGCGTCCTAAAAGAACACATGAAAAAAGTTCACAGTATGACAATGGCTGATTATCCTGCACGACTTTAGTATAGCCAGTGGTTTCTGCGACAACAACAAACAGACAATACATTTATTAGTAACGTTCTCTTTACGGACGAATCCGGTTTCACCAGAGATGGAGTCATTAATTCTCATAATATGCATTTATGGGATGATGTGAATCCAATGGCATTATTCAAACTAGGAACCAGCATAGATTTATGGTTAATGTTTGGACAGGAATAATTGGCAATCATTTGATAGGGCCATACTCTATTGACGGTACTTTGACCGGTCAGAGATATTTGGAGTTTTTGCTAAATGAGTTATGGAACCTGTTTGATGATGTGCTACTACAAACTCGTAGGAATTTATGGATCATGCATGATGGGGCCCCTCCTTATTTCAGTTTAGATGTACGACAGCATTCACACACAATGTTTCCTAATAGATGGCCACCGCGATCAGGAGACGTTAATCCTATGGATTTCTTTCTCTGGGGTTATCTCAAAGGTAAGGTATACGCAATACCTGTGCAAACAAGGCAAGATTTAATAGACATTGTGTTACACTGCAATGTTATTAGAAATAATATGGGATTGCTCTTTCAAGTGCAAAGAAACAACCTTCGTAGACTTAGAATGTGTGTGGAAGTGGGAGAAGCTCATATTGAACATTTATTAGAATAAAGTTAGTTTTTGTTGTTGCTTAGGAATTAGTTTTAGTTCAATGTTTTATAACTTGTGTTTCTTGAGGTTTTCTTAATGGTTTAATAATGTTGTGTTCGTAATTTTGATTAAAAGCAACTAATTACGTTGTTGGCGTACCTATTTAATTCCCATTAAATAAGTTCTTATTGTTTTTATCATCTGCTATCATAAAATTATTTTTTTGTAGTACTGCAGGTAAATCTTGGACATCGAATTAATAAGTTAGTTAGGTAAATTGGTACGTAGTGCATTAATAACACTGTAAATATAATCCAAACTGCTTATTTTATCGAATTCTAACAAGAGTACCTTTTCGTTAGCTTAATGTTTGCGAAAGTCAATTTCGATAATTTCATACAGGGTGTGCCATTCCTGCAAAATTTTTGGATCACTAACCATTGCGAGTAGTCCGTCCCTGGCTTCAAGGCACTACTGGAAATCTGTTTACCTTACCAAAATAAACATACACTTACATTATAGCTTTGCCGTAACTTTTATAAAGATCAAATAACTAGTACAAACAATAAAAATAAAAACAAATTCAAAATTAAAACTTTGGAGGCCTATAACTCGAAAACGGGGCCTGCGTAGAAAAAGTTTATATGAAGTACTAACATTATTTTGGCTCAGATTATACGCTCCTGACTTCTTTCCCATTAGTCCCGGGACACCCTGTATATGAATTAGTTCCATTATTATTATAAGAAAATCGGACATACTGAATACTTACAGGGTGTTTCCATAAAAACTCCCAAGCAGGATATATTGGAAACTAATAGAGATATTTTTTAGCACGGAGATACCCTATATATCTCTTTCGTGTTTCTTTACGCCGCTATAGACATGTACGTAATTTCCAAGCTATCTTATACCACCACTACCCTTCTTTTTTTTTAGTTTAAAAAGATCTTTATTCAATAGTTTATATCATCCACATTTACAAGTTATGCTAGAAATAATACATGGTAAGCCGATGGTCTGGGAATTATTGCATCCCTTGTGCACGTCTACTGATAACTTGGCATTATACAATTATTGTTGTTATAGAAAGTTACTTTGTTCCTGGTATAGAAATATGACTCCATGGCGTTTTCGACTGGTAAATCTCTGAAAAGCAGCTGAAAACAGGGTTTCAAATTCGAAGGTAGGGTTAGTTTGTGCGGAACAGCAACATAGCAGATGTTTGTTATTGCTGGGTAATGATATGAGTTATTCAATATATTTGGTTGTTGGAATTAAATAATTAATGATGTGAATAACGAACCATGCAGAAGTCTATCTATCACTGTTATGGGGTGTCTTCAGCGCGACTGGCGGCTTTTGAGATTATCGCGAAGCTTTTTGGGGAGACAATTATTGCAAAAATTTCTGGACATTTTGTATATGAAGTCCTTGATAGTGGATAAGGTTCTTGGAAGTTTTGGGGAGTAATGTAACCAGAATCTACTTTCTATTGTAATGTTTTTCTTATTTATTAAAACGTAAATGGGTGGGATAAACTTTAAACACACGGTAGGTTCACTTACTTAATTTATTTATTCACTACACTATTCACTAATACTTAATTTATATACACACAACCTTAATTATTAATTTTTATCAACACTTTGCTAATTTATATTCACTTATTTACTGTTTATCTCATGATGTCAAATTAAAACTGAATTAACTCTCCCTGGTCGGTCCCTTATATATTAGTGCCCTTTTCACTAGATAATTCTAGATTGCGGCTTACACAAAAACAATTGACTTTCTGGCATTTTCTAGATAAGACTGTTCACAAAAACAATTTCTAGATAAGATAGTCACAATCGTAAACAATCCCTGCGCATCCGCCATAATTATAACTTACATACATGGCTTAGACAGAGTCGGATTTAGGGCTATACCAGTGTGCCGTTTCGTAACATTACCCCCTCCTTAAATGGAAGTTCCTCCTATATAATTGGTTATATAAGTTTATTGAACCATTGCTTTTTTTGGGAGATTTTTGATAAGGACGTTTGGTATACCATCTTTACCCGGAGCTGCTTTATGTTTTAAGGTTTGAATTGTGTTTCCACCCTGTATCTCAAAAGCCAAAGGGGCTATCAAAATTCTGCTTGCGCCATTTTGTATTTCCTAAAAAAGTAGCAAACTAATCCCCTATCTTTTAAAATAAGGGAGATACCCCACAATAGTGTCCATAATGTGTTACACTGTACATCTGATCTAAGCTAACGGTTTTTCTCCTATGGTGAACTCCATTCTTGAACACCCTGTATCGAAAATGGATAGATTTGCCGAACTAGTTCATAGAACAAAATTTACTTTAAAATGTATTCTCTACAAGGTGCGATACATTTGAAAGATCCTGCCAGCGAAAAAAAAATTATTGAGCACAGCGCGTTCTACATAATATTGACATATTTAAAGTCAATTTATATCTAAACCTGGAGCTCTCTGAGCGTTCGACAGATTGGCTTTTACAGAATTAAAATATCTTTATTACTTTCCAAGATAGGTACCTACCTATCCGGCCTGGGAGTTTTTATTGAAGCACCCTGTATATCGGCGTAACAGATGATGTGAGATGCTGTCTGATTCATAACCTCAGTCCCTTTCATTAAAATTTGACAAGTGAAGTACCCCAATCAACGCGGGTAAAAATTTCGCATACCTACTTGACTTTCACAAGGGCACATGGTTCATCGATTTTGGTTACTGGAAATAGAGTGTGTGCTTTTAAGAATTGTTTTTCAAAATATTTTTGTTAATTTTTCATTCTTTGAAAGATTGAGTACCTACAGTTTTTAAAATTATATTGTTTGTCGAAAAACTGGTATTTTTGACACTTTTCATGTGGCCATTTTCATGAAAGTATTGATAATTTTTTTAAACACTGTTTTTAAGAGTAAAAAACCTTTAAAATATAATTTTATCCTTTAAAAGAGCCGTTAGTAAAGTCAAACAATACCTATATTTTTCTAAAATTGCAAATATTCTTTTGTATAACAACTATTATCATTTTTTAACATAGCAATGTTTGTTTAAAATGTGTTCTGAAAGTATTGTAAAACATGAATCACAACGGAGCCAGTCTGCCAGTCTTGTTTACCTAAATATTCAACCTGTTGTGACCCGTCGTGACTTGTCTATGAACAATTCAGAACCGTATTCAGGTAATGAATACTCATTATCACTCGAGTTATAGAACTAGAAATTTCTATAAATATATAAGAATATTATGTTACTGTAAGTAAGACGTTGTTGTCAAATTAGTTAGTTTATTGTTAGAATTTTAGTATATTATTGTATTTTAATCATTTTTAAATGTCATTTTCACTATTGAGAATGATGTAAAAAATGTAATGATCATACAAATTTATAGAAAAATAAAAAAATCAGTTTTTAATCATTTAAAAACAAGACGAACCCACTCATTAATTAGTTGAAAATATTATATTCACTTATAATGATAAACATGTTGATAATTCTAAAATACTTAGAAGCAGTGCCATATTATCCAATAGGCTGACTAGGCTATAGCCTAGGGCGCCGTGAAAGAAATAGGCGCTGACTGACTGGACTAACGATAGTCATAATTCCTGCAAATCATTTTTGCTGTATACGTATTTTTTTCGTGGAGATCGAATGTGTTGTAAAGCAACCAATATTAAACAAAATTTTATTGACATTAGTGAATAGAGACATCATTATTTCAGTCGGCCGGGTTTGAATACTTGGATAGATTGAAAAGTACCGCTTTACATCCATATATGTTGATTATCAATGCGGTATTGTGGTAACTATAGACAAATCTATTTCTGCTTATTTACGGCAGTCACGGTATGCCGCCACAGATAAATATGCGAATATGCAAAGTACCACCACGTGTGCCTTGCGCTCGCCAAAACAAAAAAACCGACAAAGGGTGATTGGAAACGCAACATCAAAGTTTACAAAAAAAAATTGGTAAACTTTGGAAACATTTATTTTAAAAATTGAAGGTAGTCAGTTGAGTTAGTTCAGTCGCTGACAGTAATCCAGTAATCGTCAATTAAAATAATATCTATCAGTTGCGGTATTTTTGTCTTGTTTTTTATCGAAAACAATGAGTGGAAGTGGAGGAAATAGAAAACTTAGTGGGTGGGAAAGTAAGAAGGCCGAAACAGAAAAGCAATAAAAAATGGAGAAGTTATTGAAAAAAATACCCAAATTAAATTCTTTTTTTTTGTCAACCTGTTCGAGGTACGGAAGCCAATGTAGATAATGAACAACAATCAACTCTCAGTAATGATGATATTATGGATAGAGGTAAGCAGATAATTGAATAACGCGGTGTAAGAATGGAATTTTTATTTTTGAATCCTCTAGAAACCGCAATAAACTCATGCAATTCTGATACTGATGAAGTTCAGGACTGTGTATCTTCATAAAGCAATCCTCAAGAAACATCAGAATTATTTTCAAAAGTCGATTTCACAGACCCAGCTGGATGGGCTATAACCGAAAGCTTCATAAATTACATTGTAATGATCCAATCTGTAATTGTACAAGAAATTTCTAAAATGGATTTCCAAAAATCGAAACGAATTTATGATAATCATAGTAGATTTGCTTCAAAAAATATGTTTTTCAAAACTTTGCACAACGGGGAAACTGTACGTCGTCAATGACTATTATATTCAGCACTAACAGGAAAGGTTTATTGTTTGTATTGTAAATTATTTAACCGGACAAAACGAATTATTTCATGACTGGATTCAACGACTGAAAAACTACCTATCGGATTTCTGAACATGAAAACTCTTCTGAACACTGTGAAAATGCGAAGGCGTATATTGCGCGATCAAATGTCTTAGGGAAAATAGATACCGAAGATCATAAGCAGTACCTTGCAGGAAGATATTACTGGGTTAACATACTTAAACGAGTAGTTGCAGTTATAAAATTTTTGACATCGCGGGGCTTAGCATTTAGGGGTTCTAGTGAAATGTTTGGAGCTTTTGATAATGGCAACTACCTAGGTTCTTTAGAGCTTTTAGCAGAATTCGATCCGTTTCTGAAAACCCAAATTGAAACAAAAGGCAATCCAGGAAAAGGAAATGTTTCTTATTTGTCATCAACTATTTGTGATGAATTTATAAAACTCATGGCGGTTGATCTAAGAGAACAATTTGCATCAGAAATAAAAACACGAAATATTTTGCAATAATCATAGATTCTACACCCGACATATCCCATACCGACCAACTTACTGTTGTTCTCAGATATGTAATTGAAAATGGTTCTGTAGTAGAACGGTTTATTACATTGGCTGCTAAGGTAGGGCACAAAGCTTCAAGTATGGAAACAGCAGTTTTGAAAGTTTTAGAACATATGTCATTAGACATACAGAACTGTAGAGGACAATCTTGCGATAACGCTAGCAACATGTCTGGTCGATATTCTGGTTTGCAAACTAGAATCAAGGACAACAACAAATTGGCAAAATTTATACCATGTGCTGCCCATTCACTGAATTTAGTAGGAACCTGCGCTGCAGAGTGTTCTCCTGTTATAACAAATTTCTTCTTGTTTGTTTTTTCAGCATCAACCAATAGGTGGGAAATAATGAAAGAGTGTTTAACACGTAACAGAACTGTGAGTGGGTCATGTGCCTAAAAAACTTTCAGCTATTAAATGGTCAGCTAGAGTCGATGCCTGCACAGCTCTTTATGACAGTTACGATGCTTTTAAAGAAGCTTTGAATTTTGTTGTGAATGATACCTCGCAAGCACCTAAAACAAAAGCTGAGGGGAAGGGTATATTGCAAAAAACGTTAAGCTTGGTGACTGGTATTATACTCTCTTTCTGGAGAGATACTTTAATTCAATTCCACAAAACAAGCCAGTCTTTGCAAAAGCAAAGTATGGATATAGTGACAGCCGTTCAACTCTATAAATCATTAATTCACTTTGTTACGGAAATGAGAACAACTTATAACAAATACGAGGAAAACGGTAAATTGTTAACAAAATGTAGTACCTATACGTTGGATTCGAAAAGGAAGAAAAAAAGGAAATGTTTGCCAGGAGAGAGTGATGTTGGAGAAACTACTTTTGATGGTAGGACAGATATGGAAGTAAATATGTTCTACGTGGTTGTAGATAATATAGTATCAGAACTCGATAGGCGAAAAAATTCGTACGATGAAATCAATGGAAAATACTGAAGACAATATAATAAAAGAAAAGTGCAGACATCTTCAAGGAATTTATACTAGAGATTTGGATTGTAATTTTGAAAAGAATTTGTACAATTCAAATATTTTATTCAAACTCTGGACTCACCTAACTCTGAGAAAAAAACATCAAAAACTATGTCATGATTGGAAACACTCCGCAGCAGAAATTTAATTTGTACGTTTCCCAACATGGACATTATTTTAAGAATATATCTGTGTCTTCCAGTAACGACTTGTACAGGCGAAAGGTCATTCTCCGTGTAAAAACGAGTAAAAAATTACTTAAGAAATTCTTTAACAGACGATAAAACTGCTGACCTCTCAATATTATGTATAGAATGTGAAGCACTAAAAGAACGAAATTTTGACGATATCATACAAAAATTTTCAAGTATTAAGTGTCGTAAAATCCACCTTTAAATAATCGATTTGTACATTTTCACAAATACATATATATTTTGTGAATCGCGTTTTATTTTACTTGTATTTATATTTTTACTTTTCTAGTTTAGAGGCGCCAAACTGATGTCAGCCTAGGGCGCTCTAATGTCTTAATCCGGCCCTGATTAGAAGTGTAAGTATTGTGATTACAAATACATTTCTGACAATATACCTAATATACGGAAAAAAATTTGAGATAAAAAAACAACGTAGATCAGTATCTACATTCGAAAATCTGATCAAAAACCTTAACCCAACAAAGTATAAAATTTTCTCACGACAAAAAATCACAAATTCAGCTAAGAATATGCATGATGACAGTACTAAGGAATCAAAAAGTAAATGATTTTAGAGAAAAATATGTGATGAGAGGAACCTGATAAATGACTTAATTTTAATATAAACATTTAGATTAATAAGATTTTCAGGAAAATAAAAGTATTAAATAAAATGTAGGAATCGATCGAAATGCGTAATCACAACAAAAGTTCAAGCAACACTCATGGAGGTAATAGACGACCCGAGTGTGACATAGATCGGCCATCATGTTAGGACAGGTTAGAGGTTACTTTCCATACAAACTTTTGACAGTGTTTACTGTGTTATAAGAAAGTTTTTAAAGTGTTTAGAAGCTATTTTCTTATTCTTATTTTTATAATCGTGAGTACTTTTTGCATATCACTTATATTTGGAAGAATTCCACAAAGCACGTTTTGTTGTCATATTTTAAAATTGGGAGAAATATAACCTCACTTTAAAAAAAATACTGTATATGAATCTTATTGTAGTTTATTTAAATGATATTCAACAGTACATTACAGCACTTATTTCAAAATATACTTACATAACAAAATAATAATACCACTTTGTAAAAATAATTTTAAAAACTCACAAGGTACGCAAATAAAATCAATAAAGTAGACACTGGCCAACCCTATCAAGATGGCCGATGTACATTATCACTCCAGTCGTCTTGCTTGAGCTTTTGTTGTATTTACGCATTTCGATCGCTTCTTACATCATTTCATAAGTTATTTGTTGCTTATTTGTGTTTTGTGATTAAAAGGAAAAATCCAAGAATCATCAACTATGGAACAAGGTTTTATTAAGGCAAATAGCTCTAATTCGGCAACAATTGATTAGTTGATGTTGGGAGAGTTTCTTGCATCAAATAAAGGCTTGCTCGTCAGAATTTCGAAAAGTCAAAACTTTCTTGTAAGTACATGATTATTAATCTTTAGCGGTATGTAAAATTTCATTCACACAAGCCATTTTTAAACTTATGTCAAATAAACGCACTTCAAATATTTTACCGTGCCATTTTAGTTTTGCTCAAACTTGGCATACTAGTAATAAGTGCTAAGACTAAGAAACATACCAAATTTTACTTTTTTATCTCGAACTTTTTTGAAATCATTATAGCTTTAGTCCTATCTGAGCTAGATAGCTGAGAAAGGTGTTATTTTGCAGCATTTTATATGCTCTTTTCTGTGATGTACAACATTACATAGGTTCTAGTGAAACAATTTTGTCAAAATACAAATCCGAATTTCGATTAAATTTTTTTTAAAAAAGTACATAATTTAATATTTTGGAAACATTTCCAGAAATACTTATTTCCATTGTTAATAAACTGGCAAAATATAAATGTGGGATGGTAATGGGTTCATAGATAAAAAAATTAAAGAAACTAGTCCTACATAGAATAAAATGCAATAATTTTCGTTAAAAATTAGTTTATTGCTAAAATAACGTATTTTTTGGAAATAGCAGACATGTGCCTACATTGTAGGTACACTATCATCATGCCTATTGCTACCCCAGCCAGCGTATCCTCTAGACTTAGCCCCCAGTAATTATTTATCCTTTCCCAACATAAAGGAAATGACTGAGCGGTAAACCATGATGACTTGTCGGTCGAAATGTCATTTTAAAAGCCTTGAGTGATCGTATTATTTCAAAGAAATAAAAAAGTTGGAAATATATTAAAGGAAAACATCTTTTATTCCAAAAAATGTTTCATTAGTTGCAGAAAATAGGAAGTTTAAGCTTTTTTTTAAGAAATTTTATACAACCGACCATAGGTGTTGGAAGTACTTGTAGTTTCCAATAAGCGTTTTTATTTGATGTAAACTAAAATATAATCATTATAATAAAAAATACTCAAATCGCGTATAATCTTTACAAAGTGACAACATCGCTTTTGTCAGTAATTTAAAATGCGTACGCATCACGCGTCTTTCTCTCTCCCACTAAATTACACGCGATATCTCTTTGTGTAGCAAAATTATATCATCGATCGGAGAGCGCCTTCTTCAAACGAAATGTCTTACAGAACAAAGAAAACTTGTTTTCTAAACAATACCAATTAGAATTTTATTAACGTTGGAATATATATTTGTTATTATAAATCTTAAATTGTATCAAAAACGATAAGGGAATCATAATAATAAAACATTTCCGTGTTAATGTCAAAATCAGCTGATCGCTTATACGAATAAATACAAACACATACTTGGAGCGTATTCAATTCGCGCTTTCGAGATTTCACCTACTAATACATTATAAAAATACCTTATTGATGTTTTATTAGATGGAGACAACAGCTGAAGGGGTCAAAAATCACAGTTTTCAGGACGAGTTTTGACACACAACACCATTCAGCCTACGGCAGGCGATGAATAATCGTCAGTGTTAGGTAAAAGGGCATATGCCCCTGCCATAAAACGCGGGGAAAGGAAATTATACCTATATACTCTTCTCTTTTTCTCTTACTAGGGACCGTATCGTTCCTTTTCCGTTTGATACGGCACTTGCGCCTATTTTCCTAACGCAAGTGTTTTATGTACACTATTTTGTTTGGTGATATAATGTATCTTGGATTGTGTCAAAATTAATAAAATAATGGTATTCGTTGTGTTTTGATAGTACACGGTGAGCATATAATATAAGTACTTGAACGTATTTTAAACTAGAAATATCTAATTTCGCTTATTTCTAACCCTATTTTTTGATGAATGATTATTAACAAATTCGAAAAGTATGTAAGACTGACAACTAACCAACTTCATTTTTGCTCCTGTACTTGTAAATATGGATCTATATTGAAAAAAGTTGTGAGAATATTAATAAAGTGGAAAACTTGCATCTTTTATCGAAAGTGCCAGAAAAACTGCCTATATTATGTTGACAACTTTACTGGTGAAAAAACAGTCTAAAAACAATAATATACGTAAATAAATGAAAAATTATCGCAATTATAAATATAAATCTATTTATTTATAAATTCGCGGGTAATAATTTAAAGTGACCCAGATAATAATCATTTGTGTATCAAATGAATAATTGGTGGCGTTATCTGTGTATCAAATAGATAACTTTCGTTAAATTTCGCAATTCCCGTTATATTTACAGTTTTATAATGCTAGCGCCATCTGTTGTGAACAAACGTAATGACAATATTTCTTTATTTACTTTGATTAATTAAAATTTCATTACAGATTATGGTATATCTTTTAAAACAATGTCAAGATCATTGAAACGTTACATACACAAAGGATTTTTCCATAAAAACACCATAAAACTGTTTAAATACACGAGTATTGGAGTAGCCATAGCTTCGGTACCAGTTATTTCTAACTGTAATGATGGAAGTACTATAGTTAATCAAGCAAATGGAATATTACGATTCATAAGGTAAGTTTTGTTTGTTTGCTTCACCATTTTAGTATACAGTGTGATTCAAAAATATTTTCCGTTCAAACATTTTATTTTAGGTCTTTAGAAATAGGATTATCCATATCTCTAGATTATTATCTATACACAATAGGTTTAAATGAATCCTCTCCTAATTACAAACCGATGATGAGTCGTATCCATCAAAAATCCGCCGAAAATATTTTACGAGGTTGTTTAATAAACGGCGGATCTTATATAAAATTAGGTCAAGGATTAGTTTCTATGAGCCACATCCTTCCTAAAGAGTATATAGATACGTTAAAGTGTTTACAGGATAAATGTTTGACGAGGGGAGAAGGAGAATTACGCGACATTTTTTTGAAGGATTTCGGAAAGGAACCCGAAGAAATGTTCCAAAAATTCGACAAGCAACCAATCGCTGCAGCGAGTATCGCGCAAGTGAGTCTATCGTTGGGAAAAATAAATATACTGGGTGTTTTATTTCGTTTATCTCTTTAGGTGTATAAAGCTGTAACAAACGAAGGCGCTGCAGTAGCTGTCAAAGTGCAATATATCGATCTTCAACAACGTTTCAAAAACGATATCAGCACCATCAGGATGCTGTTGAAGATCGCCGGTACTCTTCATCCCTCCTTCGATTTTTCGTGGGTTATCAACGATATGGAAGACACTTTGAAACAAGAATTAGATTTTATCAACGAAGGTTTGAATGCGGAAAGATGCGCGAGAGATTTGCGACATTTGCCTTACATACACGTGCCTAAAGTTTTTTGGGATTACACCAGTTCGGTAAAGTAATTAAGGTTAATCGGTTATTGAGGAATCTTCGTTTGTAAGGTGGTTTTTTTTAATTAACTATTTGAAATAATTTAACTTAACAGAGACACGAGAATAAGATAATTTAACAAAAATGAAACTATACGATGTAGACATTGAAACAATTGAGATGATATAGTGGAAACTTGAAGGAGGAGTAGGAGAAGATAAGTACAGGGTGAACATTGAAAATGAAGTAAAAGGAACAAAATACTTGCAAAAACAAATATGGGAACTAATCTACTTGTTATAAATGGTTTTAGGAAGCTTAGAGTGATACTAAATCACAAGAAGACAAAAAAGTAAATTTATACCGCCCCTGTTATATAATTTAATTGAAATAATCTACATTTTAGAAAATAAGTGGGGGACAACAAGTCTGGAATAAAAATTATAATGTAAAAATGAGTTAAAACCAGCAAAAATAAATACAAATTAAATAAACTAATCTAAACAGGTATTCGACCAAAAATAAAGATACATTCTTATATCTTATTTATATTGAATGACCTTCATTACGACTATGCCCTGTATAATTACATCATTCGTGCTTAAGAGGGGTCTCCTCACAGGTCTATAAACCAAAAAACCTACACAATACTAGTTACTAATTTAGTAATTATTTGGTTCAAAATATTTACGATAGATGTCGATGTTAGTACTGAATCGGCTTTTACTTATTCAACATATTTTCTCTCTCTGTCTTTCCACTCTTGACGGTTCAAAGAAACGCATCTCTGTTCGAATGTTTTGATTTCAAATAATTCAACTTCTTGTGAGCACAGAAACCTTATCGTTTTTTATGTTGCATCCAAACCACAGAACACCTGTTCATAGATAAGAGAATATTATATACACGGTTCCAAACAAAATTTGTTGACATAATTTGCATTTGAGTATAGATTTTTGATTATTTAAGAGTTTCATAAATGTTTTTGAAAGGAATAAATTGTTAAAAAGTACGTAATCGTATCGACCCGATATCAAATAGTTATGATAATGTAAATTATCCTGCAATCCGTATTTTTTAATTTTAAAAGCTGTTTGAGGTTATGTTTACTGGATTATTTGATTAATGTGAAAATGTGTCACTGTACTATATATAAGACAGTGGCGATAATTATGGTCGTCCTAGTGATTGGTTACTTATGTCACGTGGTATCGGCCGCCATTACTTTGCTAAATGTTTGTTTATTTACCATTTGGTTCTATTGTGTTGTTACCACAGTTTAAGGTTTTTGAAAGTTTTCGTGGAAAAATTGGTGTTTAAGTGCATATTTATAAAAATTCTGGACTGAAGACTTATTTATATATAGTTTAGAGTAACAAAAATTAGTGATTAATAACATATATTATTCAAATAAATATGAATTTTTGCCTTTTTATAACCAAATGTCCTTGGTTTTTACAGTGGATTTTGAGCATAGTTTTAGACATTGAATTCATCGATTAAATTAAAACATAAATGTATTCTCGAGTTTTACCAGTTGTATCTTGTTATTTCTGAAACCTCTTAGATCTATAAAACGTTGCATAAGAATTGAAAGTCTTTTAATAATTATTTTGCTTTTATTTGTAATAGGACAATGCCTGGCTGTGCTGGTGTAAATTGCAATAATTCTGCAAGAAAGGGGTTTATTATGAAACACTTTCTAAAAGATCCTGAAACAAGGAGGCACTAGCTCATTAAAACCAGAAGGGACAATTGGCAAGATTTTTATGTCAAAAAAATGTGTGAAGAAAATTTAACTCTAAATATACTCGATTGCCATAAATTGAAAAATAAAAGTATTAAACGATACATTGTATTCAGACTAAAAATAAGTTCAAATAAGAATAAATTAGCTAGTAAGTCCGTTGCTGGTCATTTGTTATGAATATTCAATAAACAATTGCAATAGAATATTTTTTATCTCATTATTTATTTGCTTGATGGTTTTTTAATTAAACTTAAAATCTCTGAGACAAATTCAAAAATATTGGGGCATTATGACATGTACAATGGCCAAAAATATTAGATATAAGCTTCATGTTATCTTTATTAATAGCGTAAAACATTTATTACATAAATATTAAATAAGTATGTGTTTCATTTTTTCTGGTGGGGTTTCAATGTCAGAATTGCAGGTACAAACTGTAACATATAAAAAGATTCATTGATTAATTTCAAATTAGATGAAAAAATAAACATAGGGTAATTATTATGTACTTAAATTGGACATAATTCTGACTAAAACTGTAATAGTCCAAATTTGTATCCCAACAAGTCAAATTAAAATAATTTATTACTTATTTTATTTTTTTCTATTCACACAAGAATAGGGACTAACATCCCTCTGTGGCAAAGTGGCATATATCTATCTAATTAACTACCTCCTTTTGTTAAGAGGCCTGGTCGTGCATTATTTCCGCTCTGAGTATATAATCATAGATTAAAGAAAGACTCCCTAGTACATAATCTACACTACACATTACGATTTAATTTAGTATCTATTTAGCATGACATTTAACATTATAATCCAGAATTTAAGAGCTTACCTTATATCTTCATCAGATGGTAAATAAAGATACGTCCATAATTTTGTATGCAACAACATTACATCCTTGATGATTTTGATTAACATCCGTCGTCTTTTCCAAAAATATTTTATGATACTCCTTATAAAAGAGCTTTTATTTAAAATTACACATTCAAAACTAGTTTAAAAGTGGTAAAACTCTTTTAAAAAGGGTTATTCAGTTGCATGTAGTCAAATGTAAACAAACCAAAATTAGCAAACTAATGGCGGATGGGCGGAGCTTATACCCAATTGTCGCCACTGTCTTGTATATAGTCACTGTATGATGAAGCAACTTACACCGCCATCTATTAGGAATTCATAACACTCACCAATAAATACACACTATAATTAACATTTAATTTGCAATAACAAATATTGATGTCAAATATTTGAGATAAAAACTATCCTATGTTTTAAGTTGGACCAAATTACAGATTGTTACGAAAATTGAACAAAATCGGTTTAGTAGTTTCGGAGTTTATCCCTAACATACATCGTGTCACAAGATTTTTATATAATTTAAGGGACCCTAACCTCTTAAACGTATTTTTAGGCTGACTCCGGTATATAATTTCGTTGAAATTATCGACAGTTTCAAAATATGTAGAAAAAACAAGTCCTGGTAGAAATTGTAAATCAAATAAAACAAACAACAATGAATAGAACAATAGAAGAATTATTGTGGAGTCCGATACGTCAACCCAAAATAATAATAAGAAGGTTTAAGTGACATTAACCTTCTTGAATTCCATGGCAGTATCTTCTCCGGAGTTCGAGCAGGTTTCTTGAACCCGAGGCAGACTCTCGACGACCAGGCAGCTCCGCCCAGCTTCCCGGAATCCAGAGAAGATCTCCGCATATGCAGAGGATATCTTCGCATATGGAGAGGAGATCTCCGCATACTCAGGTGCCCCAACAGAACCGGAGGAAATCTCACGCTGACCCAAGGAGTTTCCGGATATCGAGGGCATCTTCATGTCCTTGGGATCCTCCGGAGAGTTCTCTTTCTTTCCAAGTCGCGAGACATGGATACGCCAAAAACGGAAGTTCAGAACGTAAGCTCCTGCCTTCAAAGCCTCCCCAGATTGGTGATGCTAATGCCAATCGTGATAATTGTTCCCTTTCTCTCTTTTTTGGTGTTCGGGACCTTTCAAGCCCAAGTAGTGAGGTTGGAGTTCTGGACATCAACAAGCTGGTGTTTTAATGTCGATGCTTCTTGGTAAGAACACCGTACTGGTGATCAGCTTTGGGATGTCATCTCCACACCGAACCACTAGTTGGAGTTCGTCCCAAGAGTTTAATTTAGACGCTGACCTTATCAGCCAGTCTGCTGGCTCTTGAGACCCACAGTCCATCAGTATCATGAATGCTGAATAAGTGGATCCCATTCTCCTTGCTCCACAATTCTTCCACCAGAGTGTCTTCCAGAGACGAGAGTGGTTCAGCGTCTAGGGTAATCCTTGTGCATTATTCACACCTTGGTCGCCTTCTCTGTTGCTGCTGCATAACCAGTGACTTGTCCGCTTTTCATTGCAGCTGTTTTTGTCTTTTAATTTGAGGTCGCTGCGGATGAGTAATATGCTCCGAGTTTCTTTTTCCCTTTACCTTCCTCATTTATTTTTGGGTTAGGCACTTTCCCGTTAGTGTTTCATTCGGGGTTGTGTGCTTGCTTCCTAGCCTCTTCAGATGCTATTCCTCGATGGAGGAGTCGCAGGTGCTTCCGCAACCTAACCTAACCACTGAGTCCCCTCCTGAGTGGATCCTCTCTGCCGACTGGTTCTCCCAGTTTGGGCAGATCAAGCGACATGCGTTGATTGAGCCGTTTGGCCTTTTCCTCTTTATAGGATGCCCGGATGAGGAGGTTGAAGCTTTTTCCACCACTTCCCCGGTGATTTTTTTTCTCGTACTTGTTCATATATGCAGAGGTAAGGGGTTTGATACAAGGGAGTCCTTCCTGGTGTTCCAAGGTCGAAACTAGTAGGGACTAATCTTCTATATAGCCACGCATCCTTTGGCATGAATTTAGATTTTTAATGAAGTTGTCTTGGTCCGGGTGATCAAGCCACGACCCCCCATCCTACCGGCCCCCGTGATATGACTATAGTCAGCCAGGTGGTTTCGAAATCTCACTCGGCATCGTAACCCTGTATGCAGTCCATTAGCCACGATACTACAGCTGGGACAGGTGAAGTAAATATGACACAAGATGGAGGGCACACGTCATAGAACAAAAGGTGGATGACACGGAACACATGACACACGTCACATAATACAAGATATTTGATAGATGACGCGCTTCCGATGCACGCGCAGCTTTAGTAACGTCATCAAGATGGGCGACTTCCGCTCCAGAACTCACTTTATTTATCTACTAACAAGAATGAATAAAAAAACATATAAAAATTAATATGGAGTTCGGAGTAATATTTAATTGAAACAATCAATTTCAAAATAAGTGGTGTTGTACAACAAAAAACATGTTATTCCTCGAGTCCACCCTGCGATCTCATACGCACTTCGTCAGCCGTTATGATCGGAATTCAACGTATAATCCATATTAACCAATAGAATTAATAGCCGGTGCCACCACGGCAACCTAAATGAAATTGTGCGAAAAATGACAATAAGAAGTGATCCTAACCTCTTAAACGTACATATATACAATTTTACACTCATTTTTTCACAAAAAACCACTTTGCAATCGTAATTCCCGATTAATTTTTCATTATTAATTAAAATGTCACTTTTAGAGGGTTCTGGTTGCCGAATTCATCGACGGATATCGAATAAGCGATTTGGAAAATTTGAAAAAAGAAAATTTCTCACTATCCGACATCAATAAAAAGTTATTCGAAGCTTTCGGTCATCAAATATTCCAAACTGGATTCGTTCACGGCGATCCCCATCCAGGAAACGGTAAATACATTTGAAATTAAGCTAATTCTTTTATTTCAGCGTAAACCTACAGAATAAGTATAGGGTGTACCATCACTCGAGTTGTTTGAAAAGCTTTAAATCATTTATATACCTAATTACAGCAACCAACATTTTTGTACACATTATAATTTACGATTTTCCTATAATTTTGATGTTTTTACCTACAAGTTCGTCATTTAAATGTCAACTGCGATCTTTATTAGCTTTTGACAACATCTACTGACCTTTTTTTTGTAGCTGCACTCCAGCACTAACTTCAAATTAACTTATCTTTCACACAGATCAAACAGCTTTGTTCTTTTGAGCCTTCTCTTCACATTTCTTGACTACTTTGTCTTTAATTTCATCAGGGATAATTTTGAAGGTCTCTGTGGGAGGATTTTGAAAATTTCTTTTCGGTTTTTAGTTTTGGTGAGAAAAGTTAAGGGAAAAACGCAATTGGTTTTGTTGGATCACGGTTTATATCAAGAGGTTTCGAAAGAAGACTGCGCTGCACTCAGTAATTTATGGAGAGCCATCGTTTTCAGCGATCATGACAATGTTAAGAAGTATTCGAATATGTTAGGAGTCGAAGGTAAAAAATACTGGTTTATTTTTGCTAGAAAATTATTGATTTTTACGGATACTTTCAGATTTTGAATTGTTCGCTGAAATTTTGACACAGTCGCCACTGAGATCGCGTGGGTTTCAGTTGAAAGTCCGTTTGTCTGAAGATGATTTGAAACACATGACCGAATTCGCTAAAAATAGATTCGATAACATCATGGTGTGTCTAAGACAGATGCCTAGATCACTTTTATTGGTATTGAGGTGAGTTTACTAAACTAACTATTTTTTATAAAAACGTTTATTTAGCACTTTAACGATTATTTTAAAAACCTTCCTCTACATAATTTTATATTTACAGGTTGGCAACATAGAAATTGTAGAACAAAATTTTCTATGTTTTAATGGTTTTCGTTGTTTTATGGAACGTCAAGTGGTCTTCTCTATCTAATTTTTAATATTTTATTCAATTTCAAGAAAATCAAAAAAGACGCTCAATTTGGTTTGATAATAAAGATAATTACAAAAAAATCATCATTTATTAGCGTTGGCAACATTGCCAATATCGTTAATTAATTCTATGTGTGAATTTATGGATGGGAAATTGCAAATTTATGCAATACGCGTATTAAAACAAAAAGGACCGTTATATTGGCCTATTTCTAAGTTAAAGAAACGGTTTTAAAAATTAAAACTAACTTTTTCGCAGGATGTATAGTGCTAACAAACCGAAATTTCTCGAAAAATGTGGTATATCTGGATTTTTAGGAGCTAGGACTGTCTCTATATTGATAAACAAGAAATATCATATGAACCTTAGGGGAGAGTGGTTACCCTTCGTACACTTTTTAGATTTTATTTTTTTACTTTATGAATAATTGTCGAAATTATCTAGTTTATGTACCTAAGTGTAACAAATATATTGTAGTTTGTTACAAAAAAGTCCGATACTAGTACGTCAAACGGTTATAGTCATTTTTCTGCGATAAGATATTTCTACGAAAGTACCCCACGTACGGGGTACTTTCGTACGCCATGGGGTAGATTCATACAGGGTAATTAAAAAGCCAATTAAAGTCGTTACATTTTTATTATTGTTATTATAAAAATATTTATTTATTAAAGAACTAACTTAATAGTGTGCGCAGTTCACTTATTGATAATTCTGAGCTTACAATCAGTCTGAATGAGATGTCTAATATAATTTTGTATAACATCGTTATACAGTCTTTGACAATTTGAACTTAAACTAGGTAATTATACATTTGGTTGTTATTTTGAACTTATTGCACATTATAATCATTTAAATTAACTGCGAAAGTAAAAAGTCTAGCCGTTCTAGCTGTACAGCCCGTTCGTGGTTGAGGATCAGGGAGGATCATAATGACATCGCTGATATACAGAGTGTGTATATCTTCTATATCAGGGAAAAAGAATGACCATGATAATCCTGGTTTCTTCCGAATATAAGATATTTGCATCTCTGTATCCGAATAAAGACAGAGAACTTTTCCGACGTAATAAACAACAGAAGTCTTTTTTTCAAACTTTACCAAAACATAACAATTTTCCTTGATTTTCTCTGGTGTCACATTTAAATTATTATTGATACTGATATCATCAGTCTCTTCGTCCATTTCTGAATCTACTGGATATGTTTAACTCTCCCGCAAGCTAAATTGCGATCCTTCAGATTCCTCTGAATCTTCATCGCTTTCGACTTTCTTAGCTTTCTTTTAATTTTGTCTTGAATTAAGTTCCTTCAAACTACGTTTCCCTGCTTTAGCTCTGGCTTTCCTTTCCTGTTCTATTTTTTTTCAATTCTTTCTATCTATGTCTCTCTTCTAGTTCAGTTTTTTCAGGTGTATCTGTATATATACGGGATTTACCCGGTTTTCTTCCTTTATTGGTTTTTCTGGTTCTAACAGCTGTAGGATAAGGTCTTATGACTTCTGGTGTTACGGGAAGATAAGAACTCAGTTCAGATTGTGCCTCAGCCGCAGAAGTGGAAGGTTCAGGTTCGCCAGTTCCGGTAAGAATGTCTTGAGGATTTTGGAGCAAAGAATATCTGACTCATTCATATCAGTCGATGGCACGTTGGTGGAAGGTTGTGGTTCTTGAGCGACAGTACTTGTTTCCGGATTAAATGGCACATTTACCGAATTATTTGAAGCATACACGTCAATGGGAGCGAAATCATCGCTAAAGGCCATTTCATTGAATGGCCATATACCTGGCTTTTCAAATCCACTTGTAATATTTTTGGCGGTAAAAGATTCGAAATATGCAAGTTTTACCAATTTAGGAATAATATAAATGTTGATTGTTTTGCCTGGATTCGACATATGCAATTTATTGAACGCTATTTTCAACTTTGCCTTGAATGGGCCGAATACTCCAACGTCTAAGGGTTGCAATCGATGACTAGTGTGCGGCGGAAAAGACACAACAATAATGCCATTATCTCGAGCAAATGTTATAGCCTCTAAGCTGATGTGGCTTTCGTGATTATCACATAGCAGTAAAATCGGATGCTCCTTAGAGCTCAGTGTGTGTGCCTGAATGTGTTTTAATACTGAAACAAATATGTCCGCATTTATCCACCCACTTCTATTAGCAGCTCGGAGGCTTCCTGCAGGCGCACCTTCAAGAAAATGATCTTTGTAGTGCACCCGTGGAAATACAAAAAGCGGAGGGATAGTATTTCCACTTACAGCAATAATACCACCAAATGTTATCAATTCGGCTCTTTCCGCTGACACGATTTGTCCCACTTGTTTCTGTGATTTAGGAGCCAAAACTTTAGGAGTTTCTAAAACAGTAGATACGCCGGACTCGTCAAAGTTAAATATCCTGTCGGCAGCAAAATTATGTATGTATGTAATACATCAGCCAAATTTTTATAGAACTCTTGGACTGCATTCTTATTAAACGCGAATGATCGAGCAGCGCTAGTGTTTTCTGGCTTTCGCTGACTGAGGTTGGCGTTTCGTTCCCTGTATCTACGCATCCACTCTAAGCCAGCCATTTGATTTTCGTCCTACTTCGCTGGATATTTTAAATTCAACGCTTTCGCGTATTCGTATGCAAGTTTCCGAATTTGTACTATCGTTAGCCCATAATGCATTTTGCAGCAATTAGTAATATAGTCATTTAAGCGTGCCTCTTCTTCCATGGAGAAAACTTGTAGACTCGTGAATTTTGAATGGAAAGTTCGTAAGGGTACATCGGCGTTAGAGCCATCTTTAAATTTCTTGACTCTGCTTTCCAACGTTGATGTTTTGATGTTGTAATTTAACGCGGCTTTCCTATAAGACAACCTTCCTTGTATTATATCATCAATTGCTAACTTCATAGACTCTTCATCCACTTCTTGAGTACGCGTACCCTTTTTTTATATTTTCGCACCATGATTCTGCAATAAAATATTAATTATAAGTATAAGGTTGACTTAATAAAAATATTTCATTGTGTTAGAAGTAGAATATAAGAAAAAATATGTTAGTATGCTGTCTGTGCGATAATTTTAAAAGATACTAGGTATATTTAATTTCTTAATAATTGAATTTTGATATACTGGTGGTTGATAAAATCTAACGGGGAGCATTCGTACGCGTACGAATGTGCCCCCTGTCTGGGTGTCCGAATATGCACCCCATGCCTTTGCATAAAATAAAATACAACTTTATTCAAATTCTAATTTAGTTTAACCTTCCGGCCGGGGCGCCTAGTCTCTGAGACCCGGCGCTCCGAAAACCGATCGGCAATGTTCGGAAAATCGTCGTAATGGCCTGGCGATCTATCTACCTGTTTACGCTTAGACTCAGTACGTGCACAGTAATTCGTGGATGCGCAAGTATTTTAGTTTCTGAATTATTTTGATTTTGGTCTGTGAGACCCGGCGCCCCGGTTCAGTGTATTTTTTCTACATCTGGCAGGATATATTTTTCTATGGTAAGTCAGGGTAAATATCATTTATATTCTATAGATTTTATAAATATTTGTTTTATTTAGCAGCAATGTCTAATTATTATGAAGAAGAGCAAGAAAAACTGCGTCGTCTATGGGAGGAAGTTGAATCAGAGGAAGAGCCTGATGATGAAGAAGAGGAGTTGGTGTTTGAGGAAAATCATGTTGAAACTCGAAGCACCGATAGTGAATCCGAACAAGAGTGTTCTGATAGTAGTGACGACGATGTACCCCTTGCAAACCTTGCAAAATTAGCAAGAATTCCAACTTTTATTGGAAAAGATGGGACAACGCGGTGGCATAAACATTGCCCAAACAAAACAGTAAGAACGAGAAGGGAAAATATTATTGTGCGATTACCAGGCGTCAGAAACTGTGGGAAAAACGCCAAAACAGTCGTTGAATGTTGGTCGTTATTTTTTACTGATGAAATGCTCAACATTATAGTGGAGAACACAAATCACTATATTTCTGGATTAGCGGAAAATTATGCGAGAGAGAGAAGAGGAAAGCCCACAGACATTTGTGAAATAAAAGCTTTTCTTGGGTTGTTATATTTGGCGGGTACTCTCAAAAGTGGACGACTAAACACAAAAGAGCTGTGGCAAAGAAACGAACTTGGAATTGAACGTTTTTGGCTGGTAATGTCTCACGATCGATTTCATTTTCTACTTCGTTGCCTTCGGTTTGATGATCTAACAACAAGAGATGAACGAAAAAAATTTGACAAATTAGCTCCAATAAGAAGCCTATTTGACCTTTTTGTAGAAAAATGTAAAAACACCTATACAGTTGGAGTAAACACAACAATTGATGAGAAGCTTGAGGCATTTAGAGGAAGATGCTCCTTCAAACAGTACATTCCAAGTAAGCCTAACAGGTATGGTATAAAAATATTCGCCTTAGTTGACTCGGCTACATCTTATGCGTCAAATCTTGAAGTTTACGTAGGTAAGCAGCCTGAGGGTCCATATGAACAGTCTAATAAGCCACACGATATAGTTTTGAGGCTAATAGAACCTATATCCGGGACTAATCGTAACCTTACTAGTGACAATTGGTTTACCAGTGTCGAATTGGTAAAAAAACTGTTTGACGAACACAAAATAACATATGTGGGTACAATAAAAAAGAATAAAAGAGAATTGCCACCTGAATTTTCCAACACAAGAGCTCGCCCTGAATTTTCTTCAGTATTTGGCTTTCAAAAAGATATGACTATTGTGTCTTACATACCAAAGAAATATAGAAATGTAAATCTTATATCCAGTTTGCACCATGATGATAGAATTGATCCATCTACGGCAGAAAAATGCAAACCCGATATAATTACTTATTATAATCACACCAAGGGAGGTGTAGATAATCTTGACAAATTATCTGCTACCTATAATGTCGCTAGGAATACTAGAAGGTGGCCAATGGTAGTATTTTTTTCAATGATGAACATGGCTGGGGTTAATTCACAAATAATTTTTGCATGCAACAACAAAACATATAAAATCGAAAGAAGATTATTTCTAAGAGACATTGGGCTTTCTTTGACTAAGGAACATTTGGCAAGACGTTCCTATGAAACAAATGTGCCAAGGTCGGTGAGAGAAAGAAGACAAGAAGTCGCTGGAACACAAGAAAACATGAAAAATGAAGAAATCCAACCAGGTACCAGAAGAAGATGTTTTTTTGCAAAAAGGATTCAAAAACGAAATATTTTTGCAAAAAATGTAAAAAATTTGTTTGTCTCTCTCACATGGAAGCTTGGTGTCCTGAGTGCTCAGAAATTGACATAAATCAATAAAAACTGTTGTTCTATAATATTTTTATAATGTTTCAGTAGAAAATCTTATTTTGTTTACTTATTTACCGGTTGTTTCCTAGTTTTTAAAAAATGATATATTTTTTGACAACAAATTTTAGAACATGATAAAATTTGTCTATGTAAATTTAAATCATGTTCCTATTATAATATTTGAATAAACTAAGGTATATTTTTTTCATTAAAATATAGTTTTTTAATTTTTTTGCCAAAAAAATGCGATATTTGATGATGGGTCTCAGAG
This sequence comes from Galeruca laticollis, assembly GCA_963921935.1. NCBI lineage: Eukaryota > Metazoa > Arthropoda > Insecta > Coleoptera > Chrysomelidae > Galeruca > Galeruca laticollis. The sequence continues at coordinate 233,136,111 of OY998177.1, forward strand.
ACCCGGCGCCCCGGCTCATGAGCTACACAAAGGCGCCCCGCCCGCAGGGTTAAGAAATATAACAATTAGAGCTCAAAATAAACAATGTTCACATTAATTAATCATCGCCATTTTGTCAAAAACATGCCAATTCTACTTACAATCACGAACTAAACTAAATTTACTCACCGCCCGCGAAAACACGTTACGTCTTGTCAGCTGATACACCGTAATGCGACTGGCGTAGATATGGGAAGTATGCGTGCGTATCGTACAAAATGTACGATGTGCGTGCCGTACAATTTTGCTGTACTGACCGTACACCGTACAATCAAACATTATACTATGACAGCACCCAACCAGCAGCCAGCAACACACTCACATCTCAGAACAGAATAAAGGTACTGCAGCGTCTTGCGTTCGTACATGTAAATCAAATAGGTAAATATACGTACGTACTATGAATATACTGATCAGATGGATATAATTTTGAAGTAATTTTAGTAAAGAAAATATTCGTATAATTATTTTTAATTAGCTTGACAATTGAGACAATTAATTTAATAATAATGTGAGATAATTTTTTCAAATTCAAGTAATGTATAACAAATTTTAGCTTAAAAATATGAACCCAAAATATTTCAATTAGTAATGCATTGTTTTATGAATAATATGATTATAATAATTACAATAAAATAATAGAGTAATTATTATTTTGTAGATCCAACAACACCAGCAAGTATTGTGCGTATTGCGTATCGTAATGTAATCGCAACATAAAACCCCAACAACTACTTAAAACTGTTCATACGTTTAGTACGAAATACGGGTCACGCTTTTCCCTGGCTCGGCCCCGTCGTACAATTGTACGATACGTACCGTACGGTACAGTTTAATGTACTGTACGGTGTGTGCTAGTACAACCAAGTGTACTGGTTTTGCCCATCACTAGACTGGCGCGACACTCCGCTAGCAACATGGCGGCCGGTATGTCAATGCTCACAAGCAAAGGCGTGCTCATGCGCCGTTTGGATTTTTTTAACCAACTGTACGAATGTGCCCCGCGTACGAATGGTGACCACTTTCCCCTACTAACTGGGATGCAATTGAGGAGTTTTTTGCAAAAACGTCACAAGTCAATTTTTTTTTTATTTTAGCTTAACGTGCCTCGACAGCGCTGGTCATTGGCACAGAAAAGTAATTACAAATATTTACAGGATATTTAATAACAACTATTACTGAAATTAACTGTCTCGACCCTTACTTCGTGGAATCTACTCATATTAGTATTTTAAATGAAACTCACGGTTTCTAGTTAATACCACACTATAATAAAAATTGTTGAAAATTCTAAAAAATTGACAATTGTTTCGATAACTGAATATCATCGTCAGAATGACAGAAGTTACATTTCATTTGATGCCTACCTGATGGACATCCCAAATTTAGTAAAAACCACCCATTTTTCACTAAATAATTTCCGACACCTAGCCAGCTCAACAGTATATCTTATGTATCGGCAGCGATGCATGGTTCGTCTTCCACCAGAACGCTCCTATCCTAGACACTTTTTGTCACACCACTCCACACACTTTTAAGCTTCGCTGGTTACAAATATCAATACCCGATATAACTCAACATAAAACCTTCCTCCAGTTACTTTCTAGCGAAGAGCCCGTTCAATTTTCTCAATTTCATACACTTTTTAAATTTTTTCCTAGTCACTTTTTCAAAATCTTCTACTAGACACTTTTTCAACTTACCAACTTCAACCTACCACCAATTTACTTTGCACATTCTCAAACGCGCACTAAAACATCCAACACACCCCCAACCCAGCCCTGAAGAGGAAACCAATCCTACACCAGGGCACCAATCTCGAAAATCAACAATTTCACCCACAACCAAGCCAACCCAACAAAAATTCATTACGAATTTCTCTCTTTTTTGACTTGGTTTCATGGATGCATGAGTAGCAGGAATGGCACAATGGGCCGGAACATTGTCTTGAGCATGCTCGGCCGAGGTTCGCTTGAATCTATTAGTAGTAGTAGTAGGGGGGGGGGGGCAAGATCATCAGAAACATGGAAGTGAATCAAAACCTTAAACACAAACAACATAATCAGGTTCAACTAACTAGAAGAAGGGGGATTTTGTTGGTGGTGCATATGAGTACATTAGGGGTGGACTGCACTGCCCTATACTTTTTTCGGAAATTTTCGATGGGGGGAGGGGCAACTTTACATGCCCGAATGGCATGAAGTTGAATTGCCATAATCCAGATCCGGTAGTAAAAGCAGTCTTCTCTTTGTCTTCTGGGTCCATTTCCACTTGCCAATAACCAGACTTCAGGTCCAAGGTTGAAAACAGTTTGCTGCCGGCCAAAGTATCTAGCGTATCGTCAATTCGAGGCAGAGGATAGCTGTCTTTCTTCGTTACGTTGTTAAGCTGGCGATAATCCACGCAGAATATCGTAGTTCCATCCTTTTTCTTGACGACCACTACTGGAGACACCCATGGACTAGTAGATGATTCTATTACTTTTTCTTCTGCCATCTCTCGAATTATTCTTTCAGCTTCCTCTCTCTTCGCTCGTGGAAGTCTTCGAGCTGATTGCCTAATTGGCTTAGCATTACCAATATCGATTTTGTGTTTGACGGTTGATGTTCTACCAATCTTTTCTCCATTTGGTACGAATAAGTCTCGATACTGCAAGAGAAATTGACCAGCTACTGATAACATTTGTTCGAATTCGGCATTAGAATTGTCAGTGGTCGTTGTTTGACGAACTATAGACGTCACTGGTACGCAGGTTTCCATTTTGATGGTAACTGGGTAATCGTTCACGTTTATCACACGTACTGGGATCTCTTTCGCCGACGTAACCAATCCTTTTCCAATTAGTACTCCTTTGCCAACCTCCCCGTCGTAGCTCCTTGGTTCTATCATAACCGGTGTACCTTCCTCCATGATTCCCTGTAGCCGTGCTACTATCATGGTTTCGCTTCGTGCAGGTAGAACGGTATCTTCCTGTACAGCTGCCAACACCGCGCTGCCTTCATATGGATGCAGGAAGACCTCCTCGGAACCCACTTTAATGGTTCTGTTTCTAAAGTCTAATTGGAAACCATGTACATTCATTACGTCCATTCCCAGAATCACGTCTGCTTCAATGTCAGCTACGATTACCGTGTGCGTGAACTTTTCTGCGCCAATTCCCAATTGGATTTGTGTCTCACCGTGAACGTTGGCACTCTCACCTGTGGCGGCCCGCAGTCGCAGTCTCGTTAGTAAAAGCTTCTTCTTGGAGTTTTAAATTTCTGGTCGTATAATGGTCCTAGTTGCTCCAGTGTCAACCAACAGAGCATATTTCTGTACATATACACTGTCGTTGCGACATCTGAGAGAAGCTATCAGTATGAGAGGGTCTTTGGAACGATCATGGGTCGGTGCTGCCCCCTCGTAGCCCACCCGTTCTAGTTTTCCTGTGACTGGGGTTCTTGGTTTGTAGGAGTCTTGGGGCGCTTACATGAACTACGTACATGCCCTAGCTCGCCACAATTCCAGCATCTGATCTTTCTCGGCTTCTTGTCCATCATATTTTTCATTAAACTGACGAACTGGTCAAATCTGTCTTCGTCACCTTCTTCTTGGATGGTCCTGATTTTGTTACATCCTAAAGCCTTCATATTCAAGGGCAGCTGTCAATGCGTCGACTAATGTTTTCGGATGAGCTAAACGAAGCGTCCTCTGCATATCGGGGTCACATAAGCCATCAATAAAGACCTGGATGCCCAGACATTCCATCATGTTCTCTGGTGCTGACGGATAAGCAAATCGAACTAGTCGGGCAATGTCCACTTCATATTCTTGAAGGGATTCATCACGTTTCTGCCTTCGGTTCTTCAGCTGAGATTGGTACAAATGTTCTAGATATTCATGACCATATCGCATGTCCAACCTCTTCTTCAGCTGCTCGAAGTCATCCGTTTCTTCCAAAGGTATCGTCTGGAGTACATCTAAGGCATATCCGCGAAGCGCGATGGTTAAGTTCACTGCCTTCTCTCTATCGGACCAATTATTCACTCTAGCGGCTGCTTCAAATTGTTTCACATAATTGGTCCACGACATTTTTCCATCGAACGTTGGGGCCTTGACTCGGGTAAAACTGCCAATATCATCTGTCCTGGGTTGTGTTTATGGCTTGCAGATCTCGATCTTCTTTTCTTCTGCTGAAGTGTCTTTTGTTCTTAAATCGGCAATCTTTGTCTCTAGCTCCATGATTTTCTCGCCCATCTAATTTTCCGTCGTTGTCATTTTATTCTCCATGTCTAATTTTAGAGACGAAATTTTATTCTCGACTTCAGTAGCAATGTCATTTTTCAATGATAAGATATCTGCAGAAATATCATTCTTCATAGCAGAAATATCGTTTTTCATATTCGTTGAAATCTTCTCTTCCATGCCAGAAATCTTTTCTTCCATGGCAGTAATCTTCTCGTCCATGTTAGCAGAAATTGACGAGATTAAGGTGGAAGCCTCGTCATTAAATAAAACTGTTTCTGGATCAAAGCCGTCATTTTCCAGTGCCACTTTAAGTCTTTCAACTAATTCACTTTTCTCACGATCTTCCAATTCTGCTCTTAATTCCGTGACTTTCAGATCACATAGTCTCTTGGCCATTTTTACGTAGCAATTTATTTATATTATCCCACTTCTGACACCAATGTAATGTTTTTGTTATTTATTTAAACAATAAACGGGTGGGATAAATTTTAAACACACGGTATGGCTACTTACTAATTTATTTAAACACTAACTCACTAGCACTTAATTTATATGTACTTAACTAATCACTTAAATTTAATTTATATGCACACAAACTTAATTATTAATTTATATCAACACTTTTATATTCACTTATTTACTGTTTATTTGTCAAGATCACTTTATTAACTAAACTCATCCGCTGATAGGTCCTTTTTATATACTAGTGCCTTTGTTACTAGAGAATTCTGGACTGCGGCTTACACAAAGAATGCCTTTCGCGATATTTCTCGATTGCCGGCTCAATCCTTAAAAGACCTTCCGAGAACATATCTATAAAAACTGTCACAATAAATCCCAATAGACCTCAGGACCGTACTTAGTATCTGCAAAGGGTTTTTTTGATGGAGCATTACAAACGTTAGCGCTATCGTTTATTTGCCCCCCCCCCCCCCCAAACAGCTGTAGTTTCTCGGGCAAAGAGGTGCAAAGAAAATAATTAATAGAATCTATTGAACGATGAAATAAAACAATATAATTTGCTTAAAACTTCATTTATTTGAACTAATGATAATTCATGAACACCCCCTTAGTAAAAAATGTATGTACTGGCACCGATATGTGGACGACATTTTAGCTAGCTTCATCGGTACAAATAGACAAATAGAGAGCTTCATTACTTACATAAACTCAATTCACAATAATATCAAATTTACCGTAGAGCTTGAACAAAATAAGGCAATTTCAAATATAAATAATAAACATGATTTTTCTATATTTCATGAACCATCACATACAGATATTACAATTCATAATAGTTCGGTCCACCCATTCAGTCATAAACTAGCAGCTTTCAATAGTATGATACACAGACTCTTAACAGTCCCATTAAATATTAATAATTATAACAAAGAATTAAATATCATAAAACAAATAGCAGTTAATAATAATTACGATCCAAATTTAATTGACAATATCATAAATGAAAGGATAAAAAAACAGGCTTTAGAACAAGTATTCCTTTCTGACAAAAATAATAATAAACAATTTAAAAGCTTAACATACTTTGGAACACCATCCTTAAAAATTAAATCATTTTTAGAAACTTTAGACATGAATATTTCTTTTAAAACTGATTACAATTTATCCAAACTCATTCAAAATAATAAATCTAAATCTTCAAAATTAAACAAATGAGGAGTTTCTAAATTAATATGTGGTAATGACAACTGTGATAAAATTTATATCGGTAGAACTTTTAAAACTAGAATTTCGGAACACAAACGTAGCTATGACAACAAAAAATTAGATTCTAACTATTCAAATCATTTATTAGAAAACCAACACATTTTCGACCCCGATTTTGAAATTCTACATGTAGGCGGTAAATCCTTTAGTTTAAATTTATTAGAGGCCCTTGAGATTAACAAAAATAAATATTCAGGTAACCTTCTTAACGACCAAATAGATATCAATCACTCTACTTTATTAAACCTTTTTATCTAGAAGATAGCTTAGGAATGTTTGTAGTGAATAAATTTCCAGCTAAATTATTTGTTAACATTAGTAAATAGAATTCTGTATTTACGCACTGTATATATTAAAACATTTTTATATTGTACCTTCATTCGTTTTGAGAAAGCTACTGTGTTAGTGAAACGCGTCAACAAGTTTAAATTAAACTTTAGTTCAAATAAATGAAGTTTTAAACAAACTATATTGTTTTATTCCATCGGTCAGTATGGATCTTCATCAAGTAAAAGCCTCGTCTATTCAATAGAGTCTATTGGTGCATTGGGAGTGCATGCCGACCAAATATGTTTTGTTTAAATTAGCTATTGGAGAGTCAACTTAACTGACCTTCTTTATTTGGAGATAAATCGCTAAATATTCGAGTTAGCTGCGCTGTTGCTAGATTTACTTGCACGTAGATAAAAATGTATTATTTCCTTTTGTGTCGTGTGATGACATATAATATCAATTATTTCGTATCTATAATTACATATAAATACTAAAAACTAGATGTACTGCGGGATTTGACATGGTACCTATTCATTAATTATTCTTTTGTAGAAATCTAAATACGATTCGTGCTATAGCTTATCATCATGGCAACCCCATAGATAGATACACAGCATTAGCCAGAACGGCATCAAAATCATTGTACGGTGACAGAAACACTATAGCAAAGAAATTGGTTCACTTACCTGCGAATATTTACTTTGAAGTTGTCTTGCAGTAAGTTTTTATAATAAAAACAAATTTAATTATACCAGTATTTTGCATAACAAAGATGTTGTTGTTCGAAACTCAGTTATTTTCAATTCTACTCTATTATTAGTGGGCAAATTACTTGCTAAATATACCTAATGAAACTTTTTCCTTCAAACAACTGCGGCTGGATTAATTTCGAAGAAACACAGTCGTTTTAAAATCTTTACAGTAAGTTTAACAACTTTTTAATAATCTGGTGAATTATTTGTGGACTGAAAAAAAACTACGAATAACTGGAACTAGACTTTTTATTACTTATTAAATAGGACAATAATTATTTTGAATTGACATTTACAAAAATTAATTTCTGTTTGTCACTAGCTAACTGAGAACTGAATAGCATTCAATTTGACGCACAGTTGTCATGTTTATTTTAAATATCTAAAAACAACCCCATTACACAAAAAGTTCCAACATAGTCCCGCCGTTGAAGGATATCTTCGATAGTCTATATGGTGATAATTTATTGAATAGGAAGAGGACACAAATAAAGAGTTGATCTTCGTATAATTCCTTTGGAAGTGGAGATATCAGCAACACAACACATTTTGTCTTTTCCTGGAATCAATTTTATAATGCGTCCCAAAGTCCAATTAGAAGGCAATGAAGCATAATTTCGAACAAGAACCAGTGTTCCAATTACAAGTGGAGTTGGAGGCTCTTTCCATTTATACTGTTTGTGTAGCTGGGTGACATATTATTTGGAAAATCTCTTCCAAAATCGCTGTTGGAGGTTTTGGACATATTGTAGCCTCGAAAGTATGTTTATTGGTAAATGGTTAAGATCAGTGTTAGGTGGTGACGTAATTATACATCCCATCAAAAAATGGGAAGGAGTTATAGGATATAAATCAATGGGATCTGTAGATATTGCAAAAAGAAGTCTTGAATTCAGTATTCCTTTAATCTGAATTAAGAACGTATTGAATTCCTCAAATATTAATCTATTACATGTTAGTATTTTGTAAATAATAATGGACTTAGTCCCCCTCCTTGCCTTAATCCTTCTTGTGTTGAAAATGGTTCTGATGTTTTATTCCTGTATATTACACAATTTCTATTATTTTTGTGAATGTTTTTGATTATGTCTATTATTTTGTTCCTTCTAGTACTTTCCATAACTTCTCCCTTGGTACTTTGTCAAAAGCTTTTTCCATGTCTATAAATCCCATATATACCTCTTTTTCTTGTTGTGAGAACTTATCAATTATCTGTTTCACTGTGAATATGTGGTATCTTGGATGCTTCGCCCTCTTCTAAATCCACTTTGCGATTCTTCGAGAGTATTTTCTATCCTTGGTCTTATCTTACTGTATAATCTTCTCGTAGATTTTTATAGCTGTACTAAGTAGATTTATTCCTCTCTATAATTATTGCAGTCTTGTCTATCCCCTTTTCATATATTGGAACTATTAAGGTTGTCTTCTGGAATCTGTTCTTCACTTCACGCCGTGTTGTATATTTTCAATAATATTTTTGTTCCTGTTTCCCCTAAATTCTTGAACATTTCTGCTGTTAATTTATCAATTCCTGGAGATTTTCCATTTTTCAATTCATCTATTATTTCCTGTAATTCTTTTAGAATTACAATGTCTTTATTTTCTATTATTGCATCCTTTTTTTGTTAATGTCCTGAATTCTATTGTCTGTTCCTAGTAATTCCTCAAAACACTCTTTCCATCTATCAATTACTTCGTTTTCATTTCTTAGTATATCTCTTTTTTTATTTTTTATCCATGTTATTTCTTGTGTTTTTTCCTTTCTTAATGACTTCAACGTTTTGTAAAATAGTTTTTGATTTGATTTAGACTCGGGTGGAGATCCAACGAAGTTTGAGTCTTCGCTGATATCGTGCAGGCTAAAATTGTCATCATCCTTATCACTAGAAACCATCAACGCTCGTTTCACCGCTTCTACTTTCTTTTTCTGCTTCTGGTTGGAACTTTTCTTTCCTTTTTTTCTTCTCTTTCCATAAACTCTTCTTCAATTTGGGTCTTCTCCGGTGTATCTGTGAGTATTCGACTTTTCGCACGCTTTCGATCACGCACTGATGAGTTGCTACTTCTCGGTGGTGCTTTCGGGAAGGGAAATATTTCAACAGGCGAGAAGTGGCAGTCCAGATGATGTTGACAGGAGCGGCTCAGAATTTTCTACTACTGTGGTATATAATTGTTCTGTTGTTTCTGGATTTGGGCGATCTGTAACGAAACTCTACATTTGTGAATATCATGGAATTCAAGGGCCAAATGCGTGTTACTTGGAATCCGCTCATGATATTCGTAGGTGTCCCAGCGTTAGGATAGGCTTTTCCAAGCAGCCCTGCAAGATCGTAAATTGTTAAGGGTCTGCCAGGGTGAACTGTCATCCATCCTGCAGCTGCCACATTATAATACGTTTTCAGTGGGCCAAATACAGTCCCGTCTAAAGGCTGAAGTTTATGGGACGTGTGAAGAGGTATAGTTAGGAAGACAATGCCATTCTGTCTTGCATACGTCAAACTTTCAACAGATATGTGGCTGTCATGGTTGTCCATAATCATCAATGTTTGGTTACTTGGAGAGCTGCTTGTATGTTGAGAAAAGTGATGTAGAAACTTTGGGAAGTTCGGAACTGTCATCCAGCCGCTCGTGTGGGTGGATCCTTTAGTACCGGGAGGGGCGCCATCGATCATTCGTTCCTACCAATTAACCCGTGGAAATATCATAAACGCTGGAATGTGGTTACCAGATGCACTGATAACAGAAGATACAGTTACCAATTGACCTTTTTCAGCAGAGATAACTTTTCCGATTTGTTTGGTCCCTTTTCCAGCAATAATTTTTCCGGGTTTATGTACGGTAGTCACTCCGGTTTCGACTACATTCCATATTCTTGATGGTACAAACTGGTGTCGCTCGTAAACTTTTATTAAATTTTCGAAGAACTCGCTAACAGTGTACCGATTGAATGCAGTACTTCTACTTAGGCTAATAGGTTCCGGCGTTCTCAAGGATAGAGTTCTATTTCTTTCCAGAAATCTACGGGCCCAGTCTTTTCCTGCTGACTGATTTGTTTCCCAAACAAGCTGGAAATTTCTTGTTATTTTTTTGCCATTTGGAGCGCTAACTTTCGAAGACTTGTAATAGTTAGTCCATAATACAACTGAGAAGCAGTTAAAAGATAGGCGGAAAGTTCATCTTCCTCTTCAGCAGTAAATACTTGGGCCTTCTTGTAGCCCGGTGTCTTGGTTGTTCCTCTCCTTATAAGTCTTTTGAGGGTCATCAGAGGCACATTGAAAGAGTTTGCAGTTCCTCGGAAAGAATCACCCGCTTTGACAGCATTTACAGCTGCTTGCAATTGTTCTGCGCTAGGGGGAACCATTGGCTTTGCCCCTTTCTTTTATATTTTCTCGGCATCTGTAACAGAAATAAATAACTGAAAAATAATTCGCAAACAGTCTTCAAATTCCTTGAAATATCGTGCCAAATATAGCCAAAGTCACAAGAAAAAATACAAACAAGCTATTTTTCATATATTTGCGGTTAAAAAAATTAATAAATACTCACCGAAAAAGAAGTCTAGAACGTATAAAAATAAAATTGCGACGATAACTGTTCACGTGATGGCTGCAAGACGCTTACTGGAGAAGTAGAGCACTGTTGCCAACCAAAACAAGCGCCACTGATGAAATGATGCACTAACGGCTGAACATGGCGCGATTTTCGAATGGGGATCAAGTCTCCTAGGGGATAGAGTATCCCTACTCTCGCCTATCTTTAGGAACTTGGATGAACTATGCCAATCAAATAATAAAATAGGTTATTAAAATAATGTATAACGTGATTTGAGTGAATATAGGACCTCAATTTGCAATAATCTATCTACAAAAAGGAATAAAAAAGACTCGCGTCAAACTTGCTACCTAGAGTGTACCTCTAATAGGATATTACAATGGACCAGCTGAATCGTTACTTTCTTATAGGACTGCTTTACCGTTGACTACAAAATGGCTGACATCACCGGTTTTCTAACTTGCAAATTGAATAGGAAAATCGGAATGTTGTTTCAATAGCTTGTAATATTCTTTCTTCAAATCCGTCTCGAACTGTCCAATATTTTTAATAATTTGGTGAATTGTTTGTGGACTGTAAAAACACTATGAATAACTGGAACTAGACTTTTTATTACTCATTAAATAGGACAATAATTATTTTGAATTGGCATTTACAAAAATTAATTTCTGTCTGTCACTAGCTAACTAAGAACTGAATAGCATTCAATTTAACGCACAGTTGTCATGCTTACTTTAAATGTCTAAAAACAACTCCGTTACACAAAAAGTTCCAACAACAAGATATTTTTTCATCAATCATATACACAATTTCAAACTAAAGTAACTGAGTTTTGAACAGTTTATTGAAATGTTCTAATGAAACGTATTTCTCTCAAGATTCCAACGTATCGGAAGATGGTTCAGGAGGAAAACGTTGAGAGTTTTGTACTTGTTAGGATTAGCACCGGATGTCGAAACGTTTGTTTCAAAAATGAGGATTGTAAATTTATAAATATTTTATATTTGTTATCAAATTGTTGAATAAATTATATATTTTGGATATTGTTTTATTTATCACCTTCCACATCATTACAGAAAAGAAATATGTACGATTTAAATCATGCAGAGAGAATAATTTGTACTGCAGTTATTAGTTAATCAACTAATATAGGCACTAATAGATCCATCTTTAACTTTGTGTGATGAATTTATGCGATATTTTGTAGTTTAAATCTCGCGCATCACATCTGAGACATTATTTGAAATATTCTGAGGTTAACTCAAGGAGTAGGGTTCCCAACATAGGGAGTTTCCCCATAAATTTAGAGGGTTTATAAGGGGTCTTTTTCGAGTCTTCATATTTTTGTTTTTATTAGGAAATATAAAAATTTAAAAGATGGACCCTTGGGACAATCCAAACTAGCCAATCATATCTACTTGTTAACCTAAAGAGGTAGCGACATCTAGTGCAAATACATAACTATTCTGTGGTTATTGTGCTTATGCTTACTATCTATGTAGAAATACATAGGTATGTACGTTGAACCTTAATCTCCTGAAGAAAACTAAATTATATTTGATTTATGAATAAAGGGTATTAAAAAGTACCACAGCATATTATAAATTACTTTTACAAAATATTATTTTAGGGGGATTTCTAAGTAATCGGGGAAATTTTAAGGATTTTTTACCTTAGATTTAGGGATAAATATTTTTGAGAGTTGGTAACACTGTCATGGAGTGACCAACGTTAGTCTGTAAAAAATATATGTTATTGCTTCATAGAGAAAATATAAATATACGCTCTCCAGGTGGCGGATAGGAGAAGGGCCTCTGAGATGATTTTACATGAGGAGGAGGTCTGCGGGGAAATACCTGGGGCTCGTTATGTCTAAAAACCCAACTGGCAGCCCTCGAATACCCTGCCGCGGACCAACTTTACCTGTCCCAGCTGTAGTATCGTGGCTAAGGGATTGCACACAGGGTTACGATGCCGGGTGAAATTTCGAGATAACCTCGAAATCACCTGTTATACCAATGTCTCCTGGCTGTCTGTGGTCAAGTCTCGCGGGTTAGTGAGATGGGGTATTGGCGTTACTGCCCGGACCACGAGGAGACAACCTCATTAAAAACCTGAAGTCAAGGTGGGAAACCAGGCCGAAGAATGCGTGGCTATATAGAAGAATAGTCCTTACTGGTTTCGACCTTGGAGCATCGGGGGGAGCTCCATTGTATTGAACCCCTTACCTCTGCATGCGGGGCTCAGCAGCGGTGGACCGTAATGACCCTAGCTTCTCGTGGGACCACTTATGGAAAGAGAAAGAAAAAGCAAGACTCACCGGAAAAGTAGTGGAGAAAACCTCCACCTCTTCATCCGGGCACCTCACAGAGGGAAAAAAGGCCAAACGGCACAAAGGTCGTACACCGTTCGACCTCCCAAAAACAGGGAAAACCGGGCACCATACACGACGCCTCAGTGGAGCAGGAGTGCGGAAATACCTGCGACTCCTCAATCAGGGAATATCCCCTGAAGAGGCCATGAAGCAGGTAATTCAGCGCACAACCCCCCCGAAGGAACCGCCAACGGGAAAGACAAAGCTTAAAAGAGGCCCGGAGCATATTACTCCTCCGCTGCGGCCTCTAAGCAAGAAATCAAAAACAGCTGCAACGGTAACCATGCAAGCCACTGGTTACGAAGCAGCTGTCAAAACAGAGGCTTTTAGGGTGGGAATAATGCCCAAGGATTATCCTGGGGTCATCCTGAAAGCAGAGCAGCTCTCCACACTGGAAGACACTCTGGTGGAAGAGCTGTGCCAGAACAAAGAGAAGGGAATCCACTTCTCAGGTATCCATTTCCGTTGTGGAATGATACTGGTGGACTGTGAGTCACAAGAATCGGCAGACTGGCTCATGAGGTCAGCGCCGAAATTAAACTCTTGGGAAGGACCCGAATTCGTGGCTCGAAGTGGAGACGACATCCCAAAGCCGGTCACCATAACGGTGCTCTTCCCAAGAAGCCCAGACATGAAACTGGAGAAGATCCTCCAACTTGTCGAGGTTCAGAACTCCAACCGCAGTACTGCGGCTTGAAAGATCCTAAGCTCGAAAAAAAGGGACAGGGAACTATCCACACGATTGGGATCGATCACCAATCTGGGGAGGCTCTGAAGGCAGGAGGTTACGCGCTAAACTTCCGTTTTGGGCGTATCCCTGTATCGGGGCTGAGAAAAAAAGAAGAATCCCGCGGAGGATGCAAAGAACATGGAGATACCCTCCACATCCGGAACCTCTGGAAAGGGGGAAAAAGGCGAAATCATGACCTTGTGTCAATCCGAGATCTCCTCCGGTTCTGCTGGGATAACTGGGAATTCGGAGACTGCCTCTGCATCCCGGGAAACATACCAAAAATAGGGAAAAAAGATGGGACTGATCCCCGATCTTTTCGACCCCTCTGTCTAACATCGTTTCTACTCAAATCGATGGAGAAAGTAGTGGATAACTACATAAGAACAGAGAATCTGGAGAATATACCACTTCATAAATGTCAGCATGCCTACAGAGCGGGTCGATCAACTGAGACGGCTCTGTATCAGCTGACTGAAGTCATCCAGAGAACTCTCAACAACAAAGAAATCGCAATGTGCGCATTCCTGGATATATCAGGGGCCTTTGACAATACAACTCATGTGTCTGTCAAAGAAGCACTAAAAAGGCAAGGAGTGAATGAAACCATTGTAAAATGGATGTACGAGTTGTTGACAACGAGGATAGCTGAGACACAGGTGGGGAATCAAACCACGTCAGTTAAAGCCACTCGGGGGACACCTCAAGGGGGAGTGATATCTCCCCTTCTATGGAGCCTCGTAGTAGATGAGTTGCTGTACAGGCTAACGGATCTTGGCTTCGAATGTATGGGCTACGCCGATGACATTGTTTGAATAGTCGGAGGCAAGTTCGAGAGCACCTTGTGTGATTTATTACATAAGGGCTTCAGAATTATTGAGCAATGGTGCTTGTTAGTGGGGCTAAACATTAACCCAAGCAAGTCCATAGTAATTCCATTTACACGGAAAAAAACACGTCCAGCCATGAAACCCATATCCTTAAACGGAGAAATCATAGAATGGAAATCAGAAGTTAAATATGTAGGGATAAACCTAGACGATAAGCTTCTGTGGAATAAGCACGTTGAAATAACTGCTAGTTAAGCAATAAGAGCTTTGATGGCGTGCAGAAATCTAGCTGGTAAGAGGTGGGGCTATAACCCAAAAATACTGCGATGGATGTACGCCATGATTGTGAGACCAGCAATTACGTATGGGGCAATAGTTTGGCACACAAAAGCAAGTCAGTACAGCACGAGGAAGACTCTCAACAAAGTTCAAAGGCTTGTCTGTGTGTGCATCACTGGAGCTATGAGAACGTGTCCAACTAGGGCACTTGAGATCATTACAGATCTCACACCTCTACATCTGGTAATAGAAAGATCTGCCCAAGAGGCAATTCATAGAATGTCTAAGGGAGTTTTAGGCAATGAGAGGATTAAAAATCAGGGTTCTTGGTCCTGTCTGACAAGGTACATCTCATCAGCGAATCTTCCCAGTGACGAAATGATCAGGAAAGTAAGCATCGAAAAGAATTTCACCACGATGCTAAATACGAGAGACTGGGAAAGGGAATACACCACCCAAACTCTCAAAGAAAACACCATTAGATGGTATACGGATGGTTCAAAAACCACCATTGGAGCAGGCGCTGGTGTATTTGGACCTGGCACCAGATACTCATTATCGTTAGGCTCCTTTCCGAGCGTCTTTCAGGCAGAAATACTTGCGATCGAAAGATGCGTGGAAATGAACCTAGAAAGAAACTACCAGAAATGTGACATGTCGATCCATTCTGATAGTCAAGTAGCTATCAAAACATTGAGCTCCCATGTCATTGACTCATAGTTGGCATGGGAGTGCCGAAGAAAACTTGATGAATTAGGCAAGAATAACAGGGTGTCTTTAGTCTGGGTTCCTGGCCACTCGGGAAATGAAGAGGCCAATACACTTGCCAGGAAAGGAGCACAAATGCCCTTTATTGGCCCGGAGCCTTTCTGTGGTGTAGCAAAATGCTCCTACAAGAAAGAGTTTCAGAAGAAAGAGGAAACTGAAAGAGAAGCACTCTGGCGGTGCCTTCCCGGGTTGGAACATTCCAAAAAGTTCCTGGGGAACTTTGACACTGCTAGATCCAAAAAATATTTTGACCTCAGTAAAGATAAGCTACATCTCCTCACGGGCTTTCTTACAGGACACTGCCGCCTTAGGAAGCACTTAATGAGAATAGGTCTAGCAGAGATTGACGAGTGTAGATTCTGTGGGGAGGAGGATGAAACTCCTGATCACCTAGTTCTGGAATGCCTCGCCATTGCAAGCCAACACAAGAAAATTGTAAGAGTGAGGACCTAACCTCGTTGAAGCCGTCCCAAATACTAGAGTTCATTAGAACCTTGGAACTGGAAGGCGAGCTGTAGTAGTAGCGAGAACAGCTCTGATATGGGGGGGGGGAACAATAAACCTTTGGTTTCAGTGCACTGTAAGCCCGTTAAAATCTAATCTAATATTATTATGATTTAATATTTACTAAAACAAAGAAAAGTCTTAAAAAATATAAACATAAAAGTCCTTTTCCATCAAACATTAATGAACTACATGATCAGCTGTATGAAATGAACAGATTGAGAAAAGTAATAAACAATCAAAATTATACAGAATGTTACAGAGAGTTCAAGAAAGAATACCAGATTGTAAGTAAAAAATACTTGCGTGAAAAAAATAATAATAGAATTTGTAACAGTGGTAATGTAATGAGGGAATCTTGGAAAGTAATTTATGAAGCTAGGGAAAACAACAAAAGCAACGTAGTGAACATAAAAGTTGAGGGAGAAAATAACTTAACACCTAAAGAAAGAGCAAATTTTATCAATAAATATTTTGTAACTGTAAATCAAAATAACATTATTCCTAATTATAATATGCAACTCGATGCATCTAATACAAACTTGTTTCTATTTCCAACAACTCCTGATGAGATTATATCTATCATCAATAAAACCACATCCAAAATAAAAGCGGCAGCTGGGTTTATTGCTGAGCCCATATCTCATTTAATTAATGAATCGTTTACCTCAGGTACATTTCCTAATGTGTATGTATCTAAAGGAATTCCAGTTTACAAAAACAAGGGGGTAAGAGATGAAATAAATAACTACCGTCTTATTTGTATACAAAGTCAAGTAACGAAAATATTTGAAATGGCATTCTCTGAACGTCTCGTTAATTATCTTTAACATTTCAACATGCTACCTCAATCTCAAAATGGCTTTAGAAAGAAAATATCAACATCCAATGCCATTGCTGCTTGTATTTATAATCCGCTTAATGAAAAGCTACATGTTTTGGGGCTTTTTTATGGTCTTAGCTGTGCATTTCACACAATTGATCATGAACTTTTGCTAGTGAAACTTCAAGGAATTGGAATAAGCGGAAAATCATACTTGTCCAATAGAACTCAAGTAGTTACAGTTAACAACACAACATCTGATCCTATTCCCTCTGAAACTGGAGTACCACAAGGATCGATTCTTGGCCCATTATTTTTTATTATCTTCGTCAGTGATATTAACAAAATTGGTTTAACCTCTCAAAAAATTATTCAATATGCCGATGACACTAATATTATCATGATGAATCAACGATTTGAAGAACTCATTGATGAAACTAATGTAGCATCTTTTGAACTGAATAAATATTTCATAGGAAATGGTTTAACATTGAATGTGTCAAAAACACATTTTATGCGTTTTTTGCCAAGAAAGGTTGTGCCTGATATTGAGCCTTTTTTACATGTTAATGGAAAATCCATTCAGAGTGTCGATCAATTCAAATTCTTAGGAATAATACTAGATCCAAAGCTCAGCTGGGAGTCTCATATAAATGCAGTGAAAGCAAAAATAAGTTCATGTTGTTATATCATTAGAAATCTAAGAGAAACCGTCTCTCTGAATGTATTAAAGATCATTTATTATGGACTAATACAATCAACTCTTCAGTAAGGCTTAATGTTTTGGGGCGCATCATCCTTTCTTGAGAGGGCTTTTAAAGTTCAAAAGAAGGCTATAAGAGCTATGTACAGTGTTTCTCCAAGAGGGATGTGCAGATCATTTTTTAGGAAGGCTGAAATTTTAAATCTACCAAGTCTATATATATTCCAATTAATTAAATTTGTTGAAAATAATCAAAGTTGATTTATAAAAAATGAAGACATACACTCGTATGACACTAGACAGAATAGTGATATCCGCCAACCATTTTCACGTTTAGAAATAGGGCAACATTCTCCAAGGCATATTGGGATAATATGCTATAATAAGTTCAGTAATATATTGAATACAGAAAAAACATGGGAACATCAAGGAAATTGAGAAATATACTTCATTCTTTTTTATTACAACAGCATACATTCTATAATGTTGAGGAGTTTCTCACATATTAATACTATATTTTAAAAATTACTTAGTATTTGGTTTATAGTCGATTTTATTAATGTGAATGTTTTTATTCTAATTACCTGTATTTCGATTGTTTAGTTGACTAGTCTGATAGAGTTGTGTATTATATGAAATTTTATATAATGTATGATTCTCATAGATGAAAAATATATTCTATTCTATTCAATATTTTATCCATAGCATCAATAGTCGAAAACTATCAATAGTTTCGTATCGCTAGATTAGAGTGAATTATTGTTGCCTCTGGTTTGGTCAATTCCACGTTTTTCCTAAGAATTGCCCATTTTTAGTGATTCCCAATCTGTTTTGTATTAAAGTCTCTTCCAATCATAGATCTATTTTGAGCAATTATTATTTAATATCGTTTTTTATACAAACGAAAATAACCAAAACGTTTATTAAAATTTAATTAAAATTGTTTGATATAAGATTGTTAATTTTATTTTAACAATTCGGCTAGAGTTATAGTACAAATTATATATATGTATAACACGTACAACACTTATATTCTGTAGCACTATGTTAATTTATTAACCAAAGTGCCATTTACACTTTAAAAATACAAAAAAAGAAATCGTGTGTGTTTCACTATTATAATTGCGATATCTACATTCATTATGCTGTTTTGGCTCGAATGGCGGCACGTTTGGCTGTGACGGCCTGAAAAAAAAATCAAAATTTATCACCATTGATACTAAACATTCAAAATACTAAAATATTTATATCAAATGTACTACATGTTCGGAAAGGTAATATATGGCAAAACGACGATAAATACATGATTTTGGTGAAATTTCGAATTATTAAGTACCAAAATTATTTCTAGAACACATCTACACATTCTAGAAGACACTAAATTGAAGAGACATGATAAAATTTCGATAAAAACCACAAAATAAAATTATTTTAGTGGAATTTTGAATCCCCAATCTCATAAATTAATTATTAATTAAGAAAAAATCATTATTCTCGAAACAACGTGTTCCAGAAGACTCAAAATTGACGATAAATGGTAAAATTACAATAAAAACACAGAAACAAAACCATTTTTGTGAAATTTCGAATCTTCAAACACCAAAATTACTTAGAATTTAATTTTTAATGAAGAAAATTAAGTTCTAGAAGACACTAAATTGAAGATACATGGTAAAATTTCCAAAAAAAAACAAAAAAAATTATTTTAGTGGAATTTTGAATCCTCAATCTCTAAAATTAATTGTTAATAAAGAAAAAATCATAGTTCTCGAAACAATATGTTCCAGAAGACACTAAATTAAAGATAAATGGTAAAATAAAATTACAATAAAAACACAGAAACAAAACCATTTTTGTGAAATTTCTAATCTTCAAGCACCAAAATTTAATTTTTAAGAAGAAAATTAAGTTCTAGAAGACTCTAAATTGAAGATACATGGTAACATTTCGATTAAAACAAAGAAGGAAATCATTTTTGTGAAATTTCGAATCTTCAAGCACCAAAATTACTTTGAATTTAATGTTTATCGAAGAAAATTAATTATTATCAAACTGTATGTTCTAGAAGACACTAAATTGAAGATACCTTGTAAAATTTCGATAAAAACAAAACAAAATTATTTTAGTGAATTCTCAATCTCTAAAATTGTTAATGAAGAAAAAATCATTGTTCTCGAAACAAAATGTTACAAAAGACACTAAATTAAAGATACATGGTAAAATTACAATAAAAACAAAGAAACTAAATCATTTTTGTGAAATTTCGAATCTTCAAGCACAAAAATTACTTAGAATTTAATTTTTATCGAAGAAAATTAATTATTCATCAAACTACATGTTCTAGAAGTCACTAAATTGAAGACACATGGTAAAATTTCGATGAAAACAAAGAAACGAAATCATTTTTGTGAAATTTCGAATCTTCAAGCACCAAAATTACTTTGAATTTAATTTTTAATGAAGAAAATTAAGTTCTAGAAGACACTAAATTGAAGATACATGGTAACATTTCGATAAAAACAAAGAAAGGAAATCATTTTTGTGAAATTTCGAATCTTCAAACACCAAAAATACTTTGAATTTCATTTTTAACGAAGAAAATTAATTATTCATCAAACTACACTTTCTAGAAGACACTAAAATGAAGTTACATGTAAAAATTTCGATAAAAAAACAAAATAATGTTATTTTAGTGGAATTTTGAATCCTGAATCTCTAAAATTATTTGTTAATGAAGTAAAAATCATTATTCTCGAATCAACATGTTACAAAAGACACTAAATTAGAGATGCAACATTTCGATAAAAACAAAGAAAGGAAATCATTTTTGTGAAATTTCTAATCTTCAAACACCAAAAATTCTTTGAATTTTATATTTTTAATGAAGAAAATTAATTATTCATCAAACTGTATGTTCTAGAAGACACTAAATTGAAGATACATTACAATAAAAACAAAGAAACTAAATCATTTTGGTGAAATTTCGCACCTTCAAGCTATAAAATCAAATGAACTACTTTTAATTTAATTGTTAATGAAGAAAAACTTGATATTTATCAAACCACGCATTCCAGAAGACATTAAATTGAAGTTAATTTCCTAAATCCATACTAAAGGCTTGCATAGCTTGTCGACATATACCACATCTGTGTCAATGGGTAAAAGTCATTTATCTACCCAAAATCGGGAAGACAAGACAAAACACCCAAAGCCTACAGACCAATAAATCTATCACCATTACTATTTAAACTACAGAAATAGTGGTAGTTAGACACATAAGAGACGAGGTACTAAAAATATAACCCCTTACTAATCGTCAATATGCCCCCAACCAGGAAAGTCAACCAAAGTGGGACTAGACGAACTAAACAGACTACTAGCAAAGACCTTGGAGGACAGGGAAAGTGTGATGGCTATATTTCTTAATATCGAGAGTGTGTTCAATAACACATTTTCCCTATCAATCACTTGAGCACTAGAAAACAGAAGAGTACCACAAAGTCTCTGTATATGGATAAAAGGCTGCCTAGAGAAAAGGATAATAATATCATCACTAAGCGAGGTTACCCTGGTAGCTAAAGCAGAAAAGGATACCCCCCAGGGGGATACTATTGTGACTTCTTTGGGCTGTATTAATGGATGCCAAGGATATAATATATACTGCCTAGGTTATGCTGATGATCTAGTAATAGTCACAAAAGGCAAATTTATGGTTGTCAAAGTGCTATCAACATTGTGGACAAGTGATCTAGCAGTAAAACCACTGTTGTCAATTTTACAAAGAAAATACTGCAACTTTGACTAAGACCACTAATACTAAACAAGGTGGACATTCCGTATACCAGAGACAAAATACCTAGGAGTCATATTTGACCAAGCTACACATATACAGAATATAACACTCAAATGCACATTATCCTTTAACACAAGTATGAGAATGTGCGGAAAGGAGCTGGGGTCTTACCCCAAAAATAACCTACCTACAGGCCAGTAGTATGATGGCCAAAGACAGCAGTCATGGCCCTCAATAGCATACAAAGGTAAGCATGCTTAAGTGCTACGAGCACCATGATAACTATGCTAAGAGCATCCCTAGAAGTTGCTCTTAACCTAACGCCACTACCACTGTATATCCAGGCGGCCACGTACCGACTTATCAAAGGGACAACACCTATAATAAGCCAATATGGATCCAAATATCTCGAGCTACAAAGGGAGTTAGAGAATCACCCTATATTCGAAATACCATAAGAACAGATGGTACCGAAATATAGCTTTGAGAAAACGTTTAAAACAATGAATTTGGACAGGGAAGCTTGGAAAAATGGGCAAGTAATCCCAGCTGAACTTGTCTACTACATAGACGGATCAAAAATCTAAGAAGGCGCGAGCGTTTATGGCAAAATAAAAGAGAAATTTTTCTCTTAATCTAGAACAGTAAGCTCTAGTGTTTCAGGCAGAGATAGTTGCTATCGGCTAATTTTATTGATAATCAGCCCAATATATTTTTTAATGTCAGAAGATCATTTAGCCAAATAATGAATAAGCTTATTGATGTAAATTGGGGAAACATAGAACATTTCTAATAAAATGTTTCTACTGTTCGTTTCTTGTATTTTCGTGAAATTGTAGGTACTTTCATTTAGATTACACTTTCAGAGCCACAATTTGTTTTTAATTCATCCGTTCATTTAATAGTTGTGTTATTTATTGTTATTACGCATTTGCGTATTAAATGCAATGCACTGGCCCAACACATCAAAATTATAAAAATTGTGCAGCTTCATATTCAACATAAAATATCTCGAGAAATATTGACTTCGTTATGAAAAAAGAGTACGTTAATTACGTAAAAATTATTGGAGAATCGAAAAATTGTGTGCCATTGGTGTAGAATTTGGGAACGATTATCTAGTCTCTTGCCCCTCTCGTACACATCTGGTAGTCTCCAGAAAGGTTTTTTCGGAGGCAATACCATAAGAACTTGTGTTTATCCGGATAAACTTTCATTTTGAACGAAAGCTTTGTTGCTTGGTAATTGACAACAGCAAATAACATGGTAAAATCCCGACACCAAAGGTGGACTGATTTTATCTTTTATTTCCTCGAGCCGTATTACCTATAAGCAACAATGCTTGAGTTTAGTCAAAATTAAAGTGTGGTCCGGATATAAACACAAGTTCGAATGGTATTCGGTAAGACAATTTAATGAATCAATTAATTAAAATTGAAAATTCAATTTCAATTAAGAACTCTAACAGACACAAAAAGAAAAAATGTCACAAATAGTGCATTTAACGCAAGAAAAAGAAAATTCAGAGAATGACAATCTCAAGCATATCACATATAAGAAATGGAGGCAAGTGAAAAAAACTTTTGGGGAAAGTGATTTCTCAGACGATTTTGGTGTCCCTAGGAAAATATGGCTGTACCTATACAGAGTAAGAAGGTATGTTACTCCTGAAAAAATAGAAAATCATATAAAAGCCCAAGATTATTTTAAAGATGCCGAAAATATGGTGAAAGAACTCTCCACAGTAAAGAGTCAGAACAAATGTTTTATGTTTGGCCAGAGGATTTGTAATAAGAAACATGCAATCCATAGGGAACAGTGTGGAGAAAATAGAACATTTCTTGGCAAACAATAGTGACTGCCAACAAAATCAACAGGCAAAAGGTACAAGAAAAAACTTCAAGGCTGGAGATTGCATAAAAACCCTACTAGAAATGGGCAGCTAAAATTGCGTGGGTACCTAGCCACAGCAGTTGCAAAGGGAACGAAGAGGCAAACCTAGTTGCCAGAGAAGAGGCTCGCAACAGACTAGAACCCTTCTGAAGCCTAAGAAAATCAACGATAAGGGCACACATGACTAAATGGGCACTAACAAAGTCGCAAGAATGGTGGACAAGATCATCGACAGGATTGAGGCAGGCAAAGGAATTCTTCTCAGGACCAATGCCAAAATTAACAGAGTACCTGTTGAAGCAAGAAATAAACACCACAAAATATTTAACAGGTACATGCATTTGCTGAAACTGGCGGATAGCCCTTTATGCAGATTCTGTCAGGAAGTAGAGAAAACCTCAAAACACCTTAATTAATGTGAGTCTTTCAAGACAGAGATGCCTGACAATAATATGCAAAGAAAAGCACTTGGCTAGGGAATTACTGAACAGTATAATATGTTTATTAGTAAAGAACAAACTGGACAAAATTCTATAGAGTAGAAAAGACTCGGACAATAAATCTGGAGAAGGTCGAGGTAGGAAAAGTCCATATATAATCTAATCTAACTACATGTACCAGAAGACATTAAATTGAAGATAAATGGTAAAATTACAATAAAAATACGAATTGATTTTAGTGAAATTTCGAATCGTCAAGTTCCAAAATTAAACGAGCTCCTTTTAAAATTGTTATCGCAGAAAAAATTGCGATTCATCAACCTACATGTTCAAAAAGCCAATAAATTGAAGATAAATTGTACAATTGTGACACAAACACCTAAATGAAATGAAACAGTTTGTTTCGGACCTTCATATAGAGCGGACGTACCGTAATTAAAAGCTAATTAGCAAAATCGGTGTTATCTCTAGTCTAAACAAAAACTACTTACAATAAAAATATATTAAGTGACATATCAAAACTTGTCTTTATTGCTGACAATTGTGTGAATAAACATTAACATGTCGTCGAAAAGCGATGGATCTAATGATGAAATGGATACTTCGAATCCAGCGGAAAAAATGACGAAAGATCAAGGAAAAAGAAAAAACAAGCATAAAAGAAAACAAACTCAAGAAGAAATTAACGATATCGTTCAAGGAAAATCCAACACAACAAATACTAGCACAGGAAATGCCATAACAAACCCAATACAAAAACAATCTCAACAAAAAACAAACCAGCCAACAAGGAATCCCAATATACACTACTCGCCAATAATGAGGGACATTCAACAAAAGAAATACCAACACATATTCTACATCACAAATGAGGAATCCTACACGCGAATCAATTTCACTGATTTCTGGGCAAGAATATACCCTAATGCAAAAGATACAATAATCAGCACAAAGCAAGGCTTGCTTTTGAAAACTGACACCACAAAAGAATCTATTATATCAACTATTAACAATATGGTTGAGGTCGGAAAAATAATACAATTCAAAGAATCGGCGACAAATTCAACTGTACCTGCTACCTCAGAGCAATCCTCCAGCTACTCTGTAGTCATTGCATCAGTAGAATTAGACATAGAAGAAAAATCAATCAGCGAATTTCTAACCAAAAACAAGATGGATCACAGATTGTGCAGAAGAATCGTATCAAGAGCTACAGTAAAACCTACTAAACTTATAAGAATAATAACTGGACCAGAAAAAACTTCTCAGATGTTGCTATCCCAAGGACTATTTTTCAAGTAACGCCACTATCCAGTTTATCCCAGTAAACCACCTGCAACAGCTCCAAAACCATGCAGTAAATGCTTATCCTTCAATCATCCAACAGAAACATGCCAACAACCCATAAAATGCCTAAAATGTAATGGAACCCACCCAACCAGCTAATGTACATCCACATTGACTCCTAAGTGCCATAGTTGCAGTGCAGAAGACCACCAAGCCTGGTCATATATTTTTGCCCCAATAGACCAAGACAACCAATACAAGGCGTACCTAATGTTTCTATAAAAACAATAAACAAAAAATCACATGAGGTCTCAACAGAAATAAAAAAATCAAGAATACATCAACCAATAACCATACATGATACCATCATAAATATCTATGTTAATGAACTGAACAACCCAGTAGTGACCAACAGAGACGGACTAGTGACACAAGTCCTTAAAAAATTTGTCAACAACTTCAGAGTGGATAGTGTTGCAGTGTTTTCAGGAAATAAAATGTATATCCTCATGTTTGACATGGAAGAAACTGACACCTCACATCACTCGCCTACTGAGCCCACCAATAATGCCCATTACGAACATGTCCTTAATTAATATAGTATACTCAAACATCAATGGATATTCCGGGAAGAAAGAGCTTATACAAAAATATATTGAATCCAATGATATCAATATGCCATTATTCGTAGAATCCAAAACGAAACATCCAAAGAAAATAGTTTATACAAACTGGAATATTATTCAGAACAACGGCCACTTAATCCACAACCACGCCAGGGGAAGTAGTCTAGTCCTAACAGATCCAAAATTGATTATGGGAAAAGGCGATGCTCCATCTATGAATAACCCTCTAAGTGAATGCATACATTTTTCATTGCCATTTCTTGATGATTATTTACATATATTTCTTGTTTACATTCACCCATACTCCAGAATAGAGGAAAATATATTTACGATGAGCAGCCTCAACAAATATACCATTGTAATAGGAGACTTCAATGCCAATACAAAGCCTAAGAAAAAACAAGTGAACGACTTCCTAAATAATACCAACTTTGGTTAAATATGACACTCCGCCTACTTTTCTTATGAATTATAATGCAGACTCAACACCAGATATGATCTTTCATACCTCCAATCTAGCAAGAAACATCAAAAGTGTTGTAAATATACCAGACCTATGCTCGGACCACCTCGGTTTCAGAATCATTATTGACCCTCACAACCCAATTAAAAATATCAAAATTGAGAAATACAATTTCAGGAAAACAAACATATAGAAAGTGAACACAGCCATGTTGAGGTACATAGAGAACAACGAGCAGGACATGAACAGAAGAATGCTCAGCAATTTCAACTCTAAACTAACAAAAGTTGTATTGGAGAATACCCCCAAAAAAGAAATGCGGTACTTTACCCAGGAACTACCACCATACATCATACAACTGATTAAAAGCAAATGAAAAATGTATAGGAAATATAGGAATATTGGCAATCCGGCCTTAAAAAGAGAACTAAATAAATATAATAAAAACATACAGATGATGATTCAGCAGTACAGAGAACATAAATGGTTGACTGTATGTGAGGAGATCAATGATAAACAGGGCAAATCGTATTGACAGGATATTAAGAATCTTTCGAAATAGAAAAACAACTCACAAGAGAGCCACCCACTGATAGAAAATGGTCAAACAGTCGACTAGCCGAAAGAGAACAGTACCATATTTGCTCAGCATTTCGAAAAAACATATGAAGAAAGCGAAGAAGACAATTTCGATGATCACAACTATGAAACTATCTCGGAATGGTATAACATACACTATATAGACCCACAGCAAGTCAATGTGAACCATGACGAATATGAAATCGAAGACGAAGAATACTACAGTATAAATAAACCAAGGTAAAAATACTGCCACAGGGCATGATTTCATTAAAAAATCGTTGGTTAAACAGCTACACCATAAGATCCACGAATAAATCATCCAAATGTATCAGTTTTGTCTGAAAAACAGCTACATACCTAGAGAATGAAAAACAGGTACAATTGTTACTATTCTGAAACCAAACAAAGATCACTCTACACCTACCAGTTATAAACTAATTACGCTGCTACCTGTGCTAGGAAAAAACCATAAAAAACAAAATAGTGAAATCAATGGGAAATCGTATCCCAGGGTATCAGTTTGGATTCAAAAGTCATTGTTCTACTACCCACTCTCTAGCGATACTCACCAACAACATAGAATCATCTAAGCTTAACGGAAACAAAACAGTAGGGTGACTGCACCAGTAATTGCCATTATTAGCAGGTGATTTCATGGAATATCTTGTAAAATCATAAAACATGACTTTTGTTTCTACACAAAATACAGATATGTAGTAATGACTAAATAAGAGATATTTACACATTAAAACCTTACAAAAAATGTGTATTTTTCTTTAGTATAAAATATTTTTGAAGTTAGCCCAGAGTACCAGTAATTGCCATGATCATATTTTAAAAAATCCAGTGGTTGCCACTGTATGTGCTAGTAATTGCCACTACAAATTTTGGCATGTACAAACAACAACAACCTGAAATAAAACGGAATGTACAATTACACTTTTAATTCTTAAAATACAATTAAAACATTAACCATAAACAGTTTTAACCATCAACAAAAAATTCCTTTTGAAATTCATATTTTAACCGATCTCCTGATATGATTATCTTCGGAAATGGTAGTCTGTCTACAATTTGGTTTATGCTAATAACACTCACATCGTTTTCGTTCAGTTTAAATGATTTCCCATCTTCGCACTTTTTTAAACCCACTACTTCTGCTTCATTGTTGGGTAGAAGGGCTTGGATCACACACACATACTTATGTTCTCTTTTTTTCCCAGGGAAGGCCACCACTATGTAATCATTTTCTTTTACTTTTGAAGGAGTAGCTGGAACAGATGATTCTTCTGAAACCACTGAGGTATCACTTCCAGAAGCTGCCCATGATTCAGATGTATTAGAATCTGATGTGCTGTCTTTTCTTATCTTTGCTTTTTTCTGTTTATTTAAAGCTAATTGTTTATTTTCTTTTTCTTGAAGTTTCATTTGTTTTTTCTCTTGTCTCATTCTTTTTCTCTCTTCTTTCGCTTTTTCTTCATTTTCTTCTTTTTGGGTCATACATTTTTTCCACTCTTTGGACGTCACTACAGATGGTGTCTTTTCTAAGTTTCTCTTTCTCTTTACTTTTTCTTTCGATTCTGGCCATATTAATGCTCTTTTAAATGGTGTTCCAAGACTTGAATTTGAGTTTTCGTTCAGTATTGGAGTTCGGTTACTACAAGATTGCACTGGGATATCTGGTGTTCTGAGATCCTCAATCAAATTATTTGTAATGTTCTTTAGGGGAGTAGTTTCTTTGCTAAGCCCTGAAGTACTTACTTTGGGCACATCATCTTGTACAGTTTCAGTTTGATCTACTTTAGACAAAAGCTGATGACTTGTGGAAGCACCCGAGGAAGTACCAGAAACGTGTTCTTCTCTGTCAATGATGACATTGTTTAAGTGATATTGTTTCCTTGCCTTAAGCCAAACATTGAAAAGTTCCAACCACTTTTCTTCCCCTTTCCAAATTTCATCTTTGACACATTCCGTAAACATATTAATAATATCAGGATCAATCAGAGTTTCTATATATTCAAAATGTGTTAGCTTTTTTTGTTGCACAGGCATAGCTTTAGGTGTCACTTCTGATTTGGTGGCTCTGTCCTTCATGCATTTAGAATAATCTACGGCATCAGGTGACCAAGGGAACAGCCCACATCTTTTGAACCCATTGACAATGTGTTCCTATTGCTTCCCGAAACATTAACGGAAAATTGGTTTTGTTTAATATCTCAATATTGCTGTCCAATCTCCACTTATGAACAGTTTTTTTCCAATTTTCCTTTAATGGTTTGAAAATAGAAACGTCACACGGCTGTATTATGTGTGTTGCGTTAGGGAATAAAGCCACCAATATAATTTGGTGGTCTTCACAAAAATTGCTGAGGTGCAAAGTCAAGTGTGACTTGTGTCCGTCAATGAATAAGATAACAGGGAAAGTTATTTTATTTTTAACAAGCCAAGGATAGAATACATTAGCTACATATTCAAAAAAAGACTCTCCTGTCATCCAACCTTTTTCACTTTTTCCAACTGCCCAGTCATCTGGAATATTGGACACTAGTGGTCCCGGTAATCGAGAATATGCAAACAAAAGATAGGGCGGCAATAAAACACCACTAGCACTAACTGTAATAGCTACTGTTACAGATTCCTTGTCAGAGCCTTTTGCGATTTACATAGATATTTTTTTCACCCCTAGGACCAATTACTTTATTTGATTTAGGACAAATTTGGAATGCCGACTCGTCACAATTAAAAATCCGTTCTGGAAAATTTAAAGTGTCTTCTAGATTTTCATTTTTTAGGAAGGTAGTAACTTCTGAGAACCATTTTCTAATTTGGTGTTCTGTTACTGAAGCTCTTGTTGTAGTTAAAGTTTCAGGAGTTCTGACAACTACACCAGGATTTCTTTTAAAAAAAGATTCTAACCACTTGCGACCAGGCTTGTCATTAACAAATGGATTTGTACGTTGGGTGTTTTCCATTATTTTTTGTACTGTTATTAGCACGTCATCTTTGTGAGGAGAAAATCCCCTGCTTGAAATTGTGGTGATCCATTTAACGAGAGCATTTTCTTCAGTTTTAGACAAAACGCTTGAAGGGCCCATTTTTCTTTCCATTGGTGTTTTTCCTAACACTTTGTTCTTTAATGTATTTCTCGGAACTTCATACATTTTCGCAGCAGTAGAAAACGGCATACCATTGCGACATGAAGCTACAGCGGCTTCCATGGTTTCTTGAGAATATTGAAAGAAAGGTTTCTTCCCTTTTAAAAACCTAAACCAATAATTGCCACTGTAATTACCCAATAATGGCCACTAAAAAAAGTGGTGGCAATTACTGGATTTCTTCAAAATTTCTTGCACATATTTCAAACATATAAATTTGGAATTATGGAGTTTATAATCTCATTATTTTTAGGGTTATCCTGTATTATTTTAAAATTCACCAGTAATTGCCATCCCCCCTTTACTCAAAAAAGTTGTAAAATCAGCAAAATTCTTATAAAATATACATATTCCCTTACCTTACTATTTATTTTTTAGATACAGGCTGTTAGAAGAGAGATCACTGTACATATTAATTACAGATTTGGTGAGATTTTGACTAAAATATTCTTATTTCAGGGGTTATAAATAGGAAGTGGCAATTACTGGTGTAGTGTCAATTACTGGTGCAGTCACCCTAGCAATTTTCTTAGACATTAACAAAGCTTTTGATAGTGTTTGGACGAAAGGTCTTATATACAAGTTGGACTACCTTGGTTGTCCCAAATACCTGATCCATGTGATAGCTAACTTACTGAATTAAAGAAAACTGAGAGTTAAAGTGCAGGACAAAACTTCTCACGAATTTACCTTACAGCAAGGTGTACCTCAGGGATCTCCATTATCACCCTTACTATACAACATATACTGTTCAGATATATACCACGCAGACCCAGAATACTTTGATTCGGATAACTATATACTACAATATGCAGATGATACTGCTTTAGTTTCTCACTGCAGGAGTTTAAATACAACCGTTGAAAGCTTACAACAGCTAGCAGACAGAACAACATCATGGTTAAATAAATGGTGACTGAAACCTAATCCAGGGAAATCGCATTTGCTAATATTTTTCCACTCCCCATCACCTACATCACCGTCCGTAAGGTTATATGACCATGAACTCAGTCCAGAAATATGTACAAAATATCTAGGGATCACTATGGACAATAAGCTAAACTTCAACTCACACACACAAAATATAAAAAAAAACATATCAAGGGCAAAGCACTTCAAATCTATATCTAAAAAAGAACATGGAATAAACTTAAACACAAAAACCAATATCTACAAAATGATATGTAGACCACTAATTGAATATGGACATATAATATTCCAGAACATAAGAAATCCTGTCCTGAAGAATCTCCAGGTGGCCGAAAGAACTGCCTTGCGCATTATCACGAAAATTAAACATCCGAATAATCCTATCCATAATCCACCCAACCAATTGCTATATGAAGTTACTGGAGTGCAACCCATCGAAGAGAGATTATCACAGTTGTCCTTCAAATTTAGTGAGATAACCGAAAACAAGAACTTCATCTCTCCATATTGCAACAGAAAAACACACTACAAACATCCAGAACAAATTCTATGGGGTAAAAAATAGTTTTGGTTGTTTTTTGATTTTTTTTCTCTCTTATATCAATCTGAAACTGTAATATTTTAAGAATATCATTGTAATTCACACAATAACTTATACCACTGTGGCTGAAGGACCTCGGTCAATGGCCAGTTGAGTATTATTTTTATACTTAATAAAGTTCATTTATTATTATTATTGAAATAAAAATGCCAATCCTCAAGCTCCAAAATTAATCATTATCGAAAAAAAATTACTATTAATCAACCTACATGTTCGAAAAACCACTAAATTGAAGATAAATTGTAAAATTGCTGTGAAAACACCTAAACAAAATTATTTTAGTGAAATTTCGAACCCTCAACTACCGAAGAAAAAATTACTATTCATCAAGCTACATGTTGAAAAAGGCACTAAATTGTAAAATTTCAATAAAAACAACAGAAATGTCATATTCGTTTTCTTTAAACCCAAAATTTATTAGTCCAGTTAATTCAAAATACATTCCTCAGAAGGTTGCATTTATGCGCATAGGAGTATTGGATCCTCAAAAACTCAAATCTGGAATTATTTTCAAGCTCCATGGCTGAGGTTTCGAGAAAACTGCCAAATTTGATGTTTTTGCATTCTACACGATGGTCAAGCCATTTTTTCGTCTATTAATAGCAATTTTTGAGTTAAACCCTGCAAAAACATCAAATTTGCCTTTTTCTCGAAGTTCCGTCCAAGCAGCTAAAAAAATGACTCCAGATTTCAGTTCCTGAATGTAAAAAACTCTTTTACAGAAAAATGCAACCTTCTACTGGAGTATTTCGTTTTCAGACATATTTTGACCAGACTAAATTTTCGACAGAAAACATTAAAAAATTTAGATTAAAATTTTTATGGATTTCAAAAATTACAGCTACCAGATCATCGTGAATTGAAGCATCAAAGTCACATTTTTTAATGTAAATTAAAATACAATATCATTTCTAATTGATGCATTTACAAAAATAAATTAAAATAAATAACTTTAGGACTTGTACAGCTGAGAATAAAATACAGACAAGTTTTTTCATCTCTTGCCTCTTTTTCTGACCTTCAGATTGAGATTTGAATTTTTCGTAGCCATTTTTTCATTTCATGTTGAGATAATGAGAAAAATAATCATAAAAACGAGAAAAGTGCGAAAGAAACCTGATTCCTTCGATTATATCCATAACAAGCTAAGAAAATGACTACAGTAACTCAGATTGGCCAGAAAATGGAACCCTCACAACCCTTCAATTATTAACATAAATACAACAAACCCAAGTTCCTATTTCTTTCCAAATTTTCCATCATTTGACTTCAAAAACACCTAAATTACAGTCCAATGACACAAAAATATCCAAAACTTGATTATTTTATAACAAAATGTAACAAAAACTATTTTTGCAAACATTAATGAGAGCAAGTACTCTTTTTTTCACAAATTTGACTTTAAAAAACACGTAAACTATTCAAAATAATTAAAAAATGAATTATTTTACACGAAAATGTAACAAAAACTATTTTTCCAAACATCAACGAGCAAGTTCCCCTTTTTTGGAAATTTTCTATAATATGACTTCAAAAACACGTAAATTAGGGTACAATGACACAAAAATATTCAAAAATTAATTATTTTATAAAAATGTAACATAAAAACTTTTTCCAAACCTTAACGATCAGTTTCTTACATAGAAACACTTGAACGAAATGATTTTTGTGAAATCGTATAAAGATGTAATGTAAAAACTATTTTCCCAATTATTAACCTGCAATTTCTGACTTAAAAAGACAAGATACAAAATTTAATTCAATTAGGAAAAAATATAAAAATATACGAACCTGGAAACCGGATTTAATACTAGCTACTGAACACCTAGAACCACACGTCTCGCACTGTAAAAAGAACAATCTGGTATCTTTCTGGAGAATAGTATCCGGTGACCTACATGTGTGACATGTGACGTATTCTTTAATATATCTAAAAATTAAAGAAATAAACAACAGATTCTCGAATACAATGCGTTTGTATACCTCCTTAGTACGTTTTCGATCTGTTTCTGCTGGAATCTTCCCTTGATAATGAGCTGACTGTTACCGTCCACAGACCCGCTGGTACCCAATTCGGCCAACAGGAAATCCAATAGATGTTTTGGTTGACGATGCAACATCTTGCAAATTTCCGTGAAGTTGGCGAAGGAAGTCTTTTTAGCACCGATCTTGACGACTTGCGGAGGTCGCATGACGAATTTTTGTTTCTTTCCGGCTGCCATATCAGGATTTTTGTCCCTCATTATTTCAAAGGCACGATTTAATAATTCATCATAAGTGTAATCTCTGTCGGAGTTACCCCATTGCGTAGAATTGTCGTCGACTGTTGTAATACGATAAAAACATATTTCAGTTGCGAAACAACAACAATAAGGAAATTAACAAGAAAATTTACCTTGTTCTGTTACACACTCGACCAGTTGGCAGCATGTTAGGAATAAATAATTATAACAATATTTGTTTTACATAAAAATTATCATTAGTATAATAGATATTTACCATTTTCCAGATCTTCATCTTTCTCCTCTGCTTCGGCTATCAAATCGTCCAAATTTTTCGGTTTCTTCGTTTTCTTCTTCTTCTTAGTTTTGCTAAAGTCCATATCCAAATCGAAAGAATCATCTACTCCTCCGTCATTATCCCCTGCGCCGTCCTGAGTGTTTTCAATTTTGTTTTCAGATGAAGCATCTACATCTTCGGCAGTGAAAGGTTGTTTTTTCTTTTTCTTCTTTTTCTGTTTTGTGAAATCCAAGTCAATATCAACATTACCATCATCTTGATCGTCTTCGTTTTTTGATTCGAGACCTTCAGTTTCGGGGCTTTCGTTATTTACTGGTTCATTTTCGTTATTACCTTCTGCTAAAGCAGCGACGATATCGAAGGTCTTCTTCTTTTTCTTTTTTTTCTTCAGTGATGGGTCAAAAATCTAGGACAAATGATTGCTCCGGTAATATATTTATAAAATAATAAATAGGACGAAAAATAATTTTTAGTCACTGTCTATATTTGATTCTTTTAGTTTGATACTAGAGAAACGTTGTAGTTATTCAAATTTCTTCAGCATATGCCCATAACAAAAGTTACAGAAACATTAATAATTTAGCTATTTTAATACTTACTGCATCATCTTCTGACATTGTAATAAACGATAATATACACAAATATCTGTTGTAGATAACTTCTGCACTTATATATAGCGTAAATTTTTCCAAAAATGCACTAAATAGATATCAAACTTATTGCATCAGCCAAGTTGTCAAAAACCACATGGGTAAAGACATGTCAATGTCAAAGCAGTAAATGTCATTTATAATTACGTAGGTACGTTCCACAAAAGAAAGTAGTAAATAGAGAGTTTTTAAGCCTACAAATATAACGGAGATTTTGTGTGTAGTTATGGTTAACTCTATCAACAATAACGATTACATTGAACAAGAAAAGAAGGTGTTTTTAAGCCATCTAAAAATAACGTATTCTGTTTAACAGTCACAGATTAATTATAATGACAGTTGACGAATTGGAAATATAACTCCATACTCCATGTTATTTATATAAATGGATCAATATTTCATAAATTTAACAATGGAAGAAGCTTTAAAAAATGTTATTGTTAGAAGGATCCTTACATATTGAATAATAATTAATCATGGATAATAATAATGAAGGTTAGGTTTTATGTTTGGCACAATAAATTCTTAACGTTGTCAGATTTTCTCAGAAAAAATATGTAACAGCTTTGTTGACAAAAAAAATTGTTTTATAAACTATTGTCTTCTAAAACATAAAGAAATATAGTAGTTTCCTTTACATTTAAAGAAATTAAGTAGGTTTTAACAATTGCGTGTACCAAAATATATCAATGTTGACAACGTTGTAATTGGAAAAATAACCATAAGCATAAAAACCTTCTTACGGTATTTCTCCGTAAATTAACGAAGTCCGTTATCGTTATTAAAGTTAAGGTCTCCATGTTTTCATACTGCGCAAGCTCAGAATAACGATAACCATACCTACGTGACAAAATAAAGGGCTTAAAAACTCTCTAATGTTAAATTTTTTTAAATATTATGATTTATGGACATATTTCTTGGGTTTATGAATATATTTAATAAAAATTACCTTATATGGTTTATACTTCTGTATATAATCAAAATATCGACTGTGTTTACTAATTGCAACCGATTTTTGTCAACGTACTCTTGTGTCAAATTTTATTTTTCAATTTTTCAATAGTTTAAATTTGTTATAAGTGAAACTTGTTTTTGCAACAACCAAGTTGGCAGAAAGCAAATAGGTAAAATGCCAATATATTGTCAAACAAATAGAAAAAATATTAGGCGATAACATCCAGCTTTGGTTGGTAGGGACTTTGGTTAACCAAACGGTAGGTCCTACGTCACCGGTATGACGTAAAGTACCAATTACAGGGGAAACCGTTTGGTTCTCAATTGGTATAGCTGATTGATAAAATTTACATTTACGTTTTGTATTGCGATCGGAAAAGTTGTTTATTTAGTTTTACTATATTGTCTGGAGTTTTGAGTTAAATATATATAGCAAAAACCCAAAAAAAGGTTCTTGTCATTTATAATAAAATCAACAGATTCCATTATTACTAGACAAAAATTCAATTCGTTTCAATGACTTTGTTTACAAATAAAAAGCTGGACAAAAACTACTTTGGACAAGGATAGAAAGCTACCAATTTCAGTAACCGTGCTGCAGATCTCGGTATGTGATTTGACAGACCAAAAAGGGTACCAAAGTAAGCTTGACGTCATCGTTTTTCGTATGGAGGGTAGTTCTACCCTCCATAGTTTTTCGAAACGAAATCGATTGGTATGTATTTGACAGCCCAAAGTGAGACGAAATCGCTACTTATCCGAATATTTTTCTATGATGTCAAACTTTTAAAGGTTGATTCATATTATCGGCTGAACAAACGTAGTTCAAATGAGGATATTGTGGCTTTGACTTAATCGTTGCCACACAGTTTTCTTTTTCATCCCCTTGGACTTAGCTCCAAGGAGTAAAAGATAATTATTACTAGTCATTCTTCAAAAAAATACTAGATTCTGACAGAAAATAAACAATTTACATAGAAATATTGATAAAATACATAAAATCAAAAGTTCAAAATATTAAAAAAAAATAGTCCACAAAATCAAACAACAATAAAAGGAAATGACAATATTTTGTGATGACAGTCATGGATATGTAACAACGGATGCTCTATTTGGATGACGTAAAATTCACGTATACGGATGTCCGTGATCACGTACCCATTTGGATGCAGCCTCCGATGAAATGTGACTTATAATTACGTATCTACGTTCCGTGATGGAAAGTAGTCAGTTGCTTTTCCTATAAAGTCGATTTTCTACAATAAAGCAGTAATAATGGTTGGAAATTCTAAAATCTTATGAATATATTTCTTGGGGTTAAGAATATATTTAAAAAAACATTACCTTAAGCTTGTTTCATACAGCGGCGAATTTGCAGAAAAAATAATTCATCAGTTCGTGCTATTTCATATAGTTGCTATATTTAGGTTATTTTAATAGTATTATTTACCAACAATCTATAATCCAATATACCTCACTGTTTTCTATGTTAGAAACCTACAAAAAATACTAAAACACTAAAAATAATTGGCTTGAAAGATGCTTCAAATGGTATGAAAATAATCAGACAGAACAGAAGAAGAATGTGCGTGAACAATATACCAACCATAAAACAATCAGTTTCTAAGAACAATTTAACTCAATCAAATTTAAAATTTTGCGGTTTCGCAAAATATTAAAAACCTACCATGTCCCGAAGTTGATTTCAAATGGACCTATCAGAAGTCATCCGCAAATCGCGCCTGTGTTTATATCTGGTGCGTTCTTTTTGACTGAGATCTCAGATCACTTCAGTTAAGGTGATCTGAGATAAAGTGATGTGAGTAAGCACCAAAAAGAACGACATCTCAATTGAAGCGCGTGATCTGTCGATAGATTTAAACTATACGACAGATTCGTATCAGCATCTAATAATGTTAATTAATGTATCCATAATTTGTAACAAAAGAAAAATAGATTATGTCTGTTTATTTATAGGTGCGTTCTTTTTGACTGAGATCTCAGTTAATCTCAGCTCACATCAGTAATGTGAGCGTTCTTTTTGTTTTACTCACTTTAAGTGAGCTGAGATTTTTCCTCCCCCTTCACCGATGCTGAATGTGTTGTAAGAGGGTATCAGTTAGAATTGAGTCGGAAATTAAGTGGAGGGGATGAAGAAATATTTGATTTGCTTGGTTTATTTGTAGTTTTAACCAAGGTTATCTAAGGTTTTAACCATTGACATATAAATAATAAACACTCATAATCTATTTTTCTTTTGTTACAAATTATGGATACATTAATTAACATTATTAGATGCTGATACGAATCTGTCGTATAGTTTAAATCTATCGACAGATCGCGCGCTTCAATTGAGATGTCGTTCTTTTTGGTGCTTACCATTGAATAAAAAGTAAAGGAAGGATAGCTACTATCTCTAGAGAAAACAAGACGGAAGTAGCCATCTTGAACAACCAAGTATGACTCATTTTATTTTGTTGTTGCATTGGTTGGAGAGTACGTTTTTGCTTTTGGAAGTTTTATAATAATTTTATAGTGTTTTTCATTAGTTTTTCTTGTATTTTTGTTTTGTATTTAAATAAGTGTTTATTAGGATTAATTAGAATAGTGTTTTAAGTGTTGAAACATTAGTAATTAGACTACAAACAAAATGGTTAGTTGTGCAGCCTGCGGTTGCTCCAATACCCCTAAAAATAACTCTTTAGGCATCACTTTTCATAGGTAAGTTGTTTTCTTTTATACTTTAATTTATATTAATTTTAAATAATATAAAAGATGCAAAATAAACATTTCATATTTTGATGAATGACAAGGTTAAGACATAGGCGTAACATAAAAATAAAAATAGTAAGTTCACTGTTGTAACACTATACATTTAAGAAATATTTATTTGCATTTTTTCAAATTGGATTTATTTATAATGTGTAAATATTGATTATAAAAGTTTGATGCATAAAAATATGTCCCTATATGTAGTATCTAATTTTTTTATTTGCTACAAAATAATTTTATATAGCGCGCCTATGGTTAAACGGATATTGCCGTCCGCCATATGCAACAACCATCCTGATCAACCAAACTTGTGTTTATTGCTCCTTCCTTTACTTTTTATTCAATGGTGCTTACTCACATCACTTTATCTCAGATCACCCTAACTGTAGTGATCTGAGATCTGTCAAAAAGAACGCACCATATATGTCAATGGTTAAAACCTTAGATAACCTTGGTTAAAACTACATATAAACCAAGCAAATCAAATATTTCTTCATCCCCTCCACTTTATTTCCCACTCAATTCCAACTGATACCCCCTTACAACACATTCAGCATCGGTGAAGGGGGAGGAAAAATCTCAGCTCATTTAAAGTGAGTAGAACAAAAAGAACGCTCACATTACTGATGTGAGCTGAGATTAACTGAGATCTCAGTAAAAAAGAACGCACCTATCATACACACATAAATCAAATCGGTCTACTCTATGGGTTATACTTCTGTGGAAATATCGAATGTGATTAGTGATTACTGATCCTAACCGATTTCTGTCAATGTACCTTTGTGTCAAGTTTTATTTTGCATTTTATTTCCCAACATTTTAATAGGGTTGGTTTGTTGTCTATTATAATTATTGTAAATAATTTTTAAAATTATGTCAGGAGGTGATGGAAAACCGCCAACGTCTTATTTAATTCCCAGTCCAATTATAACAAAAAGAACAAGGACGCCATCAGTGTAAGTAGAAACTGCTTCGTTAACCTTAGGTTAGGTTAATTAAATTGTAATTTGTAATAATTGTAGTTCTGAACGAATTGTTAAATCTAAAACATTACATGGGACGATAAGGGTGTTTTGCCGTGAGAAAGGACATGGTTTTATAAGTCCGGAAGATGGAAATGGTGATGTATTTGTGCACATTTCAGAGTAAGTTATTAAAACAGCGATATTAAGAAACTAATAAAAATATTTTTAGCATTGAAGACGAGTACGTTCCATTACCAGGAGATCGCGTGAAATATCAGTTATGCCCGATACCACCAAAATTTGAAAAATTCCAAGCTGTCCATGTACACATAGTTGATCTAAAATCCGAGGTACATAGAAAATGGGACAATTTGTAGATTTCT
The DNA here is from genome assembly GCA_963921935.1 of Galeruca laticollis. Lineage (NCBI taxonomy): Eukaryota > Metazoa > Arthropoda > Insecta > Coleoptera > Chrysomelidae > Galeruca > Galeruca laticollis. Next base: position 233,175,707 of record OY998177.1, read on the forward strand.
TTTTCAATTTTAACACTCGCGATGCCTACAAACTACGTTGTAAATTAATTTTATTAATGTATATAAACATCCTCAAATAATTTAGAGTATTTGATTAGTTTTTCTCACATAAATCAATTAATTGGGGTACAGAGTAGTCTAGCAAAAGTAAATATTGGTAGGTTTTCCTGAAATGTTCTTAACTTTACCAAGGCAATAAAAATGGTAGTCACCACTCCACTAATAGTAGTGATCTTATTTCATTATTTAATATTCTATTTAAGTCAGTATTGTAATTATAGTACTTTATACTTTTTTTACCTATTTTTCATTACATATATGAAATTGAAGATGTGGAAGTTTGTAAAAGTAAAAATTTATAAAATATACAACATTTGTAATGTGTTATGCCGTTTTGTTACAAATTTTGGTATATTATAATGTGACGAACAATGATTGTAAGTTTCCGTGAATATATGTTTCAGGAGAATTAAATTCTAGTTTTTGTTTAAATAAATTTTCAATTGAAACAAATATATTGATTTTTACTTTTCTGCCCAACCTATCTAATATGCGAGAAAAGTATTGGTTTCGGTTTTAGTACGATACAGCCTATGGGAGTGTATACAAGTGGCCAATTTTATAATTGGATATTTTTCAAGGTGTCTCACAGATGTACCCTATTGATTTTCAGCTGACTATAGCGAGTACAGCGGGTCCTATAAATCCAGATATACTGCTTTTTTGGTTACTTTTGGAGAAATTTTGGTTTGTTAACACAGTACATCTCCCGAAGTGTATACAAGTGACAATTTTATGATCAGGGCATCTCGCAGATGTGGAAAAGTTAGTTTTAATCTTTAAAATCGTTTATTTTTTCTACAAGAACAAAAGGCACCTTCAGATGTGCTTCTGCGAATGTCTTATTATTGGCAATTAAGATGGTTAAAAGCTGTGGTCTGATTGGAAAGCATTTACTGGAGGGATAGATGTCATTACCATAAAATTAAAAAAAGTAATAGCATATTTGCGGTATACAAGAGAAAGTCCAAAATTAAGGATTTTTAGGTTTTAATGCTCATGTACTTGAAATTCAATACTATTTTTGAGGAAAAAATGAGCAATGCTTATAATTTAAAATTCCATAATGACAAAGTCCACTTTGTAAAAACATGTACAAGAGAAAATGACTAATTGGACTTAGTCTTAATGGTTGGAAGACAATTAGGACACTAGTAAGATACAAGAGAGGCAAAAATAAAATTTCTGGTGCCTACATTATACAGCAAATGACATACCTCGACATTATTGACTTGAAGGAACTTTGTAAATGTATACTACAAAATACAATTCGGAATGAAGGGGGAGCAAAAATAGAATGGTTAGAGATCAAACAATTAAGATACGAAAAGGAGAAAACGATTTTTATATTGTTCCGATGCAACTATAATATATGATGAAGAGTACAAAACGTTTAATGTTAAAGGTAAAGTAGAAGGTAGGCACAGAAATATTCCAAAAAAACTGAGTTAAAGGAATGTAATGCTGAACCCTTGTCTATATTGATCAAGAATAAAAATAATTTAATTAAACTTTGGTAAAAGGAGGTAATTCCTGTCGAATACCATTGATGGTACTTTAACCAAGTAACAAGTTCTTAACAGACAGGTGTCCAGAACCATTAGACAATGAGTATAGTAGCGAAGACATAAAGTTGAAACTAGTAACTAGTCTACTATTTGTTTAATTATGTATAGTATTGAACGATGAAATAAAACAATATAGTTTGTTTAAATCTTCATCTATATTGTTTTATTTCATCGTTCAGTATGGATCTTCATCAAGTAAAAGCCTCATCTATTCAATGTATAGTATTCTTTTAAATATTCTAGAAAGTGCACTCTGTTTATAAAAATCAGTATAAACTTATGAAGTTTAAATTAATTTTTAGCTTCGTATTTGTTTAAGTTAGATTAGATTTTAACGGGGTTACAATGCACTGAAACCTAAGGTTTATTGTGCCCACTCTTTCAGAGCTGTTCTCGTTACTACTACAGCTCGCCTTCCAGTTCCAGGGTTCTAATAAACTCTAGTATTTGGGAAGGATTCAATGAGGTTAGATCCTCACTCTTACAAGTTTCTTGTCCGAAGCATTTCTTGCGTTGGCTTGCAATGGCGAGGCATTCCAAACCTAGGTGATCCGGAGTTTCATCCTCCTCCCCACAAAATCTGCACTCGTCAATTTCTGCTAGACCTATTCTGATTAGGTGCTTCATAAGGCGGCAGTGTCCTGTAAGAGATGGAGATGTAGCTTATTTTTACTAAGGTCCAAATATTTTTTGGATCTAGCAGTGTCAAAGTTCTGCAGGAACTTTTTGGAATGTTCTCGCCCGGGAAGGCACCACCAGAGTGCTTCTCTTTCGGTTTCCTCCTTCTTCCGAAACTCTTATAGGAGCATTTTCCTACACCGCAGAAAGGCTCCAGGCCAATAAAGGGCGTTTGTGCTCCTTTTCTGGCAAGTGCTGTATTGGCCTCTTCATTTCCCGAGTGGCCAGGAATCCAGACTAAAGAGACCCTGTTATTCTTGCCTAATTCATCAAGTTTTCTTCGGCACTCCCATGCCAACGTTGAGTCAATGACATGGGAGCTCAATGTTTTGATAGCTGCTTGACTATCAGAATGGATTGATATGTCTCAATTTTGATAGTTTATTTCTAGGTTCATTTCCACGCATCTTTCGATCGCAAGTATTTCTGCCTGAAAGACGCTCGGGAAGGAGTCTAACGATAATGAATATCTGGTGCCAGGCCCAAATACTCCAGCGCCTGCTCCAGTGGTGGTTTTTGAACCATCCGTATACAGTACTAGGAATTTTCTGTGGGCACATATGTTTAAGCGTCAATGTGTTAGAAAGAAACAAATACATATAAATTCAGTGTATTCCTCTTTTTCGCTAACAAGATATCATAAAGTGGAAAACGTGCAATACATGTCCATAACGACAATGTGTAACATTGTAGGTACTATACTACTATCAGAATATTACTTTTATTTAAAAATAGTAGGTACTTTCATTAGAATTTGATGTTATTTAAGTGTATTATCATACCGTTTTTTAATTTGTACTATGTGTATTTACACTAAGAGTTCGTTTCTCATTTGGAAACAAACGTAAAAAACAGTAAAACTTTTTTCATTAAAACATACAAAAACCACACCAAATGTTCAGCGACATCTTTTACGTTGCCAAATCTGAAAAAAGTAAAGGTTGTAACCGGTTTCAAACTGAAAACTAGAACAATTTACATCATTACAATAAAATGTTCAACAAATAGATCGGATTAATTATCTTGATTTGTTAGAACCTCTCGAATTATCATAATTAAAAGCTTCTTATAACTTGTTCTCGTGTTAGACCAATGCATTTTACAATTAATATAAATATACAATGACAATTGGCAACACTGTTTCTGTTATCCTGTTAGTACCTACAAAGAATGTGTAACACATTGTCGTTATGGACATGTATTGAACGGTTTCCACTTTATGATATCCTGTTAGAGAAAAATAATAATACACTGAATTTATATGTATTTGTTTCTTTCTAACACATTGACGCTTAAACAAATGTGTCCACAGAAAATTCCTAATACTGTATACCATCTAATGGTGTTTTCTTTGAGAGTTTGGGTGGTGTATTCCCTTTCCCAGTCTCTCCTCGTATTTAGCATCGTAGTGAAATTCTTTTCGATACTTACTTTCTTTATCATTTCGTCACTGGGAAGATTCGCTGATGAGATGTATTTTGTTAGAGAGGGACCAGGCTCCCTGATTTTTAATTGTCTCATTGCCTGAACCTTTCTTATATATTCTAAGAATTGCCTCTTGGGCAGATCTTTCTATCACCAGATGTAGAGGTGTGAGATTTGTAATGGTCTCAAGTGCCCTAGTTGGACTCGTTCTCATAGCTCCAGTGATGCACACACATGCAAGCGTTTGAACTTTGTCGAGGGTCTTCCTCGTGCTGTACTGACTTGCTATTGTATGCCAAACTATTGCCCCATACATAATTGCTGGTCTCACAATCATGGCGTACATACATCGCAGTATTTTTGGGTTACAGCCCCACCTCTTACCAGCTATAGATTTCTGCACGCCATCAAAGGTCTTATATTGCTTTACTAGTAGTTATTTCAACATGCTTATCCCTAGATATTCAACTTTCTGATTTCCATTCTATGATTTCCCCGTTTAAGGATATGGGTTTCATGGCTGGAAGTGTTCTTTTCCGGGTAAATGGAATTACTATGGTCTTGTTTTTGGGTTAATGCTTAGTCCCACTGACAAGTACCATTGCTGAATGATTCTGAGGCCCTTTTGTAATAAATCACACATGGTGCTCTCGAACTTGCGTCTGACTATAAGAACTATGTCATGAGCATAGCCCATACATTCGAAGCCAAGCTCCGTTAGCCTGTAGAGCAACTCATCTACTACGAGGCTCCATAGAAGGGGATATATCACTCCCCCTTGAGGTGTCCCCCGAGTAGCTTTAACTGAGGTGGTTTGATTCCCCACCTGTGACTCAGCTATCCTCATCGTCAACAACTCATACATCCATTTTACAATGGTTTCATTTACTCCTCGCCTTTTTAGTGCTTCTTTGTTCAGGGTTCTCTGGATGACTTCGGACAGCTGATATACAGAGCCGTCTCAGTTGATCGACCCGCTCTGTAGGCATGCTGACATTTATGAAAGTGGTATATTCTCCAGGTTCTCTGTTCTTATGTAGTTATCCACTACTTTCTCCATCGTTTTGAGTAGAAACGATGTTAGACAGATGGGTCTAAAAGATCGGGGATCAGTCCCATCTTTTTGCCCTATTTTTGGTATGAAGGTTACCCTTGACCTTCTCCATTTACTAGGTATTAAACCCACAGCTAGACTGCTTAATTCTTGTAATCTTCAGCAGGTGAGGAATAATCTCGTCTATCCCCTGCTGCAGGAGTGCTGGAAAGATTCCATCCACTCCTGGTGATTTATATGATTGAAAGGTACTGTTGTCTGGTAAATATTTTCTTAGCAATGTCCCAATCTTCTTTGCGGGATTTTTTGGTGCAATTCATTGCTATTTCAGTGCTTGTTGCTGGTTCACTACCTGGAAAGTGGGTTCTAAGAAGAAGAATCGATCGTTACTCTTCACCTTCCGTGTATGATCCGTCTAGCTTTTTCAGCGGACATTGTGGGGTTAGTTCCCCCATTTGCCGTGGCTTTTTGTAGTCTGGCCGCTATGTGAGTGGAAGTGATCTTTTCGCAAAAGGCTTGAAAATTAAGCCTTTTGGCCGTCCTAATCTCTTTGTTGTACTGGGTAAGCTTCTCAGTGTACCCCTGCCAATTACCGTCACGTTTGGCTCTATTAAAAAGCCGACGGACTTCTTCTTTTCTGAGGTTTGACAGGCTCTCATTCCACCAAGGAGCATCCTTTTCTGAACGAGCTTTTGTCAGTGGGCAACTGGAATGAAAAGCTTCAATTATTGCCTCACTGATCTGTTCGACTCTTTGTTCCTGGTCGTAGTGAGGGTGATTTACCCCATTCACTTCGACGTGTTCCAAATTGTCCTTCAGATTGGTCTTGTAAAGAGACCAATCAGTATTTCTAGGATTTCGGATTGCAGGAATCGAGGTAGTATTTCCCTCTATCCTAAATTCAATGACCCTATGGTCGGAAAGTGCGTTCATCACCCTCCAATCTTATATATTTTTCCTCTAGCAGCAACATTAACAATTGTTACGTCCAGGACCTCTTCTCTTGCTCTCGTGACAAAAATGGGGGTTGTTCCCTCGTTTAAAAGGTCTCAAGGTTATTTGCTAAGATATCTAATGGCAGCCGTTTGCTATTGCAGTGTATCACTAGCTCTTGTACTTCTTCTGGCGGGGTCATGTGCCCGTCTCCAGCGAAGTAGGCAGAGGCAATGACGATGTCTCGGTCGATACCCCCAACTTTGAGGTGAACCATGATTGGAACAAGGTCCCGTGACACGTATTCTGAAACCCAAATATATTTTATGTTATTTCTTATGATTACACACAGGCACGTGAAGATACTTGCCTTTGATCATAAATTAATTTAGAATCCTTGCATGCCAAACCTTTGATTTGGCCTTCTTTGTTGATCCATGGGTCGTGGATCAGTACAATATCCAGTTGTAGTCTAACGAACAACCTTGCAATCACGGCTGAAGCTCCCTTCGCGTGATGCAGGTTAATCTGAGCCACATACGTGAACGTGAATTATTATGGATGAGAGAGGCCGAGTTATTCAGCCTCTATTCACCCCCCTCGTTTATCTCTCACTGACCCTCCTCGACCACCATGGCATGTTTAAGTTAAGTAGCCTTTGTTAATTTGAAATATATCTTCTAAACACTACATTGTTTATTAAAATCATTTTAAACTAAAACCTGACCCAAAATAATTTATTTATAAATCAGAAGCAAATATTAAAATACTAATAACTCTATACTACTATATATGGATTTGGTCACGTTCTCCCATATACAGACAATATATCGATTTAAAAATTTACTGGACATTAAAAAATTAACAAAAGTATATTGTAAATAATAATGATTGTTTAAGACAGAAGCAGGCACTATCTAAAAAATAAATAATCACATTATTTTACTGGAAATTTTAAATAATATTCAACTTACCGTTACATTAACATAATTCTGTAAAATACGGGTTGGTGATAGGACTTCTTTACCTCTGCAAATTTTGTATTCCGAGCCCCTTCTTCCGTTCAAGACATGTGATGCAAAAAGTATCTCTTCTCCAGTTCCTTTGTAATGATCCGTTTTACATTCTTTTGGTAAATAAGGGTCGTCACTTATTTATCTGATTTAAGATATCTATTTTGACATCTTTTAATAATAATCAAACCAGGCTCAGGAATTACACTGGGGTTAGAGGGATGACTTTATTACAAATATTAAACTGAGGGGATGAGGGCAACAATAGTTAAAAGTAAGTTAATGGGAGTACTTCTACAAGATAGAGGTATATAGGTCATACACCGTCAGATAGTCCTCACCCTGCACAGCGCCGATATGCATGATTCCCATACACAAACCCGTGTTGGTCTTCCCTAAAACGCTCATTCCTACTAACTTCCTTTTCAATCTTATTCATTATTATCCCCTCCATCAATTTACTCATATCATTCAGCAAGCTGATGGATGCGCTTCCTCACCAGTATCATCCGGGAACTCTTCCACCCTGTTTAATAGTTCCCAGAGGTATTACCCATTGTCATCCAACAGTCTCTTCACCACATCACCTCTCAGGAGCTTTCCCTACTTGAATGTTTTCCACCCTCCTCTACTTCCCATTTCTCTACCGACCTATTCTTCCTCATTTTCTCTGCCCCCTAGTTTCCTCGACCTCCCGAATCCTTCCCTCCATTCCCCCTTCTACCCCTGTGAACAATTTCTCTATTTTTTCCTTCTTTCCCAATCATCTTCTAGCATCTCGTTCCTATTTCCACCCATCCTTTTCACGGCTATCTCATACGCCTTATTTCCCTATGGGTTGTTTTCCAATTCCTCCAGTAACTCTTCCCACTTCCCTCTCCACCCTACGCTCCAGTTCCTTCATATTCTCCTCGTAGCCTCCTTTTCCTTTTATCCATCCTCTTATCCTCAGAAACCGCCTTTGTTCTTTCTTAAACTCCCTCCACAGCTCCTCTATTTCCTCATTCCATCAGTAATTAGCCCCCCCTCTCTTACGCATATTACCCATCTTTCCCTCTCTCTTACAGCCATGTATCACTCCATACAATTCATCTACCTCATGTCCAAGTGCCCTTTTCATCTCCTCCCTTACTTTCTTCCTCATACTCTCTACCTCGGCCTTCGTCTACCTCCATCTCCTCTCTTCCAATAATTCATGTCTAACTCATATCTGTATCGACATACCTATGTAAACTCAAGCTTTCCTCATCCTCCAGCACCCTCGAACTTCTCACTCTTTCTCTCAGCCATTTATCACATGCTATTACATCAATGTATGACGACCCCAGTCACCCCCCACGATGGTGGGCAGGAGTCCGTCATTCAACACCACTAACCTGTTGGGTGCTAACAGTTCCTCCAGGATCTCCCCTCTCCTGTCCGTTTTCTTAGCCCCCGCATGCAGTATTCTTAGCATTGAAAAATCACCCGTCTATTCTCCTTATGATCCTCCTTTTCCCTATTGACACCCTTAGGTCGTCCTCCAATCCTGTCATGCTTCTCTCATATTTTTCCAGACTGACATTTAGGCTTATATACACACTGTACAGGGTGTCCCAAATTGGTGTGTTTTGCAGGGGGTATCTCGTAAACTAGTAGAGATAGAAGAAAAGCAGTTAAGATGTTATGACTTCTTTTTTGTTAAAGTAACGATAGCCTAATTCAATCTTTAGTAACTCCCTGCAGTTGGAAGATACAGGGCGATTATTGAAAACTGTCGAAAACTATAAGGTACAATAACTTCTTAATTAAGAAAAATATAAAAAAAATGTTATAAAAACTTTTGATAGATATAATATTAAAGAGTTCAGTGTCGCACAAAATTTTTTTGTTAGGGGGCTCACTAAGGAAATATAATGCAAACTTATGTTGTTTTAAATGGGATACCCTGTATATATTGACGTTTTTCGTTTCCTTTTTTAATTCTCATTCACCTAATATTACATATTATATATCCATTTTCAATGGTTGGAGCTACAGTGCAAATAAACCATTTATGGATGTTATCAGGTGGAACATGTTGATATATCGCTAAAAAACTTAATTGGTAGTCATCAATACTTGCCTAACTGATTGCGCTGTCAATTGATATATGATTGACAGGAGACAGTGAAGTAAGGTTAAGAGATATGTTGGCGGCATATAAGCTTGTACTCTATTTTCTTCACATGTTACAATATATACTAAATAAGTAAACCTGTGTTTATTACATGAATCCGATCCACAAACTCCTTCAGGTTATGGGCCCAGTCTGTAGAAAGAAATAAATTAGTAAGAAAAAGTAATATTTTCAAGATTTCAAGTGAACCGTGATGATGGCCGGTACAAATGCAAGAATAAATGTGGAACCGCTAAATGGTCGTAATTATTACAATTGGAAATTTAGAATTGAGAGAATATTAGATGAACACAGAGTATTAGACGCTATTAAAACAGAAATAAGTACACAAGGGTTAGAAGAAGACGCTAAAGAAAAGGTACTGAAAAAGGATGCCAAAGCACAAAGTATAATTACACAATGTGCAGAAGATTCACAGTTAGAAAACCTAAGGGACAAAGGTAACGCATTTAAAATGTGGCAAACGTTAGAAGAAATGTATGAGAAGAAAGGAGTACAAGGGCAATTGTTTTTGAAAAAAAAATTGATGCAAATAAGAATGCAGGAAGGTCAGTCAATAGATCAGTTTTTGGTTAAATTTGAAGAAATAGTAAGGCAGTTGAAAGCAAGTGGACTAAAATTGGAAGACGAAGATGTGATATGCAACCTTCTGTTAGCTCTCCCAAAATCATATGATATGGTTGTAACAGTAATAGAAAACTTAGAAGGCAAACTTAGTTATGAACAAGTCAAAGCTAGATTAAAAATTGAGGCAGAAAAAAGACAAAGTACGAGAATAATAACTGAGTCACATGGAAATGAAAATACAGCATTTTTATCTGGTTGTTACAATTGTGGAAAACCAGGTCACTTTAAACGAGAATGACGAGCATACAGGGGACATAGAGGTACTTATTCACATAACCAAAATTTTAGAAGAAACAATGAAAGTTTTAGTAATACAGAAAGGAGTGGCAGTCAAAGAAATCAAGCCCAATATGGAAATCAGAGTAGAAGAGGAAAGGCCAATTTTAATAGATACAGAAAAGGAGAAGCCACAGGAAGATTTGATAATGGTAGTGCTATGTTGAATGAGCACAATGCAGAAGAACAAAATGAAGAAAGTATAAGTTTTATGACACAAGTGAGTGGGAATGTAGAAGGGTACACAGATAATGGGTATAGGCTATGGAGTATAGATAGGCGTAAAATCATTGTTTCAAGAGATGTCAAGTTTGATGAAAACACGTTTTATTATAAGAAAAGGGTAGAAGAGTTGGAAAATGAACACCAAGAATCTCAAAGTGATGGTGACGATATTATAAGTTTTGAAGATGAGACAACAGGTGAAAAAGGAGATGAAAATGATACAGACAATGCAAACAACCCAAGAAGCAGTCAGGCAGGCAACAGAAGAAGCAATCGAACAATACACACACCTATCTGGCAACAAGACTATGAAATGTACATGTCTTTCAATGGAATGAACTATATAAATGACATACCAATAAGATATGAAGATTTAGATAAAAGGGAAGATAGGGAATTTTGGTTCATGGCTATGGAAAAGGAAATGAATTCATTAAACAAGAATGAAACTTGGGAACTGGTAGAGAAACCTGAAAATACTAAAATAATCGACACAAAATGGGTATACAATTATAAGCCGTTAGAAGATATAGAAAACAGATACAAAGCACGATTGGTAGCTAGGGGGTTCGCACAGGATACAAATGAATATGACTCATTATATTCGCCAGTAACAAGGTTGGGAACAATAAGAATGTTACTAATTATAGGGAATCAACGATCGTTTTATTTTAAACAACTAGACGTGAGGTCTGCTTTTTTGAATGCAAAAATAAAGGATGATATTTATATTTACCCACCAAAAAGTATGAAATGCAACTCAAACAAAGTATTGAAATTAAAGAAATCTCTTTATGGTCTAAAAGACTCATCTAAACACTGGAATAAAGAAATAAATGATTATTTGTTAAACATTGGTTTCACACGGTCTGAAAATGACTATTGTCTTTATATTATATTATCACAGGCGGAAAGGACTTATTTAATAATTTATGTTGATGACATAATTATTACCGGGCCAAATTTAAACATAATAAATGAAATAATTTCAAAACTAGTTTCAAAATTTGATATAAAAATTAAAGGCAAGCTGGAATATTTTCTCGGACTTGAAATCCAATATGACAGGGAAGAAGGGATATTAAAATTAAGTCAATTGAAATATGCTAAAGATATTTTAAAACGGTTCAGTATGGAAAACTGTAGTGGTACAAATATACCAATAGATCCAAAATTAAAATTAAATAGTTGTAGTAAAGATCAAAAAGATCAAAGTATAACTTCAAAACCGTTTAGGCAAATGATTGGAAGCCTTATGTATTTGATGCTTGGTACCAGACCAGATATATGCTTTGCTTTAAACCTTTTCAGTCGTTACCAGGATAAAGCCACAAATGAAATATATAGTCACTTGAAAAGAATTCTAAGATATCTTAAATCAACAATAAACATGGGATTAGAATATAAAAGGGGAGATTTAAATACAAACTTGATATGTTATGTAGATGCAGACTGGGGCAATGATGAAGTTGATAGAAAATCAGTTTCAGGTTTTCTTTTCAAAATATTTGATAACACTGTGACATGGGCAACCAGAAAACAACATTGTGTTGCTTTGTCAACCTCTGAGGCTGAACTGATTGCTCTTGCGGCAGCTGTTTGTGAAGGTTTATGGCTCAAAAAGCTAATAAATGATTTTAATTTAAAAGTTGATGTTATAACAGTATTTGAAGATAATCAAGGGACAATAGCTATAATTAAAAATCCTAGTAACAACCGAAGAGTAAAACATCTTGATCTAAAATATAATTTTATTTGTGAACATGTTAAAAACAAGTCAATTGAAATCGTCTATGTTGATACAAAATGCCAGCAGGCAGATATCCTGACAAAAGGCCTACCTTATGTAACATTTTCAAAATTCAGGGACAAACTTAATGTAAGAGATATTGTTTAAAATAAATGTTACTTTTATTAACTTCTTAATATGTATTTTAGTTTGTATTTGCTTAGGTAATAGTGAATATTTTGTTATTTTATAATCAGATATAATTTTATATTTTGTTTTGGTTATACATTTTGTTTTGGTATTGTGTGTTTAACTGTTTTTTATGTCTACAAGTTTTTAGCGAGGAGGGGTGTTGATATATCGCTAAAAAACTTAATTGGTAGTCATCAATACTTGCCTAACTGATTGCGCTGTCAATTGATATATGATTGACAGGAGACAGTGAAGTAAGGTTGAGATATGTTGGCGGCATATAAGCTTGTACTCTACTTTCTTCACATGTTACAATATATACTAAATAAGTAAACCTGTGTTTATTACATGAATCCGATCCACAAACTCCTTCAGAACACCCTTAAAAAATTGAACACTCAGTAACGAAATTTAACATTTTGTTATAAGGATACTGATGGGTGACAATTTTATTTAACAAATTATAATTAATAAAAAATAAAACCAGATTAAAAAAATAAAAACAATAAACATATGAAACAACAAGAAATATTGTAACAACTAATCTACCTATAACTAATTTTATTAGAATGTAAAAATTACATTAAATGTTCAGAATGTTCTCCGTTTTCATCGATTAAAAAGTTTTTCGTTTAAATAATCTTCAATCAATTCAGCATTACCAAAAATAAAATCAGTGAACTAAAAACAAAGTAGGTAAATATAGCTGATTATTGATTTTAAGTACCTATATTATTATTATTTTGAAATTATTGAATCCGTTTTTTGGTAAATAACATCACGAAATAAGACGTCTGTATTTTCTTACATTCTAATAAAATTAGTTATAGGTAGATTTGTTGTTTCATAAGTTTATTGTTTTTATTTTTTGAATCTGGTTTTATTTTTTATTAATTATAATTTTGATAAATAAAATTGTCAGTATCCTTAAAATAAAATGTTAAATTCCGTTAGTGAGTGTTCAATTTTTTAAGGGTGTTTCACCTGATAACATCCATAAATGGTTTATTTGCACTGTAGCTCCAACCATTGAAAATGGATATATAATATGTCATATCAGGTGAATGAGAATTAAAAAAGGAAACGAAAAACGTCAAAATATACAGGGTGTCCCGGTTAAAACAACATAAGTTTGCATTATATTTCCTTAGTGAGTGAAAAAACGTTATAAAAATTTTGATAGATATAATAATAAAGAGTTCAGTGGCGCACAGAATTTTTTTGTTAGGGGGCTCACTAAGGAAATATAATGCAAACTTATGTTGTTTTAAATGGAACACCCTGTATATTTTGACGTTTTTCGTTTCCTTTTTTAATTCTCATTCACCTGATATGACATATTATAATATATCCATTTTCAATGGTTAGAGCTACAGTGCAAATAAACCATTTATGAATGTTATCACAGGTGAAACACCCTTAAAAAATTGAACACTCAGTAACGAAATTTAACATTTTATTATAAGGATACTGTGATGGGTAACAATTTTATTTATCAAAATTATAATTAATAGAAAATAAAACCAGATTAAAAAAATAAAAACAATAAACTTATGAAACAGCAAGAAATATTGTAACAACTAATCTACCTATAACCAATTTTATTAGAATGTAAAAAAATACAGACGTCTTATTTCGTGATGTTATTTACCAAAAAACGGATTCAATCATTTCAAAATAATAATAATATAGGTACTTAAAATCAAGCTATATTTACCTACTTTGTTTTTAGTTCACTGATTTTATTTTTGGTAATGCTGAATTGGTTGAAGATTATTTAAACGAAAAACTTTTTAATCGATGAAAACGGAGGACATTTTGAACATTTAATGTAATTTTTACATTCTAATAAAATTAGTTATAGGTAGATTAGTTGTTACAATATTTCTTGTTGTTTCATATGTTTATTGTTTTAATTAATTATAATTTGATAAATAAAATTGTCACCCATCAGTATCCTTATAACAAAATGTTAAATTTCGTTACTGAGTGTTCAATTTTTTAAGGGTGTTTCACCTGATAACATCCATAAATGGTTTATTTGCACTGTAGCTCCAACCATTGAAAATGGATATGTAATATTAGGTGAATGAGAATTAAAAAAAGAAACGGAAAACGTCAATATATACAGGGTGTCCCATTTAAAACAACATAAGTTTGCATTATATTTCCTTAGTGAGCCCCACCCTAACAAAAAATTCTGTGCGACACTGAACTCTTTAATATTATATCTATCAAAAGTTTTTAAACGTTTTTTTTAATATTTTTCTTAATTAGGACGTTATAGTACCTCGTAGTTTTCAATAATCACCCTGTATCTTCCAACTGCAGGGAGTTACTAAAGATTTAATTAGGCTATCGTTACTTTAACAGAAAAAGAAGTCATAACATCTTAACTGCTTTTCTTCTGTATCTTCTAGTCTACGAGATACTCTGCAAAACACACCAATTTGGGACACCCTGTACACACCACTATGTCTCCCATTCGCACTACCACCCATCCATTTCCCTTCCTCACTTCATCCGCCCTCAGCCCCACTCCAACCACTCTTATTCCTACCTCTAGCATTTACCTCATATCCACACATCACTTTCCTCCTAAAAATCACTTCATCTGATATATAATTTCAATTCCCTAAATTTGTCCATCCCCTACACTAATCACCCCTTCCTTCTGTTTGGCCCCACTCATTCCCTCTGAGGGGTCCCTCCTATTCATCTACTCCCTTCCTTCCCCTACTACACTCTATCTCCCCTGGCGTGTGTCCCCTTTCCCTATGTACCCTATAAAGGTATGCTTGCAGAGTCTCTGGTCATATGAACCTCACCCTTACATAGCTAATACTTACCATTCTCCTTACACCCTGCCACATTGTGCCCTTTTCTCCATATCCAAATATCTGCCCTCCTATTTACCCTATTCCACCTCAATCAAATCCCTGTATAATTTTTTTAAACTGTAACCAAAACTAAGCAAATGATAATCATCCTTACCTATTCAATTGAATTTCAGTTTATTTTTTTTTTATAATTTTATAACTACTAGTCAAGTGATAGCTATTAGATTTTAGCAATGCTAAGATTTTTTAACAAATTTGGGTTCCAAGTTTATTTTATTTCATTTTTTTCCATTATATTTGATTTTAAGAATATGTTTTATACTATCGTTTTTTGAATGTATTTTATAATAGAAGACAGACTTATTTTTTTTTATGATTGTTTTGATTTATTCTTTATTCAAGAGTTATATAAAGTTAAATAATTTGATGAAAATCATTCTTTGCCATCTTATTAAAATGAGTGATGAAGATAGTATTTTACTGTAGTTAACTTCTACTTCATTAGTAGAGGTATTTTTCTGGAACTGCCGCCTGACTTTTTTAACTAGTATTCCCATCTCTACTCCATGTAAATATTAGAATTTTGACTCTAACTTTCATTTATTGAGGAAAATAAAACAACATACATTATTCACATATTTTTATTAAAAAACTTTAGTGAAAAATTAAAAACGCAATTTTAAAATGGACGGAATAATAGAGATTCAATATAAATCAGATCTAAAATTTGAAAAATGTATAAAAAACCTACATGCTACACTATATTTACTAAATACTAAGGCTGCCTTGTTAAGGCACTTGTTGGACATTAAATGCATCATTTAAACCCAAAAATATATATAATTCCCGTGAAAATTAGAGAAAATGTTGTAACTAAAAATAAACGATAGAAAATTAAATTTTTTATCGTAATACATTTCTTTGTCACTGAAATAACTAAGCGATAGAAATTTCTTGTTCATATGTACGATGTCCATACTGATACAGTTTTCTATCAGGTAAAGCAGTATGGCGAGTTTTACAAATAACTGGACCCCATTTTAACATAATCATAATCACCCCGACAATGAGAAACAACGTGAGTGCACAAGTTGCCGGCCAAAACACATGAAACATTTTAAATATCACTTTCTCTTTTTTGCAGTTCTAAATACTGTGGTGGTAATTTCTGGGATGTATCGGGTTGTTGAGGTTTTTCGGAATAGTACACAATCGGTTGGTGAATTTGAATATTTTGAAGTTCTGTATAGTCTAAAGCGGGTTGTTTATGGGGCGTAGACGTCCAAAGAGATACTATCCAACGGTTACCTGAAAAAAATATCTACTATATATTCTTCTACACTTATAAATTGTTTATTAATTATATACCTGTATATCTATCTTGCCAATAAGCAGAATGTCTTGAGCAGCACCCTAATACAACGTTGATTAATATTAGAATCAATGCAACTATAGAGCAGATGGTAACAGTGATATAAAATGGGGTGAAATCTCCGTATTCAGGTTTTTTGAAGTATTTGCTGTTTAAATATTCATATCTGTGGTCAAGAATTGAAGTCATGGCAAGTCATCAAAATTTTTGGAAGCGTTTCCAAATTCGAATAATAGCTAAAATATTTACAAGTTATTTAGCTTATAAATCTTCTTAATCGGATTAAGTAAATGAATTTCTCTTTTTTAGAGATCAGTGGGTGCGGCTGTTATGAATCATGTATTTAATTAATTACTTAATTGAGGGTTCACTCATTAATTATACATATTTCAATTCAACTATTTAGTAGTGTACAAATAAAATAATTATCTACTGTGTAACATAAATAAAAAATACATACGTATACAATTTTGTTAACACCTTTCTCACAATGATAAGAAAATAAACAAGCAGCTGTCAATAGCGTCAATTGTCAACATTCCAGTTCCTCTTTTGATGCGTTCCACTCAGTACTCCCAAGACTCGCCCTCACAATTACAGTTTTTCTCATTCCATCCAAGTGGAATGTCTTATGTTGCTCTTTAAACGTCGGTGTAAATATTTCAGAAGCGGCTAATTTGAAAAGAAATCAGAAGCTTGAAAAGGAGATCAATAGATAAATTATGATTATATAGTTTATCTATGTGAATTATTTTTGTTAAAAAAAAGAAGATAGACAGGACCGAACAAGGGTCTATTAAGATTTTAGATATATTTCAATTGAATACACATAATGAAGTTCTTAAAAATAATCATTTATTTAAACATATATAAGTACAGTAGATATTGAAATTAAATGTGTTCTAAAATACAAATACCAAAAAAACAAACATTGATTTAAAAACATATTATAGTTCTTTACAGTTACAGAGCCAGTAAATCTAAAAACATCAAGAACAAAGTTTTATAATAGTATTTTCATTTGTTTAGGAGTGTCTAACTACGATTTTTGGCAAAGTAGATGATGGGTTACCCGGACATTTGCATGCTGAACCAGCCTAAAATAAACACATTGTCTGGTAGAATAAATAAATAGCAAATAAACACAAGTGAATTGATGTTGAATTAATACTCACTTTTAAATTTGAAGAATTTGGTTTTCCAACAGTTCTTTGAAATGTTATTGGTGATTTTATTGTAGTAGAGGAGCAGCCAACAGTCTGTGGAATATGAGTTAATAAAAGTAACAAAATGAATGATGGAATCGGCAATAAAAATGTTTTCTGTTCGTTATTATTAAGTATATTAAAAGTACCTGTTTTGCATTATAAACATAACTATATAGCCTATCGGTTAATGAATAATGTGTAGCATTAAACTGTTACTTACTCTCAAGTCAGGTGCAGATTTTGTTGAGTTATATGATGAAGAAAATGTCTGAAAATATTAAGAAACATTTCAATACGAACAATGGCTGGAAAATAATAGATAAAGTGTATTATTATGAGGGATGTAGCAAACATTCCAAATCAAAAATAAATATATCTTCAGTGCACACCTCTGTTTGTTTTTAAATCTTTATGTAAAAATTCTATTTGTATATTAATTATTTTCACAAAGTTAAAGAAACAGTTTGTACACTATTATTTATTAGTGTTTTTAAATGAAACTCAAGGTCTCTAGTTAATTCCACAATATAATACAAGTTATTGAAAATTCTAAAAAATTGTCAATTGTTTCGATAAATCAATATCATCGAAACAATTGTCAATTTTTTAGAATTTTCAATAACTTGTATTATATTGTGGAATTAACTAGAGACCTTGAGTTTCATTTAAAAACACTAATATG
Source organism: Galeruca laticollis (assembly GCA_963921935.1). NCBI lineage: Eukaryota > Metazoa > Arthropoda > Insecta > Coleoptera > Chrysomelidae > Galeruca > Galeruca laticollis. The sequence continues at coordinate 233,193,747 of OY998177.1, forward strand.
AGCATATTCCACGAAGTAAGGGTCGAGACAGTCAACTATTATTTATGTTTTTCAATAAGAAAAATAATGTACTAATGAAGATGGTAGTTTAGAAAAAGTGTAGATAGTTTGTGTTAGTATTTATCTAAAAAAGAAAAGGCAGCAGGTACAGATCATAGACATAGAGAATGGACTGAGCGTTTCGTATTCAGTCACAAAGCGATATGTTGTAGGGCCAGTAGTTCTCTTTTTCTAATATTCTGACTGAACACGTCACTGGCCTTTGTTATTACAGGCTTGTTGAAGACAGGTATGGGCCGAATTGACGCTTTGTCTTTTTCTAGAGAGTGGCACCTCAGTCCATTCTTTATGTCTATGGTACAGATTAAGGATCACCTGCGTGTCCTTGTAAGTTTATTATGCACCTACAAACAATGATTGCGCATGTCTATTTATTCCCGTCGATATGGGAATTTGATTTGAATATCAAATGGTCATTGTAGATTCAAATGTTTAGAAATTATTTACTGAAAAAGAAGATGAGACAAAATTATACTCACAGATAAGTTTGTTGAAGATCTTGAAGCTGTTTTATTTCCTGATATAATCTGTAAAAAAGGAGTAAAAACAATTTTTAAATTATCAACTACAAGAAAATTTGAAAAAAGGGGTCATTTTATCCAATATTTTTTATATATTTGAATAAATCATTCAATCTTACCTTTAATGAAGGTGGGTTTTGACTAACGTTAGATTTTACAGAAGAAATAGAACTCCAGTTGGGTTGATGTTTCGTTGGAATAGTTGTTTGTGAATTTACAGGCCTGCTGCAGTTGTAATAATCAGCATTTTTGACAGTTATCTGAAAACAAACCAATTTTTATAACATTATTTTAAGATCTTTGATAATTTGTTACAAACCTTTGATTGACATGAAGATCTTGGATTGAATTTAGACGATTTGATAGTAATTACTGCTTCGTTTACAAACTACAATAAAATAATAGAAAATTTACACATACATTTACTCTAAAATGCCTTTTTACTGACCTGAGGTGATAATGATGAACCGCACTTTGATTGACAACTCATAGTAAAGAAATTTATTACTCTAATATGAATTTTAGAAGCAGTTTAACACTAGCCTGCTATTAACTTAGCGATTTACAAATTATATACATTTTTTATAAGTCGCCAAAAAGTAGTCGATTATAAACAAGTTTGTAAGTTACTATAACCAGCGGCTCTAAAAATTTTAGTATTATGTTTATAATAAATAAACTTTACAGGATGATATGATATTGATTTATCGAAACAATTGTCAATTTTTTAGAATTTTCAATAATTTTTATTATATTGTGGAATTAACTAGAAACCGTGAGTTTCATTTAAAACACTAATTTTACAGGAACTTAATTGATTAAAATAAGTTGACATCGCGTTAAAATGCTGAGCTTTTATCTTGTGGATGTTACAAGAGCGTTCGTTTAGAATTTCCAGTACATGTACTGACCTGTCATGCGTGTTGCCTATATTGTGGCTTGCGTTTATTGAGTGTATTTTGTGTTGCGTATATTGTGATTGTAAATTTAAAGCATGGGGCGCGTTGGAGGTAAACTTGAAATTAGGAAAAACTGCTTGAAGATAAAACATGTTAGTTTGATAACATTTCGTCACTCTTCAGCACCATTCTTAGAGAACGTTTTGCGTATGTCCCTTGAAAAGCAGAGGTCATGTGATCAAACTTTCGTTTGTATGTCCTTCATTTTAAATTTACCGCAAACGCATTCAACGTCTGAAATTTACCGCCACCATATACGCAACACACAATACATGCAATAATCAGATGGCACAATATAGACATTACAGATCACTTCCATCCTAGAACCGGTTTAGTTCTAGGATTATTATACTTGACAAATTACTGCCAATAAATTCCTTTCTATTGTTGTCCACATTGTATAAGATGCACAGATTAAAAAATTAAAAATGCAGCTATCTCGATTAAATAAATACCAAATTTTATGACATAATATTATAATGAGTCATCAAAAGAAAAACAATGACTACATTATTAATGACGAAACGATGTTCTTTTGTATTCTTAGTAGTAGTCCGAGCTCTCTATAGTGCCGGCGTTAATAATCTAGTGCATCTCAGTTATTACCAACATAGCGGCAGGCCTTGAGACAAACCCCTCTTACAAATAATTTCATAATGTTCACATTAACATATCACGTCTTTCAAATGTTCATGAAAATTAATCTATATAGAACAGAGTGACTATCCGCACATTTATCATAAAATTGTTGAATAAATTATTTTTGATTGACCAAGGATTTGTGGGGTTTTCGTTTTTGGATACAAGATTAATAATAATAACATATGATTTAGATATATCTTAAACAGTTCTTGCAATATTGATTGTTATTAATATTACACCCTAGCGACTTATTAGACACGACATATTGAATGACACCATAAATTATTATCAATAATTTTACTTTTTAATACCATTCAAAGAATATTAATTTTGTTTTCAACAAGGTAAACCACCATTGACAACAGCAAAGAAATCAATAATTGATATGATCCTATTCATAATTGTGCATCCTGATGTTGTTATTTACAGTGATAGAATATTATTGACGTAATTTAATAGTAAATACATATAATATTAATGAATACTGTGTTTATTTTTCCTCATAATATTCTAAGAATTACATTATGATTCGTGAGTTGCCATATGTTTTTTAAAAAGAGCATGGTTTGAAATAAATTATCTAAAGCTATCGAAAGCTCCTCGTATTTTATTGATGTCTCAGCAAGAATGATTATTGAACAATTTATTATCATTAGATTGACAAACTTGGAACTTGTGTCAAAGAGACTGCTCCAGATTAATTCTGTAATGTTTTTGTTATTTATTTAAACAATAAACGGGTGGGATAAATTTCAAATACACTGTATGGCTACTTACTAATTTATTTAAACACTAACTCACTAACACTTAATTTATATATACTTAACTAATCACTTAAATTTAATTTATATGTACACAAACTTGATTATTGATTTATATTAGCACTTTACTGTTTGGTGTATTTTTGTTTATTTCTCGAGATCACTTTTTCAACTAAACTCCTCCGCTGATCGGTCCTTATTTATATGAATGCCTTTTTTACTAGTAAATTCCGGACTGCGGCTTAAATAAAGACAATTGATTCAGGCCTTTTCTAGATAACTCTGGTCACAAAAACAATGTTTACATAAGATAGTCGTAAACTCGTAAACAGTTTTTTATAACTGCGTATCCGCCATAATTTTAACTTTTATACCTGGCATAGACAGAGTCGGTTTTAAGGACTCTATACCAGTGTGCTGTTTCGTAACATTACCCCCTCCTTAAATGGAAGTTCCTCCTGGAACTTTTGTGTAGCCGAGACTGGATGTTTGAATCGGCAACTGGCCCCATTTCTGCACTTTCCGATCTTATGGAAATAGCAGGGCACCGTTTTCATCGGATACTGATAACGGGGGTTGTAGCTGCAAATTAATATCTGGACACCGGTATCTTGAGAGATAATCTCTACCATGTTCCTGATGATTCGCCAATCCAACTGGTTACTCGCTATCTTAGGCATAGCCAGTTTCTTGATGTTGAATTCCAACACATGGTTTCGGAGGTTTCGAAGTGCTTCCCACACATCGCGGTAGGTAGATCGATCTTGGAATTCATTTTTAGTTACCACGTAGAAGACGTACCGCGAATTATGTTTCAGTTTTAGTGTCTTGCCAGGGGCTGGAATCTGGTCTTCAAGTTTTTCTAATTGCCCGAACTTCTTTCGAAAGACGGTTGCCAACCCTCGTGCGTTCTTGATACGGGCGGGGATGTTGTATGCCAGTGAATAATCCTCCGGGAGAGTGAACAGATCTTGTTGTTGTTCCGAAGTGACTCCATATCTAGCTTTCCCGGTACCTCCATACGTGCCCATAAATTCCTCGAAGGTAGGGTCAGACACATCTCGAATAAAGTTTACTCTTTCCTCCAGGTCATGGTCTCCTTCGAATGGCGCTAGTCGGTTTTGGTGAACTACTTTTGGTTTTCCGTTGGGGATCTTGCTTATGCGATATATAACATCATTGATCCTTTTCTTGATTAAGTATGGACCTTCCCAGGATTTTTGTAATTTTGGAGAAAATCCTTTTCACCTCGCCGGGTTGTGTAGCCATACTTTGTCCTCTTCTTTAAAACCGCCTTCTGTGGCCTGCGTGTCGTACCGACTTTTCATTCTGTCGCTGACAACTTGAAGATTTGTTCGAACTAATTCATGAATATCGTCCAGCATTCTTCTCAATTGGATTGCGTAGTCTTCGCCTGCTAGATCTTCTCCAGGCCGGCAGCCAAATTCCAGGTAACAAGGAAGCCTCATTTCACGTCCAAACAGGATTTTCGCCGGTGTTTCACCCGTTGACTCATTGACGGCAGATCGATAAGCCAATGCGAATAGGAAAATATACTGGTCCCAATCTCTCTGATGGCTGGATACTACTTTGGACAGGTATTTTCCAATAGTCCTGTTTATTCTCTCGACCATTCCATCTGACTGTGGATGTAATGCTGTTGTCCTGGTCTTCTTCATTTCCACCTTCTCGCAAATCTCCTGGAATAGATGACTTTCGAAATTTCTTCCCTGGTCGCTGTGGACTTCCAAGGGCACTCCGTATTGGCTGATAAATTCTTTCACCAATACATCCGCTACAGCTGTGGCCTCTTGGTTGGGAATAGCGTAAATTTCCACCCATTTTGTGAAATAATCCATTATAACCAGTATGTATTTGCCACCATTTTCGGTAGTCGGAAATGGTCCAGCGATGTCTAAAGCAATCCTTTCGAAAGGGCTTCCAACATTGTACTGTTTCATGGGTGCCTTTCTCATGCGATGTGGTCCATTACTCGTAGCACAAGTCGTACATTTCTTACACCAGTCCTTCACATCGTCGGAGCTGTTCATCCAATAAAATCTTTCACGGACTCGCTGAAGGGTTTTCTTCACTCCCAGATGACCTCTTGATGGACTGTCGTATAACTTCTTCAGTACCTCAGCTACTCTTGTTCTCGGGATAACTAGCTGTCTCCTCATCTCGGAACCATCATCGTTATCAAGGACTCTTTTCAACAGCCCTTCTTCCAGGACAAGGGAGTCCCACTGAGACCAATATGCCTTGAGTGTCGGTGAAAATTTTGACACTTATTGCCAGGTAGGTCGCCGATTTTCTTTCTTCCATTGCCGGATCATCTTCAGATGAGGATAATTCTCCTGACCTTCTCTGATCCGGGTGGGTAACCATTTTTCATTGACTACAGTAGTTCTTGAAACTGCAGCTTCCTTAGATTTCGACTTGTTGCATTGTGAATAGTCTACAGGGCATGGCCGTCTAGGCAAGGAGTTGGTTTTTCGGTGATTCACATCAGCTGGATGTTCACCCCTGTCTGATTTCCCCTGTGTCTGGAGTTCTTGGGTTACAGGAGTCTTGGGGCGCTTAGACGGACTGTGTACGTGCTCTAGATCGCCACACTTCCGGCATTTGATCTTCTTCGGCCTCTTGTCTGCCATACCTTTCAACAAGTTGATGATCTGGTCAAGTTTGTCATCGTCATCTTCTTCCTGCATGGTCCTACCTTTGTTGTAGCGCGAGCCCTTCGTGGCTGCTTTGCATTTAAGAGGTCCTTGGTTTGCAGGTGTCGTAGGACGCTTACACGAACTGCGTGCATCTTCTAGCTCGCCACAATTACAGCACCTGATCTTCTTCGGCTTCAGGTCTACCATACCTTTCAACAGATTGACGATCTGGTCAAGTCTGTCATCGTCACCTTTTTCCTGTATGGTCCTACCTTTGCTGTATCCCGATGCCATCGTGGCTGCTTCATATTCAAGAGCAGCAGTCAATGCATCGACCAATGTTTTAGTATGGGATAATCGAAGCGTCTTCTCCATATCGTGTTCACATAAGCCGGCAATAAAGGCCTGGATGTCTAGACATTCCATCATGTTCTTTGGTGCTGATGGATAAGCAAATCGAACTAGTCGGGCAATATCCATTTCATACTCTTGAAGGGGTTCGTCACGTTTCCGCCTTCGGTTCTTCAGCTGTAATCTGTACAACTGTTCCAAATGTTCGTGACCATATTGCATGTCCAACCTCTTCTTCAGCAGCTCTAAATCATCCGTTTCTTCCAGGTATCGTCTGAAGTACATCTAAGGCATCTCCGCGAAGCGCGATGGTTAAATTCGCTGCCTTCTCTCTATCGAACCAATTATTCACTCTAGCGGCTGCTTCAAACTGTTTCACATAATTGGTCCACGACATTTTTCCACCGAACGTTGGGGCCTTGACTCGGGTAAAACTGCCAATGTCTTCAAACTTAGGTAGTGCTTCTGGCTTGCAAGGTTTTGTTTGCTCGATCTTTTTGTCTTCCTCTGGCGTGCCTCGCGTTCTTGAATCGGCAATCTTTTCTTCTAACTCCTTGATTTTTTCGTCTATCGTTGTAATTTTATTCTCGACTTTCTCGTCCATCGTTGACATTTTATTCTCGATTTTCTTGTCCATCGTTGACATTTTATTCTCGATTTTCTCGTCCATCGTTGACATTTTATTCTCGATTTTCTCGTCCATCGTTGACATCTTATCCTCGATTTCAGATTTTAGAGACGAAATTTCATTTTCAATGTCAGCGGCAATGTCGTTTTTCATTAATAAGATATCGGCAGATATATTGTTCTTCAAAGTAGAAATATTCTCGTCCATATTAGCAGAAATGTCGTTTTTCATAGCACAAATCTTCTCGTCCATGTTAGCCGAAATATCATTCTTCATAGTAGAAATCTTCTCGTCCATGTTCTCTTCCATGACAGAAATCTTCTCGTCCATGTTAGCGGACATATTAGCAGAAATTGACGAGATTAAGGTGGAAGCCTCGTCATTAAATAAAACTCTTCCTGGATCATAGCCGTCATTTTCCAATGCCACTTTAAGTCTTTCTACTAATTCACTTTTCTTACCGGACGTTTCTAACTCACGATCTTCCAATTCTGCTCGTAGCTCCGCCACTTTGAGGTCACATAGTCTCTTGGCCATTTTTACGTAGCAATTTATTTATATTATCCCACTTCTGACACCAATGTAATGTTTTTGTTATACATTTAAACAATAAACGGGTGGGATAAATTTCAAACACACTGTATGGCTACTTACTAATTTATATATACTTAACTAATCACTTAAATTTAATTTATATGTACACAAACTTGATTATTGATTTATATTAGTACTTTACTGTTCGGTGTATTTTTTGTTTATTTCTCGAGATCACTTTTTCAACTAAACTCCTCCGCTGATCGGTCCTTATTTATATTAATGCCTTTTTTACTAGTAAATTCCGGACTGCGGCTTAAATAAAGACAATTGATTCTGGCCTTTTCTAGATAACTCTGGTCACAAAAACAATGTTTACATAAGATAGTCGTAAACTCGTAAACGTTGGGGCCTTGACTCGGGTAAAACTGCCAATGTCTTCAAACTTAGGTAGTGTTTCTGGCTTGCAAGGTTTTGTTTGCTCGATCTTTTTTTCTTCCTCTGGCGTGCCTCGCGTTCTTGAATCGGCAATCTTTTCTTCTAACTCCTTGATTTTCTCGTCTATCGTTGTAGTTTTATTCTCGACTTTCTCGTCCATCGTTGACATTTTATTCTCGATTTTCTTGTCCATCGTTGACATTTTATTCTCGATTTTCTCGTCCATCGTTGACATTTTATTCTCGATTTTCTCGTCCATCGTTGACATCTTATCCCCGATTTCAGATTTTAGAGACGAAATTTCATTTTCAATGTCAGCGGCAATGTCGTTTTTCATTAATAAGATATCGGCAGATATATCGTTCTTCAAAGTAGAAATATTCTCGTCCATATTAGCAGAAATGTCGTTTTTCATAGCACAAATCTTCTCGTCCACGTTAGCCGAAATATCATTCTTCATAGTAGAAATCTTCTCGTCCATGTTCTCTTCCATGGCAGATATCTTCTCGTCCATGTTAGCAGAAATATTAGCATAAATTGACGAGATTAAGGTGGAAGCCTCGTCATTAAATAAAACTGTTTCTGGATCAAAGCCGTCATTTTCCAATGCCACTTTAAGTCTTTCTACTAATTCACTTTTCTTACCGGACGTTTCCAACTCACGATCTTCCAATTCTGCTCGTAGCTCCGCCACTTTGAGGTCACATAGTCTCTTGGCCATTTTTACGTAGCAATTTATTTATATTATCCCACTTCTGACACCAATGTAATGTTTTTGTTATTTATTTAAACAATAAACGGGTGGGATAAATTTCAAACACACTGTATGGCTACTTACTAATTTATTTAAACACTAACTCACTAACACTTAATTTATATATACTAAACTAATCACTTGAATTTAATTGATATGTACACAAACTTGATTATTGATTTATATTAGCACTTTACTGTTCGGTGTATTTTTGTTTATTTCTCGAGATCACTTTTTCAACTAAACTCCTCCGCTGATCGGTCCTTATTTATATTAATGCCTTTTTTACTAGTAAATTCCGGACTGCGGCTTAAATAAAGACAATTGATTCTGGTCACAAAAACAATGTTTACATAAGATAGTCGTAAACTCGTAAACAGTTTTTTATAACTGCGTATCCGCCATAATTTGAACTTTCATACCTGGCTTAGATAGAGTCGGTTTTAGGGACTATACCAGTGTGCTGTTTCGCAACAATTCTTGTCTGATGATATCTATGGTTCATTCCATACGCCATTTGTATTATGTTTCTATAGTCATTCACTTCCGGTTTCCCGTCCGTCTTCAGTTCGATGGCTGGACTTGTAGTTATCGATTAATAATTAATTTCTAGTCGATCCCTATTATAGGTTAAACTACGAACTATTAGTTCAAAAATGTTTTCATAGTATATAAAAATTAAGTATTTCTACTCTGAGTTTTTATTTTTAGACTGTAATTAGGTATATTTAGCAATGTCTACGTCAAGTGTCATAAATATGCGTGGAAAGTCTATAGAATATATGGTTAAGATATAAAAACACGAATTTATACAATAAAGCAGTACAAAAATAGGAAATTGAAGGTCAATTATTTTATAACGTGAATATGGCCGCAAGTAATAGTTCCTTTTACTCTTATATAGTTTTATTCTGCCTAATGATGATGATGCTTAATTACCTTGTCTCCAACTAATATGGCTTTAACAAATATTTCTACTGAGCTATCCTTGAAAAGAAGGGTTTCCAAAATTTTATGTATGAAACCAGTGACGGATTTAGGCTTGCTGCCGCCCTAGGCCCCGTTCGATGCGCCGCCCTTTTTGATAGAATGAATTCCATTAATTTTGATCCAGTTTTTTATTTTGAAGTAACTTAATTTATTGAAATATTACTGATAAACAAGACAGATAAATATATGTATAAACTTTAGACAGATAAATAATTCATATTTCTTTTAATATTAATCAATTTGAAAATTTCCTTTTCCTAGCTTTGGTCCGTGCAAAAACGTCAATGATGTCGTCGTAATTAATTTCTCGGACTAGTTGGGCTTCAATAGACAGTAATGCAAATGCATTAAGTCTATCTTGGCCCATGCTTGCGCGTAAATAGGTTTTTACCCTTTTAAGAGTAGAAAAAGATCTTTCTCCTGAACAATTTGTAGCCGGAATACTCAAGAAAATACGGAGAGCAATGTCCACATTCGGATAAACATCTCGAAGATTCCGTGAATGCAATACATTGCATATTTTTTGTGCAGAGCGTACATCTTCCATATTTGCCAAGGAATCTTTGAGTTGACAATGTAAATGAATACATTCATTGCCTAACGTCTCTTCCAAATCATCAGGATACTTACTGATTAGTTTATTGGCATGATTTTTTAATTCATTCGTGTCTATTTCAGATAAATTATCAAAAAAATTGAAATTTTCATAAAGTTTTTCATATGCACTTCTACGCTTGGCCAATTGTACACTCAGAGTATCTAGAATAGGATAATACACATTTGTACGAAAATTTTCTTGTCCAGAAGAAGGTGTTCTTTCATTTACCCGCTACTCATCTGGCTGGATTCTTCTGGTTTTATTGCGTCGAGTATCATACCAATAATAATCGTCAACTCCAGATAGTGCTTTGGCTTTTTCTTCATATTCAGAAAATTGTTTGTCTCTCATGTCTTGAAGAAATAGAGTCAGAGAACTATAGATCTGAACGACGGATGATAAATCAGCTTGAGATTCTTGAAGCTTCTTACTAGCAGCATTAAAACGATCTGAAATTACATTCCAAACAATAACTAGGATTGCGGTTTCTAAATGCTGCAATTTTCGCTGCAATCCCGTAGCTTCAGATCGCGTAGTCGGTTTCTCATCTCTGCTTTCGGCAATAAATTGCAGTGCATCAATTATTGCAGGCCACTCTTTTTCTAATGCGTAGCATGCATCATGTCGAGCAGACCAACAAGTTTGAGAAAGACTCTTAATTCTTAAACTTGTACGCTGCACCAAAATTTCCCAACGATGTGTAGATATAGTAAAGAAATTGTATAGTTCTTGCAAAGTAGAAAAGAAGTCGACTGCTTCTGTTACCGATTCAACTGCCCATGATCCTACCAAGTTTAAAGAATTGGCGGCACAAGGAACATAATCTGCTAAAGAATTAATTGTTTTGATTCGTGTCTGAAGGCCTGAGTATATACCTGACATATTGCTTGCATTATCATAAGATTGACCACGACAGTTCATTATATCCAAACCGTTATTTTCTAGTATTAGATTTGATAATAGGAAAAGGGCATTTGAATTAAAACACTTATTAATATTTTAATATTTGCAGAGCTGTTTTATTTATGCTTTACTTGAACAGAGAGTGTCTTAAGACTGATAATAAATATGTTGATATATTCGTATTCGAGATTAAACATAACGCTTGTTGTATCAGCAGTTTTCGTCGTGAAAGCCAGCAGCTGCATGTAAAGATAAAAACTCTTATCTTCTCCTTTTTGTATCGAACAGAATGACATCATATTCATGGTTAAATAGTACAGGGTGTATCTTATACATATATCTAATACTCCCACTCAAAAAGGAGAAAATTTAGAAAAAATATATATATATATATATTACTAATTTATTATTTGTTCAAATTAATCTTATTCTTAGTTTTGGGGAAATGTTCTTTTATGGTCCAACATTTGTTGCATGGATATGGGAAAACCCCAATAGAAAACCCAATCAGACCATCTTATCTTCGTTATCAGGTGTTGTATCCTGGATTTCCGTTAAGCCCATCTTGAAACGTAGTTCCTGGAATCTAGGAGACGGTAGAGGTTTCGTCATAGCATCTGCTAATTGGTTACCTGTTGAAATATATTTTAAAATTACCACATTTTTATTAACTTGTTCTCTTGTAAAGTGATATTTGATATCAATGTGTTTGGATCGTTTATGAAAAACAGGATTATTGGCTATTGCTATGGAACCGTTATTATCTTCATATATTATTATAGGCTCTGTTATATTAAAGTTAATATCTTTTAAAGGAGATTTAAGCCATAAAGCTTCTCGTACGCCTTCAAAAAGTGCCATATACTCAGCTTCAGTAGATGAAGCTGCAACAGAATTTTGTCTTTTTGTATTCCAACAAATTGTACAATTTTCAAATAATTTAAAAATATAGCCAGTTGTACTTTTACGATCTGTTTCATTATTTCCCCAATCGGAGTCTACATATCCGACCAAAATATGATTAAAATGGCTTTGTTTATAAACTAATTTAAGTTTCAAAGTACCTTTTATATATCTTAAAATGCGTTTAAGGCATTGCCACAATTCTTTATTATTTTTATTTTGATATCTGCTTAATAAATTAATGGCTGTACAGATATCTGGCCGTGTACATAACATTACGTACATTAAACAACCTATTAAATTTCGGCAGGGTGCTTCTATATTTATATCTGAATTTAATTCAATATAATTTAATTTATTAGGCAATGGCGTATTAACCGGCTTACAATCTGTCATATTAAATTTATTTAAAACTGTTTTCAAATATGAACTCTGATCTAATGTAATTCGATCTTTATTACGGTCGACTTTAATACCTAGAAAAAGTTTTAATTTTTGCATGTCTTCCATTTTAAACTGATTCATTAAATAATTTTTAAAACTAATTAAAGTATCTAAATCAGCTGTAGCAATTAACAGATCGTCGACGTATAATATTACATAGATATTTTTATTAATGTGACCTCTATCCAAGTAATATAAACAACGATCGACTTCTGAGTTTTTAAAACTATGTTGTTTTAACACTTCATCAAAACGAGTGAACCAACATCTCGCCGATTGTTTTAGTCCATATAATGATTTATTTAGTTTACAGACTTTGTTTTGTTTAGCTTTAAAACCGTCCGGTATACGCATATATATTTCTTCTTTTAAAATACCATTAAGATAAGCTGTTTTAACATCCATTTGATGTAACAATAAGTTATATTGATTAGCTAAACTAATTAAAAACCTAAAAGTTGAAATTCGAGCCACCGGCGCAAACGTTTCATCATAATCTAATAAATATTGTTGACTAAAACCCCTTGCTACTAAGCGAGCTTTGTATCGGTGTGGATTACCATATGCATCATTTTTAATGGCAAATACCCATTTACAGTCAACTATATTTTTGTCAAGAGGTCGGTCAACAAGAGTCCACGTTTCATTAATTAATAGAGAATTTATTTCTTCCTGAATTGCTCGCTCCCACTGAATTTTGTCGTCTCTATATTTTATTTCATTATAAGATTCAGGAATTTTACAAATAAGTGATTGTGCACACATGAGATAATTTTTCATACAGGGTGTTTCGTTGTATGATATAGAAGGAAGGTTTTTAATTCTTTCACTTCGTCTTAAATTGGTATTATTGTGATTTTCATTTGGCGAAGGTATACTATTGTATTCGTTATCTGTCTTGATGACAGATTTATCTATTTCCGGTATAGATTTATCTATTTCAGTGATAGATTTACCTGTTTCTTTATTTTGTACAGGTTTTGTAGAGGTTTCATTTAATGTTATCTTAGGCATTTTATGAGGAATGGAGTTTTCAGGCTGAAAGCCCTCATTAAGTTGTAATCTTAATGTATCAACCCCTTCATCAAGTTTTGGTCTTGATGTTATAAAATTTATTTCGTCAAAAATGACGTCACGTGCTATAATAAATTTGTTAGATTGGATATTTAATATTTTATATCCATTTGGTTGATAACCAACCATTATGCCTTTATTTGATTTTTGTTCAAATTTATCTTTTCTGACTTTATTATGAATATATGCTGTTGAGCCAAATATTTTTAAATTATTTATTTTGGGCTTTTTATTATGCCATAGTTCAAAAGGTGTTTTATTTTGTTTTAAAGATTTAGTAGGTGTCAGATTTATTAAATATGTTGCTGTAAGGACTGCTTCGCCCCAAAAGATTTTATCTAACTTAGCACCATGTACCATTGACCGGGCCTTTTCTGTAATTGACCTGTTCATACGTTCTGCAACAGAATTTTGTTGCGGTGTATGGGGTACATTTAAATGATAACTTATACCTCTTTGAACACAATAGTCTTTAAATTCATTCGAAAGATATTCTCGCCCATTATCACAATAAAGATTTGCTAATTTTAAATTAAAATGTGCTTCACTTTTTAATAAAAAATCTTGAAACATTTTAAAAACTTCAGACTTGTACGCTAATAAATAGGTTACTGTGTAATGAGTAAATTCGTCAATGAAAGTGACAAAATAATTTTTGTCATCAATAGTGGGTGGAGTTATAGGACCACATACGTCTGAATGAACAATAAATAATGGTCTTTTAATATGAGTTTTGTCTTTGGCTTTAGCAAACGGTAGACGTGCTTGTTTTCCATAAATACAAGCTTCACATAAATCATGTGAGAGTTGAATATTGTTTAAATTTTTTATTGTCATTTAGAAAATCAATATTTTTCAACTGTAAAATTTTTTCTTTACTTATATGACCTAAACGGGCATGCCAAAGTTTATAATTATTTAATGTTCTTTCAGAAATAGCATTTGCTAGAATTTTTAATTGTTTATTAACTTTTAGAGTAACTGTTATTAAATTATTTTGTATCTTACCTTTAATTACTGTCTCGTTACCCTTGTTAATACTCACTGAACCATTTTCATTAAAAATAACTGTCATACCAGATTCCTGGATTCGACGTACTGACAGAAGGTTGTATGGGATGTCCTCAGCATACGGAACGTCCTCCAGAACTCCAGTCATGCCATTTTCCGTTGTAACGTTGATGGTTCCTTTTATCGTCGCTGTAATTGAGACACCAACTTTCGCAACTGAAATTCTAATTGGATTGTCCAAATGTTTGTATGTTGTAAAGAAATTCACTTGGTTCACCATATGGTCCGTAGCACCAGAGTCTAATATAAATGTTAAGTCTTTTTCTGAATCACTTTTCTGCAAGGCTGTACTTTCCAAAATGAAAGCAAATCCCTCTTCTCTACTTTGTTGAGTATTAATTGTTTGTAAGGTACGTTCGCGAGGTTCTTCCCATTTATATTGATTTTTCTTGTAAAAATAACAGTTTTTGATTGTGTGGTTTTTGCGTCCACAATGTCTGCACTTTATATTAGAATGAAATTGACCTGTTGATTTCCTATGTCCTTGATTTTGATAATTTCGTTTTGTTTGTTGGTTGAAGAATCTAATCTTTTGTTTATGGTGTTTATATTTATTTGGTGTAAAGGATGTTTTGGGTTGCTGCTTTTCTACATGTAATACTTTATTACTGGTGTCACTACTCTCATTTTGTAATTTTGTTTCGTAGTCGAGTAATTTAGTTTTTGTAAAAGCAAGACTCAAATTATCGTCTGTTAAAGTATGAATTGCTGTAACAATACCATCATAGGATGGTGGAAGGGTGAGAAGGAGGTGAGCTATTTTTGACATTTCAGTTAAATTTCCTCCAGAAGCTAAAAGTTCAATCATCAATTCGTCAAAAACTAGAAAATGTTTTGTTAATGTTGTATCACCTTTAAATTTTAAACTTAGCAATTTCTTCTGGACTGCCAACTGTGTTGCTAGACTTTTTCTTTCGTAGATAGAATCTAGTTTTTCAATAATTTTACGGGCTGGTGCTTCTTCGGTAACAATACCTATCATTGTATCACTAAGACAATCAATGATAACACTTTTGGCTAAGCGTTCGAGTTTTTGCCATTTTTTATCAGGTTCCACCGGAGCCTCCTCGTCAATCACTTTTAATGCATCTTCTTCTGCGAGTATAGCTCTTAAACGGAATTTCCAAATACTGTAACGTTCACCATCAAATTGTCTAATATTTCGTCGGCTTTTATTGGTATCCATAATCACTCAAGTTAATAAAAACAAACACACACGAAACCGAAAGTAGAACACCGTATTTTTTATACTGGGCCCATAACCTATTAGATTTGATAATAGGAAAAGGGCATTTGAATTAAAACACTTATTAATATTTTAATATTTGCAGAGCTGTTTTATTTATGCTTTACTTGAACAGAGAGTGTCTTAAGACTGATAATAAATATGTTGATATATTCGTATTCGAGATTAAACATAACGCTTGTTGTATCAGCAGTTTTCGTCGTGAAAGCCAGCAGCTGCATGTAAAGATAAAAACTCTTATCTTCTCCTTTTTGTATCGAACAGAATGACATCATATTCATGGTTAAATAGTACAGGGTGTATCTTATACATATATCTAATATCTAGAGATTTTAGCAAAGCATCCTCTATGTCTTCAGCTTTATGACCGATATTTGGTAGAAATTCTAGAAACCTTTCCACAATTTCACCGTCATGACGTACTTATCTGATAATTATAGTAAGCTGATCGACATGTGCAATATCAGGCGTAGAATCTACAATTATACCAAAATACTTAGCAGATTGCACTCCATTAGAAATTTGTTGTAGTACTTTATTCTGAATCAACATTATAATTTCTTCATAGATCGTTTTAGACAAATACGACGTATTTCCACTACCAGGATGCGCATACAATTTTAAATGTTCAGATAAAAATGGATCAAATTCAGGGAGAAGCTCTACTGTTCCTAAAAAATTCCCATTATGAGGATCTCCTATTCGTTCAGAATTTCCTCGAAATGGCAATCCTCTTATTGCTAATGATTTAATAATTGCAATTACTCGGTATAAATTGTTTTTCCAATACGCTATTTCCTCGTCGAGCTGTTTTATGAGAAGTTGATCAACACGCCCGTGAACTACTGCTCGAGATGTAACATAACTAACGTTAGTTTTGTGAAAATCAGAATTTTCATAAACTTCGATGCGTGCTTTTGAGTTTTTCCAGTAACGATATCCTTCACCAGTAAAAGCATTCATTTCACCACTTCTACTAAATAGGGGAAGGGCGGGCAAAGTGACATAGTTTACGTTTGACTGGCTCTTACAAAGTAAAAATAAATCTAAAAAATTTAGATTTTTGCTCATTCAACTAACATATTATTGGCCTTTAAGATCTGAAATATTCACCCTCTCAACTGAACGCATCTGCTTGAAATCGCGATATTTTTTCATCTTTGTGAAATTTCACTTTGCCCGCACTAATGCGGGCAAAGTGGAATTTTGGGGAGGGTAAAGTGGAATGCAGCAATAGCTGGAAAATTTAACACAATTAATGAATTTGGTAACACAAAAGATATTACTTTATTATCAAATGAAGTCATAGTTCAAATTTTAACTAAAAAATAACAGATTATTCTTAAAAAAATTAAAAGGCACATTTTTCTACAATAGGTAGGTTTTAGTCTTACATATTAACACACTGACTGAGTTCCGGGATATGGAAGAAACCTCTTCGTAGCTGTTTTGGTTCGTTTATATTCATATGGAGATCTTGATATGAATATGACATCAGGTCCTCTTTTGCAGGCCATCGGAAATATTTTTGAGTTTTTTCCATACATTTAACTGTCACTCTATCTGTTGTTTTATTTACAACCAGCCCTGGGAAAAATTGTCCCTCATACTGGACCACAACCCAACGTCCTTCATGAATCATTTCTGATGAGAGAGTCCGTTTAGTTACTATTTTGTTTTCAGTTTCTTCATCTGAAAAGCTCTCCTCAGAATCACTGTCGTCTAATTTAAGGCTCGTTTCACTCTCTGTATCTGAGGCAAATAGTTGTTTTGTGACCTTCCTGACTTTCTTTTTTCTTATTTTTTCTCTTTTTTCTTGTTCCTTTTTCTCTTTTTCGTCCTTTTTTCTTTTGAGTTCGTCAATAAAAGGTGTGCTGGTAGCTACAACGGTAACACCTTTACGACTCTTACGCGTTTTTGACCCCTCTGCAATTTCATTATTTCTGCTGTCCACATGAGGTATAGGTAAAATGTCATGAGGTGAAACAATTTCAATTTTTGCATTACTAAGTGAACGATTAGTTGTTTCAGCAGCTGAGAAAGCATCATCAGGAAAAACTCGTTGGAAAGGGTATATGCCGGTTTTTTGAAAGCCTGAAATTGCATTTTGTAAGGTGGCTGCCTTTAGGTATGCTTCACCAAAAAGGGGTCCAATTTCGCGAATAGTGACCACTTTACCAGGATTCTCTCTCAGCCATATCCTTACAGCCTGCTCATAGTAAGCTGAGAGAGGGAACATGAATGCCACATCCAATGGCTGCAAGCGGTGAGTGCAGTGTGGAGGTAGTACTAAAATATCAACATTATTTTCCTTTGCCAACATCATCACTTCCAGATTATTGACGTGTGTAGCATGTCCGTCGAGAATTAACAAAACGCGCTCTTCAGCTGTAGGTTTGGAATATTTCATAAAATGTTTAAACCATTCTACGAATATTTCCGACTGCATCCACCCGGACGGATGTGTGAAAACTTTGGTGTTTGGAGGGAGACCTTTTTCAAACAATGGATTAGCTCGAACTCTCGGAAAAATAAGTGAAGGAGGAATGTAGTTTCCGGTAGCGCTGAAGCAAATTTCGGCCGTCACTAGAGATCCTCTTTCAGCTGATGACAAAACACCCACCTGCTTCTTCCCCTTTCGAGATAATATCTTTGACGGTCTGTTCGGCACTGTGCTAATACCAGTTTCATCACAATTGTACACTCTATCAGGAGTGTAGTGATGAGATTCGTATAATCCTTCAAGAAGGTCAAAAAACTTATTAACGTTAACTTTGTTGAACGCAGAAGCCCGTGCTGCAGATGTTTTCTCAGGAAGTCGTAGAGAGAGTTCAGGATGTCGTCTTAGAAACCCCTTTACCCAGTCCTTTCCTGCCTTTTTGTCTCTTTTATTAAAGTTGTTAACTATTTTATTGTGTTCCGCAAATTGAAAGGCAAGATACATTAGATCTGATATCGTCAAACCAAAAAGTCGAGATTCCATGGTAAGGATATAGTCAACCAAGATGTTTTCTTGTACGGAAGTAAATACGGTCCGAAAGCGTCCCAAACCTTTTTTTGATGCTAGATTTTCAGGTTTTTTTAATCTTCGAAATAATGTTGCTACTGGAATGTGGTAATTTTTTGCAGCTGCATTAATACTGTTAGTACCTTCCCGAACTGCATTTATCGCAGCCTTCATACAGTCTTCTTCCCATGCTTGTTGATTACTTTTTCTGTTGTATTGATGAACCATTCTTACCTGCAAAGAATTAGAAAAAACCATTCTTAAACATGGCGGGCAAAGTGAAATAATTTCATATTGCCCGCCACATCCCATTCCACTTTGCCCGCCCTGTTTAAAAATTATGCAAACATTAATAACTTTTTACATAGCCGTAATAACGAGATGATTATTAGTAAATATGTTCTCAATTCATTATTTTATGTAGTCATTATAAGTAAACCAAAACAGGCATTATAACAGAAATGTCAGAGCATCGGAAACATTAATATATACTTACAATTTTATCGAAGAAAACACAAAAACACGAACGACAAAGATACCTGCAATAAGATTGCCGCCATACTAGTTTCTAGCGGTGCCAACTGTCTTAATCTACAAATAAATGGCACTAGATGGTAGCCACAGTAACAACCAAAAATTTAAACTAGAAATTTCACTTTGCCCGCCCATTTCGCTTTGCCCGCCCCTCCCCTAATAAGCATGGAACACAAAATACAGACCTTTTAATTTCTGAATAAATTAACCACTCACGGCACTGAATCTCTCCGTTTTTTAAAGTACGTTGAAATAAACTTTTGGAACAATATCTCGTTTTATCACTATAAACATTTCTAGAATTTTTAAAGTCTGTATTATCATTTCGTGGTATACCGTTAATGGTTATGAAATCCCGTGTTTCTTCATTCAAATTCCACAAAAAAGGATCAGTATTGAATTTTAAAATATCGGTTGTTGACTGGATTTTTTCAGTATCTTGTGATGAAGAAAAATTTGACGGTGTCTGGTTCGTATCTTGTGATAGAGTATGATGTGGCGGTACTTCTTCTTCTTCAGCTTGTTGTTCTGAAATCTCTTCTAATTCCGGCTAGAAAAAAAAATCAATTTAAACAACTGGCATTTATTTAATGTTTATCCCGATTAACGTTGTATATAAAAAAAAAGTTATTAGCAATTATAACAAGATACTTACGACCGATGAACATGATGGTTGTTGGTCATTATTAGAAGACTTACTTGAGCTTGTCAAAAAACTAGATATTTTCGGAATTTTTTTTAATAAATTATCTATTTTCGTTGATTCATCTGCTTTTCTTTTATGATATTCTGCACCGCTGAATTTTTTCCGATAACCACTCATATTTAATTCAAAAATAAAATAAAAACTTCAAAAATTATAAAGAAAACCAGTGCCTAAATTCAAGTTATCGATCAATTATTTTTTTACTATCAATAAACAGAATAAAATAATTCGAGACTTTTACACATGAAGAGCATTCATAAGACTAAAATGATTGCTGTGACTTTTCTATAGCGCGAAGCGCGATGTTTTATTCTATATATTAAACAAAACAAAGTCAAACGCGTCAGTACCTGTCAAGCGTAGGCGTAGCGTTTTTGTTTCCTGTAAACATGAGAAATACACTTACCCGAACCACAGTTTAAAGCTTAACAGAAGCAGTTGGCTCACTCCATATCGGCGTCTTTGATGTTCATGGTTCAAATTTTCCACTGCGCAACCGGAAATTGTAACCCACGCGCTTAGGGGCGTATCCAATTGATACAATGCCCGACATCAAATAATATAAACTGCTCGACGAAAGATGTAACTAGTATACATTGTGAAGCGAATAAATCGATGATTTTAATATAAGTTATAATGATGAATAAAAAATAATAACCATTAGTATAGTGATCTAAATTGGATTGTAATATTTTCTATCGAAATTTTTTTATAAAAACTATTCTGAACCAATTTTTATAATTGATTGTCTTTACTTTTTTGTGACTCTAAAATTTTGGCATTTCATAAATTTTGCCGCCCTTCAAATTCTGCCGCCCTAGGCCCGGGCCTCACGGGCCTAGGCCTAAATCCATCACTGTATGAAACTCTTTAAATTATTTCGCAAACGGATTTTGTAATATAGCAATATGGCCGATCTTATAGATGTATTTACATTGTTGCCAAGTCTGCCGTTTTTTGGAAATATAATATTGAAGTGGAAAATTAATACATTATTAAGCTTAGAGTAGTAATATACAATAGAGAGGGCTATTCATTCATAAACACGTCTATTTTTCCGTCCAACAATCCTAAACGCCAGTAGGGAAATAATGAATGAATTAGAAAAAGTGGGGATGGAATTGTAGATACATGGCCTTCGTAATTTATGGCCTTCGTAATTTCGGCTAGTTTTCTGACAAACTTGGCGCCGACGAACCATGATAATCCAAAAACAATTAAATTAATTAACTTAACAGTTTATTTTCTCACTAAAAGCCTTGAAAAACACATCAAAACTAAAGAACTAAATATTTCCTCTCTAGTCGTAATGGCGCTCGTGTAAGCAAACCACTGACCTTGTTTATAGGTCAGAAAAGCAAACCACGTTTGAAATTATATTTACTGCGTTACTACAGCCTATTCGAAGTTATCGTCGATCACACTCAGACGATATTTGCATCTCTCTTTATATGGTAATTAAACAAGGACAAAACTACTAAATAGGTTACCCTTGACACATAAAACAGGTACTGAAATTTTGAGCAATATGTTGCCATTTTTAATTATGATCATAAAGGTATCTAATGTTACAACAAATACTTGCTTAAAATTTATTTAAGCATATGCATTAATTACAAAAAATTCAAGTATTATTAATTAATTTTAAAAGCAGCGACTCAAATGCATAAATTAGTATGACTTTTTTTATTTGCATAACTTTTTAACAAATTTTCTACTAAACTTCTTATTTCATTTTCCTGTAACTAAAGAGAATTTGTAAATATGGCAAAGCAGTGGAAGTGTCCGCAAGTGAGCTTAGAATGTGACTCGTTGTTTGGGGCAAGAAAAAATCAATACAAACATATCTATTTAATTTACTAATTTGAGTTATTAAGAGCTATGAATCTCAGTTCGGTACATTGCGACTTCCAATAAACATCAACGATGCTATTATTTGAAATGTATTACTTTAATCGGTACAATGTAAATTTAGATTTAGCTATAACTGTGATTAATTGGAAATAACGCAGTTCTTTGAAATTACATAAAAGCGGAAGACTTGACAACAGTGTAAATAAAAAGTTTGCTAACTGCGCAGGCTTGTTACACAGGTTACTGTTTCAGGCGTTTTTTTGTGTTGACTTTTTACTGTCATGTTGATGTTTTTTCATCTTCCAGAGTAACCATGCGCATTTGATATAAATTTTCACAAATAAAGAATTAAAATAACCTAAAAGAACCGTTCTTCTCACTTGCACAAATCGATTTATATCGTTAGATTGTACGTTTATGATTATTAAAATATCTTCCATTCAAATGAAATGGAATAAATTTACTCGCCTTAGAATTTCTGTATTAATTTGCAAACTATGCAATACACAGTTCATTATAATTATCCAATTATTTTCGAACATAATAAAGTGTGTTGTTATATTTAACAAAGGTTGCCTGTCCGAAATGATGAAAATCAATGGAGATGAGAAGATTATTCAATATAATTTGTATTCAGTAGCTGAGATGTATATTATAATATTGAGTAATGATTGTTAAACATTGTATTTTTTTGAAATAATGATCATTTTTAACCTAATTGGCCTCATTTTAATGATATAATTCGTATTTTTTACTTCATTGAATAGGAACGTTATAAAAAGACATGTTTGTTTATAAACATTGATACTGGGGATATTTTTTCAATGATATGGACAAGTTTTGTAAAAATATGTATACAGAGGCTGATAAAAACCATAAGTAAATAATTAATTCCTAGATATTGTCATTTTTGCATTCTTATATCTAAGAAAAAGTTATAAAATTTGTCAAAATAATGCGTTTTCTGACTTTTTCACAAACATATAAACAAACGTTTGCAAAATTAAAAATAATACACAAGAGTTCAGAGAATTTAACAGCGAAAATGAATATATATATATATATATATATATATATATATATATATATATTATTATAGAGTGAAACACCCTGTATATCAAACAATAAAGAATTAAGATTGTGCATTGTAATCTAGAAGAATTTTTTTAAGTCAAAAAAATTTTTTCAAACATTTGAACAATCTGTACGATCCACTATTCGATAGAGAAGGCACCCAGAAAGGACAGACTGTATAATGTAGGGATAATTGCGAATAGGTGTGATAAACAATTTATGTGAAATAAATTAACCAAACTTTTATTAAAAAGATCAAGTATCAGAATTTGTTCATGATAAGAAACTAATAATGCTTTATTCTGTAAAGTCAAGCTAATCTCATAATATTTGTTGATTAAAACATTAAAGTAAGTTAGTGTAGCTGTTTAGACATAACAGAGCAGAAAAGTATATAATAATGTGAATTTCAGAGAACATGACTCATAAAAAAAAACGAATTTTCATTTTGCATATATATTTAAAGGTAACAGCTGTCATCTATTAAAACATTAAGAATATTCATTTGACATACATACTTAGAGGTTAGGAAATGTCATTTTAACAATACTAGGAAATATTATTAAATGAAAATAATATAGGAAGTCTAAGCAATTAAAAAACCTTAGAATACAATATCCTGATATAATGGATGAACATTTCACTGGCTGAAATGAAGAATTTGAGTGATAAAATAAATAGTCAAATTTGATTGGTAAATAAACATTTAAAAAGGATCATATCGGCGACAATTATGTTGCTAACGAAAAAAAAATCGGAATGTGAAAAGTTTGTTGATTATGGGGTCTATTCACTAAGAAGTTTTTTTTGGGTAGAAAAATTTGTAAGCAGAAAAACTCTTTGGTAAAGAAAATCATTTTGAAATTATTTGGAAGATAAAAATTTGACTATAGAATTCAAGAACAAACACATTATACTTACAAGATATACATCAGTGTAAGTAGTTAAGTTTATATTAATAATTAAAAAAAAGGAATTGTCGAATGTTGTACAGTACTAACCATGATTTTTATTTTATAATATGGTGTCTTGTGTCTTGTGGAAGTAAAATAGCCACAATAGCTTTTGGAAAACACTGAATAATGGAATTTATATAAACTGCTTGGACTTTAAATGAAATATAGCATCGATTCCTGTTCTGGTAGAAACGGAATGCCAGCATGGAGTTTTTCCAGGAGGAGAATCTGAAACAAATAAAAGAAACGGATCATTGAGGTGAACAAACAAAACAGTGAAGTGAATAAGGTAGTAAAAGTTAATTTATTAATATATTAAAAAGTCAAGCGTACTTACCAATTTATGCAAAGAACTAAAATTTTGTAAAGCATAGACGCTTTTAGGAGTGTATTTCGCCATTTTTTAAAAATCATATGTTTATGAAGTTGTATAATTGTATTTTACTCTTATAATAATATCTCACCAGAGTGCGTGTATGTTGTATGAAAGAGTCATCCTTTTAGATAGTTGAATTTCTTCAAGAACACTTGTAAAAGTGTAATGTATTTATTTTCATTAAATTAAATATTGTTTTTCCTTTGAAGAACGTTTTAAACTATTTTTGAGTTATTTAGTTATTCATTTCATCTGGTGACTTGCGCACCATCTACTTACCATAGGCAGAAGCTCTGAATGACATCTATTGAATTATGCAGATTTGTTTTAAGCAGGACAGGACCGTATTTAGTTTGGAATCATTGAACAAGTAACATATTCTGATTAACAAATTTATTTTTGAAATATAAAGCATTTATTAGCTTTGGCGCTAATATATATAAAATTCTAAAATCATTTTATCCTAAATACTTGAACTCTACCCTGAGATGAGAAGTTTTCATGTTAGTAATATAAACTGTTTATCATATATATATAAAATCATCAATATACCGGGCAAACAATAAACTTAAAGTAAATTTAAACTAAAATAAAATAAGTATAACATTCTTATTACACCATAGCCAATTCATATTAATATATATATATATATATATATATATATCTATATTGTAATGTTTTTCTTATTTATTTAAACAGTAAACGGGTGGGATAAACTTTAAACACACGGTATTGCTGCTTACGAATTTATTTAATCACTAAACTACTCACTAACACGTAATTTATATTCACTTAACTATTCACTTAAATTTAATTTATATACACACAACCTTAATTATTAATTTATATCAACACTTTACTGTTCGCTATTTCTATCACGAGATCACTTTATCAACTAAACTGAACTTCTCCGCTGGTCGGTGCTTTATATATATTAGTGCCTTTTTTACTAGATAATTACACAAAAACAATTGGCTCTCGTAGTTTCTAGATAAGGCTGGTCACAAAAACAATTTTTAGATAAGATAGTCGTAAACAGTTATAAAAAAACCCTGCGTATCCGCCATAAATTTTAACTTTTATACCTGGCTTAGACAGAGTCGGATTTAGGGTCTATAGTGTGCTGTTTCGTACCATTACCCTCTCCTTAAATGCAAATTCCTCCTGGAACTTTTGTGTAGCTGAGACTGGATGTGTGAATCGGCAACTGGCCCTATTTCTACATTTTCCGATCTTATGGAAATAGCAGGGCACCGTCTTCATCGGATACGGATAACGGGGGCTGTAGCTGCAAATTAATATCTGGACACCGGTATCTCGAAAGATAATCTCTACCATGTACCTGATAACTCGCCAATCCAACTGGTTACTCGCTATCTTAGACATAGCCAGTTTCTTTACGCTGGATTCTAACACATGGTTTCGGAGGTTTCGAAGTGCTTTCCACACATAGCGGTAGGTAGATCGATCTTGAAATTCATTTTTAGTTACCACGTAGAAGACATACTCCGAATTATGTTTCAGTTTCAGTGTCTTGCCTGGGGCTGGAATCTGGTTTTCAAGTTTTCCTAATTGCCCGAACTTCTTTGGAAAAACGGATGCCAACCCTAGTGCGTTCTTGAGTCGGGCGGGGAAGTTGTATGCCAGTGAATAATCTTCCGGGTGAGTGAACAAATCTTGCTCTGAAGTGACTCCATATCTAGCTTTCCCAGTACCTCCATACGTGCCCATAAATTCATCGAAGGTAGGGTCAGACACATCTCGAATATGGTTTACTCCTTTCTCTAGGTCATGGTCTCCTTCGAATGGCGCTAGTCGGTTTTGGTGAACTACTTTCGGTTTTCCGTTGGGGATCTTGCTTATGCGATATATAAGATCATTGATCCTTCTCTTGATTAAGTATGGACCTTCCCAGGATTTTTGTAATTTTGGAGAAAATCTTTTTCTTCTCGTCGGGTTGTGTAAACATACTTTGCCCCCATCTTTATAACCGCCTACTGTGGCCTGCGTGTCATACCGACTTTTCATTCTGTCGCTGGCAACTTGAAGATTTGTTCGAATTAATTCATGAATATCGTCCAGCCTTCTTCTCAATTGGATCACGTAGCCTTCTTCTGCTAGATCTTCCCCAGGCCGACAGATACCAGGTCACAATGAAGCCTCATTTCACGTCCAAACAGGATTTTCGCAGGTGTTTCACCCGTGGACTCATTGACGGCAGATCGATAAGTCAATGCGAATAGGGAAAGATACTGGCCCCAATCTCTCCGATGGCTGGAAACTACTTTGGACAGGTATTTTCCAATAGTCCTGTTCATTCTCTCGACCATTCCATCTGACTGTGGATGTAATGCTGTTGTCCTGGTCTTCTCTATTCCCAGCTTCTCGCAAATCTCCTGGAATAGATGGCTCTCAAAATTTCTTCCCTGGTCACTGTGGACTTCCAAGGGCACTCCATATCGGCTGATAAATTCTTTCACCAATACATCTGCGACAGTTGTGGCCTCTTGGTTCGGTATAGCGTAAATTTCTACCCACTTTGTGAAATAATCCATCACAACCAGTATGTATTTGCTACCATTTTCTGTCGTCGGAAATGGTCCAGCGATATCTAAAGCAATCCTTTCGAAAGGGCTTCCAACATTATACTGTTTCATAGGTGCCTTTCTCTTGCGATGTGGTCCATTACTCGTAGCACAAGTCGTACATTCCTTACACCAGTCCTTCACATCGTCGGAGCTGTTCATCCAATAAAATCTTTCACGGACTCGCTGAAGGGTTTTCTTCGCTCCCAGATGACTTCCCGATGGACTGTCGTGTAACTTCTTCAGTACCTCAGCTACTTTCGTTATAGGGATAACCAGCTATCTCCTCATCTCGGAACCATCATCGTTTTCAAGGACTTTTTTCAACAGCCCTTTCTTCCAGGACAAGGGAGTCCCACTGAGCCCAATACGCCTTGAGTTGCGGTGAAAATCTTGACACTTCTTGCCAGGTAGGTCGCCGATTTCCTTCCTTCCATTGCCGGATCATCTTCAAGTGAGGATCATTCTCCTGATCTTCTCTGATCCTGGTGGGTGACCATTCTTCATTGATTATTGTAATTCTTGAAACTGCAACTTCTTTAGATTTCGACTTGTTGCATTGTGAATAGTCTACAGGGCATGACCGTCTAGGCAAAGAGTTGGATTTTTGATTATTTACATCAGCTGGATGTTCACCCCGGTCTGATTTTCCCTGTGACTGGAGTTCTTGGGTTACAGGAGTCTTAGGGCGCTTAGACAGACTGCGTACGTGCTCTAGCTTGCCACACTTTCGGAATTTAATCTTCTTCGACTTCTTGTCTGCCATACCTTTAAACAAGTTGACGATCTGGTCCAGTTTGTCATCGTCATCTTCTTCCTGCATGGTCCTATCTTTGTTGTACCGCGAGCTCTTCGTCGCTGCTTTGCATTTAAGAGGTTCTTGGTTTGCAGGAGTCGTAGGATGCTTACACGAACTGCGTGCATGCTCTAGCTCGCCACAATTACAGCACCTGCATTTCTTCGGCTTCTTGTCTACCATACCTTTCAACAAGTTGATGATCTGGTCAAGTCTGTCATCGTCACCTTCTTCCTGTATGGTCCTACCTTTGTTGTATCCGGAAGCCATCGTGGCTGCTTCATATTCAAGAGGTGCAGTCAATGCGTCGACTAATGTTTTCGGATGGGCTAAACGAAGCGTCTTCTACATATCGAGGTCACGTAAGCCATCAATAAAGGCCTGGATGCCTGAACATTCCATCTTGTTATCTGGTGCTGATGGATAAGCAAATAGAACTAGTCGGGCAATATACAGTTGATATTCTTAAAGTGCTTCGTCACGTTTCTGCCTTCGGTTCTTCAGCTGGGATTGGTACAAATGTTCTAGATGTTCGTGACCATATCGCATGTCCAACCTCTTCTTCAGCTGCTCGAAATCATCCGTTTCTTCCAAAGGTATCGTCTGAAGTACATCTAAGGCATCTCCCCGAAGCTTGATAGTTAAGTTCACTGCTTTCTTCTTGTCGGACTAATTATTCACTCTAGCGGCTGCTTCAAACTGTTTCACATAATTGGTCCACGACATTTTTCCATCGAACGTTGGGGCCTTAACTCGGGTAAAACTACCAATGTTTTCTAACTTAGGGTGTGTTTCTGGCTTGCAAGGTTTTATTTTCTCGGTCTTCTTTTCTTCCGCTGGCGCGTCTTGAGTTCTTATATATGTCATCTTTCTAACTCCCTGATTTTCTCGTCCATCGTTGTCATATTATTCTCAATTTCAGATTTTAGAGCCGAAATTTCATTTTCGACGTCAGCGGCAATGTCGTTTTTCATTAAAAAGATATCAGCAGATATATCGTTCTTCATAGCAGAAATATCGTTCTTTATAGCCGAAATATCGCTTTTCACATTCGTAGAAAGTTTCTCTTCGATGGCAGAAATCTTCTCGTCCATGTTCTCTTCCATGGCAGAAATCTTCTCGTTCATGTTAGGAGAAATGTCGTTCTTCATGGCAGAAATCTTCTAGTCCATGTTAGCAGAAATATTAGCAGAAATTGATGAGCTTAAGGTGGGAGCCTCGTCATTAAATAAAACTGTTTCTGGATCAAAGCAGTCATTTTCCAGTGCCACTTTAAGTCTTTCTACTAATTCACTTTTCTTACCGGACGTTTCCAACTCACGATCATTCTGCTCTTAACTCAGTCACTTTCAAGTCACATACTCTCTTGGCCATTTTTACGTAGCAATTGATTCATATTACCCCATACCTGACATCAATGTAATGTTTTTCTTATTTATTTAAACAGTAAACGGGTGGGATAAACTTTAAACACATGGTATGGCTACTAACGAATTTATCTAATCACTAAACTACTCACTAACACTTAATTTATATACACATAACTATTCACTTAAATTTAATTCATATACACACAACCTTAATTATTAATTTATATCAACACTTTACTGTTCGCTATTCCTATCACGAGATCACTTTATTAACTAAACTGAACTCCTCCGCTTGTCGGTCTTTTATATATATTAGTCCCTTTTTTTCTAGATAATTCTAGATTGCAGCTTACACAAAAACAATTGGCTCTCGTATTTTCTAGATCATTCTGGTCACAAAAACAATGTCTAGATAAGATAGTCACATTCGTAAACAATTCTAAGAAATCCCTGCGCATCCGCCATAATTTTAACGTTCATACATGGCTTAGACAGAGTCAGACTCAGGGACTGTACCAGTGTGCTGTTTCGTAACAATATTATGTTTATATTTCAGACAAAATACTTCCATAAAGGAAATGTGATCCGAAAAACATCCCTAGATCAACATTTTCGATATATAGGGTGGTATATCACATATCCACTGTTCTTTATATACATTTTATGAATATGAAACAAATTTATAACCTTAAAAATTTAAAGTACCAGTTTTCGTTGCTGATTTGCCCATTAATTTCGCTGTTTTTAATAAACGCAAAAGTTGAATCACCTAAAGCGATTCTAACAAATTCATCCTCGCTCTTTAAATTGATGATTATCCTTCAAGTGAATTTGTTTGCTAGAGGGTAACGAATATTTATTATCAAAAAGAAATACCGTTATTCATTACTATAATGTAATTAAATATGAATTACGATACTATCGAACTTAATTTTTGTGTGGCGAGTTAATGAGAAAACAGCATAGGAAATTTCACAGTGAGTATAATTACCTAAATTATGAGATTCACTGAAATGAAAATTTTCGGTAAGGTTAGTTTAATTATGTTTTCGATTTGTATATTTTTTAATTTTTTTTAGTGACAAATGGGTTTTGGGTCGTCTAGCTATTTCTAGGTCTGTACCAGATCCTACTTACGTATTTCTATCGTAAAGTGTAAGGAATTCTGTGAGCTGAGGTTATTTTTTTGCTCCTTGGTCTCCGTATTACATCGGTTTATTATTTGTCTGTTTATTTTTATGTTGTGTCTTCTTTTCTTTTTTTTCTATTGTTATATTCTTTGTTTATATTAATGTTTCTTAGTTCCGTATCAATACTACGTTCATTTGTGTTAGTTTACTTTGTTTGACCGTACAGGAAGGTAGTAGTAGTAAGAGGTAAATTTGGTTAAATCGTAAAATAATGTAATAATGTCTTTTATTGCGGGAAATGTTTCTACCCGAAGTAGACTATTAGTTTGTGAAGCGCTTAAAAAGTTTAACCTACATTTAAGTGAGGAAGAGGATGAAGTGGAGGATAATAAAAATATCAAGTGATACACAACTTTGACAGCGGTTCCTTTAGGTAGGTTTTTACCTGTATTTAATGTTAAATTGTTTGTTTTACGCTGGTTACATTTTTGTTTGCCTATGCCACCGCATTGTTAAAATAAATTTTCTTAATTTTTTCATAACATAATAAAAAATGTCTAAATTTATAATAATACTGTTTTATTTTTTTTTTCACTGCTTGACAGTGTTCTTACTTTTATTTGCTTTATTGTTTTTAGGTAGTGGTAAAGGGCTGGACGAGGAACCGGACACCCCAACCGTTATCAAAAACGCAGAGTTCGGAAATATAACAAAGCCAATATTTATAGACAAAAGTTCGCAATTAGCTATTTCGGAAGCAACAACATCCTCCAAGCAAATGGTTTGTGAAAAAATACATTCACCAGGTACTGAAGAAGATTGTGAGGAATTTTTGGAGTGATGTAGAAGATCCTACCTATCATCCACATGAGGTAAATAAAAATTCTTCTGACTCGGGTAGCGAGAACAGTGTCAGAGAAAATCCCACACCAATATTGGAAGAAGTTGACACTAATAATGCTGGTACTAGGAAAAGGACAAGAAACTCGAATACATGGAGAAGAAATATACAAAAAAAATTAAGGCTGCAGGGCAAATAATATGTAACACAGAAAGGAAAAGCAAAACGCGGTCGAGGTGTTAAAGTAGTTAATTGTCACTGCCACTACAAATGTCACACGCATATTACTGCAGAAGTAAGAGGTCAGATTCATAAAAATTACCTTGGTTTGCAAACTGAAGAGCTGCGATAGTGTTACATTGCTAAACATGTACAACAAGTTCCAAAAAAGCGCAGCTACGCATCTGCACCCAGCAGAAGAAATTTTACTTTAATCTATACATTTACCGCAAACAATGAAAAACACCAAGTATGTCAAAAGTTTTTTCTTGGAACCTTAGACATTTCTTACCGAAAAGATAAAACTGCAATATCTAAGCTGACAGAAACTAACACTGTTAAAAAAGATATGCGCGGAAGAAAATCGCCCCCTCAAAAAAAGGTGAAGACGTCAAAGATATAATACGGAATCATATTAGGTCAATGCCTGTCGTTTCTTCCCATTATTGTCGCAGTACAACCAAAAGAAAGTACCTATCAGAAGCCAGACTATATAATGATTACAAGGATTACTGCAGTGAACTTGGCATAGAACCCGAGAAGGCCAGTTACTATAAACACATCTTCACTACAGAATTTAACCTTGGCTTTCACAGGCCTAAAAAAGATCAGTGTGGCTATTGCACTGAGTATAAAAATAAAAGTACCGCTGATCAAGAGATTTTGCAAGAAGAGTACAATTTACACCTTTTAAGGAAACAAGAGGCCTGAGATCACAAGCTCAATGATAAGGATGAAGCTAAGTCCGACACCACCTATGTAGCGTTTTGTGTGGATATGGAAAAGATTTTAATTACCCCTAAAAGTGGGAAAACTGTACTATACGAAAAAATTAAAGACTTTTAATTTCACGATTTATAGCCTAAGAAATTCTGACGCTACAAATTATATGTGGCACGAGGGGGTTGGAACAAAATGTGCCTCTGAAATAGCGTCATGTCTTTGGCACTGCTTGTCAAATTTAAACTCAGATATCAGGGAAGTTACGTTTTTTTCTGATACAGCTACTGGACAGAATCGTAATAGTATTATCTCTGCTATGTTTTTGAGGGCGGTTAGTTTGTTACCTATCGAGATAATTAATCAAAAGTACATGGAGTCTGGCCACTCGGAGATGGAGTGCGACAGCGTTCATTCCTGCATAGAAAATAGAGGAAACAAAATAGACATATTTACGCCTGAAGGATGGTATATGACAGCGCGAACTGCCAAGACAAAGCCACCATTCTACCAAGTGATAGAAATGAACTATACTGACTTTTTTGACTATAAATCTTTTGCGAAAGAAGTGATCACAAATAAAAATAAAGCTGATGATGGGACATTAAACTGGTTAAAGGTTAAGTGGTTGCAGTACAGAAAGCAGGAGCCAACAAAAATATTTTTTAAGGAAAGGCTAAATGACGCCAGTTTCAAAAGTTTAAGCACTAAGTTAAAAATAACTAGACAACATGATGCCTCTTTATTGACAGGCGATATTGCAGACTTATACACCGAAACACTACCTATTGAGAAAAAAAACTGGAAACCTTATTAAAGCTATGTTCATCCAATGTTATTCCTTCAGTTTATCATAACTTCTATGAGAATCTTAAATCCCATGAAAAAAACTAATAATTCTTTAGAGTCTGATGAAGATTAAAGACTTTAATAAACTGTTTATATTTTTTTGTTTGTAATAAACATGTATGAAGAAAAAACTTATTTTTTAAATACCCATGTATAAAATAAAGGTGCATTTTTTATTTAGACCTATACTTTTTGAGCAAAAATATTAAATTTCAATAGAGGTGAAAAGTTCTAAGCCACTTTCTAATCAAGTTTTTATAATGAAAAAACAAAAAGACAAACAATAGAATCATACTATCAATAATTAGGTCTGTGAGATGTTCATAACTTTTAATAATGAAATAAACAATAAAATAATTGCGAAAACCTAAAATTATACCGCTCAATATTATTTCAATCCTGATTTACGCAAAACATGATATATGTGTGTTAGACCTATTCACATCCAAGACGACGTTATGTAGACGTAGATGTAAGATAGGGTAAGTGTGTAGAGGCGTCATAAATTATATTCGGTGGTTTATTGTGGCTCCATCTATGAGCAGGGTGTACAACTACATGTTATGACATGATGTAATGCAAAATTCTAGAGTTCAAATAATTCTTAGACAAGCAGTGCTAATCAAAGAAAACACATGATAGTGTGGGCATTGAACATAATTTGGTTGATAATTTTTAATCTGCCGCCATCCTCAAGAGCAGAGTGATTTTATCAAATAAATCGGGATAGCAAGTCAAGAAAGTAAGTAATTTCTTAGTTTTGTATAATATTTTGGTATTTTTTTATCTAACCTGAAAATTTTAATTACTAAACAAGTTGCCCCGCGGGAACTTCATGTGTGTGCAAGTGTGTAGTAAACTACACACTTGCCCCCTGGCAAATAAATGGAACAATAATGCGTGTCTATTATGTTCTAGGAAACCATGGTACGGTGTTACAAACAAAAACTAACAAACGTTCAATCTACGATGAGACCACCCTTCAGAGAGCATTGGCAGAAATTCGTAGGGGGTGATTACCCAATACGGTGCTCATAACAAATACGGTATCCCCCAGATGATGCTTAGTTACCACAGGCGAGGAATTAGAGGCAAGAAAAGTTCATCTATGGGGAGATCAACGGCAATTCCCATCAATGAAGAAGCTAAACTCGCCGAATGTTTGATCACGATGTAAAAATGGAGGTGGGAGTTAACAGGACGTTACATTTTTAATACTGTTGAGCAATATGTTACCCTTGTTTATATATAACGCTATAGGGAATGATTCAATGTCACTATACTAAGGAAGTGCTGCCCTCGTACTGAACATAAAAGAAGCACCTTTAATGAATGAACGAATGACATCAGGGAGAAGAAAATAATCAACAATGTTGCCATGTCACTAATATTTCTATTGTTCTCATTAAAACTGATTCATGTGTTGAAACGAAATAACCATCTTTATAGATTCTTAATTGAAAATATTAGATACGCATTTTGCAAATTTCAAACTACATTAAAAAGAACGGCCTCTGTGTACCTTAGAGATACAAATTATGATTGATAATTGGATTACATATGAAGACATGAGTTGATAAAGGTGCTATGTCCACTTTTTAAAGTTTTGAGTAAATGAGGAAAACGCGTTTCAACTCGGAACTTTTTTACAAAATTTTCAATCAATACAAACAGTATCTCATAAGGTCGGTATTTGTTTGTACTACTTAGCTTATTATTTTATAATCAAATAAACTTTAATGATTTATAGTTATTTTGATTTTGATGGACATAGCACTTTTATCAACTAACATCTAAAGCGAGTTATACTATTTATTTTAGTGGATAGAGGAGCTATGTTACTTTTGATTTGAAATAAAATCACTCCGGTATATTGAAATAAATTTTTATTTATTATGAAATTAAACAAAACACAAGTTGACACAAAGAAACTTAAAGCCTAATAGGTCTTCCGATTTTTCTTAGGGTTTTTTTAGTTTCTTCCAAAACAATATCAAAATACCATCTGTAATCTGTTGGGATGAATTTCAGTTGATCTTGCAGATTCGATATCTTTTCACTAGTGAGACCACCGCATTTAGGTAACTTCTGTAAAACCACTTTTTCAGCTTGTACTACGGTTTCCCTTTTTTTCTGCAAATCGACTTCCATAAAGGGACCGAATGGGTCTAAATTAGTTTTGTAAGAGTATTTGCCAAATTCATTCACTCTAATCCATTTGACCTTATCGCGGAAGTATATTTTTTGATTAAGCGTATTGGTCACTTTTTTGTATAAATGGAGTTTGGCTAGAAGTGTTTCTAAATCATAGAAAAAATGTTCCATATTGAAACACAAACTCTGTCTGGTACTGGCAGATTTTATTATTTCCCGATATTGGTCTGGTATATAAATATTTTGGTGTTCCGAAGAACTTTCTCAATTCGTCCAAAGTCTCTATCTGAATCTAAGTAGCTGTGGCCAACCTCAGGAAATTTGTGATCGATAATTTTGAAGACATTATTCAATATCAAGTATTCGTAGAGGCTTAGAATAGAAAAGTTTTTGTTTTGTCCCCCACATTGATCTGACCAAATTATCAAATGCTCTATCTCTGCATTTTCTTCTTTAAGTAACTTGCAAAATCGAAGTAAACAACTTGCAATTTCATTGCTGCCTCTATTGGCGATGTCTTCAGTCCATGTGAAAAAATAGGATTTGTGTCCTGTACTAGTTATACAGTGGATGCCAAAGTTGTACAGCCACATTTGCCTCAAATAAAATGATTTAGACGTTGATAACTTTGGTAGTGGCATTGTTTGTTGGAGGTCCATTGTAATGTAACATTTTTCTTTATCAACAACTGTAACTTCTCGGTCAACTTTCTGCAAGGCGAAGGCAAATTGGAAATTTTCGGTGTGCTCTGAGGTATTTTCCCCAGCATCGCATATACTGCAAGTATCGCTTTTCGGGGCACCAAAAGACAAATTAAACTTTGTTTCGAAAATATGCCGATAGAAGGATGCCTTAACCATATATTTATTTTCGAGTTTTCTCTCTTCGCATTGCTCTATATAAAGTTGGTGGAGTTTATTAATATTAAGTCAAGGAGAAATGTATTTTTTATATTGATTTTTGTTCCTAGATTAATGTGATTCTTCAGAAGGAAACTGCTTGATGTGGTTTTCAATACAGGTAATTACATCTTCAGGAATCTTT
This sequence comes from Galeruca laticollis, assembly GCA_963921935.1. Classification (NCBI taxonomy): domain Eukaryota; kingdom Metazoa; phylum Arthropoda; class Insecta; order Coleoptera; family Chrysomelidae; genus Galeruca; species Galeruca laticollis. The sequence goes on from OY998177.1 coordinate 233,229,499, forward strand.
TTAGGATTTGTGTGATGACCCTGCTTATGCGGCGAGGGGGCTACCTGACCAGCTTTTAGCTCTTGTTGAGCCCGAAACACTTTTTTCCTTCCAATTCTGTACAGAGAGTAGAAGGCATTTTTGCACACCAGTGCGGTTTCTTTGTCACATGTTACTGTATATTTAAAAGAGTAAGATTTGGTTTTCAAATTTTTACGAGACCGATGACGATTAACTTCGTACATTTTGATACTTTTGAAAATCAAGACATTTTTGGAATTAATATCCAGTTTATCAAATTTTTTCAAATTTTTTTCTCTGCTTTGAATGCTAAATCTCTCACTACACTTCAGGCGACAACTTTCTTTACATAATATTCCGTCTTTTATTACTTTTTTTTCCACGACTTTACCAGTTTTTTGAGATACATATGCTTCACCTTGTTGTCTTAACTTTGCAGCTTTGTTTCTTTTCTATTTCTCGGGATTCCGTGCTCTCTTTTTAGCTACTTTGAAATCTGGTTTAACCGTCGCACTGTTTCTTATCCCATCAGCAGTAACATGAAATTTTTGTCTATTGTTATGCATTTCGTCTTGTGTTCCTCCATCACCTTCAATTTCCAGAATATCTTCGTCAAGCAATCCTAAGCTTGCAACGTTTTTTGAATTTCCAATGGTTTTTTTGTCTAGGTTTTCGGCCTCTTTGTCATTTTCCTTGTCATCAAAAAACACTTTACGTATAATTCTATGAACATTTTCATGTTTGTGCCTATTGGGGAAAATAAATGAGTCAGAATATTCTCCATCACTGGAAGGTAAATATTCGCTGCCTGATGTGACGCTCTCTTCATCACAATTTTCTATAGACTCTGGAAAAAATTGCATATATTTAGTGGGGAGCTTCCAATAGCTATTTATGTAATCAGTTACGAAATGCCTAATTTTGTGTAACGCGTGAGATTTTTGTGGAACGAACGCAGTGAGTTCCGCAAACATCTCACAAGTTACACAAAATTGCATTTCTTAACGTATTACATACAAGATTTTTTCTAATTTTGAATAAGTAATAGTAAATATAGAATATTATTGATAAAAATTGTGAAAACAGAAATCAAGTCTGTTGACAGTTGTCACTTCATGTCAGTTTGACGTTACATAATATTCCATTTTTCGTAACCAGTTACATAATATTTTACTTTGTGTAACTAGCTACACAAAGTAAGACCTTTCATAACGTCAATCAGTTTTAAAAAGTGTCACATTATATGTCAAAATTAGAAAAATGTTATTTTATGCTTACCTGTTTCAGAGCTGCACTGCTTTTGAATTCCGCTAGTGCTTGGTTGCTCAACACTATTCACATTTTGCAGAGACTTTTGTTGGGCGATGTCTTGCATTATATTGTTTTCTTCAACAATTTTCTCTGTACTTGGACAGGAGTTCGAATAACTTTTATCCTCTGAAAAGTACCGAAAAACGAATAATATTAAAAATATTCCAAGTTTACCTTTTTAGAATAAATTTAATGGTAAATGGGGAGAGCAAAAATAATAATAGTAAACTAAAACAACTTACCTTCACTAGGAAGACATAAATTCTTATCTGTTATCAATGCCAACATTCTCTTAGTTCTGGAACTCATGATGAACTATTATTATGTAGTTTTAAAACCGTATTCCTTGAAAAACCTTCTTTAAAAATCCCGGATTTGGTCACAGAAACAGTATAAATATTATAAACATAACCTTAAAATATCACATAGCACCCGAACATGTGAACAGAACTTTCCAATAGTTTAGTGGATAAAGGTGCTATGTCACCAAATTGGACATAGCACCTTTATCTACTAATATATGGCGAATGCGTGACTGACATAGCACCTTTATCAATAAAAATATCCCATAGTATTGAAAATCTGACAATCTAGGTTTATTCAGGGGTTGCATTGGGTTATTAGAGAACCAAATAAACCAACACCTAATTATTTGAAAAAAGTGGACATAGCACCTTTATCAACTCATGTCTTCATATATTATAACTGTATTTTTTTATAATGAACTGATTTTGAATGATATAAAATATTATTTACCACACTAAACTTGTAGTGGAAAACTGTCATTATCAGAAATCTTTTCTTTTTAACTAACAAAAACATATAATACAGCACAGAGCCAATAACTACCAGCTGGTGAAGTTGTAGCTCTATCCATACAAACAGAATGTTATCTAACAAATTGTATAAGAAAATTATGTTCAAAAGGAACAAATCAGAGAGATTTGAATTACTTACTATAGGAAGTAATGGAAAGGATTTTCTTGAAATAAATAAAATCAGTATTAGATAACGCGACGCTCTAGTTGTTCAATGAAGAGTAATTCAGGGAGTTGCCTCATAGAGGGGGTTTTGGTTTTGAGGTGCCCATTCATTAAATTAATTCCAATTTTACTATAAATACGTTTCACGCGAATCAAGAAAGACAAACGTTGTCGGTTTGTGTAGACAAAGATGAGATTATGTCAAATAAAATATGCAAGTACTGTAATTGACCTTGAAAAGCGAATTGGGTTATCTCTGAAGCGAATTTCTTTTAGGGAATATTTTTTTCGGGTATCTGTTTATAGATAACGTTGCCTCTGGCTGTGGATTTGTGATTGCATTATTTTTTGACGTGACAATAATCAAAATCACTTTTTAGATTTAATATTTTTATTTCAACACATTTATATCACTCGACTAAATATAACCAGAATGAGTTACTTAAATTATGATGCATTAAAGTTTAGAACATAAAAATACAATTATTAAAAATGCTGGGTCCGTTGTTTTGTTTTGATATGTTGAAATTATGCGTCCCCACTCTCTCTCAGGTTATTAATTAAATTGTTCATTCTTCAATTCCAGGTAATGTTTTAATGAATTGGATGAGTTGTGTCCTGTGATTTTTATAATTTCCTACTCGTTGATACCTGCTTTTTGGCAATGTGAGACACTGCAGTCGATCATTTATTCATTTAATTTTTTTGTAGATTGGTTTATCCACTTAGACATCATGTTCACCGCAATTGACATATTTTTGTGTCATCCTGAGGAATATGGTTTATCCCAAGCAATATTAAAACTGTTAAAAATTACCTGTCCGTTTTGATATTTGCATATCGTTTGCTGAGTAATTTCTTGAGCAATCGAACAGGACAAATATCAGGGCTCTTGGTATTTGGTATTAACCATTTACTTGATAATATAGGGTTATACTTCATTCTCGTGGTGGTGAGCCTCTGCATTGTTCATTTTGTCTTTGAAATAATGCAAGCCAACCTGTGTGTTTTTGTCGTAGAGTTTTATCATGTCCAAGATTTCCTCTTTGCTCAAACTTGCAGAACTTTGTTTTTTTCGGACTTTTTTTGCAATAACTTAAGCTTAATGTTTTTAGCATATCTTTGCGGATTTGAATTCGATATCATTGAATGGGTCGAATCTTCTATTCAATTTGTCGTAGTTCAGCATACCAATGATTTCGAGATCATTGCTGCATTAATTATGCGGTTTTATTCCACATTGTCTTGATCACAGCTTCTTTATAGTCTTCACGACTCTCTTTCTTATTATTAAACCCATAGTTCTTCAAAATAACGGCTAGTTTTGTTGTTGATGTATTTTATTCCAATTTATAGCTCCTCTCTTCGCAAAATGATTGGAATTGTTTCCAAATCGATGTGCTTCTTATGGTATTGTTACATGCACTTTCAATGACTATATTAATTATATCATCGACTGATGATTCACTAAAACGTTTGGGATTAATTTTACGAAATGCTTGAAAATGTATCACAGACGCGTCAGGTCAAGAAAATACGTTATCATGTGGTTCTCATTTAATAAAAACAATGTACATTGAATAATTGTCGCTGGAATAATGTAAGTATTTTATTCCCACTATAACAGATTGTTTTGATTGGCTAGAATGTTCCTATATGAGTTAGTACTGAGATTGAAAATTTCTATTGGTTTCGAGAAACGTCAAAAATTATCACTGTAAAATATCGTTTTTAAAATAGAATGAAATATAACTAGCGACAAAACTCTCTCGTTTGTAAAGATGTTTCCAAGACACAGTATCTTATAATAAAGGTTATTGTATACAAGGATGTTACTAGAAATAACCTCAAAACACCATTTAAGAATTGGCGACCGGGTGAAGATTGGTTTTTGGGTTTGTCAATAAAAAACCCCAATCGGTGGAATACGCAAGAAAAAAGTGTTTGGATCCTTTTGTTATAAATAACTATTTTGACCTCTTGAAGAAACAGTCAGACGACTTTAGCTTACACGATAAACCTCGTCAAATTTGGAATCTAGATGAAACGAGCTTCTCTCTATATCCCTCCAAGACTAAAATAGTCGGAAAACGAGGAGCTCCTTCATCGCGAACAACTGCTGGATCTGGAAGGGAAAATACCACTGTATTGATGGCTGTTAGCGCTGATGGATTTAAACCTCCCCCATTGATCGTTTTCAAAGCAAAAAATATGTGGGATGACTCGTATAGACGAATTCCCAGGGACTTCATATGCCCTGACTGCCAATGGGTGGATGGAATCCCAACTGTTCTTAAATTACTTCGAAAAAACCTTAATAGAAGTATTAGGACCTGATCGACCTGTCTTACTTATATTATTATATATGACGGTCACGTGTCTCATGTCGATGACAGACTTATCAAAGTTGCTCGCGATAATAGAGTAACAATCCTGAAACTTCCGCCCCATTCATCTCATATATTACAGCCCCTAGATTTAAGCGTTTTCAAGTCTTTAATAGTAAAGTAGGGTCAAACACTTGTCCAATGGAAAAGACATAATGAGGGGAGAAAGCTACCCAAAAAAAAGTTTAGTTCATTAGTAGGTCAAATTTGGAAAGAAACAGAACCTGAGATAATTCGCAACGGTTTTAAAAAAGGTAGCATTCCCCTCTTTGACTCTAACGTAGTTAACAAAGAGAAATATGATCCTGCAGCGTACAAGAGATGGGAGGACCAACAACGTAATCTTGATCAGGACTTGAATAACCATCAAAATCACTCTCCACAGCCAGATCCCTCTGGCGTAAACGTAGAAGACCAAAATAGAAAAACATGTAGATTTCCAAGAATTATAGGTCGATTCTGTGTTTTTTTGTAATCATCTACGAATCTGTAGCTTACGAGGTTCTGTAAATGGGATTTTACAGAATCTGTAACTTCGCGATTCTGTGATGTTGTCTGTAACTCGCTGAATTACAGATAGACATTTGAACTACGGTACGTCAAATTTCGATATTTGTAACCTACAACTTAAACAAAATCCAACTACAAAAATATTCCATTTGAATAAAGCTATACTATGTCACATAATCCTGTAAAGAATGTCTGTTTATCTAATGAAGGAAATAAAAAAAGGAAGAGACTGAAAAATACAACCTTAGAACAGTATGAAATGTATTTAGAAGCAATTGAAAGTGATTATGCATTCAGAAGTAATACAATCAATCCCACTATGGACCAAAATTATATACATAAGAAGTGGGAAGAGTTAGTGTACAAATTAAATGCAGTAGGACAAGGCCCCGCATTGTCCATTGAAGAGTGGAAAAAGGTTTGTAAAATTATATCAACGAGTTGCCAGTATTACATTTTGCATTCTAGAGATTTGCAGATTGGAAATATGGTACCAAAGCGAAATATAGAAAAATTAATCATCATAGAATTCAAACTGGTGGAGGTCCTGTTTCAGAAGCAATATTAACTCCATTAGAAGAAAGGGCATTGAGTGCTTGGGGTATGGTAACAGTTACTGGAAATGAACATGTTACCGCATATGAGGGCATTCCAGTAACTGCTGGCGATGTAACAAATAATGAAAATGAAATATATAATGAAGAAGAAACAAGAAGATATTTCAACAGAAACTGTAATAATAAATGTTGAAAATGTAACACCCCCAACAACAACTCCTCATAAGCGAGTAAGACCTAAGCCCTTATCCGAGCTGGCTGAAAATTGAATTAATGCAACAAAAGCTAATGCTACCTTAACAGAAAATTTTAAGGAATTTCCCGATGTATTTATTAATGTAGAAAAAGAAAATATTGAAATTCATAAACAACTAGATTTTGAAGTTAAAAAGTTCAAATTTTTACACCCTGACTTTTCATTGTAATATAATTAATTGGACATAGGCTAGGAATTTGGAGATTATATTATTTTTGTAAGGATTGTTTATGTTTTAATTTTTGTTTTTATTCGTTTATTATTGTAAGTATTTAGTAAGAATGTTTTTTATTTATTTGGAAGTTTTATGTTCTATTACTTTTATTATTTTTTATTATAATTTAACAATGGGAATGTTGTTGAATAAAACTGATTTCTTAAATTTATTTGAATGATTTATTTTTTCATCATTTTGTTACAAGTAGAAATAAAATAGCTTAATAATTTTTTTATTTTCCTAAAATATTAAGAATTATCTCTTACATGCTGCTCTTGTTTCTCTTCCTAATTGCAAAAGATTTCTATTTGCAGCTGGATTGTCAATGTGATAATTTTCTTGTGGATATTCAATTTCTCTTTCATCTAGATTCAAACCTGCATTTAGGGCCATATTGTGCAACACACAGCATGTATAAATAATATTGGCTGCCCTCACAGGATGATATACAAGTGTTCGATGTCTTGACAAACGGCGAAATCTTCCTTTCAAAATGCCATTGGTTCTTTCAATAACATTACGTGCAGATGTCAGAGTGTTGTTAAATGCTTCCTCTTGTTGGTTCTGTGGATTTAAAAAAAGGTGTAAATAACCAAGGTTCTAAAGGATAACCACTATCTCTTATTAAATGACTAGTATGGTCGCCATTCTGATACCTAATTTTCAAATGATTTCTTATAGCACTAACTTGCCACACTGCGGCATCATGCACGGAACCAAGAAATCTTGCATTACATCCTATAATTTTATTGTGAGCATCTGATACCAGCATTACATTTATAGAATGTTTTCCCTTTTTATTTATATATACAAAAGGTGGATGATTTATATCAGTTACAGAGGGAGCAAGAATTTCTACATGAGTACCATCAATAGCCTCCAACACAACTCGAAAACCATATTTTCTAAAAAATCTAAAAACATTTTTTTAGTTAATATATTAAAACTATCTGATCACTGGCTACCCTTGTTTGACATTCAAAATTTCCTCATTTTGAGTAGGAAAGTTTACCCAGATTGGTAAAATAATTCTTGAACAATTGCTGAACAAATCTCGCTAATTGATCTGCTAACAGTAGTAGACTCGCAGACAACCAAGCACTTGTTCCTATTGGATTTTGATAAGACCCTACACTTAAAAAATGGAGGGTAAGAAGCACCTGTTAAAATAAAATTTCAAAGAAATCAATAATAATTCACATACATATGTAAATACGTACTTACTTTTTTCACAAGTGAAATAGAGTTATTATTTCTAATTCTAATGTGTGGTTGTAAACTATTTATTAAATTAATTGTATATTCTTTATTAAGTCTAAACATTTGAATAAATGCTGTATTTGGCATATCATTTGATCTCTCAGACGTTTTCTTTGAATTCTCATAAAGTTCCTAAAAATGATATATACAAATAGTACCCAATTGCCAACATGTTATAATAAGGGGAATATATTTTACCAATTATATAGTCTTCTTCTATTAGAATTCCAATGAATATTGCCATTCCATTGTCCATTTTTGTTAAATTTTCATCAAAAAAATAAATAAATTGATTACTGTAATGACATACGACACCAGTCAATACACACGTAAATATTTACCAAATCTGTAACCATTTAACAGGTTCCTGTAAGATACAGTTGTACGCAGAATAGCAATTACCCTGTAGAGTTACAGATTATCTTACAGACTTACACAGAATAGACCTATTACTGTTGGCGATGGTTAAGCAATCAAATCCTACTGATAAGGTAAGAAAACTAAGGGTGGCTAAAGGTGCGAAGGTCATAACAAGTGATACAGTTGAAAGTCTCATGGAAGGGAACAAAAGTAAACATTTTGAAAAGGAGGAAAATCATAAGAAAAATGGAAGAAGCTCAAATGAAGATATTGTATTTGATGACAGTGATGACGATATAGAAGAGGAGATCAGAGAGATAGAAAAACTTGATACATGCATGACGGAAATGGATAAACCTGTTACAGATATAGAGAAAGATGACTGGGTGTTAGTGGATTTATCAGGAAAAAAATCAAAGAAATGCTATGTTGGTCAAGTTATTTCGGCAAAGAAAGGAGAAGAGGAATTGGAACTAAAATTTACCAAGAAAGTACCTTCCTTAGATCCATTAACCTGTTCAACTTTCGCATGGAAATGCTCGGATGAATGTGCTCTCATTGTCAGAGAGGATATAACATTAACCCTTCCTAAACCCACCTTTACTAAACAAAATCTGATACGATTTGAACTAAATTTTTCAGCTTATAACATTCAATAAAATTACAATATATCATCTAACCTTAACCCTTTCACTGCTAACCATAAATTGACATACTACCCCTGGGTGCTGATTGCATTTTTCCAAGTGATAGTTTTTTTATTCAAAAAATTTGTTTTATATGAATATAATATTACAAAAAAGTTCTCCCACTAATTTTAAAAAAAAAACTAACTAACCGTGAAATTTGACTCCCCAATGCTCATGACTTCTACAGACGCCATGGAAACCATTACAATAACTTCCTTATAAAATTGTGAACTATTCCCTATAAACTGAAGAAGTTGTTTTGAATTTGAACTTTGTAGAGGTAAAAGAAAATAAAGTAAGTCCTGGAACATATTATGTTGCAAATAAAATGACAAAAACATTGAAACAAACATATGATACACATAAAAACCTGAACTAAAATAAAACGCAATAAAAAATTACAATATCAATAATATAACATTGAAATAAACAAATGTCGAATTCAAAATGTGCACACTTCAAAAATATAGAATCACAAAAATAAATAACAAAGAAATCTTGCAAAAAACAAAAAATTAAATTCACTGATTTTTATGGTACACAGAAAAGCAAGCGCCAGTAACACACAAAGCTGGTTTTGTGGGGCATGTGTCACAACAATAAGCTGTCTCTCTTCGTATTTTATTTTTGTAGCAAACCACACATCGTCGATGAGAAACTTTCCTTGCTCCAGTTGGAGCATTTTTCTCCAAAACATGTTCGATATTAGGCTTTGCAGGGGCAAGTTCTCGAACAGTTCTTGTTACTGGCAGCAACTGTCGTATGATATGCAGACGGAAATCATAGAAAGGCATTCTTGAATTGGGACTGTATTTCTTGAAAATGTGATGCGCATTTGTTAGTAGCATGTGATAAATATGAAGTCCTAATTTCATGTACCATCGAATTGTTTTCCGTTCGAATGGGTAGTATGCCATCATCTGGTCTTTTTTATCTACCCCACCCATATTCTTGTTGTATTCAAAAATAGGACGGGGCTTCTGCCGAATTTCATATCGTCTGTTTTCGAATTCCACCATTGAATTATCAAATTCTGTGCTTATATATGTGACTTCTCGTTTATCGCGCCACTTGCCGATCATCACACCATTTGCGTAACGAGCTAACGTTTCTCCTTTACCAAGTTTAGTATTTTTTATATCAAGTGGAATGTTCTGTCTGTTGCTCCATAGGGTTCCGGTGCAATGGGTTTTCTCTGTAACAGTTGAATAGCTAAATCATAACTATTGTAATAGTTGTCCATATAAACTGCATGACCGGCGTCCAGTTTTTCTTCCATTAGATGCATGCCAACCTTGCTGGAGTGTCACCTGCCACCACAATCATCAAGTGTGCCTGTGTACACAGAAAATTTGATGATGGTTCCATCGGGTTCTGTTAACGCATATAACTTAATCCCGTATTTGTGTTTTTTATTTTTAATATATTGGCGAAATGCAAGTCTGCCTCGCCAAAGCAACATTGACTGATCAAGAGACAAACACTTGTCCGGATAGTAGATCTCTACCATTTCGTTATTGAAATAATCAATAAGGGGACGTATCTTGTAGAGCCTGTCCTCCGGCACAGGTTCACCATCCGCAGGATTTTTTTTGAAATATAAACATCGAAATCGGTCCCGGCTCATATTTGCACTAAATATCGGTATATCAAACAGAGGGTTTTTTCTCCAGTAATCTTGTATACGACTCAACTGTTACATCCTTCCAGCGACTAATACGTGAATTTTCTTGAGCTCCTGCTTTCATGAAGACTGCAATCGCATGCTGATTAGTTTCCAGTGCAATTAATTCAAAGAAAGTTTCATTTACGAAAAGGTCAAAAAAGTCTATAGGAGCATCTCTTTTTGGTACAACAAGCAGTTGCCGCGCTTTTTCAAAATTAAGTTGCTGAACAGCAGCACGTGGCGTATTTTCCCAAGCTATGATTTCACTATTATTGCTCCGCTTTTGTTGGGGTTGAGGCATATGTAAACTATCGTCTGATGAAGATTGGGCTGCTTCGGTTACTGAAAAGTCTTCTTCATGTTCGTGTTCGTCGTCTTCCTCTTCTTCATCAGAATCAAGCCACCCACATTTTCTCGATTCAGCTGCTAACGAAAATGTCGGATCATCTAGTTCATCGTCAGTGTTGTTCAGAATAGCTAACAAGTCTTCATCACTGTATAAACCTTCTAATTTACGTTTTCTACCTACTTTTGTTGTGCCGACTCTCGACGGTCCCGGTAAAGATTCGTCTATTATTGAAATCGAACTCACGTGGTAAATACAATAAACGATACTACTAGTAGGTGCTCAGAACGACACAATGCGTTTCTGGTCGATGCTCACTGAATACTGATTCATTTAACACAGGTATAGTTCGCGACGTCTTTGAACGTCATGCGCATGGTAGTCTAGCTATGCTATGACGTTCTTAGACGTCATCAGCAGCGAAAGTGTTAACCCTTCAACGGCGAGAATGATTTTTTTTGATAAAACTTATAAAAAGTCAATATATTTATCAAAAATGGTTTATTATTAAAGAATTTACAATTTTTTGTTATAAAAAAATAAAAGTTTTTTCAAAAACCAATGTTACATATAAGTAACGCTAGCCGTTTATGGCATACAAAAAATACGAGGGCAACATTACTAGTTTTTGTGAAAAATTATGTTACATTGTAAACATAATCCCACATCACATTTACTGCACATGGTGCGGGTACTAGTAATGCATCCTTCTCCAGCACAACGACGTCTTTTTTATTATTTGGAATATTGGTTAGCAAGTGGTCCAGTCGATCATATCTTAGATTGTCCGAAACCCTGTTGAGTGTGACACTTGATTTGGCAGTCCTTTGCTTCCCAGTTCCTTTTGGTGCAACAGCGAATTTTGCGAGATATGATTGAGCAATTTCTCTTCGAAATTCTAATTGCGTAAGAGGTGACAAATGCTTGCATCTTTTGGAAATGCACCACGCATTTGTTATGGCAGCATCCAGAAGCCAAGTGAAAATGGCCCACCACCACTTTTTCCGTCTGATAGAAATTCTATATCTCGATATTTGCTGATCCATCAAGTCTGTGCCACCCATGCAGCGATTGTACTCGGAAATTAGTCGGGGCTGCGGTACATGAACAATTTTCTTTTCAGCCTTAGAGTAACGTTTTACAGGAATGGTTGGATTAATACCATGAATTGTAGACGCCACCGTCACCACGTTATTGTCCATCCATTTAACTAAAATTATTCCATCCTCTTTATCAATATTTGAAACCACATCTCCCCGTTTCTTGGTTTTAGCAATCTGACTCTTCTGCAACAATTGACAACTTTTTGGTATCCTATTTTCTCTCATCGTTCCAGTACCGTAGTAACCCTTTTGTTTTAGGTTGAAAAGTAAATTAAAATTAGTGAAAAGATTGTCAAAGTAAAATTTAAAAGGTAGCGTCTTCATGTCTTCAGGAAACTCATCTATCATGTACATGAATGGAGCAGCACACTTTCCAAAATGGTCTTCATAAACATATCGAAGTTTACCAAGTAACCGGAGGCAGAATTGAGGCACCACATTTTGTAACCGAATCTTATCGGCTTGCCTCGTATAAATTGTTTGCACGAATGATTTCCAAAATATTTAATCATGGATTCGTCGTAGTCCAATTCTTGTTCTGGAATCCAATTTTTGATAAATTTAGATTTTAGCAAATCCATTAGCGGCCGTAACTTCCACATTTTGTCCTGAAGGTTAGGCTGCAAGTTATCAGCACAGTGCAAATTTCTTATGATTTGGCGAAATCTGTCCCTTCTCATAGACTCACAGACCATGGAGTTTTTCATGTCCAATTTAGAATCCCAGTAGAAATCTCGCCCTGGCAACTCATTATAGCCTGTAACAATCAAAATTCCGATTGCACATTTCATTTCCTCTTTGGATATATTTGGATTTGGTTGGTTACCGAAAAGAGCTCTTCGACAAGCAATTCAATTACTTCGTCATCTAAAAATTCCTCAAATATTTCCAAATAACTTTTGTTTTCATATTTGCTATAATCTGGTTTAGAAAATGATCTTGTTCTTTCCACAAAGTCCCCCTGGATCCATGTTATCTTTTCCAGTCCTGGGCGCAAAATAACATCGTTTTGATTAGTACCATTATTTGGACGCTCTAACATTTCTTCCGGTTCGTCTTCATCAACAGCAACTTTGCTTCGAAGCACTAACTCAGCTTTTGGTAATAATTGCCGCCCACTAAGATTATCCAGTAATCCGCCACCATCCTCCTCGCCGGAATCTTCGTCCGTCAGTATGTTTGCATCAGGAGGCTCAATATATATTTCATGCACATCAATATCATCATCGTATGCTATTTGAATTGCTTCTTCCAAAGTAAATCCACGTCTAAAAAGAAAACATCGATTTAAAAATTTACAATATTTTGTATACCCTAGCCAGCTAGCGTTACCAAAAGGTAACACCCATTTTTACAGCCTTATGTAAAAAAATTGACGTTAGATTTTATAAAAAATATAACATGGCATGCAAGACTGACTATTTTACTAGTATAATTTATAAATAAATTAAATCATAACCTAAAATCAAAAGGTAGACAAAACTTACTCTAGTCGCAAGTCCATTTTTCACCGCCTTAAAAAATAAGGTTAAGTTTAGCACCTAATTTCTATAATTTGGTTGCACCAACTGGTAAACTCTCTTCACTATGTTGTTTCGTCGGCTTTCAACGACAAACTAACCAATATTCACGTCATTCACAATAACAATGATGCGGTGTTGTCACGTTTTGTATTACTTCTTCAGCGTTACGTATAAGTAACGCTAGCCGTTTAAGGGTTAATGTAACTTTTCTATTTTTGCAAAAATGTGAATCGTTGATTAATTTAGCAAATGTAACTTCTCACTTTCTCATTATTTTTGAATAAAAAGTTTTTCAACTCAGATCGATTTTCATTTTTTTTATAGCAAATGAAACATCGCTCTTTCCAGACTTACACACATACTCCTGACTTCTTTGAACGCATAAATATGCGAAATATACATTGACAACAAACTTACCCCACTTAGTGTGTAGTACATGCCTTGTTTTAAAAAAATTGGACAAAATTAAAAGTTTTAACATTTCAATGATATTGCTACTACGGCATATTAGAAAGACCACAAGTAAGGTACTGATGTCCGGAAATTTAATTATTTTCTTTGGTTGAATTGTTACGAGTACATATATATGAACTTTCATAATTTTACTAAACTCTTACCCCAACTCACCTTAGTTAATAATTCGTATTGAACATAAATATATTTTTCTGGTAGCAATGGAACTTAATAACATGTTTGGGTATTTTAATAATTTTCAAGAAGTTTCATGTAATGTGTTCATCACATCCGCGATTGCATAGTTACACAAATAACACCCAATAATGAAATCACGGTAACACGCTATAATAATTATTAACGTGACCTTATGTAAACACCTCTCATTCTCATAAGATGTCTTTAGAAACACTAAATCTATTGAGGATTGCTTATTACAGACAAAATAATGATCGTTATAGTGTAATTTATCAAAAATTTATATACGGAATTTTAAGGTTAGAAATTGAATTATTTTTCAAGGATACAACAATTTTTCAGAATACTATGTCAATTATTTGTAATGAAATAAGATATTCTTTGAATATACACTGCAATAAAAATAGGTAAAAAAACTTTTTAAGTTAAACGGTTTTATGTTAAACATACATTGCAATGTTTAAGATAAATGTACTGAAAACCAAAAAATAATAAAATAGATACAGTCGTGGGAATTATAAACATATGCATAGACTAGACTAAAATAAAACCGTGGGGCACGTCAATTGTCTACAATCGTTGATTAAAATTTTTGTTTTGTAATGTTACACTATAATTAGGCAGTTGTTCAACCGACAACGATGGACGTGTGATAAGTAGGGCTAGAATGTGGAAACAAACTAGCAAGCTCAATTATAAGCGAGTTTTAGGGTTTCATAGTGGTGAGCGAGTAGTACTTTTATCATATGTTTTGTCGATTAAAGACAAACTACGAGCAGTGAAACGATTCCTCGCCCGCCATCAGTGTGAATGTCCAACGATAAACTAGTTGAAACATCTCTTTTATTTACATGGAGTGTATAACTATTGGAATTTCCATGAGCAAGAAAATAGTAAGTAATTTCCTCACCGTCTGCGGGCCAACTGCCTAACGACGAATTAAACGATTCTTCTATCGCACATTAAGTCGATAATTTGTAGACAATTGACGTGCCCCACGGTTTTATTTTAGTCTAGTCTATGCATATGTTTATAATTCCCACGACTGTATCTATTTTATTATTTTTTGGTTTTTAGTACATTTATCTTAAACATTGCAATGTATGTTTAACATAAAACCGTTTTACTGTGAATAAAACTCAAAGTCAGTGTCACAGAATTATTTAATAGTTAGACAATAAAAGCTACTAGTTTCGGCCTACATAACGGCCATCTTCAGGCTGACACATAAGAAACAAATTAGTGAATTAACTGAAAAAGAAAAAAGAGAACAGTACAATTTAATAAAATAGTACTGTTCAAGTTATAGAACCATAAGACATAATTAAAATTAACTAGTTACACAAAATTATAAAACATTCAAATTTTGTGTAACTAGTCAATTTTAATTATGTCTTATGGTTCTATAACTTGAACAGTACTATTTTATTAAATTGTACTGTTCTCTTTTTTCTTTTTCAGTTAATTCACTAATTTGTTTCTTATGTGTCAGCCTGAAGATGGCCGTTATGTAGGCCGAAACTAGTAGCTTTTATTGTCTAATTATTAAATAATTCTGTGACACTGACTTTGAGTTTTATTCACAGTATCACTGTCAGTCACATTTGTGTTATGGATGATATTCTCCTTTTATAAAACCGTTTAACTTAAAAAGTTTTTTACCTATTTTTATTTTTTGGTTTTTAGTTTTTATTTCGCATTCTGTTTAATTCATTTAGTGCTTCATTATTGCAAGGTTTCTTGCCCGTTAGTTTATTGCAGTCCAACTCCTCTATACGTAGTCCCTGCAAAGATCTTGCGCCTGAGTCTTGAGGGGAAAACGCTAACGACATATCATTTTTATCCACCCTAATGCCATACAGTTCTCGGCGCGTTTTAACCTTTCACCTTAACTTGGGTGGTGTACCGCTAACGACGTATCATTTTTAGCCACCCTAACGCCACACAGTCCTCAACACGATACAAAATCTTGACTTGGGTGGTGGATTCGGGCTGGATTAATCAGATACCTAAATTACAGATTCAATTTCTAAATTTAAATCTTATTATTATACGCCATTTAGTGGCTGCGCCCATCTTGAATATTGAGGTTGTATAGTGCACTGTATTCTTCTTGTCAAGCCCTTTTATTTGTTGATACCCATATTGATGGGATTGATAAAACCTACGTTATCCGCCATTTTGTAGAGGCCGTTATCTTGGATTTTAATTTTATATAGTATATTGTATTCTACTGGTTGAGCATTTTCATTTGATACCCATATTGATGGGATTGATAAAACCTACGTTATCCGCCATTTTGTAGCGGCCGCCATCTTGGATTAAATTTTTTTATAGTATATTGTACTCTGCTTGTTGAGCCCTTTAATTTGATACCCATGTTGATGGGATTGATAAAACCTAAGTTATCCGCCATTTTGTAGCGGTCGCCATCTTGGATTTCAATTTTCTATAGTATATTGTATTCTGCTTGTTGAGCCCTTTCATTTGATACCCATATTGATGGGATTAATAAAACATAAATTATCCGCCATTTTGTAGCGGCGGCCATCTTGAATTTATAATGATAATGAATAAACATAATTGTAATTTCACCAAAATCCAAAGTGTATACAAAATTTCAGATTAATCGGTTGACAGGAAGAGGGTGAAATTTGAATTACTAAATTTGACCCAAGAATAAATAATAAATAAAACAAACGGGGTGAGCTAAATAAAACCGTTTAAAAACTGAACTAGTGAACTTCAACGAAAATTAATGAATGGCAATATCTCTGAAATCTGTCGATGTAGCACCTCATACGTAGTATCTATCGATTTTTTTGATAAACGACATTTTTACGTTTACAAGATGTCTCGAAATTTTGAATTTATATTTTCTCAAATATTCTCACATTTGTACCATCATATCTCAGACATACTTCCTTTTATACAATTTCTGATTTTTTTCTTAATATATACATTATTTAAGAACAAGGTTATTGAATATGAACTCAGGAGTCCGGTTCTGGCAAATAATATAACAAGTTATTTTGTTAATTTTCTAGTAAAAAAACAGTGTAGTTAAATTTCGCTTTATTGCCATAGTGTTTTTAATTAGTTACTTCCTATTGTTCACCTGTAAGTACCCAAAATTTGAGATTTTTCTCTAAGAAAATAAGAAATTCACCATTAGTATAAACTTAAAATACGAAGTAAATATCAAGTCAAGGTTTTTTCCGTGCCTAGGTCCTGGGATGGACAGGGTCAAACAGGAGCTCTGAAACTGATCAACTACCAACACATTCCAATACCAACAACATAATGATCAATAACATACCATTATATTCCTCTTCTCAAATCCTATCCAACCAAACAAAATCCTATTCTAACGTTGCGAAACAAACAAGATATCCTAATAAAGAACAAGCTTTTATTTTTAACGCATTAGAAGGAATTCCTATTCAAGACTATTTAATTTCTTTGGGAACTGTTATACAACCAAAACATATCACACATATCTCTAAAATAACTAATAACAGAATCTCCGTATATTTAGCCGACAAAAATATAGTCAATAAATTCCTCGATGATATTGGAGAAATAACGGTGAATGGTGAAATACTTAAGGCCAGAAAACTTGTTACACCAGCAGAAAGACTTGTATTATCGAATGTATGTCCTACCATACCGAATGAACTTTTAATAAATGAATTACAAAATATAGGTCTAAATCCAATTTCACCTATGTCAGTACTAAGAATCAGTACAGCTCTTCCGGAATTTAGTCATATTCTTAGTTTTAGAAGACAAATTTTCGTTACGCCTCACAATATCCAAATTCCTGATTCTATATTGATCAATCATGATAATACATCATACAGAGTATTTGTAGCACAAGACGGAATGACTTGTTTCAAATGTCGCCAGACAGGACATCTTGCAGCACACTGCTCAGTTTCTACCTCGGCTAATTTAATTCAACAACAGACTGACACAACTCCCACACCTAGTACATTACCAACCAACAATGCCACAATCAGCACACCTACTCCTATTATCGATATAATAAAACCCTCCACTATTGGAGTGATCAACAATCCCAACAAACCAATTCCATGAGCAACCAATACTCCAAAAAGACCCGCATCTGAGAGCCCCACTATAGAAGAAACAAGCTCAGAATCAATTTTCCAAAAACCTAATCATCCTAAAAAAACAATAAAAAAAGTTAAGACAACCTCAGCAGTGGTACCAGCAATTCCTGTAAAAATTTTACTTCAACCAGCCAAAGCATTTATAACAATCAATTCTGAAGGACTGCCATTAAACTACGACCAACTTGTAGACCTATTTGAAAATACTCTTGGCTCTCATAATGCCCTGGAAGTAGTTAAGGACTACACAACTGACTATGGATCTCTAGTGATCATGTTAAATAAAATTTACCCTCTTCTTACAGAAAGACGAATTAAAAGCCGTATCACTAAACTTAAACAAAAAATATACAGACACCTAGGAGACGAAATCAATTATGAATCGATGGCTACAGAAAGTGACTCGTCCTCCCATGAATAGAACTCCACTTTAATTTTTTTTATTGGCATAGACTGCAATGGTCTTTAGCCCTTCAACGTATCTGTTACGAAAGGAGGCAAAAGAGCTGTTGTTCCTTTTTCACATCAGATTTTATACACTAGTTGGGTAAGTCTTAGGAACTCAATTGTTTTCTTCTCATTGATTGGCTGAAGAATGTCTCTTATCGTGTTGGGAATAGAAAGTTGTTGTCGAATATTAGTATATTTAGAGCAGTCCAGGAGAATATGCGAAACTGATAAAGGCTGGTCGCAGTGAATGCATACTGGCGGTCGTTCTCCTTTCAGAAGGTGAATGTGGGTGAGGTTGGTATGGCCTATTCTCAAGCGCGTTATGGCAACTTGCTCCCGTCTACTTAGGGTGTTTTTCGAAATCCATGGTTCTACGGAGGGTTTTATATTTTTCAGATGTCTATTAGTTCGCGACCATTCCACCTGCCATTGGTTCAGTATCTTTTTCTTAAAATGATTTTTTACATCATCTGGGCGAATGCTGATGTCTTCTGGTTGTCCGTTTCTCGCAGCGTTTTGTGCTGCCGTATCAGCAATTTCGTTCCCTTCTATTCCAGCGTGGCCTGGGGTCCAGATGAACGTCACCTTTTTTCCGTATCTCTCAGCCACTCGAGTGTGGAGAGGATTTGTTTTACTAACGGGTCTCTAGAGAATGTGTCCGATATAGCTTCCAGTACACTGAGAGAGTCTGTACATATCAACCATTCTGATGTTTCCCAGGTACCGGCGTATCTCAGTGCTTGCCAGATGGCGTATAGCTCTGCATTATATATACTAGTCATCTCGGGAAGCGTCGACGCAAAAGTACCGTTTGGTGTTGATATCGCGCTTGCGACTCCTTCGACAGTTTTCGATCCATCCGTGTATATTGTTAATGCCCCATGATGTTGATGAACAATACTTTTGAACATTTATTGATATATGATAGTGTTGGTGTCGCTTTTCCGAAATTTCGTGCACTCTAAGTTTATGTTCGGTGCTATGTATGTCCACGGAGGTGATTCGTATTTTCCCATTTGAATGGTTGATACGATGGTTTCGTTGAGATCAGTTATACTTTCAAGGAGTCTCACACCTGTGGGACGCGTGATTGTAGGTCTTAGTTAGAAGGCAGCATAATGTTGTGTATCGAATAATAGTTTTTTAATTGGATGATGGTGTAGGCTGGACATTTTAATCCCATAGTTCATTATCAATTGGGAGAATCTGGATTTTAGTGGTGGAATACCTGAGTCACAGAATATCGACTCCAGTGGACTTGTGCGGAAAGCTCAAGTTGCCATCCGAATACCTTCTGCATGAATCCTTTCTAAGATTTTCATGTGGGCGGGTCTTACAGCGGAGTAGACTATTGCTCCATATTCCAGTTTCGAAAGGATCAATGCTCTGTACAGCTTCAACAGGGTTTCTCTCTCCGATCCCCATTTAATATTTGATAGACGTCTTATGACGTTCAGGGCTTTCTTGCATTTAGTGGCAAGGTTTTGGGTGTGAGGGACCCAGTAGAGTTTTTTGTCGAATATAACGCCGATTTATTTATTATTATTTATTTTCAATCCAATGCTATTTAAATCAATAATTCAGTGGAACCTGAATGGATACTACGAGCGTCTACCTATGCTACAAAAAATCTTATCAGAACACCTTCCTGACATTTTATGCCTTCAAGAGACACATTTTGAACTAGATCATTATCATTCACTAAAAAGTTATCAGTGCTTCTTTAGGAACAGAACAAATCGTCAACATGCCAGTGGCGGAGTTGCGATTTATGTATCGAACACATTAGAAGCAGAAATTATTCCGATTAATTCCAACCTGGAAGTCGTTGCCGCAAAAATTAGGAGCTCGCACCCAATACACATATGTAATATGTACCTACCGGCAGGTCCATTGGACATGCAAGATATTTGTGATGTTATTAATCAAATACCAACACCAAGATTAATTTTAGGTGATTTTAACGGTCACCATATATTTTGGGGCTCCGATTCTAATCATAATCGAGGTCGAATAATTGCGAATGTTATTGACCATTTTAATTTTAATATATTAAAAGATGGTACTAAAACTCGCTTCAATTCTGCAACAGGAGAATCATCCGCAATAGATCTATCCTTTTCTGATCCTACGGTCTCGTTATCGGTATTTTGGGAAGTAGATCCTTACTTATATGATAGTGATCATTACCCGATTATTATACGAAATACCAATTTCGAAACTAAAACTACTTCTCCATCCTACATTTGGAGATTGAAGAATGCAAACTGGGATGCCTTTTCTGAAAATATTCAAAAGAAAATAGAAAACCTTACTACGACCGAGAATATTGATAAGGATTTAAGAAATCTTGAAAATATTATCATATCTGCCGCAGAATCTAGTATTGGTAGAACAAAGCTTGTTACAGGTAGAATTCCAGTTCCATGGTGGAGTAAAACATGCGAAGACCCCATAAAAACTAGTAAGTATGCTTTCAACGTTTACAAAAGACACAAAACCACAGAAAACCTCGTTAAATTCAAACGACTAAGAGCAATTTCTAGACACATAATACAAACTGCAAAAAAGGAATCATGGAGACAATTTGTATCTTCAATTAATAGATCCACTCCAATATCAGATGTATGGAAAAAAATCAAGAAGATTTCTGGTAAAAGCTCTATTCAAAAAATAACATCTCTAGATCTCAATGGAATAACGGTTACAGACGACAAACATATTGCAGATATACTCTCTGATACATTTGCTAGTCACTCCAACAACAATAATTATGATAACGCCTTTATTACCAAAAAAGTCTGACAGGAAGCAAATGATATTGAAATTTTTGACATACTCGATCATAATCATAATATAACTGAAAATGAATTAAATGAAGCACTAGAAGACTTAAAAGATACATGCGGAGGACCAGATGACATTCCTGTAGTATTCTTGAAGCACTTACCTCAAAACTTCAAAGATTACTTGTTACACCTATACAATAAAATCTGGACTAAACACCTCTTTCCAGAAAAATGGGGCGAAGCTATTGTCATACCAATACTAAAGCCTAGAAAACCTAAAACAATCGCTGCATCTTATAGACCTATCTCACTAACTTGTTCAATGTGCAAGCTACTCAAGAAAATAACTAACAAATGACTTTTATGGACACTTGAAACCTTCTGATCCCGGAACAAAGTGGCTTCAGAAAACATAGATCAACTTTAGATAACATTGTTGAATTAGAAAGCTTTATTCATGAGGGTTTCGCATTGAACCAGACGTGCATGGCCATATTTTTCGATATTAACCGGGCATTCGACACGGTGTGGCGATATCATATATTGAGAACGTTGAGTGAATGGAACATACAAGGCCACTGCTTAGCTTTTATCAAAAACTTCCTCCAAAAAAGAACTTTTGTTGTCAGAACAAATACACAGATATCTAAAAATAAATTACAAGAGAAGGGGACACCGCAAGGCTCCGTAATAAGCCCAACATTATTTATTGTAGCCTTGAATAGCATCTTGGAGAATATAAAAGCACCCCTTAGAGCAAGAATATACGCTGACGATCTAGTTGTTTTTTTAAAAGGTACAGATATGACCACAATGAATAATTTTCTCCAAGATTTTCTTACAAACCTGGAAATTTGGTGTTCGCAAACAGGAGTTCGTTTTTCAACCTCCAAAACTCACTGTATGTTATTTAGCAAAACAAATGAACTATTTCAACCTAACTTGATACTACATGGCGAAAATCTAAAGATTCTACCTTCTGTAAAATTTTTAGGTATGCACTTAGACAGCAAATTAAATTGGAAAATACAGATCAACAATCTAACCTTAGAATGCCAAAAGAGATTAAACATTCTAAAAGTGGTAGCTAACCAGAAATGGGGTGCTGATGAACCAACTTTATTGTTACTGTATAAATCTCTCATCAGATCAGTATTGGACTATGGCTCTATAGCATATGATACAGCAAACAAAACTGACACCGACCAACGCGAAATAATCCAAAATTCCGCTTTCCGGATTATACTTGGAGCTTTTAGAACTACACCGGTAAAAAGTCTACAGTGGGAATTAGGAGAACCAGCCTTAAGCCTAAGGCGAAAATTTCTTAGCAGCAATTATGCAGTTACTATTCTTGCCAATATGTCAAATCCAACTAATCAGTACACACACTCAAATAAATTAGAAGGATTTTTTATTGGGAAATCGAGGACACCAAAACCGTTTTACGAGAGAATTAGAACATACTTTCAAGAAATTGACTTCTGTCTACCAAAAGTTTACCCAATTGTCACTTATTATAACATAGAACCCTGGATGGTAAAGATACCAAATTGCGACAAAAGCTTAACTAAATATGATAAACAAAATACAAACCCAACTGTTATAAAAGCCAAGCTGTTCGACACTTTGGGAAAGTATCCAAATTACCAAAAGATATATACAGATGCCTCGAAATCGACCATAGGCGTAGGAGCAGCTGTAGTAACTGATTCGCAGAAACTCCTATATAAACTTCCATCCTACACAAATATCCTCTCGGCAGAACTATTCGCTATATATCAAGCTTTAACACATATTAACGAAAGTAGCCACCACAACTCTTTCCTTGTCCTCACAGACTCCCTTACACTCGATACAAACGATTTATTCTAAACATCCTTTGGTTCATCTCATTAAGAAAGAACTCTACGTTGCCAGAGAACGAAACAATGATGTCGTCTTTATATGGATCCCATCCCATATTGGTATTAGTGGAAATGAAGAAGCGAACAGATGTGCTCGTAACTCCATCACAGATGAAAGTGCGGTATCGATTTCAAAGGTGGTTAGTTCGTATCTAAAGTGCGTATTAAATAGGAAAGTGATCGCTTTGTGGCAATCTCAGTGGACTGAAAGTGACTCAAAACTTCGTGAAAATAAATCTCTATATAAAAAGTGGTTTCCATTTTCTAACAACAGACAACACCAAGTGATTATTTCACGTCTACGGTTGGGGCATACTAGACTAACTCACACTTACCTAATAAAACGTGAACAACATCCAGTATCTGATCTCTGTAATGTAGATGTAACAGTGAAACATATCCTCACAGAATGTCCTAAATACTATAATCAAAGAAACATTTGTAAACTACCCAACACATTTCAAGCCTTATTTCAGGATAATAATTATGATAAAATAATAATATTTTTAAAATTAATATGTATAATTCAGTGTAATTATGTTATTATTATCTATTGTACCGTCGCTAATAACCTACTACGGTTGATGCGACTTTCTGTCGAAATAAAAAAAAAAATATGAACTCAATATTTTGGACTGGGCGATTTATTTTATGAATCCATGTTGTTTTGAAAATATATAGTAGAAAGTATCCGGAATTTAATCTTTCTCCTAATTTTATCATATTTCTTTTTTGTAACATCCTAAGACGAAAGTAATGCATCAAGTTGATTGTGCTGGTAGTAGGACATGTCCAAAATTACATAACAATACCATCTGTCACGTATTATTGAATGCAAGCAGGCTTTTGGGTAATAATGTTACAACTAGAAAAAAGGGAATTGGTGGAATATTTGTATAGAAAAGGTGTTCAAAACGTTAAAGAATTAGTGGAATTGACGGAGCTCGGAAAAAGTGCAGTATATGAGACAATAAAGAGGATTAAAAATGGGAGAGATATGAGGCATGGACTAGTTTTGGGACAAAATACGCGCCAAGGGTTTCGAAAATTGGCTAACAGATTCAAAAATCAACGAAGAATAAACGTGAGTCCAGAAACTGTCCGCAAGTTACTGTAAAAACAAGGCTACATATCAAGGCAACCAAAGAAAGACCCTGCAATGAAGAATAGATTTTTGTCAATGTTTTTATAACGAAAGTTGTTTCCAGCTTAGTGCAAATCACCTAAAAATCCTATCAAATCTTTCAAATTTTCACTAAAATGTTTGGGGAAATATCTGTTCCTGGTGCTACACCTCTTTATATAGCTGATGGTACCGTTAATAGTAAAATTCTAAATGGGTTTCTTCTTGAAACGGCTCATGCTTTATATCCTAGCCGTTACAGTAGTATAATGCAAGATGCCATACTTCTGCATATACTGCAGCTTTTGGATGCAAGAACAAAACATGATAACAATTCCATGGCCAGCAGCTTCACCAGATCTTTGTTCCATTGAAAGCATATGGGGACTAACGAAGATCGAAATGAAACGAGAGAGAGAGAGAGAGAGAGAGAGAGAGAGAGAGAGAGAGAGAGAGAGAGAGAAAGAAGTTAGTAGATTCTTTCAAGTTGGGGTTTTGTAATGTTTTATTTTGGGTTTGTTTTTGTTTGAGGTTTGGCCCTGTTATAGAATTTATTTCCTCTGCAGGGCTGGTAGGGGGTGCCTTTGTGGGTGGTTTGTGTGCGCGTATTGACTTGGCTTGAGTTTTGGGTAGGGCTGAAAATTCAGTTGTTTTAAGAAAAGTGTATGGAAGTCGAGAAAAAAGGTGTATAGAAAATTGAAGTTTTGTTTGGTTTTGTGGGTAAATTGTGTTTTTTTTTGCTAGAAATCAACCGGAGAGAGAGGCAGGAACAATCAGCATCGAAACTGGATGATTTTTGTGCGAACGTGGTTTTAATGGTGTATAGAATGGGAAATTTAGAAGTGTATGGTAAAGATAGAAAGTGAATAAGACGAACCACGTTGCGTTGCGGGTAGTTAATAGAGGCGAGGTGGGTGATTGAAATTGTTGGAAAATGAAATTGTTTTTGGGATTGGGTGTCTCCTATGTCATGAGAGTTAATAAGAAGCGTTGAGAATGGTTTTTGAAATTTTTGAGTTTTATTTGAAAAGTGACTAGGGGGCATTGAAAGATGTGTAGATTACAGTGACTATATACAAGACAGTGGCGACAATTGAGTATAAGCTCCGCCCATCCGCCATATTGAGGCTAATTTGAATATCAAATGCATATAATTTAAATAGAAATTTATGATAAAATTATCAATTTGAAACACAAATACATGAAAATATACATTATATATCTTTGATTTTGATAGGAAATGGGTATATTTAAATAAAACACGCAATCTTTATTTTTTTACCTAATAATATTTAGTATATAATAAGGATAAATAATGATACAAAAAAATAATGAATATTAATTGCTTGTATAGTATGATAGGGGACAAATCATGTAAAAAATTATATTGCTATAGGTACAACTGTTATTGTCTTCAAATATAACCATAGATTCAGTTAATTATCAAGTAAAATCTATAAATAACAAATTCAACAACAAAAATATAACATATATTACTTGATCGGTTTCCTAAATTACATTTGCATCGTCAGGATTATAAACTATAAAAATTGATATAAATAAAATTTCTGATGTGTTATTTGTCTTTTATTGATTTTATTTGATAATTATGGAAAACTTTTTTATTTCATAACAAGTTACCTGCTAATGACTTACTACTATAATTTTTTGAGGCGGATTTAAATTTTTTATAACTAATTTTCAACCTGAAAACAGTGAATCTATTAATAATTTTGCTTTTAAGTTGGGGACAATTTGGTAAATTGAAATGTATTTTCGACATTTCCTTTATAAAAAATTCTTTTATGTCTATATTCTGGAGTGAAACAATATCTAAATATTTTAAGAAAACACATTCCATTTCTAAAAAATAATAAAAAACCTCTTCAGTCACAAAAAAAGGGATTGTTCTTTAAATCTTTTGATTAAAGAGAGTTTTGAAAACTTCTTATATATTGGTTTTTTTGAACCTGCTGCACCTACACAGGCAACACAAGTTTTTGAAGTTTTCACAATACTTTTTAAAATATATCCTGAAATATTATATAACGAATTAAGTTCGCTGAAATTTAAATTGTATGAGGGAGTCTTTAATTCACTTGGAAGCTTTACTTCATCATACACTGTATTTAAGTCCTTAAGAGAATCCAAGAATCCCCCAAGAAACTCCCGTTCATCTTCTTCGTAACTACTGGTACTTCCACTTTTTAAATACTGTGATACAGATATTAATTTCAAGTTATTTTTAACTTGTACCGCATTCGGTACTATTTGTTTGCTTCGCAACACGCTAAATAAATTTTCAAGGCAGTCTTGAGAAAATCGGCTAGTTAAAATAAATTCATAATTTTTTTTTTCCAATAATTCTGACTGTAGTTCTAACATTGATTGTGTTGAGATTAGAACACCCGTTTGTGAAGGTTTCCAAATTTTTTTATAGCCAACCAACATATCTGAAGATAAACTTATAAATCCTTCCAAAAATGATATTGTTTCTTTATAAATGTCAATATTAAATTTGCTTAGAGCACAAGAAGGATGTCTCGAAGTCATTAAATAAAACCATTTTTCTACTTGGTCAATAAACCATGCCGTTGTTAAATATTCTGGTTTATCAAGTTCTTCAGCCAAACATTTGAGAGCGCTACTAACTGAGTGACTAACAACATTAGTTGAAGTTGACACTTTCATTTGAGAAAAATGTGTCGGAAGGAGATCTTATTCTGAGAGTTTCGGTGCAAGTTTAAAAAAATTATCTTTCTGATGATTTAATATGTCTGAGATATGACTGGACATGACCATGTTAGAGGGTAGTCCATACTTTAGAACAATATTATTTGGTAACTGGATGATTTTATTTGTCACTAACATAGATTTAATATTTTTAAATAGGTGAGGAACATCTGCAAAGACATATACATACAAATTAAGCTGTTCGGCTTTTTTAAATATATCTATTATTATATTCTTCATGACAGCTCCGTTGACAGAGTCACTGGTGAAGTAATAGGCTACAACCTGTTTCCAACGTCCTGTAATACCTCCCAGCATAAACACTAAGATGTGTGTCGCCAAGCCTGAATGTTCAGGGAGAGTAACATCTCCAAAATATTTATTCAAGGAGGTATCATATGTTTTTCCTGGAGTGATAGCCATTTCATCCAAAACCAAGACACAATCCTTTTCATGAGTTGAAAATTGCTCCACTTTCAATTCTAAAAATGAAAATACCTCATTTAGAATACCTGAATCAAACTTCAAGTTCTGGAGTTTTCTCTGTAAAGTTCTGGTTGATGGGAGAGGATATCCTTGTTTTATTGGTTCAGTATATCCACTACTACCACAACTAAATTTTAATTTTAAAGAACTTGTAACGGTGTTGTTGGTCCACTTCATTAGTTTTGTTGTTTTTCCATTTTTTCTCTTTTTTGAAGCTTCTATTTTATGTTCGTTGAATATTTGCTTTAGTAGTTCACAGTCCGAAGAATTGGGAGTTTTTTCTCTTTTTTTTATTAGCTTCTTTCGTGTGGCTCTTACAGTTTTTTTGTATCGATAAGCTCTACGTTTTTCTCTTCCGTACAACTTCTTGTACCTGTTTAATTCAAGCTGTAACTGAGCTATTTCACTAATTGGATCAATTTCTGATATTAACGGTGAGGGAGCTGTGGATAGACTGTCTTCACTCAAACTGCTTTTAGATATCGACAATTGTTGACCTGATTCTACATCCAAAGCTAAATTTGAAGTAGATGGTTCCGGTGATTCCTCTGGCACAGTCTCATCTAGAGCTATATTTTCACCTAGAACTAATGATTAAACTATAATTGCAACAAAACACATTTAATAGGACAAAAACTAAGAGTTTTTCATTATTATGTGGGGATTTGTTGTAATTATCTACTTACCCGACAAATGTTTAGGTTTTTTTGGAGAAATAAATTTCCTTGGAACTGGGGATTTCCTTTTAGGTTTTGGTTCCACAAAGGAAAATATTGTAGGAACAGCATTTGACTTTAAAATTTTCTTGCCATCTACACGAGGTCGCTCCCACATTTCAGGAGCAAAATGAATCTTAAACAAAATCTTACATTCAATTTTATCTCAATAACGACAAACAATAATTTTAAATTAGATATAACAATTATAAGTCGTAAAACAAAGGCTTCTACCTACCTCACATAAACACGAATAGTCTGTTGGAGTCCAATGATCTCTTCTAGTTTTAATAAGCCATTCTTTTCTTCTAGATGGATCTCTAGGAAAACGTTTCATGAGAAACCCTTTTTTAGCAGAATTGCTGCAATTTATTGCAGCACAGCCCGGCATTTCAAATGTTATTATCTAGAAAAATCAAAACTTGATAAATAGTATACAATTTCTAGGGTTAAGCAAGCTAGCTTACCAAATATCACGAATTTTCCGATTCGAAATAAGATTATTTATAAGTCCAAATACAAGTCTTTCAATTGTGTAAAGGCAAAACACCTCTTTTTCACTGAATATTCACCAAAAAAGCACAAAACCAATAATTCTAATCACAAGTATAACCAGCATTATAAGAAACTTCGTATACACCAAACGTAAACAAAGAGATTTTGGCCTCAATATGGCTGCCAAACTGCCAGCCAATCAGAAACGGGTTACCCTATTGTCGCCACTGTCTCGTATATAGTCACTGTATGTAGATGATGTGGGGTGGTGGCGACTGGCTTTTTTCGAATTCGAGGTGAGGAATCTGTTGGATAAGTGTATTTTTCTGAGGTGTGTTGTTTTAAATGTGGGATTTAAATTTTTTTTATCGATTATTGAATTAGACTTTTGTGATTTACTTGTGAAAATGTTGAATTAAATATTTTAATATGCTGGTTAAGGTAATGTATTCAGTGGGCTGGATCACAATAATAATCTTAAATCCAAAAATTTCGTCGTACGTCGGCCCATTTGGCTAGCGAATAAATTCACTATGCTACAGGAAAAAACGTGAAAAACCTGCAGCATCGACGGGGTGGATGGGGCTCGCGGATCAAGTTGAATCGCTTTCGCTTTTGATGGGAGGGAAAGCAAAGTGAGCACGCCTGCCTATATTTGTTATAGAACAGTTGTGTCGAAACAAGGAAGGTATTAGATGACGAAGTGTGTCGGCTATGACGTCCCTTGAGTTAGGGATGGCGTTCATGAGCGTGACGGTGAAGATTTAAATGAGGATTTTGATGTCGGTTGAAAGATCGTAGGGAGCTCGTGGCTTTTCAAGAGTGACTGGAGCGGTCTCTTGAGGGGTTTTGGAAGTCGCTAGCCTGTGGTGGCAGCGAGGGTGGAAGGCGGAGTGAGGACCACCGCAATTTGTGCATTTGGGAGTGTCGGACTTGTGGAAATTTTCGGTTCGGTAGTCTGTTTGGCCGCAAGAGGGGCATATCGGTTTAGACCGACAAGATTCGGAAGAATCGACTGCAATATTTGGGCACTGGGAGTAGTGGATTGGTGTTAGATGGCTCGCACCGATCTGGGAGTCCATGGAATGAGAGGCCGGAGGTAAGGGCCTGGTGGTAGTGGGTTTCGGAGGTGGTGACGATGCGAAACATCGAAGTGGGCTTATTAGTGGCCTTAACTACGATTCGCCAAGTTTTGAGGAAAGGAATTTCTTTGTTGCGAAGAATTTATTCAAATTCTTCGGGGCTGATAGTGGTGTCTACATTCCTGCAGACGAAAGAGAAGGTGGGTATAAGAGTTTTATTGACTTGACGAGGTGGACGTTCGGTGAAGTTAAGAACGTTGAGGATGATGTTGTTGTCCCCAGTGGAGTTGTGGATTCGTCTCTGAAGAATTGAGACTGACATGGGGGAGGAGGTTTTCAGAAGCGCGGTTCTGTTGAAGTTGGCTTTAAGATAGATGATATGTCCGTTGAGGAGCTCGAGAGTGTTTAGAAGGCTTTTTGTGAGGAATATTAGGGTGGAATGTTTCTGAGGTTTAGGGTTTGTATGGTGTTGTGTGTGGGGGTAGTTGTAGGGTGAATGATTTGCTCGGGTGTTGTGGGTCGGCTCTTGGTTTTACCGACGAGGGTGAAGCCATCCTCGTCGGGGACAGGTGGTTGTTGTGTGATTGAAGGTGTAGGGAATTGAGATCTTACGGAGGAAGCGTAAGACCTTGTTGGGGATGTGTGTGCGGTTTGTGTGTATTGTCGTGTGAGTGTGTTTTTAAGTAGCATGGTTCGTGTGTACTGGATTGGAATCTTACTGAGAAAGCGTAAGACCTGTTGGAATTAGAAGAGGATGTGTTTTGGTGTTTGTGTGTTTGTCTTGTAGATTGAGGTGACGATGGTAGGTGAGAGTGGGTTGAATTGGATGCGGTGTGTGAAGAGGCTGTGCTTTGTGTGGGTGAGAGAGTAGGGAATTCCTTCTCGTAGAGGGTAAAACCTTGTTGGAAGCTGGGAATGGTGAGGAGTTTCAGGTTCTCTTCGTACTCGCGCGGATTGAATTGGGGGTGGTTAGGGTTCATTGAATGAAAGAAGTTTATTTCGAATTGTGAGAGAGGGGAAGGTTTGGTAGATTTTCTTTGGCGTGAGTGATTTGAGGACATGTTGGTGGTGGTGCGGTTGAGGATGTGGGGGCAAAAGCTAATACCGACAGCGGACTCACTGCCGGAGGGAGTTGCCTCCCTAGTGAAAGGTTTCCTGACTTATAGCTTTCTGGAGTTTTATATTACCTGAGTGCTAAGTGTCCTTATTTCTTCACGTTGGTGTGGCTTGCTTATATGTTGGCTGAAATAAAAACAAGATTAAACACTGTTTATTATTTTCATAAATAGGATTTGTTTCAAAAGAAACAATTTACATTTCCAAGTGTATTGGATGAACTGTCGAACTGAAAAGTTCGGCAGAACATGTGGTTTGGCGGGGCTTCTTCGATGGAGGCATCCACGGTGCCGGCGAAGTCGCGGTGAACAGGTTTGTATCAGTGACCCGATCTTGTTGTATCACCTTCCTCAGGCGATGGACTGGAAGTTAAACGAACAACGCCACGCAATGAAAAAGATGTTTTACGGTTAGTTTTACAAACCTGGACCACCATCACCGAACATTATAGCGTTGACCTAGTTTCGGGTTTGCCTGAACGTTCAATTAAGTGTTTAGAGTTAAGTGGAGGTTGTACAAGTAAATAAGATGAATTATTTGTTATAATTGTATTAATCTAAGTTGAAAAAATATATACTGAAACATTATAATTGTGCTTTCTGTTTTCCGGATACTTTCTAGACGGACTATAATTATCTCGCTTGAGAATGAAATAATCCTTTTATCAATCGAATTATTGACTTCAAAACCGTGTTTTATATATTGTTACTGATAAAAAGATTTTCCGATCATTTTCATTCCGAGCGTTACTATATTTTAGGTTAAAATTATCTTAAAGTTTCAGCTTACTTTCACTATATTTGATAACAAACTATCTGGTAATAGATCATTAAGATATAATATATTATACAATACATACATTGAAAATTAACATAATATTCTAATAATCTCTTTATTATTCCGGTCGAATATTCTGAAGTAAATTGCATTATATATCAACGACGGTAATATTTTGGATACAATCAACGAAATTCCCATAACCTTCTATAAAATTAATTATGTTTCGACTTTCATTGGAATCTGCAAACAAAACCGGAGGTAAAAAATCTAGGTTAGGTTAGATAGTATCAGAAGACAGTTAATGTAAAAACAACAACAGAAAAGGATAATAATTCTTCAGAGATAGAAAAACGTCTCTGTTTTGATTATCAAAACATCGAAAAATCTTTATATAATCCGGGAGGCAGCGGCTTTTTTTTGGAGGAATTTCATTCCGGCTGAGTTTAATACACGACACCTGCCTAATGACGAAACCGACCGCTTTATGTTTTCAAGTTAAAACTTTACTTTTTTAAAAATTATTTAATTACAATAATTACACGTTATTAATATTTGAATAGATGAGGCTTTTACTTGATGAATATCCATACTGAACGATGAAATAAAACAATATAGTTTGTTTAAATCTTCATATATTTGAACTAATGTTCAATTTAAACTTGTTGACGCGTTTCCTAACACAGTAGCTTTGTCAAAACGAATGAAGGTAAAATATAAAAATGTCTTAATATATACAGTGCTAAATCTATTTACTAAGGTTAACAATGGTATTGAAAGAAATTACCTGGAAATTCATTCACTACAAACATTCCTAAGCTATCTTCTAGGTAAAGAGGTTCAATAAAGGAGACTGATTGATATCTATTTGGTCGTTAAGGAGATTACCTGAATATTTATTTTTGTTAATCTCTAGGGCCTCTAATAAATTTAAACTAAAGGATTTACCGACTACATGGAGAATTTCAAAATTTGGGTCGAAAATGTGTTGGTTTTCTAATAAATGATTTGAATAGTTAGAATCTAAGTTTTTGTTGTCATAGCTACGTTTGTGTTCCGAAATTCTAGTTTTAAAATTTCTAAAAGTTCTACCGATATAAATTTTATCACCATTGTCATTACCACATTTTTATTTATAAACTCCTGATTTGTTTAATTTTGAAGATTCAGATTCATTATTTTTAATGAATTTGGATAAATTGTGATCAGTTTTAAAGGAAATATTCATGTCTAAAGTTTCTAAAAATGATTTGATTTTTAAGGATGGTGTTCCAAAGATGTTAAGCTTTTAAATTGTTTATTATTTTTATCTGAAGGGAATACTTGTTCTAATGTCTTTTTTTTATCTTTTTATTTATGATATTGTCAATTAAATTTGGATCGTAATTATTATTAACTGCTATTTGTTTTATGCAATTTAATTCTTTGGTATAATTATTAATATTTAATGGGACTGTTAAGAGTCTGTGTATCATACTATTGAAAACTGCTAGTTTATGACTGAATGGGTGGACCGAATTATTATGAATTGTAATATCTGTATGTGATGGTTTATGAAATATAGAAAAATCATGTTTATTATTTATATTTGAAATTGTAAGGTCTAGAAAGTTTATAGACTTATTTTGTTCAAGTTCTACGGTAAATTTGATATTATTGTGAATCGAGTTTATGTAAGTAATGAAGCTCTCTAATTGTCTATTTGTACCTATGAAGCTAGCTAAAATGTCGTCCACGTATCGGTGCCAGTACATAAATTTTTTACTAAGGGGGTGTTCATGAATTATTTTTTCTATATTATCCATGAACATTTCTGCTAGTAGGGGGCTGAGAGGGTTGCCCATAATCAAACCATCTTTCTAGACCTTACAATTTCAAATATAAATAATAAACATGATTTTTCTATATTTCATAAA
Source organism: Galeruca laticollis (assembly GCA_963921935.1). Taxonomy (NCBI): domain Eukaryota; kingdom Metazoa; phylum Arthropoda; class Insecta; order Coleoptera; family Chrysomelidae; genus Galeruca; species Galeruca laticollis. Next base: position 233,263,044 of record OY998177.1, read on the forward strand.
CCATCACATACAGATATTACAATTCATAATAGTTCGGTCCACCCATTCAGTCATAAACTAGCAGCTTTCAATAGTATGATACATAGACTCTTAACAGTCCCATTAAATATTAATAATTATACCAAAAAATTAAATATCATAAAACAAATAGCAGTTAATAATAATTACGAACCAAATTTAATTGACAATATCATAAATAAAAAGATAAAAAAAACAGACTTTAGAACAAGTATTCCCTTCAGATAAAAATAATAAAAAATTTAAAAGCTTAACATACTTTGGAACACCATCCTTAAAAATTAAATCATTCTTAGAAATTTTAGACATGAATATTTCCTTTAAAACTGATCACAATTTATCCAAATTCATTAAAAATAATAAATCTAAATCTTCAAAATTAAACAAATCAGGAGTTTATAAATTAAAATGTGGTCATGACAATTGTGATAAAATTTATATCGGTAGAACTTTTATAAATTTTAAAACTAGAATTTCGGAACACAAACGTAGCTATGACAACAAAAAATTAGATTCTAACTAACACATTTTCGACCCAAATCTCGAAATTCTCCATGTAGTCGGTAAATCCTTTAGTTTAAATTTATTAGAGGCCCTAGAGATCAACAAAAATAAATATTCAGGTAATCTCCTTAACGACCAAATAGATATCAATCAGTCTCCTTTATTGAACCTCTTTACCTAGAAGATAGCTTAGGAATGTTTGTAGTGAATGAATTTCCAGGTAATTTCTTTCAATACCATTGTTAACCTTAGTAAATAGATTTAGGACTGTATATATTAAGACATTTTTATATTTTACCTTCATTCGTTTTGACAAAGCTACTGTGTTAGTGAAACGCGTCAACAAGTTTAAATTGAACATTAGTTCAAATAAATGAAGATTTAAACAAACTATATTGTTTTATTTCATCGTTTATTAATATTTATTGAAGTTAACAATATGAAGTCTCATATCATTCTGAAAATAAAATATGTATAATGAAGCTATGCGGTGTCCAGTAGTGCAATTCAGCATTATGACGTAGTCGATCGTCCGATGATGGTTCGATGTAACAATACCATATAAGGTCACGAATTCAGCTGACGGGACATCTATCGTTTCATAACTCCTCCATCCCCAAAGAAAACTCAAGAGTGAAGCGAGGGTGGAACCACTTGAGTTGGATCGATGTTGATAGGCTTATTTTATGCTGAAAAACCTTTCTCATAAGGTTTCTATATTTAAATAGCAATTCGAGAAAAGGTCACAGGCATCTTGAGTTCATCAAGCGGATTTGCATTGTTTTTTTGAAGTTGCAGTTTATGAAGTTTGTCTAAGTTGATTTTCTTTAGCTGAATTTCTTGGATATTCAAAATTGGAAGTGGTACTTCTTGGATTCCTTCGAGAGCTATAGGATGTCCTTCGATGATATCTTTTTCGTTTTTGTATGTGTATTTTGTAGTAGCTGTAGAGCATCTTGGCGGGATTGTTAATAAGTAGCTTCCTTGTAAGACTGAAACTCCTGATTCTTCACAATCTGTTTGTATTTTCTGTGAGTCTGGGAATATTACAATGTAATGGATTTCGTTAATTTCTTCTATTATTGATTCGGAGACTTTTACGGCGATTTGTTGGCAATTCTCTGGCGATGATGTGACTGAGAGGAGAGATGTGATGCAGTCTTTTGTTTCTCTGGTTACTTGTAGCCTGTTGGTTTCACAGTAGTAGACGGATTGGAGATCGATTCATTCTTCTTCTTGATACTGATATTGGTTGTTGCTCATAAGTAGAAGGAGGAATAAGGACAGAGTTATTTATATTAGGTACGGAATATAAGTGGTAGTAGGTAAACACATCTGGATGGACCAGTAGAAATTATAGTGAAAACATGATTTCATCTTTATCATAATAAACTTTAGTATTAACAATAGCATAATATTTTAATATTTGGTTTTCATTGAATAATAATTGATCATACGTGTATGTGTTATATAAAATTTGGACTATTTCTTTAAGATCCTCACGGGAGATTACGCTTTGATGCAGAGCACCTAAACTGGCAAAACTTACTGCATTTTCGATATCGTTGAGAAAGCTGGACATAGAGTCCAGATTAATTTTTATTTGACTAAAAATTTCTTGAAATTCTATATAGTGTGAATAATCATAAGATGTGTCGTTGAGTGCTTTTCCTAATTCATTAATTTTGTTGGATATTAGAAGCTGATTATTTGAAATTATTCATATTGATTCATTAACGCTATCCATAAGATTTTTGTTAACAGTTATTTGTGAATTTACTTCTCTAATGATTTTATTTTGACCATTTTGCAGTTCGCTAAAACTTGCGTATATTTTGTTGGCATCTTCTTGGTCCATATTGCCAGTAACGAGTTTCACTAGCGAGCCAAGAGGGTTGATTATTCCTCTTTTAATTCGATTAGATGGAAATATGGAGTTCATTTTAACATTTATACTATTAACTTCAAATTGCAATTGTTTATAAACATTTCTCAAAGAATGTTCATGAATATGGTTCGTCTTATTAAATAAGTTGTTAAATGAGTAATATTGTAAACTTAGATTTGTAATTTGATTTCGGATGGGGTTTGTAGGGATATAGTGTAGAAATGTATGGGAAGCGATTTTTACCCTAGCTGGTCCTAGTTCGAAAGATAGGATGCCGGGATTACTTTTCAAGGATTTAATCTGTATCTTCTGGTTCGTCACTGTCTGAAGAGTCAACGTCCTGTGAAGTTACATTAATTAGTTTTCTTACGGGTTTAAATAGTTGTTTTTGTAAGTCGTTACTGTAATATCTTTTGATGTTAAAATGTGCTCGGGTTTATATGGAGGTTTAGTTTTAGATTATCGTTCCGATTGTTTCTTATAAAGGGTAGTGCCAGGGGGAATATCTGGGGGATCTATACGTTTTTCGTTTAATTTTTCGATATTTTTTTGTTTTTTTGTGACTAGTGTCGGTATGTATCCTGTCATGTAATTGTTTCATAATTTCTTTATATTCATTTAATTGAATGTTATCTGGTTGAGCTTCGTCGTCGATTTCGATGGGATCTTTTAAGTGAAGATGTTCTAGAAGAAGGTCAATAGGCTTATGTTTGGTGACAGAGTGAATTGAGTTATTGTATCCCAAAATCGACAATCTCAGTTTTTCGAATGGGTTTAATTTTGGATGCGTTAGGGATAATGTTCTCATGTGTTCTAATATTGTAGAATGAAATCTTTCTACGATTGCATTGCTATTAGGATTATGTGGAAGAGTATAATGCCAGTTAATACCATATAATTTAGCAAAGCCTTTGAAAGTGGATTGAGTAAATTCTGTGCCATTATCAGATACAATGTTTTCTGGAATTTTATACGTAGAAATGAATTGTAATAATGACTGATAGATGTATATCGCAGATAATTTGGAATTATGTAAGCTTGTCCAAATCTACTAAAACTGTCACATACTGTTATGGTAATTGTATTGTCAAATTTAAAAGTGTCTATTTGTAACGTTTCGAGTGGTTTTCTTGGAGTTGGGTTTAGCTGAAGTTTTATTAGAGGCGGGTGTCTCTCATATTTAACTTTTTGACAAATGGAACAGTTATTGATAAAGTCTTTTACGTCGTTATTTAATTTTGGCCAATAAAATTTGGTTTTTAGTTGGTTTGCAGTCTCGTGAATTCCCCTGTGATTTGTAATGCTTTCGTGTTGTTGTTTTATAAGTTTTTGTTGTTGGGATTCGATTTTAACGTCATGTAGTATAATATTTGATTTGATTAAGATAAATGCAGAGCTTTTAAAGGTCTGAGGAACTATTCTACACATGGTTTTAAAAAGAATTTCATCGATATCGTTCTGAAAATAAAAGACGTACCGTTTCTTCGGAACAGCATATTCTTTTAAGAATTGAATAATTTGATTTTCAAAAGAATCTTCACTCACGTGTAAGAACCATCTGGTTCTTGCAGGATTATCGAATATTTTTCTAATTTCTTGATGAGGATTTTGATTAGTTTTGATTATTACTATTTGATTTAAAAATACATTTAATGGTTTCTCGGTTATTTCGATTCCAAGTATTGGGTTTTCTAAACTAGTGTGTATTGTTTGATCGTCATTTTCGTCATTTGAATCTACTTCGGGAACGAGAGATTGAGAGTCTGATTTGGTTGTAGCGTTAGTTTTATTAAATTCTTTCATATATTGAAAAATTGGCGGTAGATCAGAGCCGGAACTATTTTCGTTATCTATTGGATAAATTTCGACACGGGAAAGGGCATCCGCATTCGTGTTACAAGAACCTTTTTTATATACGATTTTGTAGTCAAATTCCTCTAACTTCAGTATCCAACGAACAAGTCGGGAATTTAGTTCTTTTAGAGACATTAGCCATTGTAGAGGTTTATGATCGGTGACGATTTTGAATTTATTGCCGAAAAGATATGGCCGGAAATGTTTTGTACCCCAAACTATTGCTAACAACTCTTTTCCAATTGTTGAATAATTTTTTTCAGCAGCGTTAAGTGTACGAGAAGCATATGTTATGGCTTTGTCTCCACCGATTGGTCCTTGGAAGAGGACCGCTCCTATTGCGAAATTACTTGCATCTGTGGTCAAAATGAATTATTTGGTGAAATCGGGGTAGATGAGAATGGGTTCATTGATTAAAAGAGACTTGCAATCTTCGAATGTCTTTATGTAAGTCGGGTCAAGTATATTGATGTGAGCGCCCTTTTTTAAACAGCTTGTAAAGGGTTTGGTTAATTTGACAAAATTTTTATAAACTTTCTGTAGTATCCGAGAAGGCCTAAGAAAGCTTTTATGTCTTTCGTGGTTTTCGGTAAGGGGTAGTTTGTAATAGCTTTTACTTTATCAGGATTGGGTTTGATGCCTTGAGGGGTGATGATATGACCTAGAAATGATACTTCTTCACTAAGAAATTCCGATTTATCGAGTTGAACCTTGAGGTTACTCTCACGAAGCTTTTGGAAAACACTTTTTAAATTATTAATATTTTCATGGAGTGAGCTTGAAAAGACAATTATGTCGTCCATATAGACGAAACAAATTTTATTACGGAGTTCTTTTAGTACATTATCCATGACCCTCTGAAATGTTGCAGGGGCGTTCTTTAAACCGAAAGGCATTCTGACGTATTCGAAATGACCATTTTCAACGTTGAAAGCGGTTTTCTTAACATCGTCGGGATGCATTTCAATTTGATGAAATCCACTGGCTAAATCTAAGGTGGTGAAATAATAACAGCGTCCAAGTTTGTCAAGTATGTCAGTTATGTTTGGAATGGGATAGCGGTCATCAATGGTCTTTTCCTTGATTTTTCGGTAATCAACGACGATGCGCCATTTCTTTCTTCCAGATGCATCAGCTTTTTTGGGAACAACCATATGGGATGTGACCATGGTGAGTCGCTAGGCCTAATAATCCCTTTTTCTAGCATATCGTTAATTTGACGTTCGACTTCAGGTTTATGGATGTAGGGGTATCGATATGACTTAGTATAGACTGGAAGTTCGTAATCTATCAAGCCGTCAAAGAAATGGTGGAATTTAAAAAGGTGAAATTTCATGATTTTATCTGAATTGAATTCGCAAAAAGCTGGAATTTTAGCGCAAAAATCTCTAGTAGTTGTTTCGAAGTCTGAGCTGATGGTAATTGGTTCTTTATAGATATAATTTGGGAAATAATTTTCAGCAATTTCGGGGTTTATAAATGACTTTGAAGCTCCGGTATAATTTTAAGGGAGAATCAGAAATTATTATGCATGGAAGATCTTTCTTGTCATAAATTAAAAAAAAAACTCTACGTCTGATTTGTTGGTTCGGGAGCGTCTTGAAAATTTTGTTCGTCGCTGCTTTGTGTTTCTGGATTGTCAGATATTGAATTTGTGGTGTCTACATGGTCATTAAATTCATAGGGAGGAATATAATTTTGGTCGTAAACGTTATCTTGGTCGAGCATGTTATTTTCATAAGGGTAGTAAGGAGTGTTGGATTGATAATAGTCATAATATTGCGTTTGGTCGACATTGTGCAGTTCTTCAGAAGTAAATCTGGATTGTGATGGTTGGTATTGTTGTGGAGGTGGAAGTGCAAATCGATTTTGGTTTCGATTAAAGTTGGATCTGTTAAATGTATTTGACGAGATGCCACTCATAGGAGTTGGTTTGGGCTGACGGAAATTTGAATTAGGTTTCCACACATTACCCAGTGCTCTTGAAGGTTGTTGAGGACCGAAAACTTGTCTATTAGTCGGGAATCTATGTGGGATGAATCTGGGTTGGACATTGATTGAACCACTAATAGCCATCATAATAGATATGCTCGACTTGCTTGAATCTACAATCCTTTCTACCCTCTTAGATCCTCGTTTACATAATACTTTTACTCTTCCAGGATCATCACACAAGTTGCTTTCATCATAGTTGATGATATTAGAGAGTGAGATATTTTCTATTGTTTCTCCCAGATTTAAGAAATAGCTTTCTATTATTTCTTTTGTTATATATTTTCTTTTTATATAGCCTAACCTTGGTGTCCGCCTTCGCTCTTATAAAGTGACTTTTTTTACTGAAACGCCATTATTTAAGAAAAAAAAATTTTTTTTAACCAAACTGCCATGGGTTTACTTATAACAGAGCACATCACGAATAATAGCTCATTTGCAGTATGTAGTTTTAGTGTTCTATTGTGACGAAAAGTTTCTTTTTTGGTTTTCTAATTTTAAGTAGAAAATATAATTTATAAAATTCTTACCACGTGCTCTGCTCCAAACTTTTTCAGCGAAAATGCAACACTCTCATCCAAACTCGGAGCTAAACTAACGGTGTAACGCCGGTCGGTTAATTTTGTGGGACCGCGTTATGCCATATTGCAAAAAACGCCGGCCAATACCAGTCTGTCCGAGTTCACCCCCATAGTCCGGCTTCACCCCAAGTGTCGGTACCCCAGTCTATATCCGATCCTATAGGAAATTTTTCTTTTGGATTCCAGGATGGGATGTCATTGTTTGCTAAGCGATGTTCCCATTCTGCCTCCTTGGTCGCTCTTCTAGAGGCTATGAGGGGTTGTGTAGATTGCATAAACTTTCGCCTTGATTCTAGTCTGGCTGCTACCGGTATATGTTGATACAAAGGATGTATGGTGTCGTCGCATTGCCTACTTCGTTCGGCCATTGATATGATTTCCTTCCGTATTTGCGGTGGTGCAATTCTGGCAAGCATGTAGAGTTGATCAAGGTTTGTGGGTTTTAGACATCCCGTTATTAATCTGCACGTGTCATTCAGAACGGGGGGCGTGTATTGAACTCTTCCATACAGGGATGCATATTCGGTTGCAGAGTAGCATAGAGCAAGTGCCGAGGAGCGTAGGACGTTAGGGTTTGCTCCCCAGCGAACATTAGTCAGTTTCCGGAGGATGCCGTTTCTGGTGTTGACTTTGGCCCTGGTTTTATCGATATGCTTTCTGTAGGTCAGAGAGTGGTCTAATGTAACCCCTAGGTAAACTGGGTTTGGGCAATGTTGCAGTCTGACTGAGTTCCACTCTATTTGTGGTCCCTTTCTCGTCTGTCGGTTATTGAGGTGGAATAGGCATGTCTGCGTCTTCGCTGGATTAGGGCGGAGCTGGTTTGACCTATAATAGTCGCTCAGCCTTGATGGGGATTCTGTTATGTGCTCCTCTATCTCTGCGATGTTTTTTGACTGGCAGGTGATAGCTACATCGTCGTCATAGATAAAGCTCCTTGTTGTTGGGCCGGTTGGTTGGTAGTAGGTATGGGTGATCAATTGAGGGTAGCGAGCGGCCATATCTCATAAGATATTGGTCGTATAGATTTAGAAAAAAAAATATGATAAAAGTTGGTCTAACGTCCAACAACCAACACTAAGTAGAAAAATGGTTTTTTTTTAGAGTTTTGCCTAGTGGAAGTATATCGATGATATCATTTTCATATTTACTGACTATTCACCTACACTTTTTGACTAAAATGTTTTATTGTATCTATCAAAATAAAGCGGTGGGGGAGGTTCAATTGTTTTTTAAACAAACCAAGATTCCTCCCGTTTCACTTAACCGATTTTAACAAATTTGGGCTCATAGGAAAGAGCATAATTTACACTACAAAACGCTCACTTGGTTTTGACTTTCGTCTTCGCCGCTAGATGGCGTTAACTGAAATGGTAGCAAATTTTTGAGTTTTTTTCAAAAAAAAAAACAAATGTAATGGTATATTCATTTTTACATATTTTAAAAGAGGATACATTTTTCTAAAATTTCTTGAAAAAAATTAATCATCTACCTTTTTTTGAACCGTTGATATTGAACAAAATATAATTTTATTACATTAAAAAATGGCACGCCACTGCTTTTTATCAAAATAGAAATCATTTTCGTAATCACTTATTAGTTGCTAACAAAAAGAACCTTTTGACTTTTTTTCGTTAGATAAACGGTTTTGGATTAAAAAAATCAAAAAAATTTACATGGGGCGCCCATAGCTCGAAACATACTAATTTACTAGTTTGGAAAAAAATCTCAATAAAACTGTCCAACAACAACAGGAGCAATAACACTAAAAACAAGAACACAGAACTTTAAAAATAAACGTTAACAATAAATTAATAGTTTTGTCGTAAATGTTGTCCATTATTTTCAATGCACTGATCCAATCTTATGTAATTTCATTGTAAACTATATTCATACAAATAAACTTATTATTATTATTATTATTAATCTTTTCTGGGTGGAGTTGACAGCTGCCTCAATTTCCGCTCTTGGTATAATATTTATGGCGTTTTGAATTCGGACTATCATGTCTTCTCGAGTAGTTGGTCGAGTTTTATACACCAAATCCTTTATTCGGCCCCACAGATAAAAATCAAGGCAGGTTAAATCGGGGGACCGTGGTGACCAGAAAAATAGACTGCCTCTACCAATCCAACGGTTAGGAAAATGCCTGTTTAAAAAATCTTGCACGTTTAGAGAATAATGTGCCGGGCATCCGTCTTGTTGAAACCACATGTTTCTTCTTACTTCTAAAGGCACATTTTCTAAGAGTCCTTGTGAATCGTTCAATAAAAAGTTCAAATACATGTCACCGGTTAGATTACCATTAAAGATGTGCGGACCGATAATAGCACCATTAATAACACCGCACCAGACGTTGACGCTCCATCGGCCCTGCTGATAATTTTCACGTAACCAGTGTGGATTAGTGTCCGACCAGTAATGCATGTTATGAAGATTTACCCTGCCATTACTGCAAAAAGATGCTTCATCTGTCCACAATATTTGTGACAAAATATGACGGTTTTCCCTAATGAAATCTCTAAGCCAGTAGCAGTAATCGAGCCTACGTTCAAAATCAGTCTCATTTAAGGATTGGTTAATCACGACGTGATACGGATGCATTTTAAAATCCATTAATATTTTTTGCACTGAGCCATAGGGTATTCCTAAATATCTGGAGATCTCTCTTATGCTTAAATGGGGTCTGCATGAATATATAACGAGAAAACCTACCAACCCTCTCAGTGCTCGTTATAGATATGGGAGTTGTCTCACGTGGTACAACCCGTGCTCGCCAGTCAACTAGCTTCGAGTCGAAGAAAGGGTGGATTCTTAAAAAAAAATTATTAAGTTTTCAAAAAGGGCGCCAGGGAAGTTTTGACAAGTACCCAAGACTTCTTTAATTAGCCCACAACTCCTCAGTGGGTAAACAACACTCACTACACACTCCAAAGGTTAAACTGATAGGTAAGTTATCATAAGAAAATAAAAGTCAGCAAGTATCCCCTGATTGAAGTTTTAATTAGTCACTTTGGACCAAAGGTCTCTTTTCAAAGTATTTATTACAATATTACTACAATAATGTTCCAGATAATGTCTGAGCGCAGCTGAAGGCTGTGGACTCAGAATGTAAATAGGCTGAAGGCCGAAATCTACATAAATCCAAAAATTGCTAACTAATTTATCAGTTACAGCTTAAGTGAATAACTGTCAAGCAGGTTCTATAAACTCTGAGCAAAGCTGAAGGCTTCAAACTCAGGGTGCAGAAGAGCTGAGGGCCCCAAACTACACCGATGTCTCAATTCTATAATTAAAGAGAAACGACCAAATGGTTCATGTACAGTATCTCAAAAATACAACGATAATATATATCAAAATTAACAATGTACAGTTACAAGGGTTCACACTCCGCAATTTATACCAATATCAATATAAATATAAATAATTGCATAAGCATAAAATTTAAATAGCAAACGAGCTTAGCGTTGCTAAAGAAAATATAATTCGAAATTATGTACGGCGCAAAATTGTATACATAAAATCGTCAGAGTTTGAAAAATCCACTAAATAACGCAGTACCCAGGTACGTACCGTAGTATCCTAGCGTATTTTAAACTATAAGCAAAGATTACAAATTTTAAATACAAAGTACAAAGTGTAAAGCGAAATTATAGTAATTGCCGCGAAAAGAGAAATAAAACTTTACATGAAAAACTGTGAAATGTGACGCATAAAAGTGAATTTACAAATGAATGAGAAATAAAAAGGAAAATTGTTCACTCATCCTTTTTCCGGAACCAGAACAGGAACTGAAGTCGCTCCAGACTATTCCAGCTCTCCTGGAACTGGTCTCATTGACTCATTAAGCTCCAATCAGTGATTTAATATCCACATACAAAAAACCCTAAAATAGAGAAACGAATTAGCCTCTACATAGGGTTTACATTTTACCCCGGTCAAATTTTCGACGTACTCCCGTAATATCCCATTATACTGACTATATTAACAACACCCGAAATTCGCAAATAATCATTCAACTGTATAAAAGCCATTTACACTGAGAACAAAAACTATATGACTGGTTTTTTTCCGCTTAGCAAAAAAACTACGATACCAAAAAAACCCATAATATAAAAACTATGTCGTTGGACACATCCCTGAATATTTATACAGCTCCCGTGATATATTCTTATTTCATAAAAAATATAAAGCAATGACGAATATGAACTAATAAGAGTTTATAAAACGCATCGAAACTATCTCGTGAAATCCAGATTACATACTCCAATAAACTACGATTCAAAGCTAAAATTTCTACGTTAATATACCTATAGAACTGTTAATTCCGAGAAAGTATTTTCAACCATTTACCTTGATAATGAATCCTTTTAACCAACGCCGTCTACGGAAATTTACCACGAATTACGCAATTCCACTAATTTCTACTGGTATCCTCAGTCATCGGCCGTTTCTGGACCAGAAGCCTAACGGGTCAGAGCTGCCAGCTGTTGATTTCAGCCGTATTTTCTTCCCCTACGTAGGAATTGTGGCTCCCAGAGCACATGCAAAATTTTTACGTTTGGAAGTGTGTGTTTGCACGTTGACGGCAAATGGAGGACTGACCACTTCGCGCATACAGTGCTTTGGATTCTCTCCGTCAACAAACTTGCCAATCGTTACATTTACGACAGCTCGGCGAATTTTTCGCGTTACAAATATAAACCAACACATTTATAATGTTATCTTCTTACTCTACGATTTCTTCTCAAAGTTGGAGTTGGTTGCACTTGGCCATGTTGCCTTAAACGTGAGGCTATACGACGAAAAACCATTATCGAATGCCGTCTTCGGATGGGATAACGCAGTGCATACTGCCTAGAAGCAATCGCCGCATTTTCAAAGCATTGAAAATAAATTCTCAACAAATCAAAGGCTTCTTCATTCGTAAAAGGCATGATTTGTTGTGAAAATACTTTCTACATAACATTAAATGAGATGTTGATAGCAGGAACTGTCAAAATGAATCTCAGCGTGATTGACAATTTGGTGTTTATCATGGCCTACTTCGCTTAAATGCGATGTTATTTTAAACAGTATGTAAACCTATCTTATTTTTTCAATCCAAAACCGTTCGTCTAACGAAAAAAAGTCAAGGGATTCTTTTTGTTAGCAACTAATAATTGATTACGAAAATGATTTTTATTTTGATAAAAAGCAGTGGCGTGCCATTTTTTAATGTAATAAAATTATATTTTGTTCAATATTAACGGTTCAAAAAAAGGTAGATGATTAATTTTTTTCAATAAATTTTAGAAGAATGTATCCTCTTTTAAAATATGAATATACCATTTACATTTGTTTTTTTTCGAAAAAAACTCAAAAATTTGCTACTATTTCAGTTAACGCCATCTAGTGGCGAAGACGAAAGTCAAAAAGTCAAAACCAAGTAAGCGTTTTGTAGTGTAAATTATGCTCTTTGATATGAGCCCAAATTTGTTAAAATCGGTCAAGCGAAACGGGAGAAATCTTGGTTTGTTTAAAAAACAAATGAACCTCCCCCACCGCTTTACTTTGATAGATAGAACAAAACATTTTTATCAAAAAGTGTAGGTGAATAGTCAGTAAATATGAAAATGATATCATCGATATACTTCCATTAGGCAAAATTCTAAAAAAAACCCATTTTTCTACTTAGTGTTGGTTGTTGGACGTTAGACAAACTTTTATCATAATTTTTTTTTCTAAATCTATACGACCAATATCTTATGAGATATGGCCGCTCGCTAACCTTAACTGATCACCTGGTACCTACATTGAAGAGCATGGGTGCTAGCACGCTACCTTGGAGCGAAGGCCATTCTTCCGGTTTCTCCAGCGGCTTCTTGTTCCTTAGAACTCTACATAGAATCTTCTGTTAGATAGCATTGTTTTTATCACTTCCGTTAACTGGTAATCTCCTGTCATTTAGAAAAGTTTTTCCAGTAATATTTTATGAATTATAGTGTCATATGCCGCCGTTAAATGTATAAAGACGGCCGCCGTTTTTACCTTTCTTTCAAAGCCGTCCTCAATGTGTTGGGTGAGACTTAATACCTGACCAGTACAGGATCTTCCAGGTCTAAATCCTGCTTGCTGGGAGATTAGATGGTTTTCTATTTGGGACACATACTTGTTCAGTATGAGGCGTTCATAGAGTTTGAACGGGGAGCACAGCAGTGACATTGGGCGGTAGCTTTTGGTATCTTCCCGTGGTTTTCCCGGTTTATGCACCGATACGACCTATATTTGTTTGAATTTTATTTTTGATGTCTGTTGCGGATATTCCTATTTTTTACTTTTAATATGACACGGATTCCATTTGATTTGTTGCCCTGATGATAGTAATATATTTACCGAAACATCGACCTTCAAGCTGAGTGGGCATTTTCTATTTACAATCTATAGCCTACCCAAAAAACATCGTTTTAATATAATCAGTTTAGATAGTGTAATTTTAAAAGTTTTAGAGGATACCTTGTCAGTAGACTCAATATTACGCCAACTACATAAATTGTATGTACTTATATAAAATCCAAGACATCGTACAAAAAATCAGCTCTCCACTAATCATGGTTAATATTAATTTCGAATTTTGTAATTTATTCACCCAGTAAATTGTTAGTTTTAATAAATATGTCGATGTTAACCATATAAATAAAATAAATACAATTAAAAAGGTTAAATTTCTTGTTTAATTACCAATTCGTAAAATGTCGATCTTTGGAATATTAGTAATAACGATTATTTCTATTGAGTTGACAGAAGTTTTGATTTAATTCATATGAATATTGTTGCTGACGTAACAGTCACGTGATGAAAAAGCTCCACCGTTTTTACTGTATTTTGTGGATAAAACATTCTTTAATTATATAACACTTTGTTCTAAGTGTATAATGTGATATAAATAAACATAAATTATATTTAAAGGAAAAAATGACCCATTTCTATAGACAGTCTTATAACTTATTATTTTTGATAAAAAAAGGTTCTACTAATGCGATTTATTTACACATATACGTATGTCTTTTATTAGTTCATTTCCCGAGAGTGTTGAAGATAATGATTATAATTATTGAGAAGCATTAAAGGTTACAGTGCCGAGCAGCAAAAAAGTAGTTCTAAGATATTTTCAAGGATGGTAATAATGATTTTGTGTTGAAATTGTCTTACATTGAATTTCAGTCGACAAAGAAAAAATAATGAAATACATTCGGATGAATATAGCAGCAATCTTTAACAGCTTTTCTATTTTTAATGAAATATAAATAATTACAAAATAAAAGTATGTATAAACTATAAAACTATAATCTGCCCGAAACCATATCGTTTTATTCCATTTGCATTTTCAGCAATACTTGCAATTAAAGTTTGAATTTGCACAAATTCTTCATCAATTCCGCGGTCAGAACAAGCAACAGTTTGTGCCAGCATGATTTCAATATTGTAATGTTTTTGTTATGTGCATAAATTTCATGAGTGCGTAATGGGCTTACAACTCGTGTAACGTACTATACTTTTTCTACGCCCATTCATTTTCTTCCATTAAATAAAAAAACATCGCAATCATTTAAACTTTATTATAATAGTTGTTAATACCAATTGAACAATTATTGTAAATCGATTGTGCCTTATTATTTAATGGTGATGAACGGTTATTTATAATATGCGGTATTAGTGGTGAAGTCATAATCTTAGGTTATGTCAATTTTGTATCGAAACAAACATAATTCGCCATTTAGATACCATTGGTGTGATTTTGGACCAGATATTATTCTCTTATATTTTGAATATACCTGCTGATTTATGCATTTAGATATACACTAAGACTTTTACAAAGAGATACATTCGATTCCAGTCAAAATATGTATGTATAACAATATAATTTTAATAAAAGAGTTATCTAACCTAAACATGCTATTAATAAACTTATGAAATACAATTCTTTTTCTATCTGTATTATCTAATTTTAGGTTTCTTCACATAAAGAATAATGGTACTGTGCTGGCCACCAGGCTGTAAGCATTAGTATGTCAGAGAGAAGTGTATGTTTTATAGATTTCCAAAGGATCCAAAAGTTAGAAGCAAATGACAAGGTAACTACATAATGATAAATATACCATTTTATTTTGTGTGTTTATACAATATTTGTAGAACAATAGAACCAGATCCCGGAGCTTTTTGTGTAGCTGTCATTTTATGGACGGAGAAAAGAAAAATAGCAAACTATTTTTTTGTACATGATCAATCTTTGCAAACAAGGTAGAAGCAAACTGATTTTGTACTGTATATATCGATCTCCCTATAACATATACATTATTATTTGTCATTACACATCTTTCGCTTTACATTATTTATAAGTTGCTTTGTATGATTTTTCAAACGTTTGCTATTTTAAATTGAAATTCCACATTGTACCTTACTTTCCTCTTTATATTAACTGTAAACCATTGTATTAAATATTTCTCTGTGTAATAAAGAAATTAGGAAACGTTTTGTTTATATTATTTGTTTTTAGATAAAATTGAATATGTTTACACATGTAGTTGAAAAAGGAGCCTACAGATCAAATAAAATTTGAAAGCAACCAACAGAAACTCTGAACCTCATACAAATATGATTTGATTGAGGCAAAGTTGTGACATGATTTTCTGAGGTTTTCAGACTAAATGGCATATTGTCAATCCTGTAAATTTGCAGCGTTTCCTCAATTTAATTTTCTTACCACAAATCAAAATTTATAATTATGAAAACATTTTATTATGTTAATATCAATGGTACAAATTTGTAAAGGTAGAATGTTATTAAAACGTGTAAATTTTTCTTCCATTCTTGATGTTGAGCAATTCTCACAATAATGTCACTTGGTATCCATAATATTAAATAGCACATGTCCTCTCATGCAATATGTAATTCACCTTGTATCTGGTGATAATAGTTATATTTTTCAATTATCACTAATATATCTTCATGAAAATGAATTATGTAATTCATGTCTCTTGAGAGTGTTTTTAATTTTTCGTCATTCGGATACTTGAAAGGAGACTTCACTTCAATTAAGCATTTTTCACTAACAAGCTCATATTATAATTAAAAATGGTTTCAGGAGAATGTTGAGACATGTTTCGATGACACTAGAACAAACAATCACTATTATTTATCTCACATTTTCACATTAATCAAATAATCCAGTAAATATAACCTCAAATATAGCTTTTAAAATCAAAAATAGGGACTGCGGGATAACTTACATTATCAAAACTATTATTTTTTATATTCCGTAGACACGATTACTTACTTTTCAACAATTTATTCCTTTCAAAAACACGTATGAAATGCGTAAATAATCAAAAATCTACACTCAAATGCAAATTCCTATGGTAACAAGTTTTGTTTGGATACAATTTCAAATTGTGACGTCACACTAATCTCGCGTATTGTATTATATTTTGTTCAAGAAATTGACAAATAACTGACATGACATTTATTTTCGTAGCATGCTACTTAAGAAAACGTGTCCTATTTTTAAAGAAATTGCATAATGTGCTGCCTACATTTAGGGGCATCACTCTTTCAATCCTAAATATATCTCGCTAATGCTAAAAGTTTTTATGTTTTTTAATTGACTAAATTTGTGTTAATAGACCAAATAAAGTCTTACGTAAATAAAAATTTTATTGTAATTTAATTAAACCAAGAAGTTTAAGTTTTCTTCTCAAAACGCACGTGTATGTTATGAGATCTCATTACGTGCATGTTATTGTTAAATGTCATTTACAAGGAATATTCATAGTGCGATTTTTGACGTTTACAGACATGGGAGTAGGAAAACTAATTTATATAAACAGTTCACTAATTTATATTCACGTATTTACTGTTTATCTCACGCTGTCAAATTATAAACTAAACTAACTCTACCTGGTCGGTTCTTTATCTATTAGTGCCTTTTTTACTAGATAATTCTAGATTACGGGTTACACAAAAACAATTAGCTCTTTGGCATTTTCTAGATATGACTAGACAAGATCTATGACTTCAGTTCTTCCAACGATTATTTTTACTGTACTAAAGTTAAGCCTTCGTATTATTCTATAATTAAAAAAATTGACTGTCTCGACCCTTGCTTCGTGGAATATACTCATATTAGTGTTTTTAAATGAAACTCAAGGTCTCTAGTTAATTCCACAATAGAATACAAGTTATTGAAAATTCTAAAAAATTGACAATTGTTCCGATAAATCAATATCATCGTCAGAATGACAGAAATTACATTTCATTTTATGCCTACCTGATGTTTAGGTAGGCATAAAATGAAATGTAACTTCTGTCATTCTGACGATGATATTGATTTATCGAAACAATTGTCAATTGTTTAGAATTTTCAATAACTTGTATTATATTGTGGAATTAACTAGAGACCTTGAGTTTCATTTAAAAACACTACTATTCTATAATTAGTTGCAAATAATTTTTTTTAGTACAATCCTCCATTATTATTTCTTTATATCCATAATTCTGTCGCTGGTTAGAGATTCAAACAAATAAAAACCATACAAAGCAAGAACAATAAGAAAGCTTCACAAGATTATGTTTTTTATAAGTTTTTAAAAAATTTTGCACACCTCCTCAAACTTTAATTTCAGATTCATGTTCAGTAAAAAAAGTTTCAGCAAATATCACCTTAAGTTTTCAATGATACGGTGGTTTTGGCATTTTTATCTCAATATTCTATCAACTAATAAATTATTAATAAGTTATATTTGAAAAAATAGACTAGATCTTAATTACAGTGCTAATAAACATATTTTATTTTTATTGACTTGAAAGGTCAATAGAAGATCTCACGTGATTTAGGTAGTTGTAATAATTTTTTATATAAACATATTATTTATTTTTATTTATTACCATCGTAAATTTCCAATTACGCAATCAACAATCATCTTCAACGTGCTATTGATTTACCGCATGCCTGAAATTTTTAATAAAAAATTCAGTAATAATAAATCTCGATGGAATGAAAGCTGAAATTGATGATTTTAATTCCAGTTTATTTAGTGGGTGGTAATAATTGTTTTGGAATTCACCCTGTATAGAAGGAATATTTGCATTTTTATATTTTAAGCTATATACGAAAATTGAATTACATTTCCTCGGAGAACCCGACGTCCTAACGACAGTGATAAACTTCTCTGGAGATTCAGATTTAGGCTTGTTGTCAAAAGGAGAATTGGTCTGGTCAATTGCAAATATCGGTAAATAGGGATAAAGTATGGAATTACTTAGAGGATACACATTTACTAGGAAAACTAAAAGCATTAGTTATAACCACCTACAAAACTGTAAAGGCGCAGGTACAGATAACGGGAAAGGGATCGGAGGAATGTGAACTAGGAAGTCGTCCACAGGAGCCTCACGGGAACCGGATCGTCTCTCGAGCTCAGTGGCCTACGTCAAACACAAAATCGATATTGGTGATGCCAATTAGGCAATCAGCTCGAAGACTACCACGAGAGAAGAGAAAAGTAGCTGAAGAATAATTGTAGAGATGAAAGAAGAGGAAGTAATAGAAATATTTACCAGTCCATGGTTGCCTCCAGTAGTGTTCGTCAAGAAAAAGGACGGAACTACGAGATTCTGCGTGGACAATCGCCAGCTAAACAGCGTAACGAAGAAAGACAGATAGCGACTGCCTCATATCGACGACACGCTAGACACTTTAGCCGACAGCAAACTGTTTTCCAGCTTGGACCTGAAGTCTGGATATTGGCAAGTAGAAATGGACCCAGAAGACAAAGAGAAGACTGCTTTTACCACCGAATCTGGATTATGGCAATTCAACGTCATACCTGTAATGCGCTCTCGACATTTGAAAGACACATGGAAAATGTATTGAGAGGGTTATCTTTAAAGAGATGCCTGTTCTATTTGAACGGCATCGTAGTACTGGGGAAGACATTTGACGAACACCTTAAGAATTTGAAAACGACAAGGTGCCCAGCTCATGCTAAACCCGAAGAAATGTCAGCTATTGCAAAACCGAGTCAACTATATGGGTAATAAAGTGATCAATTAAGGAATGGCGATGGATCCAGAGAAAATTGCTTCCATTCAACAATTGCCGCAACCAACCGACAAACATCAAATTAGGAGCTTCTTTGGACTTTGCATATACTATCAAAGAATACTGTCAAATGGCTTTTGAAACATATTAGAATATCCATTACAAGAGGGAGACTGTATCCTTGACAATTATGCAACTAATGTAGGAATTAGAGGAGAGCGCTCACAGATCCAAGGAGGGCAAGAAATAGTGCTTGGATATTTCTAAAGTTCTCTCTAACCCAGAACGAAGCTACTGCGTCACGAGAAGAGAACTTTTGGCAGTAGTGGAGTCCGTTGAACACTGTTACCATTATCTCTACGGAAGGAAGCTCTTAATCCGGACTGATCATGCAACACTCAAGTGGTTGATGAAGCTTGATAATCCCTAAAGTCAAAACGCTAGATGGATTGAACGACTTCAAGAGTACGATTTCAGCATCGAACATCGAGCTGGTGTGAGTCATCGAAATGCCGACCCCCTGTTCAGACGGCCGTGCTCAACAGACTGTCCCCACTGTAACAAGGCAGAATCTAGGGAAGCTGCAGTCTAAAGAACTACAGTAGTCAATGAAGAATGGTCACCCACCAGGATCAGAGAAGATCAGAAGAATGATCATCACCTAAAGAAGATTCGGCAATGGAAGGAAGAAAATCGGCGACATAACTGGCAAGAAGAGTCAAGATTTTCACCGACACACAACGCATATTGGGCTCAGTATAAGTGAATATTTAAGAGTATATATAAATTACGAAAGTGGATATACTGTGTGTATAAATTTATCCCACCCGTTGTGTTAAAAACGATTCAAATAAATAAGAAAACATTACAATACTATAACAATACCAATAATAGCATACGCTAGCGAAAATTGGATACTAAACAAGAAACAGCAAGCAAGGATAAACGTAATGGAATTGACACATATTAGGGAAATGGCAGGTAAGACTAAATGGGATAGAGTCAAAAGTGAAGAAATAAGAAAGAGCATTGACCAAGAAACAATACTAGCAAAGGTTGAAAAGAAACAGATGGATTTGTTTGGTCACGTGGTAAGAATGGACCAATCCCTACTGGTCAAGATAATAATAGGGATGGGAAAGTCGACAAAAAGAGGAAGGGGAAGACCAAGAAGGAAGTGACTAGATCAAGTGAAAGAATATGGAAGGGAAAGAGGAAATCCATAGAGGAGATGAAAGAAGTAGCAGGAAATTAGAAGGAAGTGGAAAATGGATCATTTATAAACCAGAATCACACTCGGACATCTGGACTTGTAGGGAGAGCGGAGGAGAAAATTGTTTTGGTTATCTCATCTTATCTCATTGTTTTCAGGGCCGGCTCAAGGCGGTAAGCAAAGGATGCAACGCTTCGGGGCGCCTCTGGCTAGGGGCGCCAGACGCCAGACGCTAAATATACTTTGTAAATTATAGATTATAGATACAATTTTAACGCAATAAAAAAATATTAAATTCTCATTATACGAGCAGATAATAGAATTAATTTTTTATGTGTGAATGTACTCGTATATGTAATGTTTATTGTTTAGCACAAGCCTTCTAAATGTAGGTAGTCGCAACATTTTGTTTGGTAATTTTTTTCCTACAACTTGACCTTATTCGTTGTCGGCTTGTTTAAGATCTTATTCACAATTCCAAGAAACGTATTTCAAGTGCCCATCTGGCATCTGGCAACAAAAAATCAGAAACAAAATTTTAGACCCTCCTTCATTTGAAAACTTCGGTTTTTACCTACATTCATTCACTGTGTAGTATTAGTAGCAACAGTATTGTTTCAAGTTGTGTGTTCCATTTTAACATTAACGAAATTATATTATTTTCGTTTTCAAAGGTAAGTCAAATTTTTGTTAGAAAATTTAGGTTCATTGGACGCTAAACGCCAGACAATAATTTTAGATGATGGTCAAACAAATGATTAATTATTTAAAGTAGAAAGTATTTAATTTTAATCTAAATAAACCGACACTAAATTATCGTTTGCTAATTTGTTACTAATTTCAAACTTTTGATGGAAGTAATTTTCTTTAAAATTTAAAAAATTATTTTTGTTAATTTGCCTCACAGTTATAATGAATTAGAATTCAGTTTTGAAATATAACTATAAATAGTTATATCTGTATTTTCTTGGAGTTTGCATGTTTATAATTAAAACAAGATTTATGCGTCAGTCGAAAACTAACAGCGTCAGAAGTGAAACTTTTTATGTTTTATGACGCAATAACCGCCAATGAGTGTACAAAGAGAATTCATAAATATCAACAACATAAAAAACTATAATTTAAAAAAATGAAAACAATAATTATTTCCAAAATAAAAACAATAATTTTTCGGATGGACTTTAAAAAACTATTTACAATAAAAGACAAACAAAAGTAAATATTCTTTTTAAGAAATTTGAATGCATATTACGTATCCTTCATTTTTAATACCTAAGAAAAGTTCTGGCCGCCCATGGGGGTATCGAACCCGCGTTTTTCGTTTGATTTTAAATCGAGTCGAGTGATGACAGAAGGGGAGAACAGCGCTGCGTTTATCTCACTGAGTTTAAGTACAAATGATAATTAGAGCTTCACAAAACTTGTTAGCCTTTACGAGATTACCTCGTAACCAAAACCTCTGTAGTGTCCCATAAAAAGTTTCACTTCAAAAATATTTCCATAAATAAAGCAACACTAGTTACAACGACTTTCTCTGATGAACTGAGACTTACTTGCTCTTCTACGTACAGGTTAGCAAATATAGCTGAGAGTTTGAAAGTGGACACGCCCACGATGCGCGTTGGTCTCAATGCGGAAAGTAGGAGATACCACAGTTTATGCTTAAACTTTAATGAGTACAGAACTTATCTGTACGGACAAGTATACCTGTTTATTTCCTTTTTCAATATATTTCAATACTCTTGTTACGTTTTATTACATATTTTTTTCAAAATAATACAAATAAATACACAATGCAAAGAAATTTCCTAGTTTTTATCGCCTTAACTTTAAAGGTAAACAATTTCTATATTAATTTCGCACTGGATTATACCAATATCGGCAGAAATTATTAAGCGCTTTTTGTATCCTTTTCCCCCCGAATGCGTTCTCACTTTATCGTTCGCGCAGCGAAGTGGGGATTGATAAACGGAATAACATGATCGCCATCAATAAACAATGCCCTGCGACTATTCTCGGCGTCTCCTCTTTGTGCGGATCTTCGTTAATTTTTTCCGCCTCTCTCACAAGGAGTTTAACAGTTTTGTTAGCTCGACGAGTTAACTCTCATGACAAAACGCTAGTGTCCCATAAAAAGTTTCACTTCAATAACATAATATATTGTGAATAAAGAAATTCCGTTGTTGATTTGCGATAATAAATTTAAAAGGATATAAAATATTCTAATAAAATAAATCCCCATTATGATTGAATTTGTTTTATATTATGAACTATTTTGATCTGACTGTACGTGATTTTCGATTCACACTGGTTTAGTAAAGTTTCAAAACGTAAATGTTTTAAAATATGTAAAGTGCATCGAGTAGTGAGATAATAAATTGATTTTTTTTAGTTTTTCTTGAAAAAATGGAAAAAAAGAGACTATCAGGAGCAGAAAATCGAAAACGAAAAGCGGCAAAATAACTCGAGAAAGAAAAATTAAGGGGTCAACTACACAAATTTTTCAAAAAGCAAAACATCGGCGACAGTTCTTTATCTGCAAATAATAGTAGAGACCCTGATCCTGAAGATTCATGTCTAGCGCCTTTTGAAGCAACCGTTGATTCATCTTCGTCAACTTCATCACATCAACAAGGTGATCCACAAGCACACCAATATATCGCTTCCCAGTCGACTTTACCTTCCTCATAACAACATCAACCAACAGCTTTAGCAACACTAGCAGTAAGCGAAAGCGACGTGACGTTATTTAAATCAAATGATCCAGCAACTTGGCCCAAAATTATTAGTGACAAAGTTCGAAAAATCATTATTGAGCATGGTCTGACAGAGACAGAACAAAAAAAAATCATATCCACAAGATGACTGCGGTCGTAGTTTTAGTAATAATTACTTTTATCGTAAAGTAGCGAACAACGACACTGTCCCACGGACATGGCTCATATATTCAGGTTCTGTAAACAAAGTATATTGTTTTTGTTGCAAATTGTTTGCATCTGAAAAAATAAGTCAGTTGACCACAGATTGCTATTCAAATTGGCAAAATTTGTCGAAAACTCTGACTACTCACGAAACAAGTAGGTCACATTTGAACTCATTTATAACTTGGATGGAACTTAAAAAAAGTTAGAAAAGCAAACTACAATAGATAGCGAACTTGAAAAAATATTTGAGGTTGAGAAACGACATTGGCGTGGAGTTTTAGAGAGAATAACAGAAATAATTAAATATCTTGCTGGGCAAAATTTAGCTCTACGTGGCTCCTCAGATGTAATTTTTGAGAAAAACAATGGAAATTTTTTAAAACTGTTAGAATTATTTTCAAAGATTGATATTGTTATTGCAAATCACATCGCAAAAGTTCAGAAATCAGAAAACCAAACTGTTCACTATTTGGAAAAAAATATCCAAAATGAAATAATATCTATTCTTTCAAACCAAATTCTCTGTTCTATTGTTCAAATGGTAATCAGTGCCAAATATTTTTCGATAATATTAGACTTTACTCCCGACATAAGCCACACTGAACAGATGACAGTTATTATTCGATTTGTCCATAAAGATGAAAGCGGTAAGGTTTCCATAGAAGAACATTTTGTGGGTTTCATAGAATTGGCTGATTCTACCGGAGAAGGTTTATCTATGTATATAATTAATAAATTACAAGAGCTACAATTAAATATCGAAGATTTACGTGGGCAAGGTTATGATAATGGGGCCAACATGCGTGGTAAACACAATGGGGTTCAAAGACGCATACTGAATATGAACCCTCGCGCCCTTTATGTTCCATGTGCGGCGCATACCTTAAATTTAGTAATCTGTGATGCAGCCAAAGTAAACACTGAAACAATAGCTTTTTCAGCATTGTCCAAGAAGTTTATAATTTTTTTTGTGGTTCGACTAAGCGATGGGATGTCTAAAAATCATATACAAAAATTACCCTCAAACCTTTACCTGACACCCGCTGGGAATCTAGAGTTGACGCACTGCGTCCACTAAGAAATAATATTGGAGGTGTTCTAGATGCTTTAATTGACGTCCACGAAAACAACAAAAATGATGGGAACACAAAATATAAAGCCAAAGTTTTAGCTTTGAAAATTAAAGACTATGAGTTTGTTTGTTCGCTTATAATTTGGTACGATATTTTAAGCCGGGTCAATGTTGTGAGTAAAATGCTCCAAAATTCGAGTACCAGTTCAAATGAATCAACAAGGACTTTACGAAATTTAATAAAATTTTTTCAAGAATTCCGATCAGATGAACAGTTTACATCTGTACTTGAAACTGCAAAAACGTTAGCAGAAGATTTAGAAATTTGTCCCCAATTCAAAGAAAATACATTGCACAGACGCAAAAAACGTATGTTTGATTATGAAAGTCGGGATGAAACGCCGAATAATCCGGAAAAGAAATATAAAATTTCATTTTTTCTTCCAATTGTGGATACTGTACTCAATACCTTAAGTGAAAGATTTGAACTTCTTAATAGTCATTCCCAAAAATCTTATTTTCTTACAAATTTTAATGAACTTTATAACATAGATGATGAAACTTTAAAAAGGAGTTGTGATGATTTACAAATTGCCTTAAGTGACGGCGAAGAAAGGGACATAAGTGCTCTAGAATTGTTCAACGAACTAAAAATATTTAAAGACACAGTAAAGGAACCAACGAACAACTACGATGCAATAAACATGCTGCAATATATATATATATATATATATATATATATATATATATATATATATATATATTCCAACGATTTATTTAGCGTTTTTCCAAACTTGGTAATTTCTTTAAGGATACTGTTGACACTTCCAGTGTCAGTAGCAAGTGGCGAAAGATCATTTTCAAGACTAAAATTAATTAAATCGTACTTACGGTCTACTATTTCCCAGGAAAGATTAGTTGGACTATCAATGATAGCTATCGAAGGTGATTTGTGTGAAAAAATTGACATGAACAGTGTTCTGGATGATTCCAGAAAAGTTAAATTCTAAAAATTTTACGTAACTTTTTGTTTATTATTTTACATTTTGTTTTTGTTTTCTAAACTTTTTGGTTAATTGTGATTTAAGTATATTACTTTTAGTACTGCCTTATTATACCTATACTTCAAACACAGAATTATATTTATTTATTTGTTTCAACTAAAATTTATAGAAAGGGCGCTGAAAAAAAATTGCATCTGGGCGCCTGAAACTCTAGAGCCGGCCCTGTTTGTTTTCATAAAATATATACGATCGATTTGAGGGAGGAGAGAGAACAGGGTGAAGAGGGCTGTTTGGGATTTGGATGGTCAAAAATGTTCAGTCTATGTATAACCATAATACCGAATCTAGTAAATTTAGATAGTTACAGTATCACAGAATTTTATTATAATATTATACCTTTTCTAATCTTACAATTTTTGAAGCGTTTTTGTTTCATTTTTCCATATAGGCATGACTCCAAAAAGTCAATATAGGTACCTAATACAAAATACGAACACTTTAGTTCTTTTTGAAAATTCGGGTCTAAAATATTTCTGCTGAGCAAATCAATTATCGAGAGTAGCTACGAAAACAAACATGAATATTTCTCAGTAAAAGATTTTATCAACAAGTGGGATTCATGACGCCACCGTTGAATAATCTCACCTTATAAAATTTCATAGATTGCTCGAAAAATTCGAGTTTCGTTCGGGATCATAAAAACGAGAGAAAGTCGAGCCAGTCCAATTAGATAATCGTGATATTGAATTCCAACAATATTCACATATCAGACAATTTCGAAAACTCTCATCTTTATTATTACGTCAATACAACAATAACATCGAATTTATTATTGTTGGGCCTTGAATTACTTGGTATAAATTTAATAAGGAAATTATAGTTTATATTTGAAAGAGAAAAAAAACAGTTCTCATCTTAGGTACTAATTTATTTTGTAAATGTCAAGGCTCGAGGTATAAATCACTTTGATCTGGTACTTACTATATACAGCTTTTCAATGAAAACAATACACCCTATATATTTCTGAAAGCGCAACATTAATAAGATCAATATGTCAAAAATAAACGGTTTTAATGATCAAAACTAACTTTTCCGACTTTTACTCCCCGGAGGCTGTATCGTGCCAACAAACCGAAATTTCTCCAAAAATTACCAAGAATGTGGTACTTCAGGTACCATATCACCCATTGTACTGGCTCTGGTGAGCTCAAAATCAATAGAGTATTCTGTGAGACGCCCTGAACAATATCCAATAATGGCTTTACGGTTAGGGTGACGAACTCACCTCTTATATTGCATTTCACATTTATCATATGTTATATTTCTTATAGGTCGGTGCTCTTATCGGTGAGCTATCAAAGCTGTCTCCAAATATGTTATTTTTGATAGTCGGCTGTTGGCTTTACAGTTTGGGCGACTTCCTCTTATGTTGCATTTCACATTTCAACATACAGTGGTGTTTGTTAGACGCATGTTTGAATTCATTACTTTCCACACACTTCCTACCTCTTCGTTTGATTTTACTTCTCACCATTCTTCATCCCTCCATTCACACACTTCATTCATCAGTTGTTCTATTTCCCATCAATTATATATTTTCCTAGAGCTCTGTCCTTTTCTTTCATTTTATTTTCATTTCAGCCCTATGTTCTAAATTCCAATTCACATTACAAACAATAGCATCTAATGTCAAAGCGAATCACATTCCACACCACAGAAATATAAATGTAATTGTCGCGCACAATGTACATCCATAACAGCGCTTCATTGTTCTTCTCCGACATTCGCGTGTCTGGCATATCCCATTGTTTCTATGGATTTCGCCACCCTCACCAGATGGACATCAATTATGTCTCCAAAATTATTATTTTTGGTAGATGGTGGGTACCTATCTGTTGGGGTCGCGAAATCCATTCATTTAATAATAATATCATACCACGATGTTTGTCTATGCTCCGACGACTCGGAACTTACTCGATGGAACGGAGTGACAATCATGGTCTTTGCAATTTTTGTGAACAATTCTCTGATGACAACTTAACAAAATGGACGATCCAAAGAGTTCATGTTTCAGATCTGTTGTATCATTTTGCTGAATTTTAATTTTTATGTATTTTTAATATTGTTTTTAAACCAATAATGTGAACCACCAAACTGTTAAATGTATAGACGTACACATTTGTCTCGGAATTCTGACAAGTATGTATCAATTTGATCAAACTTATGAAATGTAATTCACAAAAAAAATTTTTAGTGACCGCATTGATGATGGCTTAATGCCGAAAGCGCTCTGTGAATTTCAATAAAAGAAGATTGCACAACAATACATTGTTTCTCTTAAGGGGAAAAAGAAAAAAAAATTGGGATTTTAATCTCTTGTGCATACAGCTGTAACTCAAATTATTACTCAAATTATCCAATAATAAATTCGTCACTTGTATATACTCCGGATGCTGCATCGTGCTAACAAACCGGAACTTCTCAAAAAATGACCAAAAAAGTAGTACATCTGGATTTATAGGACAGTGTAGAGAATGTGGGAATATAAAACAACTATCAACCCCATCATAATCGGCGCAACAGGATCCATACATAATAACCTTGAAGAATTGTTGAAGAAAATACCTGGTAACTAAAACACAATTATGTCACTACAATAACAGCCCTCATAATCCGACGAGGTCTAGGATAAATAGATATTAGTCATTAATAATAGCATCGAGTACCGGTGGAGGTATGCACTCTCCCTCAAAACAATGAAATTCCAACGTATATTCGTTCTGGTGCCAGCCATTCTTTTCTGGTTTCAATGAACTAGGAAAATGCAAAAGTGCATTACGCCAAATACTGAGATCTTAATAATTGTTGGTATAATTTGCATAGTGCTGTTCACCCGCACATATATGAAACTTTGTCGATCATCTGGCAGGTGAAAAATTTCTTTTTAAATACCTATATTACTCTCCCAGAATCTCAAAGTACCTCAACAACATTTTTGCATTTGTTTAAAAAACCATTTTGCAATGGTATGGTTAACATTTATTACCGACTAATTGATATGGCTTTTATATTTTTCAATTACTTAATTATCTAACTTAAAGATATAAAAATTTCAAAATACATCAAAATATTTTTTTATAATACAGAAATTTCCCTTTTAAAAATAATCAAGAGTTGGTAGGGGTCCGCTACCATTCAGCCAGACCTCGACTTTTTTATTTAAGGGTCTCTCAAGAACAATTACAAATTTTATTATAGTGCCTGAAGAACTTACCCAAAATAGACCGTTTCAACGAAAAACACGAAGTGGTTGCAGCGACCGTTGTCCACCTATCAATTTATAAGAACTTCCACAGAGGTGTGTAAAATTACGGTAACTGATATGGCACAAAAGAATAGTCTCTATTTTTTCTATAAATAAATGTTATTAGTGGTCTGCATAATAAATGAATCTTAGATTATGCACTGGCAAGTTGTAAATCCTTAAATCTTCTGTGAAATACTCGTAGCTATAGAGTAAGATATAGGAGGGAAAAAGGGAATCAATTTCACCTATCAACGTAATTAATTATAATAAAGCGAAATGATAACTGGTTGGTCGATCAGCGGCGAAGCCAGAATCTTGTATTAGTAGGGGTTTTGAAAAGAAATTAGGAAGAATTTTAAAATCTATAATATAAGATACTACACAAAACGTAACGAACATGTAAAGTATATTTAACCTTTAACTAGTCGCGCGGCGCCATACGGCGCCAACACAAATTTAATACCCAGTATTTATTTTGAAAAATTTTTTTGAAGATTATCTCACCCAATTATTTCTCAAATAGGGTATAAAGAATAAGATACTAAAATATGAAATTATATTTTCAAGTGTTTTCAATTATAGAAGCAATAAACTAATGCGGTGCATTGAAAGGCTCCGTTTGGCGCCATGCGACTAGTCACGTAGGTATAAATTTGTCGGCGGATAATGAGTGTTTTATTATCTAGGTAATCAGTTTTTGTCACGTTCGCCTCATAATATTATTTTATGATTATTTGTAAATAAGGGCAATAAAAGAAGCCATTGTTGAAGATCGAATTATTTAAGCTGTGCGACCGAATGTTGAAAATTTAGTTATACCTACAATTAGTACCGTAGTGGTTCAATCTTTCAATCTGTGCTTTATTTTATTGAAAATGGCCAGTTCAAATAAAGATACCAGTAAAAGTTTTAGTGCAGAAGCAGGTCCCAGTTGGCGAAATAAAGTCCCGCTAACTCTAACTGAACTAGAACGTTTGATAAATGATTCTGAAAGTGAATTGGAACTAGATTCAGAAAGTGATGACAGTGTTGCAGAAGATTTTATGGAATATAGTGAACATGATACAAACTCTTGCCAAGAGGATGAATACGAGGATGATGCTTCTCCAACACCTCTACCGACAGATGCTGATTAATATATAGGTAAAGACAAAAATATTAAGTGGAGAAAAGTGCCACCGCCTAAAACCAAAACTCGAAAATATAATATAATAACACATTTGCCCGGCTGTAAAGGACCTGCAAGAACAATTTCCACGCCATCAGAGGCTATTTATCTATTTTTTGATGACTACGTGATGCAAACACTAATAATTTTATTACTGCTGAAGTAAAAGATAAGTTTACACGTGAAAGAGATGCTCGTTTAGTAACTGAAGGTGAAATAAAAGCGTTTTTAGCGATTTTGGTAGTCAGTGGAGTCATGAGATCATCTCATTTGAATTTTGAAGATTTATTTGATGTTGATGATATGAGCAATGATTTTTTTTATACCACTATGAGTAAGCAGAGATTCCTTTTCATAATGCGATGTATTAGGTTTGATGACAAAGCAACAAGTGCAGTGGCACTACAAACTGATAAGTTAGCACCCATTCGTAATATGTTCGATTATTTAGTGATTAAGTGTGCCGAGCTTTATACACCAAGTGAATATTTTGCAGTTGATGAACAATTGGTAGCGTTTCGTGGAATTTGCAATTTTCGTCAGTATATTCCTTCCAAACCTAATAAATATGGAATAAAGATATTTGCATTGCTGGATACCAGAACTTTTTATAACCTGAAGATGGAAGTTTACTTAGGAAACCAGCCAGATGGACCTTTCAAAGTCCAGTCGGTTGAGATAAAATCTTATTTTCTAGACGAAATTAAAGCTGAACAGAAAAAAGACCCTATTACAGTTCAAATTAAAACATATACTGAGACAGGTTGGCCAAATAAAAGTAATTTGGGTAATGATTTATCACCTTATTATCAGTATAGATTTCATTTTTCATTTTCTTATTTCGAAATTCTTGTATTTTCATCCCGGCTTCACTTCAATTAAAATGTATGAAATTTATTCACGATGGGCACTTAGGATGTGTAGACAAAGAGCAAAAATGTCCGTGTGGTGGTTAGGTCTTTCTACTCAAATAGAAAATTTGGTTAGAAATTGTCCTCAATGTGTGGAGAATAGAATTAATTTTAAAGAACCCATGATTGGGGAAAGTTTACCTGACCGTGCTTGGCAGAAAATTGCGTTAGATTTGCTTAAGAGTAATAATATTTGGAACCTTATTGTTACAGACTACTACTCCAGATTTTTTGAAATATTTAAGCTTACAAAAATAACCGAATTAGTTATCATAAACAAATTAAAACAGTTATTTTCTAGATATGGAATTCCCGAAATTGTTAGATCAGACAATGGTCCGCAATTTCAGTCTGAATTTAAAACGTTTTCCTGTGAATATGATTTCAAACACACGAGTAGTCCTTACAATGCACAGGCTAATGGCTGTGTTGAGGCAGCTGTTAAAATTGCAAAAAATCTTTTAAAAAAAATGATGACCTTCATAAAGCTTTGTTGGCTTATCGAACGACACCCTTAGAATGCGGGTTTTCCCCAAGTGAGTTGATGTTTGGGAGAAAGGTGCGCTCTTTTATGCCATTGTTGCCAAGCCAACTTAACAATCCCGTCGACAAGCAATTTTTGATCAATAGGGAAAGTAAGGTGAAAGAAAAGTCAATCAAACAATTTAATAACAGACACCGGTCCAGAAAATTATCTGACCTAGAGGTAGGAGATTATGTCTAGGTAACGGATTTAAGAGTTTAGCTAAAATATTCGAAATTTTAGACCAACCTCGTTCATACCTAATTGAATCAAACTCTGGAATTTATCGAAGAAACAGGTGGCACCTGATACCAGCACCTTATTATACTCAGCAACAGTTTACCCCGGCATATACTTCACCCGATAATTACCAACCTCTAAATTCTAATAATAATAGTTCAAATTTAACAGAAACATATAAAAAGTGTAAACGGAATGATATTTCTAGTACGCCTGAAGGTGAATCTCTTGATGTTTCTGGATCTAGTTTCACTTCCCCTAATAAGATTGTTTCCCCTAAAATGAATGTTTACTTGAATGACCCTGTTTCCCCTAAACCGTCTATAGAAAACTCAAATGTTAGACCTAGACGTGAAATTAAAAAACCTAGGTATTTAGATGATTATGAATGTTTGTAAATTTAATTAAGTCTAAGAAAGGGAGATGTTCTGTCAGGTACTTTGGCTGATGGCAACCCTGTAACGTCTGACGGATGCCGGACCTGAGTTAAGTGAACTGGGGATCGGGAATGACAGATAACGTAACGAGAGACTGACGGTTAAAGGTGAATATTAAGAACCGACTGTAAACTAGAGAAACCAAAGGTTTTGAGATAAATAAAGTATCTGAATCATAGACAATCCCAAAAGATTATTATTTTCGTACCCGCAAACATAACATTTAGCAGTGGCTATAAAGGATCGCAGGGCATGCACATAATGACATTTGAGTTATACCACTTATATCAAATCAAATTACAGTCAGCTTCTATTAGTTCCTATATAAACCGATAGGTGGACAACGATCGCTGCAACCACCATAGACCAATAACCACAATATGTCTTCCGTTGAAAAGGTCTATTGTTCACCAAATCTTGGATCAAAAATAGATGTTTTTCAAATTTATATAAAAAAAGAAACTGTAGAGACACTAAAAACTGCTGTAATAATTGCCATTTCATTCAATTAAAGCTATTAATTGTAAACTGTCTGTATGCCGCATAGGTAGTTCGATATTTGAATGTTATAGTCCGTTTTTAAAAGGCATGGAGTAATAAAAGCTCATTAGGTATGCAAAACCCATACATAAAATATCTCCGAAGTTTATCTAATTTTGTACTAAAATTTCTCATTTGTTACGAATTTCAGGTAGACACCCCGTAACTCTGTATTCGGTTGGGTCGCCTATTGTATTGAAAGGGTCGCTCTATTGTATTTGAATGAACAAATAAATAATTTAATCCTCAGAGGCGTAAAATCAGGACAAAACAAACAAACAATAAACATAAAATATTATATAAAAAATACCAAATTTTTTTGCAGTCGGTATCAACTTAACTACTAATATACCGTTTACAATAGTAGAAGAAAAAAGAAAAATGCAGGAATAAAGTACGAATTAATGTAATATTTATAAAAAAAAGTCTAACAAATAATAGTAATAACTAACACAAAAACTAGTCTATATATCAGAATCAGACGATTCTGTTGAGCTTCCATTATTAACATTGATTATAAATGGTTCAATCATGTGTTCCCTTATATGATCCATTTCCCACATATTTAGTTCTTCTTGTATCACGTGTTCAACACATTTCTTCCAGTTTTCTTTGGTTACGTTACCTAACGCGTCTTCGAATAAAACTTTTACGTCACTCATTTTGAATGTCGTATTCTTTCTTGAAACTTCCCCTTTCACTTGGGCCCATATTAATTCTATGGGATTGAGTTGACAGTGATAAGGAGGAAGCCTCAGCACCGTTATTCCACGCGCTGATGCCATTTGATCTACTACGTATCTACTATATTTGTGTTTATGTGAATTGGCCAGTTGCAAGAGCTCATTTTTCAGCGGGTTATCTGGGCATTCAATATTTTTCGAGGTTAGCCAATCGTGGATATCTTGTTTACGCCATGCAGGTAATTTCTCCACTAACCTGGAGTGATAACTTGCGTTATCCATAACAATGACTGAGCCCGTTGGAATTAGATCTAACATTTGTG
Organism: Galeruca laticollis; assembly: GCA_963921935.1. NCBI lineage: Eukaryota > Metazoa > Arthropoda > Insecta > Coleoptera > Chrysomelidae > Galeruca > Galeruca laticollis. The sequence continues at coordinate 233,296,302 of OY998177.1, forward strand.
AGAAATATTCTTCGAAAACGTCTGCATTCATATCTTCATGATAATCTCCGGTTGCTTCGACTCAAAGCACAACAATCCACCTTTAACAAAACCTTCGGCACTTCCGATATGAGTAATGATGAGTCGACGTCCTTTTCCTGCTGGTGGATTGAGGCCTGTTGACCACCCTTCAAGAGCTGCCTGCCTCCGACTTTTGACATTCGTGTCTTGCCAAAACATTGAAACATTATGACCTTCATTTAACCAAGTCTCATCCAAATAATAAATTCGTTTTTGATCTAGTCTTGCTTTCCGAATATTGCGCAAATAACTCCTCCTCCAAATGACAATGTCGTCTCTATCAATCAACATTGCGTTCCGATAATTTTTTTTATATTCAAATCCAAGTTCCTTCTTAATTTTCCATAATGTACTTCGAAACATTTTCGGAAAATCTGAATCTTCTTGAACCGAAGCCATAATTTTGGAGAGAGTTGGGATCTCATTTCTAAAGGAAAAAGCATGCACCTTACGCCTTATTCCATTCTTCAAGTCGTCATCCATTTCAAGTTTGGGTCGGCCTGGGGACTTTGCAGGGGCTGTGATGTTTCCATTTTTTTTCTCCTTCATTAAATTATAAATTGTTGTTTTTGAAACACCCATCATTGTTGCAGTAATCTCCACAGTTTCATCAACACTTCCTGTCAAATTTATGATTTTTCTTCTAAATTCTTCGTTCTTCAACGAGGAATAGCAATTTAATATCAGATTTTTTTCGCTCAGCGACAATGGGCCAACTTTAGGTCGCTTAGATGGTGATAAATCCTCCATATGTGGTCGAATTTGGTTGGAACACTATATAGTTGGAAAGTGTAGTTAGGTGTTTGTCTCGTGTGATGAGAAGAGAACTTGTATAGATGAACAAAAATAAACACCAGTTAACAATAACGGTAAAAAATAATAACAAATAACAGTAATAATGGGGAAATCAATCAACACAGCAGTTTCTCCAGAACAGATGAACTGTAAATTGAAAATATTCAACCTTTCCGCTACTTTTATAGTTGAAAAGTTCTAGTAAGTACATTGTATTATGGGGGCATTTTCTTAGAACTGAAAAGACTATATTTCACAATAATAAAACCATTTTTGAGCTACCTGTTTGTCAAGTTTCTTCACTTATTTGCTAATTGGGTGAAATAATCGGCAAATGGGGTTGGTTTGGATAATATATATATATATATATATATATATATATATATATATATATATATATAACGGAATATATATATATATATATATATATATATATATATATATATATATATACTGAAACCATCTAAAATTGGTAAGGTCAATTGAAGGTTACATATAAAAAAAACTAGGAGTATTAGATGATTGAATTGAATGAAGTGAGCATTTATACTACCAAATATTAAGAAAAGCATTTATATTAAAAGGAATAAAAAGGATAGTGAATAAAGATATTTCTAGTAATAGCAGTATGTAAATAAGTACAAAATTTTACCTTAATAATAATCCAATATTACGTTGATGGTAACAGTTACTAGACTGTTCAAAACACTGCCATATGAACATCCAGGTAATTACCATGTAGCATCATTTGAAACCTGAAAACAAAAGGAATTAGTATTTGAATAAATAAATGAATATCAATATTTATGGGTAATAAGTAAAAAGGGTTATAATTAAAAAGGTAATTTGAAATAAAAAGTATTTGATTGACAGGCGGAACGTAGCCATGTCAGGTGTCAACAAGAGTTTGCAATTATGAATATTAATCAACTGGAAGTAACATTAAAATTATTAAATTGATGCCAACTTAAATTTATTGGTTACGAATAGAATAATTTTTATGAAAGGGAAATTTGAAAATAAATAAGAATTTATATGTGATTAACAATCACAAAGATTAGAAAATTGAAAACTATACATTTGCATATATAATACTTGATATTTAGATTGTAAGTTTTATGTAAAATAATGTAAATCAAAATACCTTAAAAAGGGATAACTAGCAATATAAGGGATTGTCAATAGTGAAAAAAGACATTTTATGAAACCGTTAAGACTATATACAATTAAACAAATAAGTGTTGATACCATCCAGGACAATTAAAAGAACTAATTTACATTTAGAACTAAAAAATTCCCAAACAAACAATTATTTTGAAAGAAAGTGTCAATAGAAGGCTATGAATTTTATGACAAGAAAGAGTTGTTGATTGCGACAAAAAAGTGGGGTGGCGTGGGTAGCTAAAAAGGGTTAGCATCTATGTAAGAGGCTTCCGAATAAATTTTAATAAAAAAAAATAAAACATGTGAATTTGCAAAAAAGTTCAATAGTAATAATTCTATAAGCTATTTAAACAGTTTGTGAGAACGGGAGTTTGTTCGAACGTGCATCTCTTTCGCTAAAGAGATCTTCAAGAAAAGAGGTGACGCCATCCAGCAATATGGAGCTTTCTACAGTGGATATATTAAGGTCTGTGCTAATTTAATATTAATTTGGAATTCCAACATAAATAAAAATAAAAACATTCAAATAGTGAACAATAAAATAATTTCGAAATTTCATTAAAAGGCCTGAGTATTTTATGATGCATAATAAGAACTTTCGTACATGGATATCCATAAATCATAACTAATAAATAACTATGTACTTACTTTTAATAATTAATTTGTATCATTGTTGTTCACATTATATGTAAATTTCGTCTAGCTTCCATTTTCTTATTGCATACATTATCATCTTCTGTCTATCACTATACTAATTTCACATCACTCCTATTTATTTTTATATATATGTATATGCAATCGTATGGTTTTGTTTTTGAATATTATCTTGATAGTTTCAACGTATACATACGAACATTTAATTTGTATAAACATTTCATAAGTGGGAAATAGACTGTAAACACAAATGTGTATCTTCGCTTTCAACGAAGCAAAATCGTATATTTTCGTCACGCCGACGCAGTAGAGATATGTTCAATAGCATTCCATGCGTCTGACTGTAAAGAGTACAGGGGCGGTATCAAGAAAATTTGGTGTTTAAAATTAATTACGATTTCAATCTCAACAATTTATTAAAATTATTTTTCTGTAAAGTGTTTTGCATTTTTATTTTATACACTATCCTTAATAAATTTAGAAATATCGACTCACCTCATTCATTCAAAATATCTGAAAACAGTAAATTAAGACACATATGTTTTCAAAAATCATTTAATTTCTCAATATACAGTATATTTACAATTCAATAATTAATAAAACCACAGTTAAAATAGACTTATTTATATGCGCCATGAACCCAACGAGAAAAGGTCTACATGTCTCCGGCTATAAACAATTCAAATAATAAATAGACAAGTTCAAATAATATTGAAGAGCAGTCGAAGATAGAGGTCAACATGCTATCGACTCTTCATAAAATAAAATTATAAATTAAAATTAAACCTATAAAGAGCGGCCGAAGGTAAGTCTCGACTTCATCTTATAAAATAATATATAATAACAATTTATAAAAAAAAATTATCAATAATAATAATTAATAATAATATATATATATATATATATATATTATTGTGAAAAAATAATGCTACACCCTGTATATCAAATAATGAAGAATTAAGATTATGTATTGTAATCTAAAAGAATTTTTTTAAGTCAAAAATTTTTTTTAAACATTTGAATGGAGACAATCTGTACGATCCACTATTCGATAGAGAAGACATACAGAAAGGACAGACTGTATAATGTAGGGATAATTGCGAATGGGTGTGATAAACAATTTATATGAAATAAATTACCTAACGAAACTTTTATCAAAGAGATCAAGTATCAAAATTTGTTCATAATAAGAAACTAAATGCTTTATTCTGTAAAGTCAAGCTAATCTCGTAATATTTGTTGATTAAGACATTAAAATGAGATAGTGTAGATGTTTAGACATAACAGAGCAGGAAAATATAAAATAATGTGAATTTCAGAGAACATGACTTATAAAGAAAACGAATTTTCATTTTGCATACATATTTAAAGGTAACAGCTGTCATCTATTAAAACATTATGAATATTCATTTGACATACATACTTAGAGGTTAGGAAATGTCATTTTAACAATACTAAGAAATATTATTGAATGAAAATAATATAGGAAGTCTAAGCAATTAAAAACCTTAGAATATAATATCATGATATAATGGATGAACATTTCACTGGTTGAAATGAAGAATTTGAGTTATAAAATAAATAGTCAAATTTGATTGGTTAATAAACATTTAAAAAAGATCACATCGGCGACAACTGTGTTGCTAACGAAAAAAAATCAGAATGTGAGAAAGTTGTTGATTATGGGGGCTATTGACTAGTAGGTTTTCTTTTTGGGAAGATATTTTTGGAGCAGCAAAATTTTTTTGGTAAAGTAAATCAATTGAAATCATTTGGAAGACAAAATTTGACTATAGAATTTAAAACAAATACATTATACTTACAAGAGATATATCAGTGTAAGTAGTTTAGTTTATATTAATAATTAAAAAAGGAATTGTTGAATGTTGTAAAGCACTAATCATGAATTTTATTTTATAATATGGTGTCTTGTGTCTGGTGGAAGTAAAATAGCCAAAATAGTTTTCGAAAAACATTGAATAGTGGAATTTGTGTGAGCTGTTTGGACTTTGAAAGAAATACAGCATCGATTCCTGTTCTGGTAGAAGCAAAATGCCAACAGGGAGGTTTTCCAGGAGGAGAATCTGGAACAAATAAAGGTGAACAAACAGAAATCGTGAAGTAAATAAGGTAGTACAAGTTAATTTATTAATGTATTAAGAGGTCAAGCGTACTTACTAATTTGTAAAAAAAACTAAAATTTTGTGATGCATAGACGCTGTTAAGAGTGTATTTCGCCGTTTTCTGAAAGTCAAATGTTTATGAAATTATATAACTGTATTTTAATATTATAATAATATCTCACCAGAGTGCGTGTGATTTGTATGAAAGAGTCATCCTTTTAGATAGTTGAATTTCTTAAAAAAAAGTGTAGTGTATTTATTTTCATTTAATTAAATATTGTTTTTCCTTTTGAAGAACGTTTTTTTTTAAATTTACTTGAGTTATTCATTTCATCTGGTGACTTGTGCACCATCTACTTACCACAGGCAGAAGCTCTGAATGAAATCGATTGAACTATGCAGATATTTTTTAAGTAGGACAGGACCGTATTTAATTTGAAATCATTAAAAAAAGTAACATATTCTGATTAACAAATTTATTTTTAAAAATATAAAGCATGTATTAACTTTGGCGCTAACATATATAAAATTATAAAATCATTTTATTTAAAATACTTGAACTCTACCCTGAGATGAGAAGTTTTCATGTTGGTTAAATAAACTGTTTATCATACATATTAAATCCACAACATACCGGGCAAATTAAACTATTTTCTCACCCAATTCTATTCATAATAATATGTCGGCCCAACGTAGGGCAAATTAAATTCCCATATAAAATAAACTATAATAATATATATGTATTTGTATAAAATTGTTATTAACATTTATTTTATTATTTACTGTATGTAGGATTATAACTACCTGGAGCTCAGTGGAGGGACTCGTCTACGCCCTTTTATACATAATAATAAATTTTCTGGAAAATTGATGTCAGTGATAGAATCCACAGTTTATTATATTATTGATAATTTGGAATTTCATTTTAAATAATATTACAATACGGTTATTTTCGGAAATGAGATAATTTTAGAAGCCTTAACTTTTTTTAAATGACTAAATGTGGTACGCCTATGGTTCCGGCCAAAATGAGTGATTTATTACTCCATGCCTTTTAAAAACGGAGTATAGGTTGTATTATGTTAGATTTTATCAAAGGTTTGCTCGACATTTAAAAACGTTATTGAGCAAACACAATTTCTTCCAACATTAGATTATAAGTATATGTAAAATATTATCTGAATGTTACCAACTTCATCCTAGGCCCGATAAATAATTTCCTTGTCAGTATTACATTTTTTTTGACTGTCGACATATAAGTAAATGACTTGCGATTTACACCGAAATATATCCTTAAACAGTCAGATTCCAAGGATTTTCTTAACCAAAATAACTGGTACGATAAGGATCTTCCAAACAAATTTAACAGGAAATAAAAATAACATCAATAAAAGATAATAATTCTAAATAATGTGATAATTATATATTATTATGTACATTATTTCTTTGTTTAAGATTTTTTGTGAGTAATTATATTTTCTTTTTCAGAAGTTTTTCATCAGTGCATATATTTTCACATTTATTATTTATGATTCTAGAGGTAAACAAAAAGGAAACATGAGTGTAAACACATGAATGTCATTAGTGTCATATACTTACTTCCATTTTGTTCAAAGCTTATATTGAAAGGTCGGAAAAAACGTTTTTTATTAGAGCTTTAATAAGGTTTTGAGATTCATGAGAATACATACAGTTAAAGAAAATATGATTCATTTAAATCACTTTTAGCTTGACAGTGTTGTCACAAACTTGTGAAAAGAATTTTTATTTTATATAAGTGTGCTGTAAGTATACCTAAGATGCGTGGTCAAAACGTAGTCTAACAATAGTTGTAATGTTACTTTTTTAAATGAAACTGCTGTTTCAATTAAAAAAGGGGTCCGGTGCACTTTGCGACCCTCCGAATTTTGCAACGATTTTTTTTTATTAGAAAGCCCTATTATTATAGAACATTTTAAGAGGAAAAATTCTTGGATCATGCACTTTTGAAAGAGAAAATCGCAATTAAAAGTAATAAAACACCGCCATTTTTTAAAAAAAATGGACAATTATGTCTAGATATCAGATGGTCACAAATTTTAGAAGGAGGAGTGTTGCCAGTCTTCATTTCCGTGACTCGTGTCTGCTTGGAAATACTTTATACAAGTTTTATACTATCTTCATGATCTAAAATGTATGTATTGAAAATGTACTTCTTTGGACGTATTATGTATTTTTCACAGGTACTAACTTAGTACGTATATTTTATGTGGTTAGGGTGAATATAAAAAATTATGTATATATTTGTGATCTTTAGTTAAAAGTTAGCGTTAAATGGCCCGATAAGTATAAGTATTTTTCTTATAACGAGCGTATTGTTGCTAATTAAAGGAGAAGTATTTTTAAAATAATCGCGAGAACACAGTTCTAGTGGATTGTTCTATTCAATGTTAGTCATATTTTATATTTATATTGCTATAATTTTACATTTGACTAATGTTCACTTGAACAAATGGAAAAATATAGTTTCCATCAAACGATCGAAAAACCTAGCTAACTTGGGTGATAGACAAGGCGAGAAAAGAAGAAGCGATTCAACATAACACATAACCTAATATTTTAAATTTTTAGAAACAACGAATTAATATGATCAGTGATTTAATTTTCTCCTCGTTAAAAGTGGGTGCAAATGTGAATGTGATGAATTTCCGCTAGCTTTGTGCAATTTTTCCACAAAATTCTGGTTATACTATTATATCAGAGATTACCTATAATTTATTCTGGAACATTTGTCGTCCCTAGCAAACTTGTATGGCTCATAATGACATCCCAAATACGAGTTTAAAGATGATTGTGAATGTGCTAGTATGATCTATAGAGAATAGAATCTTCTTCTTCTTCTTTAGAAGGCGAAATCGCCTGTTTAATTCCGGTTTCCTCCTCGCCTAAGCAACTCTTGCGAGGTTAACTGCCAACTATCTTGCCAACGTTTAGGTGGACGTCCAGTTGGTCTTCTGGCATGGGGTACATTGTTGCGGATTATTATGGCCATTCTGTCGGGGCCCATTCTATTGACATGCTGGTTCCATTTTCTTCTTCTCTGCCGTATCCATCTGACAACGCCGTTTGTTTGGCACTTTTCTCTTATGTCTACATTTCTCTGTCTGTCCCTCAATGTGTATCCAGTTATCATTCTTAAGGTCTTCATTTCAGTAGTTCGTAGGATTCTCTTTGTTACCGATGTTTCAGCTCTGGTTTCCGCACCATATGTCATCACTGGTCATATGCAGGTTTTGCATATTCTCGACTTACATTCAATGCTCAAATGATTATTTTTTCATATGGGATATTTAAGGTGTCCTGATATTGCGGCAGCTTTATTGACTTGTTTCCTTACTTCTTCTTCCAGGAATCCTGAGCTTGTAATTTTGCATCCGAGGTATTCGTATGACATTATCTGATCAATAGTTTTGTTCTTTATTACCAATTTACACCGTAGAGGCTTCTTTGCGATGGTCATGCATTTGGTTTTATTTGTAGAAATTTGCATGTTAAGTTTTTCTGCCTGTCTGTTAAAAGCTTGCAGCATTCTTTGGTGGTCGTCTTCTGACTCTGCAATAAGTACTGCGTCATCGGCATAGCATAGTATGCTTACTTTATGTATTCCCATTCGATATCCTAATCCAGTATTCCTGACGGTTTTTATGAATTGATCCATGATTGTGTTGAATAACAGAGGGCTGAGACTGTCGCCTTGGCGAATACCAGTTGTAGTTCGGAGGGGCTGCGTTAAGGTAGAGGAGAATAGAATGTACATATAAAATATGTATACACTTTTTGGACCTTCAGAAGCGTTAAAGATCATCTTAGGTACATACAAATTTTATTTTAAATATGTCTTTAAGACGTACATTATCATTTTAATTAGATCCATTATAGGTTGTAGAAAACTTCTTTTCGAGAAGGGGTAGGGAATATACCAAGATTATATTTCCTTCCTCTCCTCGAACCAATTATAATCCGACCAACAGTCACAAATATTTGTAGTAAAATTTTAATGGAATTTTTAGTGCTGAATTAGCATAATTCACAATACTTTTCATAATTAAATTCAATATCGCTCCCTGACCAACTGACAGATCAAAATGTAACTTGAATATCATTAAATATGAAGTAAGAAGTGGAAAACAAATTACTCACCTTACTTAAGTATATAGACCAAATAAAACTCAACAATGTAGTAAACTAGAGAGGATGACACGCCGAAGTTTGATTAACTACTAACCTAAACTATTTTTTTGTTGTGAGGGAAATCTTGTAAAGACCTTGGGAAGGAGTCCCAAGTTGCCGGATTCCACCAACCATGTTTTCATCCTCAACCCTTAATGGGCCAAGGACACGTCACTCTAAAGAGCAATGGTCGACAGCCTACCTGCTAAAACCTACCACCAATCTGTCCGCGCTCTGTACCTGAGATGTCTTTAAAAATGTGAATTCGGTCAACCTAACCTAAGCCCATCTAACCTACTTATGAATATTTAAACTAACCTAACTAAATCTCAACTATAAACTACAGAGGATAGCGCGCCGAAATTTATTCGATAATATTATTGAATCGTGCACTAGGAGTGGGACCAACACCACATAAACTGATCCCGTTACCGGATCCACAAAGTTTCTGGAATGGGTAACCTCCTTATGTATCTAAGGGGATGCACCTACTAGATTTTTGAGGCCACTATATCCCCTCGAGCCGTCAGTCCATATTTCAGTACTCCGCAAAACGTGACGAGAAATTATTAATTACAGAGTAGTGGCTGTTCGGTTGGGAACAAATACAACATAGCCCTGTTTATCCGTAACATCATAGATACCAAGCACCCACTGCTCTGGAATCATGCCCCCCTATTATATTTTCATTTGGTCAACACGGATTCATCGGTTTGCACGATGTGACCGTCCCCACTCACAAAATGTAAACAATTAAAGTAACCCTACATGGAATCGATACCGGTCAACTTTCGTTTAGCTGAAATCAGTTATGCGCGAATTGCTCAATCTGCTGAATTTTTCCATTTACGCGCATTTTTCACAATCCGTCGATAGCTGTTCACTCAATTTTTCCATTTACAAATTGTGTATATATTCCTGATAGTATACCTATGTAATAAACACGAGATATGACATGGGAAATTTTGAGAACACCCTATATAGATCAAATTTTCTTGATTCGAAACAAATTAATAATAAAATAATTGTTGACCTCCGCCAGGAAAGAATTTGATACAAACAATTTTTTTATAATCAGCAAGGTCGATAAACATTACATCTGGTGTTTTGCCATGCTTTGTTTATCAATAAATATAATCAAACGTTGCAAACTAGAATAATGATATTTAAAATTAACCTTCAGACAAGGGCACAAACGATACAATTCTAAAATAAATAGCAGGAATTTTGAAAACAGAAGGAGTGAGGTAGTAACCCTCATTAAGTGACCAGGCTCAGTACGGCCGGCCACTTTATCGTCGACAGTAATATTGTGTAGTTGTGATTTGTGATATTTCAAAAGCGTAAGTTATTAACGTATAATTATTTTTTTCATATACTGTATTGATATTTTTTTTATTTTGACTTAACTGGGTGTCCCATGTAACATGTCCATCGACCTGTTTCGTTCTAATATAATAAATTCCGTGTTATTTCCGCTTGCCGTCTCATTAGCCACTCCCAACCATAGAATTAAAACTGAACGTTGAGACAATTGACATTTGTCCATTTCACCCTGTTCGCTACAAGCTGAAAATCCTCCCTTTTCCGATATCGACGTTGAAGAGAAAACACGTACTCACGTTATCTCTTGTTCTGAAAGTTTTCTTAATTTGCTGTGATAAGCACAGCAGCTACGTCAGAGCTACGTGAGAGCTACAAAACAGCTTTCACCTTTAACGTTAAAGACCGCTTCCATCCATCTACGACACCTTTACCGTTGAAGACAGCTTCCATTGATCCGAGTAATCTTGCACCATAGAAAACACCGTTTCCATCCACCAGAGTACCGTCAGTTAAGTACATCCTGTATTTTTCCGTCCGTTCCAAGGCAGAATTAAATTAATTTTTCTTAGATCTAATTTCTTTTATTTCTAATCCACCCGGCTGTGAGAGCCACAGGGTTTCGTGTTCGGATTGTCTAAGTTCGAGCACATTTTATTTTTAACGTTTTTAATATTAATTTTTTATCATATTTTAATTTAAAGTAAATTATTTTACATGGTGTTTCCACCTTTATCACCATAGTTTGTTCTTGTGTTCTTTCGAAACGTTTGAAAAAGTGGTGGCGCCCTGAACTTTTACAGTCTGATCATCCTCTGTTATACAAAGTGTCATTAACTTGGAGTTGGACCACCCTTGAGAAGTCTCATGCCGGGATTTTGCTCAAGTGAACGATAAAGCTTTACACCCAAAAGGAAAAGGAGACCTATATTTTCGGTCATATTGAGTGCACTATTTACATCTGAGCCCCTCACCTACCGATCTAGTCTAAAATTATAGGCATATACAAAACATATCGTATGTTCGATGATCATTTTTATTATATGGTTTTTTTCTGTATTGTGCAAGGATATTCCACTGTACGAGATATCATATTTATTCTATTTAATTCCGAAAGTTTTGTTCGATATTTTATTACCTTATATTGTACAGGATATCCAAATGCACGAGATATCATAATTATTCTATTAGATTCCGAAAGTTTGTCTGATATATTATTATACAATAGGGATATTTCCTCGAGATTAACCACGCTAACCTGGTTAGAAAAAAGTTAACTACTCTAATTTCCTCGATGCATATGCCAAACAATGACGTCACATTTAACCAACAACTCAAACCACCTGGCCGAGGTAGTTAACATGTGGTTTGAAGCAATGATCTGTCAGTTTGTCTGTGGTTTGTCGTTGTTATTGAGGTTAAATGTTAATAACAACGGAACTTTCGTTGAAAAAGTAAGCCAGAATAATGAATGTATACAAAATATTTGTAAACGAAGAGTTATACAGTATCAATGATACAGTAGAAATTATTAATCTTCTACAAAAAGGTAAAGAATTCCAAATTGTGAATAGATATTATTTTCTCTGCCTATAACTGATGAACATTTTATATTATATTAGTAATATAAATAATAAAAATAATATAGAATGACGATATGGACATTTGACATCCCCCTATCAAAATGATGATGACATACTACGAATCCAAACTACAAATCCAAACTACGTTAACCACTGACGTCATAGTTTTGTTAACCTGGTTAAGCTAGTTAGTCTCGAGGAAATTCGCCTTAAATTGTACGGGATATTCAACTGTGCGGGATATCACATTTATACCATTCGATTTCAAAAGTGTGTTGATAATTATTATACGATATTATACAGGATATTCAACTGTGCAGGATATCACATTCAAACCATTCGATTTCAAAAGTTTGTTGATAATTAGTATACGATATTGTACAGGATATACAACTGTGCAGGATATCACATTTATACCCTTCGATTTCAAAAGTTTGTTGATAATTATTATAACATATTGTACAGGATATTCAACTGTACGGGATTGCACATTCATATCATTCAATTACGAAGGGTTGTTCGATAATCATTTTTCTTATATTATACCAAATATTTAACTATACGTGATGTTACTCGACCTTGATGCAACAATTAACCTACCTTTAAGTGTGCTTTTGTAAAAGACCGTAGTCGCTGGCATGCCCAACTTAATAATGTAAAGATTTAAAGCGATAGGTAGTACTCTCATGAGTGGGTGTAAATTCCCTCGGTTTCCTTAAAGTCACTATTTAATTCCAGGCGCCACCGAATTTTACTACTTTTGGAAAATGCGGAAAACAAATGGGCAGGTACTTTGCAAACGAATTAAGTAGCCTAGTCTGGTGTCAAGGGTAGTGTATATTACTAATAATTTCTGAAGTAAAGTTCACAATGTAAAAGTTTTAAAACTCTAATCACGGTTATAAATAATTAAATTATATATGATATAACAATCTACAATTAGTATCTCGTTTAGCACTGCATGATCATACAAGCTTTACACTTTACAACCCGTTGTACACTACACCCTTTTTTGTACCTAATACCCCCTAATAAAGGAACATAAAGAAAATTATCGATTTTGTTTTACTGAAATTACAAAATATAAAGATTTAGTTTGGGTTTCAGCCAAACTGAATGGTCGAATCCGGGATTTATTATCTAATTCTCAAAATCGGGCGCAATCACTATATGAACTGAAGTTGGGTTCCAGCCAACCCAGTTCTCCAGTGCAAAATGTCAAATATTAAGGTACTATAGTCAAAATAATATGGAGTAGTAAAATCACAGGTAGTCTTAACTAAGGTACTTAGCTGCTATGGTATTGGTATGAGTTCTCGTTCACAAACAAATTTCACTATCTAGTCCTAATTGTCTCTCCCTTAATCTTGCTTGAAGCAGGTGACTAAACGGAGACTATTTTTGGCCTGACAATTGAAGCAGATGAACCAATGCAATGAGTTCGAACTGTCAAATAATTATTCCATCCACGAGGAAAAGGAAGGGAAAGGAAAACCCTAAAAGTATTAACCTTCATTATAAAAAAATTGTATAAAAAAATTGGCAATAGCTATCAACTCTTCCTTTATTAGAAAATAATAGACATATCGGCTTACCTCAACACGATGAGGGTTCAACTAAATGACGACACTGGAAAAGGCAGTCGTTTGGGTTCGATGTTCAAATGAACCTCTGGCGAATTCTCATAAAATAAATCCCTTTCGGTATATATAGTGGCTTCCCAAATTCTCCAAAACTAAAGCCGACTATATTCTTATATCTTGCGCAAATCAAATCCCGTTCCAATACGGATAAATCCAAAAATTATTCAAACAATTTATAAGCGACTTGCACAAATATGAGATCCGCAAAAGTCAGTTTCCCCAAAATCGCAGCGGTCGCTTGCCGTGCAAACTATCCTCAAAATGGCTAAATCAGTTTATCCAGCATACAATGGATAAATCAGAATCAAAAATTATTTATAAAAAAACTCAAATTTTATAGTTCCTGTTGACAATAATGAATAAAATTAAATCAACATACAGGTGGGCATCGACTACTAGAGGTAGGTTGACCAACAGGTGAAGTGTCGAATAGAAAGTACCATTCAAGATGACTAATTAGCAAAGTATCCGTGACAATTAATATAGTATATGACTATGGTAAATGAAAAAAAAAACACTCCTTTAGTTATGGTAAATAACATGGATATATATTTGGGATAAACGAAAATCAAATGTTTAAGAATTCCAAAATTGTTCTGGGTAATGGGATTCCATAGACAAATAATACTATATTTATTTCTCTATGTGAGTTTCATCTCTAGCCTCGCTCTTTTCATCATAATGTTTCGTATTCTCCATTCTCAGTCTTGTCTTACTCATCCAAAATAAAAGAGATCGAGAACACTTCGATCGAACGCATCGTGTGAATGCTCAAGTCGATGTTTTATATCTCAATTGACAGTTATATGACTTAACCCTTAACCAAGACAAATGCATAACAAAAATATCAAGATTATTAGAGAAAGAAATCAAGACTTCCTTAGGAAAATAACGAGAACTAATAAGCATCCAGGTCAGACAACTATATTTCATCAATGTATGTACACTGACTAGTTTATTTCTTTAATATAAATCCAGCAATTAAAACAGTGTACAGGCCATATATTCAGAGATATAATGATGTTCAATAGTAGCTGCTAAGTATTTTATTTTATTTTAGTTACTGTATGATGACAAACCAAAGACAAGTAAAACAAAGGAAGGTTACCGAGAAAACAATTTCCATGGAAAATACTAAAGCAGGATGGGAAAATAAATTACTAGAAGAAGGTAACTCTACTACTTTTTATATGGAAACAACCTGAGCATGGTTTTAAGTCATAGAAGATCACAAATTGTTCAGTAAGATCGACTATAAATGTTTCCGCAGAGTGTTTCGTATTATGGTAATTCTATAGTTCTAAATGATATTATACTGATAACGTTTACTGCTTTTAGTTCTGTTATTTCTATTTATAAGTGAAATACAGTTCAATGTTAATAGATTTAAGAATAGTTATTTATTACACTTTCATTAAAAGAAAATTGATAGTCTATAATGCTGTATTATTGAAATATTTAATTTTTAACAAGATTAACTTCCCAGAGAATTCAAACCATAACATTGATATCGTACTTTATCTATCATAATCAGGAAAGACCCCTTTCAAAAGTTTGGAAGACGTAGTGCACGAGTCAGGTTTCTTTTGTTGGTTATACAGGGATAATCCCATATAAGACATCCTTTACGGGTGTCACAAGAACGGGTAACTACTTTCAGGTTCGGAAAGACGTTTTTCTTTAACTGAATTTTTAATGTAACATACCGGGGCACTTCCCCCCGAGTAACTGTCATTTTATCCAAATCAGGGCTGTATAATTTACTATTGTTTGTAATATATACTTGTACATATTTATCCACACAGTCTGTTTCCTTTATCAACAACCCTTACCCTCGTACCAACAAGTTAGAACGGGCTGACACGACCTACATTAGAACTCAGGCTTGGCACATTGTATAAGCCCAAGAGGCCCCACGGAGACCTTGACCGCTCGTGCCAGGAAACCCCTTCCCTCGAGGTAACCCGCAGGAAGGCTTCTGGCTCTAAATTTGTGCCGTAAGGCACTGGTGACAGCACGCTGCAAAAATGTCTAGGATAGGAGTATACAGTGGGGCCCCTCCAGTCACTACAAACAGAGAAAAAGAGGCCAGAGCAATAGTACCGTTTCCTACACCAATTGGAATATACCAAACGATCTATTAGTGTGGGGACAGCGGTCACTGGATACACCCCACCGGCTGGCATTTTTCACAATCTGTCGATAGCTGTTCACTAAATTTTTTCATTTGCAAATTGTGTATATATTCCTGATAGTATACCTATTTGAGCACGTATTATTTCATAATAATGTGGATAATCATTTTAATTATTGAAGATTGGATTTTCGTTTGAAATACTAAAGCAGATTGATATCGCGAGCGAAGTAAGCGCGCCGGTTCGACGTTTCGCAATTCGCGCGCGGAGAATTTAACCGAAGTTATGGCTAAAATCGAAAACCTACTGAAAGATACGTTACAGAGTCGTACACCAATTCCAGAATCCCGGAAATGTTTCAACTACGGAAGAATTGGACATCTGTAGAGAACATGTAGAGTTCCATCAATATCTGGAAGCCAAGATAGGACCTCGGATAACCAGACAACATCAAGACAATTTACATAATCGCAGAAGTCAGTTAGAAACAGAGCTAATAGCCCCACAAGTCGATCACCAACACCTGATCGGCGCTCTAATACCAGCAACCAGGAAAACTACTAAAAGTCAACTATTCGGGTCGGTCGTCGACTAAAACCATTCAAAGCCCTACGATTCACATATATTCTTTGTTTAACCCTTTCGAGCCTGTCGGTACACATATGTACCAGCAAGAATCACGCACAGGCTATAAGCAAATATTTGTATTTTATATGGTTTCTCTACGTACCGGTGCGTCTTTTACCTCCCTATGTAACTGTGATGCGCGGAATTTTATTTGGGGTTATATGGTAGTTGTTTATTTGTGCCGGGCCACGTTCTACGCTCCGTTTTTAGTTAATTTTTACGGAAAAAAGTGACCTAAATTGCGCAAATTTTGTGTGTACTTAGTTAAAGGTAAGTTTTAAAATCATATGACAAAATTTGTTGCGAAACACTGCTGGAAATAGGAAAAAAACAGCTGTTTTCTACAGTGGTACACATATGTACCAGCAGTCCGTTACTGCACTAGATGTTGGTACATGTATGTACCGATAGTCTTCTGTATTGACTTTATTTTTTTTTGTTTCAGACGATGTCCAGAAAAAATAAATTGAGTATGGATGAGTTGGACCACATCGCTGACCATTTGTCAGAAGTTTCAAGTTTATCCGACTTTTCGTCGGGTAGTAGCGATTTATGGAAGCCATCATCTTCAGAAAATTCGGGCCAATATAATGAGTCATTGTCCAGCAATTATGATGTGGATTCTCAGCAGGTCGAAAGCTTGGAGGAAATAATTGAGAGTGAATCACTGGTTGGAGAAACTGCTTATGGAAAAGACTCTGACGATTCAAAGAATCGTAGAATTATATGGTCAGATGTAACACCAGCTTTTGTTCCAAGAAAAAGTGTTCCAGTTTCACGTTAGTGTTCTTTATCTTCAAAATTTCACAAAGACATGAGCCCCATTGATGTATTTCATAAAATATTTCCTCGCTCTCTTTATATGTACATTGCACAATGCACCAAAGCCCGACTGAATATTCTCCGAAATGCAAAAGGAAAGAGGAAAAAACGGATTTTAGATACTGATGTAGATGAAATACAGATTGCGATCGGCTCAGTTCTCATCATGTCCTATAATAGACAACCATCAATTACACATTATTGGTCAAAACATCCATCAATGGGAAATATAACTATAAAAAACGCTATTTCGAGGGATAAGTTCAAACTTATTTCTTCAAAATGGTATTTTGCCCCTCCAGAAAAGCCGGCCGACTGCTCAAAAACTTATTATATTGATGACATAGTTCAATGCTTGAAAAACACGTTTCAAAAATCACGACAGGACAGCAACTTCCAAAGCACTGATGAATCGATGACTAAATTCAAGGGGCGGTCATCTGTCAAACAATACATGCCCCTCAAACCAACAAAGCGAGGAATAAAAATGTGGCTCCGTTGTGACTTAGGAACGGGATATACTTACGATTTCAACATTTATGCGGGGAAAGAAGAGGGCAACCAAGATGGTACTTTAGGAGAAAGGGTAGTCAATAAGCTTGCAAATACTATCCAAGAGGTCGATGTTATACTTTGCTTTGACCGTTTCTTTACCTCTGCTGACTTACTTCATTCAACAAACTATGCAGCAGTAGGTACCTGTATAGCTACCAGAAAAAACATTCCGAAACTACCTGAAAAACTGAAAAAGGGACAATCCGTTTTCAAATGCACCAACGAGGGTGTAATTTTTGCAAACTGGCAGGATACTAAAGATGTTCTGGTTCTCAGTAATTGCCATACGAATAAAGTTGTATCGCTGAATAAGAAAAACAAAGATGGTACAAGATCTCCTATAGAATGCCCAGAAATGATTGCCTTTTATCGGGATCACATGGGAGGAGTCTACCGGGCAGACCAAATGGCGGGATTGTATGAATTTGATAGAAAATCAAATAAATGGTGGATCAAAGTTTTTTACAGCCTTTTGATGATGTCCGCTGTAAATGCCTGGATAATTTACAAAGAATTATCAGGAAAAAAATGCCATTTCTGGACTTCCTCGTACCATTAGCAGAAGCAATTCTAAACGAAGGCCAGAAAAAAACTACTTTAGTAAAAGGTCCATCAACAAGTGGTCGTCCTTCCAAAAAAAGACTAAGTCTAATAAACATTCCGATGCACCTGCCAACGGAAGGTAAAACTCGTAGGAGATGTGCTCGCTGTGCTGAAACTAAGGTTCAGAAGAGGACCAAGACAGTGTGCAGTCAATGTGGGTTACCATTATGCAAGAATTGTTTTGCTGCATACCACACTTAACAATTTTTACGTTTATGTAAAATTTATAAAAATACTTTTTGAAAGATGCCTGGTACATATATGTACCACTCTCAAAGACCCTCAAAGACTGGTGGTACATATATGTACCATCCCCCCACCACTTCTTATAAATAAAAATTCATTTAAATTTCGATGCAGATGTTTTATTTGATCGCCACTGACATTAAACCACTAAAAATCTAACCCATAACCCTTAAAACAAAAACTCGTCTCGAAAAGGTTAAAAATGGCCGAAGTTTAACTGGGACAACTAGAAAATTACGATTGCAAATTTATTCTCGACACTGGGGCAACTAGATCATTTGTACGCCGAGGTATGTTGACACAGAAATACGCAAGAACACCTAAAGGCCTTGTGCTGGAAACCGCGACTGGTCATACTACTCCGATTTTGGGACAAGTAACAGCATCCATTCGAATTGGAAACGCGGCAATAGTTTACTCATTTTTGGTAGCAAACATTATGGATGAATGTGTTTTGGGTTTAGACATTATGCAAGATAAATTTGTAATAGATTTCAAAATCAAAATTTTATCCATCGACAACGAAGAAGTAATCCTCAGTGGTGAAAATTATCAATTGCGCAAAATGAAAGTTATAGTTGATGAAGATTCCGGTGAATTCAGAAAGCATTGTCATGGCTTATCTTAAAGGAAAATCTAAAGATGTGACTATTGGGTTTATTGAACCACGTGAACCGACAGAAAATGAAGTAAGGGTAGCCAAATGTCTTGTAAAAATAGAACAGCAAATTCCCGTCCACGTTGCCATATGAACTAAAGAAAAATCACGAGTTGGGATATTGTGAACCAAACTCGTGAATCTTCTCTAACTTTGGTTGAAGATCTTCAACATATTGAGGCAGGCTTTGGTCTTCTTCTCGGGATAAAGGAGGATGTTTTCCAGAGAGGATATCGCTAGGAAGTTTAATTTCTCGACCAGTGAGCAACAATGAAGGTGTATAGCCAGTAGATTCATGCTGTGTACTCCAATCAGATAAGAGAAACAGTGGAATCAGTTCATCCCAATCATGCTGGTTTTGGGAGACAAATAACGATAGATATTGCCAAAATGTCCTGTTATGACGTTCCACTAAACCATCAGATTGTGGATGCATTGGTGTAGTTCGAGTTTTCTTAATCCCGAGGATTTTCACACAATTCTGATTCAAAATTTCTTCCTTGATCGGAATGTACTTCCAATGGTACTCCGTGTCTTGCGAGGACATTATTCATAAATGCTCACCGACGGTTGCAGCCTCTTGGTTAGAAATTGGTACTATTTCTGACCACTTGGAAAAGTAATCCATAGCTACTATTAAGTACTTGTTACCTTTTTCTGTTTTTGGTAGTGGCCCGAGTATGCCTACACTTACTCTCTGAAATGGTTCCCCTGACAGATATTGAGCCATTTTTCCACGATTTCTAGTTTTTGGTCCTTTCTTTCCACTGCATAATTCACATTTCTTACACCATTCTATAACGTCTTGGCGACAGTTGACCCAGTTGAATCGCTCAGGAACTCTGGCTAAGGTTTTCCCAACTCCGTAACGTCCTCCTGAATGACTACTATGAAGTTCTTACATCACGTTACGAACAAGTGATTTAGGCAAGACAAGTTGGTGGATCGTAGATACACCGTCAGAGCTCTCCCACGTCCGATGAAGTACAACACCGCGAAGAGTAAGGGAATCCCATTGAACCCAGTATCTTTTGATCGTTGAGCCATACTTGGACACTTCTTGCTAATCGGGTCTCCATTCCATTTTGTAGCCAGGTCTTCATCTTCGTTTTTGAAATTTCCTAAGGTTTTCTACTGACCACATGGTTTCGTCAGAGTCGCTTCTTATTGTCGTTGCATGCAATTAACCCTTTCTTTACCGGGCACAAATCTAGAGTGGAAATGCAGAACGATTTATGTGCCAAAAATAGAATTCGGAGTAAATGCAAAAAACGTTTATTAACTGGCTAAATCACAAAAAAATTATCCTCTATAGATATTTACCTAAACATCTGAACTTAATGAACACAAATATAAACAAATAAACAAAATCAAAAATTTTAACCGGCTACAATATAAGATCAAACACAAAAACCTCTGGAATGTGGCAAGTCAAAATGGTCTAACTCCAAAGACACATTCTATACTATAGTTAAGCACTACTTCCGAGATGTTCTTTAGTAGCCGCAATAATATTTTCGTAATAGGCATGATGTTGTAAAGGAATGTAGTCAATCATTGCTTCTATATTTCCAAGTTTTCCGGCCGTAACCCTATTTTGGCACTGTAGCGGAAGTAAGATATGCTCTGTAATTTGATTTAGCTTTATGCCTTTTTTTAAAACGTTACATATAACCCATGATTCAATGTCGCTGAATGTTTTTTTTGTTTTTATGAGTGTTGGGTTGTCCCTGTCGATTCGCAGCCACGAAACTTGTGATATTTGTAATTTGGTCGTGTTAATAAATTCGTTCGATGCTTGTGCAAAATCTTTAAAATCATTTTTTTCTAGAAGTACAGTCTTAAAAGGATTTTTGCGACGGGCTGCAGCAATTATTTTTTCCAAATCATTGAGGACGAAACATTTTGATACCCTTTTCCGCTTTTCTATCTGAGCGAAATCGCGGTCACATGATAGATAGCTGTGACCGCTTACCAAAAATTTGTGATCTATTTGCTCAAAAACTCCTGTAGCAACAAGGTAAATAAGGAACATTAAAAAGATCCTATTTTTATGTTGGCCAGTGCAGTTGTCGCTCCAAAATACAACCTTTTGCTTTTTGGCAAACATTTCGGTATGCTGAGTGAGAACTCTATATAAAGCCGATGTAATTTCATTACCGCCCCTTCCTGTAACAGTTTCATCCCACTGACACATTATACCAGTTTCTGTATCAGATATGTGTATACCAAAATTGAAGCAAGAAATTTGGCGACTGTAAAACATATCAGAGTGGGTATAAATAGTACTTGTTCTAGGTCTATTTGTTATAGTTTTTTAATAAGGACTGGTGAAGGAATTAATTAAATTGCAAATTCACCAAAAGTAACAAACTGTATTATTCTCTTGACATTGAAATTACATGTATATATTTATAAACGGCAACAACATTGCCTACTACATAAATTACATATTACTAAATATTCTAACACTATTGAGGTCACATTGCGGTCGTAATAGACTGAGAGGCAATAATGTCTTTATTCATAGCGGTTCTTGCATTCTCAGCCTTTTTGTGATGTAGCGGCAATCGTGCCGAAAGTGCTTGTTTTTCTCCATCTTTGTTTGAGCTAGATTTAATTTTGTTGCTCAGAGAATCGCATGTTGAACAGGTATCTGACTTGGGACGGCCAAATCGAAGCATTGGAAAATCTATATGGAAAATGGACGAATACAGCTTATATGTTGCGATAGTATTCGGAAATGTCTGTTTGAAAGCAAGAAACATACGATTTAAATTTAAATCAGGGCCTAGAAATTCTCTGATCGATTTGCTGCGACTGTAATGATTACTCTCTCTGGGGAAACTATTTATATGATCTTTGATCTGCTGCTTTAAATATGTTGTAAATTTCATGCGTTTACTCTTTTTACCACGTCCATCTGTAAATGACACCTTTCCCCGTTTTTTTTCTTTCAATAAGCTCCTGAACTTTCCTGTGACTAAGTGAAAAAATGTTTGAAAATGTTTTACGACATACTTGCTTGTGCTGACCTTTACCATCCGGGATTGTATAATAAACAGTACACTGTCTATGGCTGGCTTCTGGACTCCCGTATGCTCCGTGACGTCTTCTGTTGACCTTACTCACTTGGATTAGTCCCAAAAGGAACGTACCCTGTTTCTCGTAATCAGCGGTTGCATACAAATCTCGAAAAAGCGACGTTTTCTGCTCAAAAGATATCGAGTTGCAATGGTATCGGCAGGAACAGACCGCCTAAAACAAAAATATTAATGAAATTAACTGTCTCGACCCTTACTTCGTGGAATTTGCTCATATTAGTGATTTTAAATGAAACTCTTGGTCTCTAGTTAATTCCACAATATAATAAAAGTTATTAAAAATTCTGAAAAATTGACAATTGTTTCGATAAATCAATATCATCGTCAGAATGACAGAAGTTACATTTCATTTTATGCCTACCTGATGTTTAGTAGTTATTTTTGGCTAGACCAAGAAGTAACCTAACTTGTGATTGGTTTAATATATATTTATAGAAAAAAGAAGAAGATGTGATATTACAAATATTGAAGCTTAGATATTATAAGCCCTATGGTGATATCCTGGAAATCATTTTTCCAATTAAGATCAGTATAACTGTGCAATGATATAGAAAACCAGGAAAACTATATCTGCTGATCTTTACAATTATCACTTAAGAAGACAGTTTATTAGTGGAGAACTCCCTAGATTTAACTGTTCATTGACAACTTCATATTGTGGGTTTCTAAAATGTCTTCTAATTTCCAGTTCTTCAAGGAAATCCAGTTCATGTTTCTTTTCACAAATATGCAGCACTTCTAGTTCTGTGTTAGGTGTCAATCACTGATTGGTGTCAAGTAGATGTTTTGCGTAGTGGGATTTATCTGGTTGTTTTAACCTGTATGCTCGTAAGTGCTCACTGTATCGTATTTCAAAATTCCTAAGGGTCTGACATAAAGAGTGTGTACAATTGTAATTCACATAACGAAACGTCTAATTTGATTACCAACTAAATGATATGTGTGCGCACCCTCTTTATAGGGTAATTTTAACAAATTTTACTTAAATAATGTTATAACATCAAATATTTTATTTCATTGTATGTACATTGTACCTGTTGTAAGTTTTTCTCTTGTCGACAGCTTTGAGAATGACCTAATGGCTGAAAGCACTTAGCTGGAATTTCAATCAAATGACATACTCAGTACTCGTCTTTTCTTTCACTCAATTCATATCTAGTTTGTACACCATACTCAGACAATTTCATTTTAAAATGTATCCATTGAAAAAATAATAATCTGGGTTTTATTTTATGTTATAGCTATATTCCCTCTACCAGCTATGGGATGGAAGGTATTAATCCTTTGCCGATTTTCATATATAGCCCATGGTGTGACAATTTATGGGAAATGAAAGTGAGTATTAGCTTTTGTTGAGGCATTACGTCTAAGTATTTGGTCTAGTGGTAACCAAAAATCCAAAATATCCAATAAAGACAAAAAATAGTTAAAAATCAAGAATTCCTAAAAAATCAAAAAAGGGAATCAAAAAAACCAAACAAATGTATACATTCAAACATTTTTTGATATTTTTTTGGTTTAGTACAAAACATGTGTAAACTTATTATTTCGATAGTAAGCGCATTTTGTTTTCTTTTGTTGACATAAATTTTCAAACATATTTGTGTGTTTACTTATTTATTGTTATTTTGTGTGTTTACTTGTAGAACCTCAACCAGAAACGAGAAAGGACTCCATGAGACGGTGGGATTTTCAAGAGCCCTTAAGAAACATTCTAACAATCATAGACTACCAGGAGCTGCAGAATAACTTAAATTGCCTTATGCAATGGTTTCATAAGAACGGAATGCTTTTAAATGTAGAAATGTACAAATGCTATGGTACTTAGTACCATAATGAATTCATTATGGTACTTAGTCCCATAATGGATTCATTATGGTACTTAGTCCCATAATGAGCTTCCTTATGTCATAAAAATTGAGTGACATAACGTTGTCATTATGACATGCCATCAGATAATAGCATATTACGTAACGTGCGTTGTAAGAAGCATTTTACGCACGAACGGAAAATTCCGTGAGTGCGTAAAATGCGTTACAACACGAGTTACGTACTATACTTTACCTACGACCCACTTGTACTTGTGTTTATAGTCATATTAAGGTATTTAAAGTACAAGTAAAAACGTACATCCTCGATGCCCAGCCAAGTTTTATAAAAGTCGCTCCTCGATGCCCGGCCAAGCATCTTAGACGTTCACCCTCGATGCCCAGCCAAGTTTCGTAAAAGTCCGTACTAAGTAGTGTTTATTTTTATTAAAAATGTATGTAGACTTACCGGAATTGCATAAAATAGCGTATACACCTCTCGACTAAAGTGACATTAATCCCTTAGGTGGATTACTTCCCTCAGGAATCAAATACCACCCGCGGGATTAAATGGGCCACTTTAGTCGCTTGGTGTATAATATAGTATTGTTCACTAATATGAGATACATTCAGACAGCTAAAAGATGCGAATTGAATGAAACGGAACCAATTATCATATAAATCCAAATAACTCTTAGTATTAAATTCAATCTCATATCTAATAAATGTTATCTACCATTTATATATAGAATAAAATTCAACGTCAAATATCTAAGTAATACATTTTGAATAAAATGGCTACGTTTATTGACAGTTGCTAAGTGGTTGCTATGGAAGCCGTGCGATTTACTTTACAGCCGTGCGTTTTGTTTCACCGTGCGTAATACGTCTTATATTGGTTGCCGACTGTGTATTTTTAACTACTTACAGGGGTGGTCGTAGGTAAAGGTTATTTAACTATATACAACACACACTACATATATGTGGATCTAATATGGTGCCCTGGGCGACAACGTAAGTTGTGTGACATAAAATAAATAATCATGTGTGGGGCCACGTATTCCTGCTTCCTCCAGCTGTTCATGTGAAAAAGTATCAAGCGCCTTGGCTAGATCCAGACAAACGCAGATATACTGACCTAATACTCATTCCAATTAACACACCAACTGCTTTTTCTATGTATTTAAATTTCAAACTTCGTAACAAGTCCAATTACAGTTTCATAAAAAAAAGAAGAAGAAAACGCACGACCTCATCATATGGAATAGAAATCGACACAACAAAGGCAACTAATTGAATATAGACTTCCAGCTAAGAAAAGCTTCACCAGAGATGCTTGACAAAGGCGTCTCGTGTCGTTAATGTCTCTGTAATAGTCATTAACCCACTGTGAATATAGCCAGAAGGGTTTTCCTAAATTAATGACAAGGTATAGTCGTTTATTTGTAGCCCGTAGGTATATTCTTGTTAGTAACTTGCAGATCTCAAAGGATATTGTAACTGTTCAATTGATCAGTTCGGGCAGGAGTAGGAATACAGCAGTGGTGGTCGAATGAATCGACTTGTAATAATATTTGAACGTTAGTATTTGCTATTCTAACTTGTTACCAAATATAACGCGAATTAATCTTGGAAATATCTACTTTTTATGTTCACTACTTTCGTATTCATTTTATACAAGTTTCAAACAATAAATTATAGAGATTAATTTGGAATTTGTTCATTTATTTTCATACAGTCACTAATGGCAGGCAGTCTGGAAAGCTTGAAGTAGGACTAGCGGATGCGGAGAGCATTCGAAAACTATTTCCGGACGTGAGAAGTCCCGAACTGGTCACGACAGCATTGACGCGAATTATGAAATATATAATTATGGTGCATGTTAGTGTATAATTTGTTCAGTGACTGTTGACCGTGACGTCACATTCTTCGTAGTATATATACAGGGTTGTGAAAAAATTATGAAACATCGAATTTTCGAAATTTTTATGGAAATTATACTCCTTGGATGAGGGCTAAAAATTTTTTTAAGACCTATTTGACAAGCTAAAGAAATTATAATTTCAATAATTGTATTATTTGGGAGTTTTAAAAATAGTAGTTATTATACGATTTTCATAAGAATCTGTAATTAGAGGTCTTCGGTCACGACGAATCCAATGAGACTATAGGTTTTCACCCATTAATTTTTTTTCAGTTTACTTGAAGAAATTTCAGAAAATATTTCTTAATTTCTTTATTAACGAGAATATCGAAAAACATTTCTGTATATCAAAATTTTTATTCAGGACCTCGAAACTTTTGAAAACTTTTCAACATGCCTCCATATAAAATTCTGTTATTCCGAAATTATAGTTGATATCGATAAAATTCTTATACCATTCCATAGAGGAAAGATGCATCTTAATTACTGACCATATTTAGTTTCTGCCATTTCATATTTGTAGGAATTATAGAGGGTTAAATACGGACTAAACTGAAACTAAAAAATTACCATAAAAAAATCGTAGTTGCTACGTTTATAAATTAAGAGGACTGAAATTGGTGAAAAACGAAAGAGGAGCGTTCATACAATTATTTAAAAAATACAGGAACTTTCCACCGATATTACAAAACGAGTTATAAGACATCAAAGTTGAAATTTTTTTTGCAAAATCTCAATTTCACAGGGCTTTGGAATGAAATTAGAAAATTTTAGATTCTGATTCCGATAATATTCTGCAAATATAGTTTTTTTGATATGAGGATTCCTAAAAATTGGTCAGTTGTTGGAAAAAAAATGATCTCTGGGGAAAAGTTTAGGAAATTTTAAGTAAATAGGATTTTCCAGAAAACTATACATCAAAATAGAAAACCGACATATTTTTTAGATTCTACGACTCAAAAAACATGATTTTTGAAACTTTTTTGACATGCTTCCTCAAAAAATTCACTATTTCTGAAACTATGCAAGGTGTGTCTTCATTCTTACACCATTTGATAAAGGAAAGATGCATCTCAATGATTATATTTAGTTTCTTCCATTTGATATATGTAGGAATTATATAGGATTAAAGTTGAACTAGAAATTTTTGTGAAAATTTACCTTACAAAAATTCCCAACGTTGCAAAGAACATAAAAAACTATTAATTTCAATTAAGAAAGGTTTATTGCTTGCACAATTTACAATGAGTGAGAGAGAAGTTATTTGACGTTTACATTTTTTTTTGACAGCTAATATTGCTTGACATTATTATATATTTTTTAAACATAAAATTGCCCCCCCAGGAAAGCATAGAAACAGAAAACTTAAAACTAATTGATTAAATCTCTATATGGCTAACATTTAGTTATGCTAATATGAAATTGGTTTCGTTAAACGTAGCATAATTAGTAAATGACTACTAAATAACCTTAGTTCTATACATGACATTAATTATCGTATACAGGTAGCACAGCAAGTTTATTCCTTCCTTAAAATATATTAAGAACTCTACCAACAGGCCATTGCAAAGGAGAAACATTATCTCCAATTAATAATACTAAAGATTCATTTTGGATATTGATTCTAATATTATGCCACTTAGGGCGGCTAAGTAATTGTGATAAATAAGCCTTATGCCAAGCTCGCCAAAAATCTTGCCTGATTCTTGTACATTTTTGTCAAAAGTTTAAAAAATGTATGCGTCAGTCCAAAACTAACAGCGTCAAAAGTGAAACTTTTCATGTAATTCAAAAACTGTCAATGAGTGTACAAAAAAATACATTGCAGCAAAGAAAAATTGACTGGAAATTATAATAAAAATGATTTATAATAAAAATCAAGAAAAATCTACGGACTATCCCGAATTAATTACTACGGAAGTTTCACTTGTACGTACTATTATTTACATATACATAAAACTATATACATATACGTACAAGTGAAACTTCCGTAGTAATTAATTCGGGATAGTCCGTAGATTTTTCTTGATTTTTATTATAAATCATTTTTATTATAATTTCCAGTCAATTTTTCTTTGCTGCCATGTATTTTTTTGTACACTCATTGACAGTTTTTGAATTACATGAAAAGTTTCACTTTTGACGCTGTTAGTTTTGGACTGACGCATACATTTTTTGTATCTTCATTGACAATAACTGAGAATAAAAACAATATTAAAAAATTTTTAATATGAAATAATTTAATAGACATATACATACATACACATATATATATATATATATATATATATATATATATATATATATATATATATATATATATATATTACATATACATAAACATTCTACATTAAGAAAAGAACTATATAAGTAATTAATATGACTTATGTTAATGAATCACAGATTCAAATATCTTTATCTGCACTGTCATTTTTATTTGGCAAAATAGAAATAATTGGCTGATGATAGCTAAAGTAGGATGCAAATACTTCAGATCTCAATGAATTCAAGTGTCTTGAAAAAACAGCATCCAAGCAAGTTCCATATCTTGTTGTTGAAATATGAATGTCATTGTTTATATTTAATTGTAATTTATCATATAGAAATGAAATGAGTGGTTCTGAACTTTTGTCACTAAAATTTACATTAAAATCTCCAGCTAAGATCATTGGAATCTTATCTTTTTCTGATTTAGCTTCGGATGCATGTGGTATAGTATATATTAATAATTTGTTGAAGATAAACTCGATAATTTCATTAATTTTTTGTTACGGATAAATATATATTGATATAATAATTATAGATAATTGTTTTGCAGTTGTACATATTACTGCACACAAATCACCGACACTTAATTCTTGTGATCTTTCTAGATTTTCAGCATCATACGGTGATGAATGATTGTTATCAGTTAATTCTAATGTATTATTACTATCTGAATTTTTCTGAAATATTGCAACCCCTCCAGCTCTTCTTTGTCGTCTTTTATATTTAATAACACATCTAAAATTTGGAATTTCTATATTTTCATCATCGTTCATCCATGTTTCAGATAACAATAATATATCACAATTTTGTAGGACTTGATCCTTCAGATCTAACTTATGAGCTCGTAATCTTTGGCAATTGAATGTATAAATAGACAGTCCTTCTGCTTCTTTAATCATATCAACTATATGTTGATCTATTGTTATCAAACTTTTAGTTTCTAATCTTTCTAACTCTTTTCTTACTGCTAAAGTAGAAGGGGTATTTCGACGTCCATGATAGAATTTAAAATCGTTATTTGGTGTGACAATAAATAATTTTTCTAAAGTTGTGGCTCTTGATAATGCAACATACACTAATTGTTGTAAAAAAGCAGCTATTTCCACTTCACCTCCATAAATTCGTTGTTTCGATAAATGGTTGTAATAATCTTCATTATTTGAAATTTGTATATCATATACTCCTTCTCCACATATAAATTCTTTAAAATTGTCCCAATGATCGTGAATAAATTTCACTATTATTAATCGTATCAAATAATGAAATTTTTGAGTTGAAAAAATAAAATAAGACAAACATCTGAACAAGCAATTTCCATCGCCAACGACTGAAATTGAAGTTTTTTGTCCATTCATTTTCATTTATCAAAAAATAATTTTAAATTACAATTACAAAAAAAAATATTTCCATAAATAAAGCAACACTAGTTACAACGACTTTCTCTGATGAACTGAGACTTACTTGCTCTTCTACGTACAGGTTAGCAAATATAGCTGAAAGTTTGAAAGTGGACACGCCCACGATGCGCGTTGGTCTCAATGCGGAAAGTAGGAGATAACACAGTTTATGCTTAAACTTTAATGAGTACAGAACTTATCTGTACGGACAAGTATACCTGTTTATTTCCTTTTTCAATATATTTCAATACTCTTGTTACGTTTTATTACATATTTTTTTCAAAATAATACAAATAAATACACAATGCAAAGAAATTTCCTAGTTTTTATCGCCTTAATTTTAAAGGTAAACAATTTCTATATTAATTTCGCACTGGATTATACCAATATCGGCAGAAATTATTAAGCGCTTTTGGTATCCTTTTCCCCCCGAATGCGTTCTCACTTTATCGTTCGCGCAGCGAAGTGGGGATTGATAAACGGAATAATATGATCGCCATCAATAAACAATGCCCTGCGACTATTCTCGGCGTCTCCTCTTTGTGCGAATCTTCGTTAATTTTTTCCGCCTCTCTCACAAGGAGTTTAACAGTTTTGTTAGCTCGACGAGTTAACTCTCATGACAACACGCAAGTGTCCCATAAAAAGTTTCACTTCAATAATTTATATTTTTATTAGATATGTCAGGTTCAGAAATAACGGTTATTGCCTGATTAATGAAAAAATGTCAAATCTATGATCACTAATAAAGGGTGTGATGGGCCTCGAATTTAAAATCCCTTTTTTCTGAATAATAACTATATTAAATTGTTCATATATTAAATTTAAGTTTCCAATTATTCTTTTGAAACGAAATTTTGCTGATTTCACACCAGCCTCCCAGAGCCCTCCCCAGGTTGGGCTAAAGCTAGGAATAAATTTGAACTCTACAGAGTGTGCATTACAGTAATCTGTAACAGCCATCTGGTGAATCTGAGATTTACATAAGTCATACAATTGTTTCAATTGGTTTTTGGCTCCCTTGAAGGTAGCAGCATTATCGCAGTGTACAGTATGTGGATGGCCTCTTCGCGAACAAAACCTTTTAAAGGCTGTTGTCATATCCGACACTAGCTCCAAATGAATACATTTTGTGATAAAACACACAAAAAGGCAGACATATCCTTTTGAGATTACAGAACGTCTCATACTTGATTGCTTCACATTGAAAGGTCCAGAGTAGTCTATATCTACTTTGTTAAAAACTCTATCTTGTTCAACCCTATCTTGAGGTAAGGAAGCCATTAATTGCTGTGCTCTCTGTGCACGAAACTTTAAACAATTTACACATTTGTTTATGGTGTTTTTAACAATAATAGTAGCACTTATTATGTAATACTTTGTGGAGAGACTGGATAATGTCAACTTTAAACCCGCATTTAATAGGTTACAATGCTCGTGCCGAACAACTAAAATTGTGAAATATTTTTTTTTTAGCAAAATGATGGGGTATGCTAGCATTTTCCAATCTTCCCCCGACTCGTAACAATCCATCACTATCTACAAATGAACACAATTTGTTTAAATTAGATTTGATACATTTATTGTTTTGAGTGCAATCAATTTCTTTATTGAAATGTAAAGACTGAACATGCCTTATTATAACTTGCATAGCAAGTCCGTAGTCTGCAAAAAGTAATTATGTTGAGAAGATACGGTCTTCCTTATTTGATCTACATTTTTTTTTAAATCGCAACATGTAAGCAACAACACGCTGTAGTTTGAAAATTGAAGAGAATTTTGATATAGGAAGTACCTCCTCAACCAGATTACAATTGACAGTTTTTGATTTGTCAAAATCTTTATCCCAATGTTTGTCTGTAATTACATTTCCATTTTTAAAATTGAAGTTTTTTAATTCTGGTGCACCGGGTCACCGTATTATATTAGAGTGCAACTCAAAAAGAATCAAGCCCCTTGATGACAATCGGCTTGATTAGAAAACCCGCTTACATGAGCCCACTTATATTTCCTAGTTTTTTGTTGAATTGATACTATTCTTCATCTTATATAATCGCCTTTTGCAGGTGGGTTTTGAATCCAGAAGAGAGCTATTTGTGAGTCACTGTATAAAATCTTATGTATAATGTTTAGTCTACCGAAAACTATCAAACAATGTAGCTAGAAGCAAACATGCATTAAGCTCTAATCGCGGTATAGTTTGTTCACATTTTATTGGTGCTATTCTAGATTTGCCGCACAATAATGCTAGAAGCATCACAATAACCGATTAAGTCAATAGTATTGGCTTCACTCATGAACAAATCACGGTATACATGTATAGGTTTCATATTCATTAAGTCACAAAAAAATGAATTCCAAGGGAACAAAACCTGATCTATCAAGGGTGTGTCCCAGTCTAGTTCTAATTGCCAAAATTTTCGCAGGAATACCTTAGCTCTTGTAACTATTGGGCCAGCCAATCCCATCGGATCAAAGAATGAACCTATGAAACTGAGAACAGTACGATTTGTACAATTATCAAATGTTTTACCACTAGTCATAGTAATTATGAATTAATCTGATTTTAAATTCAATTGAAGGCCGAGGGACTTAACATTCAATTCAACATTGCGGATATTAACAAGGTCAAATAATTTTTTACATTCGTCAAGGTCAACGAGAACACTTGGATGACTAGCCGACCTTTTATTAGGCTCAAAGCTACCTAGAGACATCTATTTAGTAAGTTCAAGACAAGTCTGTTCGAGATTGTCTAAGGTGGAGGACCCAAAAAGAAAGTCGTCAAGATAGCTATTGTTCAAAACAACAAATGAAGCGAGAGGGTACTTACTGCCATATAGTAGAGCCAATTCTACCAAGCATCTTGTTGCCAAGAAGCTGGAGCTGGTAACGCCATAAGTCACTGTATTGAGCTGTAAACATGAAAGAGGATCGTTGAGGTTTTCTTTCCACAAAATTAGTTGTGTATGAAGGCAGTGTCTATCATTACCTGCCTATACATTTGTGTAATGTCCGCCATAGCCACATACTTGTATGTACGAAATAGTAGGAGGATGTCAAAAAGTTCTTTCTATACAACAGGATCTGCATATAATATGTCATTGAGACTCAAATTTAAATCCGTTTTTGTACTGCCGTCGAAGACAACGCGAAGTTTTGTTGTTACACTATCCTCTTTTATAACAAAAAATAGCAAGTGTATAAAGCCTTTTCCAGCTTAAATAGATCAATTTTTATCGCATGGCCTAAGGTCAAATATTCATTAATAAATTTAGTGTAGTGATAAATTTACAGCTTTAGTGATTTGCTTTCGAGCTTAACCAATCGCTGTGACATTCA
This sequence comes from Galeruca laticollis, assembly GCA_963921935.1. Taxonomy (NCBI): domain Eukaryota; kingdom Metazoa; phylum Arthropoda; class Insecta; order Coleoptera; family Chrysomelidae; genus Galeruca; species Galeruca laticollis. The sequence goes on from OY998177.1 coordinate 233,329,345, forward strand.
CATCATAATTAAGTGAAGGGATCTTTAATTTATTTAGTAAATTTGTCTTTATGAAAGAAATTTGGCTGCCAATGTCAACCAAACCTCTAGCTATGACATAGGACCCGTCTTGAGCCTTGAAGTTAACCTATATTGTTGGTAACAAAACCATAGAATTGCTATGTTCACTACTATTAGAATTGGGAACATTGCAAACATTTTTTTCAAAGTGCAATAAAGAGTTATGCTGTTTACTTTTGCATACTGAGCACAGAGTGGTATTTACATTTATTAACATGATAATTTAAACAGATTTAACACACATTTTTTTTATGAGCAAAGTCAATACGCTCTTGTGCACTCAGTGCTTTATATTCATCACAATTAAACAATTTGTGATCTGGTTTGTTACAGAATTTGCAGATTTTTGTGCTATCACTAACATTGGCCAAGTTCACAGCTTTTGCATTAGATTTGGATGACTTACCAGCTGATAATTGTGTCTCTTCAAAACTAGTTGCCCTTATCTATAAAAAATTTAACAAATCTTCTGTTGTAGGTAATTTGGTAGCATCTTGTTCAGAGTGATAGACTCTGGAAGTCAAAGGGTCAAGTTTTCGCAGAAGGATAGGTATAATGAGCATATCCCAATGTTGAATTTGCTGCTCCAAGTTATGTAGAGTCCCCAAATCTTGCCTTACTATAAATACAAAAGTGTCTAAGTTCGGATGATGTCCGTTTTGAGATTGGCTCTATTGATGAAAGGGAATCACCTTTAAGATACCTTTTAAGATAGAAAAATTTTTGCACTGATGGTAATGAAGAATCTTGATCAACAACAGCTTTAAATATGTTCCGGAAATGTTTGTAGTTAGTAATGTTGCCATTGAATGGTGTAATATCTAGTTGTGGAAGCCTGCTAGGATGAGTCTTGTCTGGAGTTCCATTATTGGGCTTCGTTTTTTGACAAATTCGCTTAATGTCCGTCATAATTCTAAAAAACCTTTCTTCGGTTTTATCCTCTGAGCCAGGTTCTTCATCGTTTATGATTAATAAGTCAAGACACAACTGTTTGAAATTTGCCAAGCCTTTTTGTAACTCCTTCTTACGGACCTCTATGTCTTCAGTATCTATTAACACTTGGGTCTTTAGCTCTTTTATGAAGGTTTACGTACGTGTTAACAGCGATTTAAACAATCCTATTGCTTTGCTAATTCGCTTTGACTCGTCTTCCTTTGGCGGCATCGTAAATTTTATCGAAAATCTCAATGTCAACCGTTTGAACTTCGCTGAAATATACGCAACAAAACAATACAATCAGTTCTTTTTTCTTCTTTATCGGAACTGGCTTCAAATTCGCTAGGGATGGGCAAGAATGAAAGAGATGACGTGATTGAATGGAATGACTCGTTCGGAAAATTTTACGCATGATCAATATTTTTCATTTACTTACTATTGAGGTCGTCTTCCGTTGAAATATTGCTTATTCCGATTTGCCTCTTGCCTCTCATATGTTGTCTCACGCACTCCGCGGGCGACACATTAGGCACACTCCCAAAATGGTATGAAATCTGACGGAACCAACAAAAACTGTTATTTTCCCAGGCACACTGTATGTCGACTCCGTCACAGCACCAAATTTTATATCGAAAAGAGCATAAAAAACTATTAATTTCAATTAAGAAAGGTTTATTGCTTGTACAATGAGCAACTTGCATATCTTCCGAAAAAAATATATGTTATTCTACATCGTACATAATTCATTTCTTTGCAATTAGGGGAATTCATTACGAACATGAAATGGTATTCAAATTTGGATATAAACGCGCGCGCTTCTCCGCGGCCATCTTGTGACGTCAGATGGTCGTATGTGTCACAAGACAAGAGAAAGTAAAATTTTGTCTATGATTAACCTAACAGAACACAAATAAACTCATTCACTTATGATTTTGTGCATATGCAAGCAATTCAACACCTCGGTAGCTATCGAGGAACTCAAATCATATTTTTTATTCCATAAAAGGTACATGTGACTGTGACACCTTCCCTGTGAACGGCGATTTATGTAACCAGGCCATGAACACTTTGTTTTTGATATTGAAATAGAAGATGATTTATGTTTAGGTTTATTATTTATCTGTTTGGAATTTTTGATCAAATATCATTCATTGTAATTATTATGGTATGTGTTATTGTTGTCATTAAGAATATTGAAGTATATTAGTATCACGCTCTTCGATATCGCTATAAAATAAGTCATGGTGAAATACTACTCCCGGAAACAGTTGTTGATAATATAAAAATTCCAGAATCTATTCACACAGTAAGACATGGTCCTAAATTTAATTTCGATGAGTCAGTTATTCGAACAGAACATTTAAATGCCGAAGATAAAGAAAACAAATTATGCAAAAAATTCAGAGATGTATTTTATGACGATAAATCAAATTTAACATTCACATCCGCTGTTGAATATGAAATTAAAACAAAAGACGAAAACCCGATTTATGTTAGAAGTTACATACATTCTAAGGTAATGCAAGAAGAAATCGTTAAACAGGTTAACAAATAATTAGATAACAATATTATTAGACCCTCCACCTCTCCATATTCCGCGCCCGTGTAATCGTCCTAAAGAAGGCTGACGCTTCCGGTCAGAAGTAATTTTGAACGGTAATTGATTATCGAGAACCTAACGAGAATACTAGTGATGATAAATCTCCGATTCCCAAAATTGACGAAATTTTAGATAATCTAGGAAAAGCTACTTATTTTACTACTTTCGACCTAGCCCAAGGATTTCATCAAACCGAACTCCATCCCAATTCCATTCAAAAAACAGCCTTCACCGTACCACATGGTCATTTCGAATGCACAGAACTTCCGATGGGACTGAAAAATAGCCCAGCAACATTTGAAAGATTAATGGAATATATTTTGAGACCTTTCTTATATAAATCTTTCTTTGTATACATGGACGATGTGATCATCTTCTCCAATTCTCTTCACGATCATTTTGTTCATATTTCCGCTATTTTAGAAGTTTTTAGAAAAAATAAATTAAAAATTCAATTGGACAAATCCGAATTCCTTAAAAAGGAAGTCTCTCTCCTTGGCACTTAGTAACTGTTGATGGTATTAAACCAAACCCTAGTAAGATTGAACCTATTCAAAAATTTCCTTTGCCGAGGACAGTGAAAGGGATAAAATCATTTTTAGGATATTATCGAAGATTTATACCAAATTTCGCTAAAGTCCTAGATTAACACGTTGGAGACTAAAATTAGAGAATTATAATTTAAGGTGAAATATAAATTAGGAAAAGAGAATCAAGTAGCCGACTCTCTTTCTAGAGAACACATAAATGCACTTACAGACAGTTCAAACTGTGCTGAACCCCCAGATTCCGATGAAATGTTTGGCATAGATAATTTTTTAAAACATTTTGATCAAAATCAATTATCTGACAATACACAACATACTCCAACCGAAAATCCTATCACGGGAATCCTAATCTCCGAAGAGCCTATTAATTTATCAACAAATCAAATAATTTTCATAACAGATTCGGAAAATCATGATTTAATTTATAAAAAAATATTTAATTAACATAGATACACGGTAAATTTAATTCAAATTTGGAAAACCGAAATAGTTGACGTTTTTAAAGAAATATTACGACCAAATCAAAAGTTTGCAATAAAAATAGATAACGAATTTAGACCTTATATTTGTAATTATTTTAGACAAAGTTTAGATTCAACAGTTAAAGCTCATTTTTGTACGTCAATGTTACAAGACATTGAAGACGAACAAAAACAAACAGAATGTGTTAAGACATATCATTCTGAAAATCATAACGGAATATTAGAAACCTACAAACATTTGTACGTCAATGTTACAAGACATTGAAGACGAACAAAAACAAACAGAATGTGTTAAGACATATCATTCTGAAAATCATAACGGAATATTAGAAACCTACAAACATTTGCGACATAAATTTTACTGGCTCTCTATGCAGACAACAATTAATTAATTTTATCAATAAATGCGAAATTTGCTTGAAAAACAAATATGAAAGACACTCGTATAAACTTCCACAATTAGGCCCACTCGTTGGTCAAAAACCTCTCGACATCTTACATATAGACGTATTCCATTGTAACAAAAATTTGTATTTGACAATATTAGATTAATTTTCAAAGTATGGACAATGTTATAAAATACCCGACAAAACATCAATTTCAATATTAAGTAAATTACGACACTATTTTGCACATCCCAATCATCCCAATAAAATTGTAGCCGACAGTGGTACCGAATTTAATTCTTCTCTAATCAAAGAATTCTTGAAAAGGCATAAGATCGAAATTCATTATACGACAGTAAATAACTCTTCTTTTTATTATCCAGTTGAAAGGTTCCATTCAACACTTTCCGAAAAAATTAAAACTTTAAAAGAACAAAACCCAAACGATCCTATAGACGACTTTTTTACTCACGCCGTATTAATTTACAATCAATCTATTCATTCTGTAACAAATTATTAACCTTTTTCAATCTTATATGGCCCATACGCTGAAGAGATACATTTTGACTTTGACCTTCCTATATAAGAAACTTATAATCAAAGACACAAAGACGAGTTACAGCCTTTTATAGAAGATTTATATAATAAGCAGAAAGAAAAAATAGAAAAATCTTTAAATGAACAAAATAAAAATGCCGCAAGTATACCAGAGATAAAACTTGCTCAAACCCGTACGTACGTATCCAAGAAAAAACACCGACCAAAATAACAAGATTCCTATACGATTATACGCCCAGAGAAACAAGAAAAAACAAAAATCGTCGGAAAAGCCAAAAACAAAAATGACACTAGCACTCACATAAAATTTGTAAAGAGAATTCGACAACAAACTGACGAAAAGACTCATGAGGAAACTTCTTTGCAGGATAACCCTATCCCTGGGACATCCTTTCAGAATATTCCGAATAATGGATATTATGCAGAAGAATTCGGGAAATCTAAAGAACTCTCCCATTATTATCGACACATATTACACATAGACCTAGCCGAAACTTTAAATATTGACCCAAGTAGTTTCTTAGGAACCACTCTCACTCCTATACGCTCAATACAATCACCTACGCGAACGACGACCTTCATAAGATAACAAGGAAACAAAAGAAGGCACATTTTAATTTCCTTGGTACAGCTATAAAATACATTACAGGAAATCCCGATGACTCAGATTTAAACTTATTAAAAACACACATAACGGCCATAGAATTGAAAGAGAATGAAATCATAAAGAAATTTAATAATTAAACCTCGTTTGGAAATTTCCTAGAAACTAGATTTAATAAATGTTTACAACTGTACCAAATGGATAGCAGCAGAAAACTTTGTACAAGAAACCTCTAAAGTTATATTAATAGGGATCGTTCACCCCATTAAAATCCAAGATCAATGGATCGAATCAACCAGGATCCTGCTAACCGAGGAACTAATCGCCATTGAATGTGTACTCTACCGAAAGAAAACAGTTCAAGAAATTTTCGTTCCAGAAGCCATACCCATGAAGCTCACACCAGACCATAAAAACAAACTAGAAAAGCTGAAAATCCCAGAAACTCACGGTCAAATCCAACCAATTGAACCATTGGGAAGTCTACCACAAATATCTACGGGTCTCAGTGCTGCTTGTATTATTTTATTAATATCTGTTTTAACATTTTTGTTTATAATTGTAATTAAAAAGATAAGAAGAATTTCAAAATTCCTTTTTGGACCTAAACAGCAACCGGTCCAAATCCAAATATTGGACGAGTTATTCCAAAATATTCCCAAGACTTCGAGGACGCAGTCAGAACCAAAGGAAAGAGGAGAAATGTAACTATAAGCGAGAAGGAAGATGATAGCCGACCTACATGCATGACCAGCAAATAGGAAGTTATAAATTCACTTTATTTACATATTTTAACGACTTTTTGTAGTAAGATCTTTGTTATACGTTGTGTTAATAAAATATGTTTGTACTATTAAAATTTCCAAAGGTATTTGTGATTAGTTTATATTTTGAAAATAAAAGTTGTTTTTTAAAAGTCACAAAGTGCTCCGAACTACATTTCTATATAATTACCAGCATTTCACAATCAGACTAAATAAAAAGGATGATTCTGTGAAACAATTTTAAATAACCGATAATTCAGTGATAAGGTAGTAATATCCGTTTGTAGTTTTGGGACATTGTATAAAATATCATTTAGAGACTAAGCATTATCTGAAGGTGAACAGGCATCAAGTACAATGCGTACATGGGTACTAAGTTTTATGACAGAATGATGCGCAATGTAATATGCCCGCCCACTATCCGAGCTATTGTTTACTATATACATACGCCCATGATCCAAAAAATCCTGCATAACTTTATTGCAATCTAAACGTAAAGTGTGATCTTTTGTTAATGTTTTTTCTGAAAAACTTCCCAATACTTGGTTAAAAGATGTTCAATAGATTGCTCTCCTTGCACCAAACAAGTACTAAAGGTGGTAAATTTAAAATAGGTATTTTTCCCATTACAACGTAACTGAAAGCCGTTTGTATTGCCACAGGTCAACCCAAAACTCCCACTATTCGGGTTTGGCGTGAAATCGTAGCAAACAACTCTGGCTCTAAAATACCATCCACCGTTCCGGGTTGGTCAAAACGTTCATCAGCTAGTGGAACCCCTTGAAAGTCGTGTAAAACATTGGAATCTACTTTAAACTTGGGTAGCCTATCAGTAATTTTCCAACTAAAATTGCATTAATAGTACATTTGTTTCCCTAATTAAAACGCGATGCAATTGTTAATGTAATTATACCCTTAACCGCTTGAGAGTTATTGCCAACACCTTGAATACAAGAACAATATTTTGAAATTTTCAATCCTAACCTTTTACAACACTCGAGTATTAATAAATTTGCTTGGCTGCCCGAATCCAAATTCAACCGAACAGTGCTATTTTTACCGGCGCTCTACCTTAACTACCACAGTCGAAAGTAAAGTCATATAATTATTAACATTATTTGGAACATAAGTGAGTATCTAAAATTTCATCATTATTTAGAGGCGGAACAGTCCCTTGCAAAACCGCTGGAAATGCCGCTTCTTCATTTAAACCACGACCTGACTCTGATTTACCTGTATGTAATAAAACATGCTGTTTTTTAGTACAAACACCGCAAGTCCTTTCCATAGGACAACTTCTCACCCCGTGGCACGAATATAAGCAATTAAAACACCAGTTATTACCTAATACCGTTTTAAAGGCGACAGAGCTTTAAACTTGTCACATTTAACCCCAAGGTAATGTCGCGAACTTAAATTAAAATCTCCCCGATGGTAGGTGAATTATTAATTGAATGTCTACGTTCGTACCTCGATTGTACTAATTACTACTACTTAAATCATTTTTAATAATATTTGAACAAAAAACGATAAAGCGTTGTGCCAAACCGCTTCAGGAAAACTAAATAAGCGTAAACAATATCTAAGTACTAAAATATGAAATTTGAACTATTAAATGAGAACTCAAAAATATTTCCCATTCTAACTTTGTTAACATAAGGATTAAATTATTTCGTTGGCACATCCTATACTAGACAAATACAAACAAAACTTGATGAAACTTATATCCCCTATAATCATGACAAGGTTACTGGACTATATCACCCAATCATTAACGTTTTCTGCTTTGCAAATTCTTCTTATATTTTCGCTTCTTTCCCTATCCAAGAGCGTTTTCCAGTTATTCTGCGGTGCATCCTCATTGTTGTTCTGAAAGATGCTCTAATCATAAAAAAGTCCCTCGTCAATTTCCATTAAAATACGACTCTCTACCAATATATATTTATATTATAAATATTGACTTCCGCTTGTAAAATCATCTCATTTTAATCGCGAAAATGTCACACTACTCTATGAGTGATAAAAAGCCATTGTTTGTACTAAGGAAGAGCCACTGCTCTAACTGTATCTCCCCGTTTACCTAGCAGTCATGCAGTTCGCATAAGCTGGAATGGTTTCTGGATCTGAAACATTTATTTGGAAACGTGCTCAAATATAACTCATTCAAAGTGTCTCAAACAATCATAGTGTCAACTTATAGTGATGCTATCTTGAATTGTAAAATGATTATTAGATAATTTGACAGTGTGGAAAGAAATGCAAGTAGCAATGTTTGGTTGATGTCAAAGAAGCCAGCGGCTGTAAATTTGGGTTGCAGATTTTTAGCTAAAGTTGTTAGAACATCTGCGTTTTCGTCTCCAATAGTCACTTGTAAGAAAATACAGGTTACCAATAATTCTCCAGCCCTTTTCTGCACTTTGTCGCACGACATTACTATGATGATGAGGAATATCTAAAAAGCAAATAATTTGGATCACTGAAAAGACATTTTCTTTAGATACAGTTAAATTAAATCGTCCGATAGGGTTGTTGATCAACAAATATGACGCTCGGAGGATGGTGAGAGTAGTTTCAGTCGAAAGAGCGGGACGGAAAATTTTATGCCGATAGTTTCAGTAAGCATCATGAATGTTTAACATTAAAGGATTAAAGGGTGAAAATAAAACTCACGTTTGCTAGATTTGATAACTGGCTAAATACTGACATTTTTTAACTGACAGATAAGAGGCTGCTAGAATGTACAAGGTGCACAGTTTTGCCAATTTGTTAATATAAATATATACATTCCCACTTATCTAAACAGTATTAGTAAGTCTCACATTTTTGGCAGTCTAGACTTGAAAGAGCTTCCCTCACAGATGCTAGGTCTTCTACTCAAACTGGAAACTCATCTGGATCAGGGATGTTGCAGATGCCGATATTTTCACATCCGCGGATGCGGAGTTTAGCAGGCTCACATCCGCAGATGCAGATGCGGATGTATAAGATATTTTGTAAATAAAATCTATTAATGAAGAATTAAAACAATGACAACGTAATTATTAACATTTTTATTGTAATCAAACATAATTAAGTACTTATTTTTATGTTAAATATAAGTAATGTATAATCATTATACATGTAACAAATTTTTTAAACTTCACCTACTGTTTTTTATATCAGTAATTGAATTTAAAAATAGGAGCATTATACTTGATGAAGAGTAGTATTGCCGCCTTTTCTGATTCAAGTCTGTTACGCAGAGGTTCGTAAATTAATCCCGCGCTACTAAATAGTTGTTCGCTAGGAACACTGCCCGGTGGAGCAGATAAAAATCTTCGTACTATCGGCGATAATACCTTAAATTCCCCTCGATGTGCACTCCACCAGTTTAAAGGATTTTCATTCACATTTATTCTTTTTTTAGTACGGTAAGCAAGTAACTCTTTTTTGAGTACAGCTTCAATGCTACCATTTTCTGGCTCATCTTGACTCTCGTCTTCACTTGACGAATCTAACATCATAGCCAGGTCGTTTTGTAAGCATGGCTTTTTGTTGAAACCTGAAGTCCCTGGTCCTAGTTGTTCCGTATCATTTTCCGTGCAATCAGTTATTTTAATTATTTTAGCCCTTTTGGCGTTGGTATTAAGAGATTCAAAATTGTCATTCTCAGTATTTATCATTTTTAAAATGTCATCTTTAATCTTTTTTTCAGTCACCGGTGTGAAAAATTTGTGCTTATAGCGAGGATCTAAGTAGGTAGCGATGGTATATAAATTGTTTTCTCCCAAGCTAGAAAACTTTGTTGAAAGTTCGTTTTTCAAAGTCGTAACAGCCTGACGGATCGGATCAAACTCTTGCGATCTTGTTAAATAGTCATCAACTTTTTTTTCAAGCATTTGTATTATCGGTATCACAGATGAAATAAGAGCACAAGAGCTGCTCAGTTCCCGCGTTGCTTCCTCAAAAGGTCCCAGTAATTGAATGAAACTTTCAATCATTTTCCATTCTTCTGGTAGAATAGGGTCAATTTCATTATCATTATTGTAAAGACTCAGAGCATCCTTTACCTTTGAAAAACGCTCGAACATGTAGAATGTACTGTTCCATCGCGTTACGCAATCTTGAAACACTTTCAGGTGCGGTTGATTCAGTCTGTCCTGAATTGATTGCAGTTGTTTCTGGGCAATGGTAGAGTGATTGAAATGGGTCGAAATTCTCTTACATTTTTGTTTTAGTATTTTTATGTTTTCTTGAGAACCTAAACAACTACGGATAGCTAGTTGTATCTTGTGAACAGTACAGTCTATATCATTTAATGCTGCTAATCGCCCGGCTCGTTTCATATTAGACCCTTCATATCTGATTAGGCAATGCAGTTGTTCTTTTTTAATATTCCATTCAGAAAGCATGTTACTGAATTTTTCAGCAATTATGTCACCAGTGTGACGGCCGTCAAGTGTCTCACATTTCAATATTATCGATGATCTATCAAAGTTTTCTGCAATTCCATGGCAAGTCAGGCTAAGCAAAGAAGCGTTTGAGCTAGGATCCGACCAAATGTCAGACGTAAACGACATGTTATCAAAACTTTCGATTAATTCTTTAACTTTTTGAGCCACTTTGCTATATAATTCCTTGCATACAAAATCTGTAAAAAAATTGCGTCCCCTAAAGTTATATCTTGGTGCTAATTCTTGCATCAGTCTACGAAAACCTAGCCCTTCAACAAAATTAAACGGTAAATTTTGAAGTGCAATCATTTCTCCAATGAGTTTATCAATTTTTTTAGAATTTAAATTATTGACGTCCCACTTCTTTTCTTTTAGAACCACTTCCTCTAATGAAAGTTGTTTCTTTGCTTCTTGCAGAGGAGTGGTAACTTTATCTAAAAAATACACAAACGAATAAAAATTTTCGTTATAAAAAACTATTTACTTAAATTAAAAGTAAATAACAAGTGAGGACATTTTAAAACACCAGAAAACCTTTCTATACATTTTTGTAAATAACTTTCAAAATCAAATGTCCAACTTATATTGCAAAAAATAAAAATAAAAGGAGTTTATTCCTTATAAATATTTATAATAAGGAAGGATCCCTAATGTTTTCTGGCATTAACATTAAATATAGCGTGAAGCTAAGCTACACTAAGAAGAAAAGCGACACTTTTCAATGGTGATAGAATTTTTGCAATCGGCCAAGTAGTTTTTGAGTTAAGTAATTCACTATTCATATTTTAATATCATATTAAAAAATATATATTTATGTTCAGGTTATTTTATATTGAAACGATTTCAATAAAAAAAAGTATTTTAAATAGATAAATGAATTACATTTTACAACTGACGTTTTATATGACAGCAAATAACTATAATATTGAGTGGAAACTTAGCCAATAAACCACAACTAAAACTATGCTTTTATTATACTAACCAAACAATGCCTCAAGTAAATATTAATTAATTAAAACTATAAATGATGAAACTTACTTGCGTCAGATTTCATCTGTTGTAATTTGTTTTCTTTACTAATGTTCTCAAATGTAGAAACTTCTTCTGAGTGCATCGACTTAAGATGGTTTTTCAAAGACGATGTGGTGCGGCCCTTGCGAGAGTAGCTTTTTTTGCATATTTTACAATCAGCTTTATCCTGGTCTTCTTTATTTGGTTCAAAATAATCCCATACATTACTTTTGGTCGGTGGTGACATTGTTGACTAAATAGTTAGATAAACTATCAATAACGGGAATCACACTGGAAAAATAACGAATTTCGTCATAAAACGATAATTTTTCCTACAATAAAACGTATTACCGGCGTAATATAATAGAATTTACCTTGTGATCTTATGGATATTAGTCTTAAATAATATAAAGTTTTCTTGTAAACTCCTCTTATTTACACACTGTATCACAACAACATTAAAAATACCTATCTATCTTTATGATACGATAAGTAGTTCACTTTCACTTCACAGCGCAAACAAACACGTAATATTTATTCACTCGCAAGAAACAAATGATGCACTAGCTAGAACAAACAAACGTGTCGAATCTTGTCACCAATAGTTTCGCTCCCATTGGTTATTGTCACGTGCGCATTGACTAATGCGGATGCGGAAGCAGATGCAGATGTCCAAATCAATGCGGATGTTTCGCATTTGCGGATGCAGATGCGAATGTTCGCAACATCCCTGATCTGGATAATTTTTAACTACAGCCAAATAACTAACAAAACCTTCAGATATTTCCGGTTTTTTTTTCTGATTTCCCAACATTTTCTGACGTACATCTCATCTTCACTAAGATCACTTTCATTACTGTTCAAAATATCCATCATTGTCTCCTGGCTTCTTCTGATTCTACATAAAAATTGACGTCAGCCCGTTAGTTTCATTATCGATAATATGCACATCTCTAGTTGTGAAAATGTGACCAGTTTTGGATCGTATAGCCTGTAACAGTTCGTGGTTTCTGAAAAACCAATTAAAATTAATTTCACAGACTTTTTATCCCACTTTCTTTCCTTTTCGTTTGGAATCTGGGTCATTGCAGGATATCTAAATATTCGAATATGACTCAAATCTAGCGTTCGATTGAAAAACATTTCATAAGGTGATTTTCCATGCTTATACACTGCACGTAAGAATTCTGACGTGATATTTAGATAATATCGAAACAAATGTCAATTTTTCAAAATTTTTAACATTTTTAAATATACTGTGGAGTTAAAACTAGAAACAGTAAGTTTCATTTAAAACAATAATATGAGTAGATTCCACAAAGTAAGGGTCGAGGCAGTTAATTTCATTTTTATCTCTTTGATCTGCAGTCTGGGTGAATGTTTTCCATGCATGTTTATTTTTCTTTACTAATTCTTCAATGTCCTCGTTCCACCATTTTGTTCTCTTTAATTTTCCGTTGTATTTTCTCTTCCCGCATATCTTCTCTTCCTTTTCTAGTAGTACTCTAAATTCTTTCCATCTTTCTTCTAGTGTCCAACTTTCTTCTAGTGTCCAGTCTCCTCTGTGCTCGTCTAGTCTTGTCAACTCCTCATCTGTTTCTTTTTGTTATTTATTTCTAAGTTCGCTGTCTTTAAGCTTTCGAATTGCAATTTTACTATATTCGTTTTCCTTAACTGTCTTTGTCATATTATCCCGTAGCTTTGCTGTTACTAGTCTATGATTTGACCCTATTTCAAATAAATCATAAAACGACAATAACAACAACAAAAATTAAAATATTTATGCATTAAAAAATTAAATAACATTAATAATGATAAATACTTTTCCCCCGCTTTTTGGTAATGTAATGAGGGCACAGGTAATTACTATTATAAATGTTACTTGGGGTCTATTAAATTTCTAATATATTGTGGATCAATATTAATTAAGAAAGCTTTAACTTTTTTAAGATACTTAAAGAGTTTATACTAAATTCAATTTGTTGGGGTAATATATTAAACAATCTTGTTATCAAATGGACACAACTGCATTGACTAAGATATTTGTAATATTCAACGATACAGCCACATTTCAAACGCCTTCAATTTCTTCATTATCGCCATAGTCAGTGTCCATGCTTCTACCCCGTAAAAAAGAACAGAGAACACATAACAGCAAAAGAGTCTTATCTTGGCCTTTGATGCTATGTGATGACTTGTGAACATGTTTCTCATTTTTTTATAGGTTAGCTTTGCGCTTTTTCAATTCGAATTTCTTGAGAGTGATCCTATTGTTCGTTGACATTAGGTCCTAGGTAGTTAAGGCTGCTCACTCGTTCTACTGGTTTTTGACTACCTAAGTTGGCAGTTGTGTATCCTTTCTTTGCTTATGACCATAAATTTTGTTTTAGTGATACTAATATCTAGTCTTTAAAGTTGGCTGCACTCTGTAATTTTATTCATGAGTTCTCATATTCTCTCTACGCTGTCAGCGAAAATGAATAGAATAGAATAACAATATTCTCAATTTCCGTATTTTTTTATTTCAAAATAATCAAAACTGTTTCAAATGGAAGAATCTAGGTAATATATGTATTCACAATGCCTAAATGTTTCAATACTTACGAAGAATGTTTTAAACCAATGTATATACAGGGTGTCTCAAAATTGACGCCCGTCCTTTCAGAATATGAATCGGGGGGCTAAAACGAATTAAAACGTAAGAATAAAAAAATTGGTTACAGAGTTATTGACAAAAAACAAAAGTCGAACATTCAATGTTTACACTTTATTAAAAACGAATATATGTTACAAAACAAGAAATTAATTTATAAAAGGTGTTCAAACAAATCGCCTCCTACTTCAATGCAAATATTTGCACGATTTATCATTGAATCACGAACCCTCTGTAGCATGTTTTCGTCTATAAATGTCACAGCAACGCGAATACGAGCTACTACATCTTCCGCACTCTCAACAGGTTCGAAGTAAATTTTTTCTTTCAAGAAGAAAAAATCTAATGGATTTAAATCTGGAGATCTAGGAGGCCATAGTACGGATCCACCTCTTCCAATCCAACAGTCTGGGAATGTTTGATTTAGTAATGTCTACCATAATGTGCAGGAGCACCATCATGTTGGAACCAACAATTCAATCTAGTTGCTAATGGAACTTGATCGAAAAATGGCAGTGGTGAATTGTCGTTTAAAAAATGAAAATACGATGCTGAATTAAGTCGGTTAGGTAACATATTTGGGCCGATTACATTATTATTTAATAATCCAGCCCAAATGTTTACTGACCATCGTCTTTGGTGACATCGTTTACGTATTAAATAAGGGTTTTCATCTCTCCACTCGTGCAAATTATGAGTATTTATAATCCCTGTCTGGGTAAATGTACACTCATCAGTAAACATAATATTTTCTATAAAATGTGGATCATTGCTTACGTTATCCAATAACCATCTACAAAAATTAATCCGAAGCTCCCTATCTCCTTCATGTAAAACTTGAACTTTTTGAGGCCTAAATGGATATAAGCCATTCCTTCTTAATAATCTATGAATGGTATCTTTTTGGAAATGCGTTTGTCTCGATGTAACTCCAAGACTTGTATTTGGTTCCGCTTCAACAAAATCAAGAATTTATTACATACATAATTGATTTTTTTTATGGGCACTGTGACATTAACATGTTTCTCTAATGGAAAATTTGAAAAGTAGAGTATAATGAGACTAAAATGTTATTGAGGTGAAAAATAAAGTAAATACTGTAAAATTAATGTTTATATCGCATGCTGAGAATGAAAGCGACGTAATACAAAATTTATGGAGATCGACTTTCACTCAAAAATAGACCTAAAAGCCAATGCATTTTTACCTACAAATTCAAAAACTGACTTCTTTCCGATACGCAACACAGCAAGCTATATTGCTGTCTCTTTCATTTTCGCGCTCCACGCGACCCCGCTATTGAGAAGAAGAAGTTATAATTTAAGACCACGAAAGCCAAAAGATTCTGAAAATAATAAGTTTCTTTTTAATGTTTTAGTAGATGCTAATTCAGATCCACAATATTTAAATGATGTTTTGTCAAGATCTGACAAAGAACATTGGAAATCAGCAATGAAGGAAGAATTAGATGCAATGAGAGATAATAGAACATGGGAACTAATAGATCGTCCACAAGGAAAAATCGTTGTAAAAAGTAAATAGGGTTATTAAAATCAAAACGGGGACAGATGGATCTATTCTAAGGCTAGGCTGGTAGCTCAGAAATATGGAGAAGACTATTTCGGGATTACATGGAAATTGTTCGTAGTGGCGATAGAACAAATATTCTATCCAGGATTAGAAACAATTAAATGTGAATTGTTTCTATTGGAACGTTTCTCGTTTATAACAGTAGAAGAGTGGTTATCAGCAAATTATTTAAAGGTGAATTGTTCTAGCTCACCAAAGTTCATGTAGATAGTCACTAGATTTTAGTTTTTTACACTAATATTTCTTTAATCGTGCGATATTATGGCTCTATTTATTATCACTTATGCTACCTTGTAACTTATTGAAGTTTTATTTATGTTATTATAATTATTTTATTTGAAATTCATAAATTAATAAGAAGAATACTTTTTCGTTGCCATTCTCTTTACACACGCGACGCTTCTCTCCCAAGCCAACAATCAAAAACCTTCAACTTTTTTAATTGTTTTTATTGTTTCTTTGTTGTTGGAATAAATAAATGTTTTTTTCTTAGATTAACCCTATTCATTCTTATGTTCTTTTCGACATTTCAGCCGCGTTCTATTAGTTTTCGAAACCGCACTATTATCACTCCTTATCTACACTTATTTAATTATCCACAAACGTCAATTTCTGTATGAAATATTATTCATTCGATATTACCTTACAAATTGTTCAAAATGTTTTTTACAATATACAGTGTTCATCGAGAAGTAACAATAATGAGAAAGGTATAATTATAAAATTTTGTTTCGGGAATTTATATTGTTATATACAGGGTTTATTGAAAATATATAATCAGAAATATAAATGAAGTATATCTCCCATAAACGACATTTATTGATATGTTGAAATCATATACATTCAGACAACATGTCGTTATGAGAATTGTTATTGATTTTTATTGAAAATTAGTATCTATTCATGTAGTCTTATTGGTTTATTTTCCTCGTAGCCATATTATGCTATATATATATATATATATATATATATATATATATATATATATATATATATATATATATATAGAGACAAGTAATCACGGCTGAACTATTAACAAACAAAATTGAAAATATCACGGGGATTGCAGCCTAAACAATATTTATATTCTTGTTATACAAAACCGAGGGCTTTCGAAACACTATTTCTTTCTTTTTCAAGGTTGCATGTTAGAATTATAAGAAATCAAAGAAAACAGGATACATAGTAATCACATCCGACTTAAGTTAGAGCTAAAATCAATGCCTCAACATTGAATTAAAATGCAATAGGAAACCAAAAAATTGAAAAAGTGAACAAGTAAAAAATTGAAAAAATAAACATAAAATTAATACTTATTTTATGTTGTTAATTTAAACTCAATTTTGCAATTTGTCAATTTTTCAATGTTTCAATTTTTTCAATTTTTTACTTGTTCACTTTTTCAATTTTTTGGTTTCCTATTGCATTTTAATTCAATGTTGAGGCATTGATTTTAGCTCTAACTTAAGTCGGATGTGATTACTATGTATCCTGTTTTCTTTGATTTCTTATAATTCTAACATGCAACCTTGAAAAAGAAAGAAATAGTCTTTCGAAAGCGCTCGGTTTTGTATAACAAGAATATAAATATTATTTAGGCTGCAATCCCCGTGATATTTTCAATTTTGTTTATATATATATATATATATATATATATATATATATTGTCACATACAGGTTGCTCCACCATGGTAGTGACATGTGTTGATAATACATTTTATATTTAATTACTTAAGTGGAAGTTGTATTTGAGAAACAAAATATTTCTGATTGTGATGAGAAATTTGTTAGTGTAGGTCCTACACGAAGCTATGAAACTCGCGCTAACGTCTTACACAAGTCTTCGGGAATCAGAAATAAGAATTATGTTAGCTAAAAAATTATTATCATTTGAAAAGAAAATAGTAGATTCAATACAATTGCGTTAATAATATTTTATCAGTTAATTTCCATTGAATAAAATCCAATATTGATATATTTTGTTCATTTTCTACATTTTTATCAACAAGTTCATTCATACTTCTTGTATATGTCGTATTTGCTCTGTCAGCTCTTGTCTACCAATTTATAGTTTATATTACGTGCACAAACTACTTCTGAAATATTTGTCACAATATACTTTCCATATTTTTATAATTTCATTGTATCGTAAAATTTTGTAGTATGTTTTATCATGAATGTTAGTAGAGAATGTGGTGTGCAGCGTATTATTTGTCGATAGATGGATCTAACGTGTGAGAATGAAGGACGAACTGTGTCGCTGCTTGTCGAATGTAGATGATAACGACTTGTGTATTTATCCAATTATATTCTCCATGTGATATGTACAAAGCTATACAGATGTTGAGTGAACCTCCAGGATTTTTACCGTCACATAGTTCTGTTTGGCTGTTAGTTTTGCAGAGGGCTAAAAGTATAATTTATAGAATTATGTGAGAATGTTTATGATGTTTTGGGGTTTGACAGTAAATGACATTTATTAAAATAGAAATTTATGCAAACAATCCTTTAAAATTTAGGTAGCTAAGTTAGGATGGAGTTTGTTGAATAGAAAAGCTAGGTACTTGATAGAATCTTTTTTGACAAGAAAAATTTTCCAAATGAGAAAAAATATAAAATAGATTGGATACGATTAAAATATTCAAAATTTACCACATTAAAGTCAATACGAATAATATAACGAATAAAATTCAAAAATAAAACAGTATATTTAAAAGATATGAAATATTTTTTTCAATGATGGAAGGTTGATGAAGAAATACAGGAGATTGATGTAAGACAGTTATTATACATAAATTAAACACATTTAGAAGATTTTGAGCAATAGGAGAATAATTTGAGAATAAAATAAAACATCATATTGAAAAGGGATATAAAATATTTTGCAATGATGGAAGGTTGGTGAATAAATACATGAGAGTAACGTAACATATCTAATATATACAAATAAACAAGATTCAGAAGATTTTGAGGAAAGAGGAGAGTAATTTGAGAAAGGTCTGGTTAATTTTATAGAAGTTTCGTAGTTGTGTATTTTTTTATTTTTCTTAGACCATATGACATTATATATATATATATATATATATATATATATATATATATATATATTGAACCTGATATCATATATATCAAAAGAATTCAATTGTGTGAGAATATTTTGCTTATATGAAAATGGATTGAAATTATGTAATTTAAGAAAACATTATAAAAAGAAGACACCATTGATAAGAAAAAAACATATAAATTAAAGATATATATTAAATTAATTTACAACAATTTAAAGGGCAACAATATATATGATATCTGGTTCAATATATATATATATATATATATATATATATATATATATATATATATATATATATATATATGTATATATATATATATTATTATATATAATAAATACTTATTTACTTTTATTGTGAAATTTATTTAAATGTAGATGTTTATTATTTATAATTTTTTTGTTTAGTTTGGCTAGCTCAGTTATTTATTATTATATCGTTTTGTAACCTTTATTATATATTTATTAATTCGGGAGCATGAAATCCTTTTTCTCTTTGAGTCCTGGCTTATTGTATTGTTATAATTGTTTAAATAAAAAGAAAACACATTATTTGAAATAGATTTAATTTTCAATGCAATATTTTATATTTGATAAAAATAATATGCGACGCCAATGGTTATATTGTATCTACTTATTTATTTTAATAATTTCATCAATGCGCATGCGTGAAAAAACTAGTCATGCGCTTTAACATAAAACGAACAATTCTGATACGTAAGAAACATCTATTCATATTATATAAAGTTTGTTGACGATGCAAACAGGTGAATGGTTCAAACACATAAAAGAATTTATATATAAATCATAGTTATATATGATACAAATTGCTGTGGAAATAAAATTGTGATATACATGGATAGAAAAATAGGAATTATATACAGATGGAAATAGTTATTACATTATGAAACTTCAATCACCAGATTTATGCGATTACAAAATGGCGTAAGTAAATATTTTAATTTATTGAAAATTCGGCCTTTTATTAAATTTAACGATTTATGCAATGAATTCACTATACAAAGTCTGTTTCTTTCTTTTTCAGATCGATCATATTTGCAAAAGTTTATCAATTTATGAAATTAAGTACTTAATTGAGTATTTTGAGTTTTTACACTGATTATTGGCCAATAAATGATTTAAAAACACTGAGCTGTTGCTCTTGAATTGGGATGAAAGTCTCCGGATCCCAGGAACACTCCGCTGAAGCTCCAAAAAACCAAAATTGATGAAAATTTCATAAATTCTTGCCGAAAAACTTGTTACAATTGACTGTGAGTATTACTAATATTGTATTTAATAGTACTTTAGAAGTTTAAATGTCTTAAACCGGGAATATCTTGAAATTTCAGGAACACTATCACACACACTCCTCGCTTCTTGACACCAGCTTTCCTTCTTTTTTAAGCGTCCCCTCGATTCTCTACTTTTTTCAACAAACAGTCTTTTGTTCTTTTTCAGGTCACTATTTCAAAGTTTATTTGTTGATTCACAATTTGTTCTGTCATATTTTATAACCAATAAAATATTGTCTTTTGCAATCAGATAATTGAAACTTCTATCACTTATTAAAAAATTTCATACATACACTCTTTTACATTATTAGTTCATTTATAGAGTTCCTATGAGTTTTTTCATCATACAAATAAATTAAAATTGGTTATACATAGATACATTTACATGGTACAACATTCAATATTATTATTGATAATATATCACTGTTACACTCATATTAATTATAAATATAAATTCTCCTATGTTATTTGTCTAAACTCTTTGCATTATATTATTTATAATAAACTTTAACAAATTACTATTTATTGATTCATCGTTCATTTTATTTACCATATATCATTTGTCTATATGTCATTATTTGTTTATCTATGAAATCTATTGAATTATATTCTATTCAATATTTGTATTTGTTCTTATTCTTAAATTAATGATTATAATGAATTAACTATAATAATATTTGTTTTCATTTCAGATGAACAGCTGATTATGTTATGGAAAATAATCTTCGTCTTAGGCAACTTTATTTACATCATTACATTGGTTAGGCAATCTCTATATTTTGTGTTAATATTGAGGTAATTCCTTATTTATTATATTGTTATAGGCTATCATTTAATATATCTTTATTTGATATGTTGTTTAAATTAAGAAAAGTGTTTCCTTTTTACTTGTTTTCTTAAATTATATTATTTTCATATATATTTCATACTAGCAACATATTTTTATAATACTAATTCTCTTATTATCTATGATATCTGGTTCAATATATATATATATATATATATATATATATATATATATATATATATATAACTATGTATAACCAATTTTAATTTATTTGTATGATGAAAAAACTCATAGGAACTCTATAAATGAACTAATAATGTAAAAGAGTGTATGTATGAAATTTTTTAATAAGTGATAGAAGTTTCAATTAATCTGATTGCAAAAGACAATATTTTATTGGTTATAAAATATGACAGAACAAATTGTGAATCAACAAATAAACTTTGAAATAGTGACCTGAAAAAGAACAAAAGACTGTTTGTTGAAAAAAGTAGAGAATCGAGGGGACGCTTAAAAAAGAAGGGAAGCTGGTGTCAAGATGCGAGGAGTGTGTGTGATAGTGTTCCTGAAATTTCAAGAAATTCCCGGTTTAAGACATTTAAACCTATAAAGTACTATTAAATACAATCTTAGTAATACTCACAGTCAATTGTATCAAGTTTTTCGGCAAGAATCTGCGAAATTTTCATCAATTTTGGTTTTTTGGAGCTTCAGAGGAGTGTTCCTGGGATCCAGAGACTTTCATCCCAATTCAAGAGCAACAGGTCAGTGTTTTTAAATCATTATTGGCCAATAATCAGAGTAAAAACTCAAAATACTCAAATAAGTACTTAATTTCATAAATTGAGAAACTTTTGCACATATGATCGATCTAAAAAAGAAAGAGACTTTATATAGTGAATTCATTGCATAAATCGTTAAAATTAATAAAAGGCCGAATTTTATATAAATTAAAATATGTACTTACGCCATCTTGTAATTGCATAAATCTGGTGATTGAAATTTCATAATGTAATAACTATGCCCATCTGTATATAATTCCTATATTTCTATCTATGTAAATAACTATTTTCTTCCCACAGCAATTTGTATCATATATATGTATGATTTATATATAAATTCTTTTATGTGTTTGAACCATTCATTTGTTTGCATCTTCAACAAACTTGGTATAATATGAATAGATGCTTCGTATGTATAAGAATTGTTCGTTTTATGCTAAAGCGCATGACTAGTTTTGTCCACGCATGCGTATTGATGAATTATTAAAATAAATAAGTAGATACAATATAACCAGTGGCGTCTCATATTATTTTTATCAAATATATAAAATATTAAATTTAAAATTAAATTGATTTCAAAATAATGTGTTTTCTTTTTATTTAAACAATTACAACAATATAAAAGCCAGGACTCAAAGAGAAAAAGGATTTCATGCTCCCGAATAATCAAATTAAAATAAATTACTAAATAAAATAACAATAACCAACTGAGCTAGCCAAACTAAACAAAAATTCTAAATAATAAACAGCTATCTTAAAATATTCTAATCAAAATTAAGTAAGCATTTATCATATATATATAATAATAATTGTCACCCAAAACGTGGGGCGGTTTATTAAAAATATAGGAAACATTTGTAAATTTTAAACTCAATTAAAAATGGCAAAACGAATGACGTTGAGAGATGGAAGGCAGGTAGGAGCAGACAGTGATTCGGAAGAGGAAAGGGAAGAAAGAAGTCATGGTATGGGAGATTACCAAGCGGTATATTTGGAACAGGGACAACAAGCGGAAGGTGATGCACAGGAAGGAGGTTTGACAGATGAGGAAACTGTGGAACAAGAAGAGAGGAGACAGGAAGCGCCAACAAGAACAGGTAGAGATGATCAGATAGTGAACATGATACAACAATTAATGGCTAATATGAACAAAATGGATGGAAAAATGGACAATATGGAGAAAAATATGAGGGGAGATATGAACAAAATGGATGAAAAAATGGATAATATGAAGGATGACTTAAATGGGAATATAAATAGAATAGAGGGGAGCCTAAACGGGAAGATGGATAAAATTAATGGAAATATGAATAAATTGGAAAAGAAGATAGAAGAGGTGAAAACTGAAAGCATCCAGGAATTCAGGAAACTTAGGGAAGAAAACGAAGAAAGTAGGCAGCAGATAAATAAGGTGAAAGAAGATATGGTGGAGCAAAACAAACAAATACGGATTGAAATTCAAGAAAACGGTATGAAAATTAGAGAGCAGATAGAAAATCAAGTAGTTGAACATATCCAAGAAATAGAGAGAGGTATAGAAGAAAAATTACCGGGAACGATCCAAGCGGAAGTTATAAAACAAACAGAAGATATAACGGAAGAAATGGAGTATATGAAATTCAGGGAACAAGCAATCGAAGAAGTAAATCAACATTGTCAAGAAAACGTAAAAAAAGTAATCACAGATTTGTATGGTAGAGTAACAAAACCAACAAGCATATGTACTAGAAGAAGTCAAATCATGGACAGACAATTTAATAAGGAAATACAAGAGATGAACCGAAGATTAAAAGAAAATACAGTAGAAGAAATAGAAGATAGCATAAGAAGCAATGAAGGAGGTATAGGATATTCAAGAAAATTTTATAATAATAATAAAGTAGTAACTGGAATAATATATAACAACATGATAATAATTTACACACAAGCTTTCTTAAAAATAGTAAATAGTAGAATGGATAATATGGAAGAATGGGAGACGCAAATTATAATGGATTCATGGGAAGAAATTTATGAGATATGGGACAACAGAGTTAAAAAGGATACAGTAGAGAATAGACAGACGCTTCAGAAATTTATCGAGCATCAAACAACAAGAGAAGAAAGCAAGAAAAAGGTTAGAAAAAGAGAAGCAAATTAAATAATAGAACAAGAGAATAGGAATGAAATATGGAGACGAAAATGCAATTCAATGAAAAAGGGTTTGGATACAGAAATGAAGTCGAAATAAATAATGTACATGAAATTTAGCAATAATGAGTAATCCAATTATAAGTCATGTATATAAATTATTTATATATGATATTATGTTACGAATAATACTTAAAAAAAAAGGAATGATAGTCATGAGGATAGATTTAAAATTTAATATTAAGTAGTGTGCAAAGATAAAGTAGATATTAGACAGAGTTTTGTTTTCCATTTGGCAGCTGGTGATCCAATTAAATTCATCTCGTTTGTTTCTTCAGAACCTAAAAAATTAAATATAATATAATATAAAGAAAAATTTATTAGGTAAAACTTATAATTAAAACATTTAAAAAATTTGTGAGTATGGCAAATCAATATATATAGCAAATAAAGGAAAAAATTTATAAGAGATACTGGTTTTACATAGAATGAAACTATTAAAGAATATAGGATAGAGGGGATAAAATAAGAATAACTCAAGTATCAAATAGAAGTTCACATTTTTTTAAATAAGGAAATAAGATGTAAGTAATAAAGGATAGGAAAGGATAATAATGAATGATATTGATTAAAAATATAGGAGGTAATGTTTAATGTCAATTAGAATCTTATAGATTACTTGAAAATACAGGAAGGAATAAGGAAGTTGATATTGATATATATATGAATTTAAGAAATAATTAATTATATTGAATAATGAATATTGAAAAGAAATATGATATGAGGAGTATATAGAAGTATAATGTAATTACAAAGAAATAAGTTGATATATAAGTGGATGTTAGGAAGAAATGATAATAGAGAAGTATTATATGAAGTAATATTAAAAATATAAATTGACATTGATCTTAATCAAGTGTATTTTAAGGAAAGAATTAGGAGACAGTTATTGAAAGAAATAGATTTTGTAGTAGGAAATATGTGAACAAATATTTGAGAAACAAAGTAAAAGAAAGTAAGATTATGCCATAAAATTGTTAAATTTTTTTTTGAATAAAATAAAATCAATCATTTATAATAAGAAAATTGAAATTTAAATAAATATCCAGGGTATGGATATCATTTAAATTTAAATTTGAGGGGAATTGAACCAGATATCATAGATAATAAGAGAATTAGTATTATAAAAATATGTTGCTAGTATTAAAATATATGAAAATAATATAATTTAAGAAAACAGGTAAAAAGGAAACACTTTTCTTAATTTAAACAACATATCAAATAAAGATATATTAAATAATAGCCTATAACAATATAATAGATAAAGAATTACCTCAATAATAATACAAAATATAGAGATTGCCTAACCAATGTAATGATGTAAATAAAGTTGCCTAAGACGAAGAATATTTCCATACCATAATCAGCTGTTCACCTAAAAAGATATAATTATATAGTCAAGTCAAGAGAATTTTAGATATAAGTAGTTACATTAGAATACAAATATTATTATAGATAACTCATTATAATCACTAATTTAAGAATAAAAAAACAAATACAAATATTGAATAGAATAGATTTCAATAGATTTTCATAGATAAACAAATAATGACATATAGATAAATGATATATGGTAAATAAAATGAACGTTGAATCAATAAATAGTAATTTGTTAAAGTTTATTATAAATAATATAATGCAAAGAGTTTAGACAAATAACATAAGAGAATTCATATTTATAATTAATATGAGTGTAACAAGGATATACTATCAATAACAATATTGAATGTTGTACCATGTAAATGTAACTATGTATAACCAATTTTAATTTATTTGTATGATGAAAAAACTCATAGGAACTCTATAAATGAACTAATAATGTAAAAGAGTGTATGTATGAAATTTTTTAATAAGTGATAGAAGTTTCAATTATTCTGATTGCAAAAGACAATATTTTATTGGTTATAAAATATGACAGAACAAATTGTGAATCAACAAATAAACTTTGAAATAGTGACCTGAAAAAGAACAAAAGACTGTTTGTTGAAAAAAGTAGTGAATCGAGGGGACGCTTAAAAAAGAAGGGAAGCTGGTGTCAAGAAGCGAGGAGTGTGTGTGATAGTGTTCCTGAAATTCCAAGAAATTCCCGGTTTAAGACATTTAAACCTATAAAGTACTATTAAATACAATCTTAGTAATACTCACAGTCAATTGTATCAAGTTTTCCGGCAAGAATCTGCGAAATTTTCATCAATTTTGGTTTTTTGGAGCTTCAGAGGAGTGTTCCTGGGATCCAGAGACTTTCATCCCAATTCAAGAGCAACAGGTCAGTGTTTTTAAATCATTATTGGCCAATAATCAGAGTAAAAACTCAAAATACTCAAATAAGTACTTAATTTCATAAATTGAGAAACTTTTGCACATATGATCGATCTAAAAAAGAAAGAGACTTTATATAGTGAATTCATTGCATAAATCGTTAAAATTAATAAAAGGCCGAATTTTATATAAATTAAAATATGTACTTACGCCATCTTGTAATTGCATAAATCTGGTGATTGAAATTTCATAATGTAATAACTATGCCCATCTGTATATAATTCCTATATTTCTATCTATGTAAATAACTATTTTCTTCCCACAGCAATTTGTATCATATATATGTATGATTTATATATAAATTCTTTTATGTGTTTGAACCATTCATTTGTTTGCATCTTCAACAAACTTGGTATAATATGAATAGATGCTTCGTATGTATAAGAATTGTTCGTTTTATGCTAAAGCGCATGACTAGTTTTTTCCACGCATGCGTATTGATGAATTATTAAAATAAATAAGTAGATACAATATAACCAGTGGCGTCTTATATTATTTTTATCAAATATATAAAATATTAAATTTAAAATTAAATTGATTTCGAAATAATGTGTTTTCTTTTTATTTAAACAATTACAACAATATAAAAGCCAGGACTCAAAGAGAAAAAGGATTTCATGCTCCCGAATAATCAAATTAAAATAAATTACTAAATAAAATAACAATAACCAACTGAGCTAGCCAAACTAAACAAAAATTCTAAATTATAAACATATACATTTAAATCATCTACAAAAATAAGTAAATAAGTATTTAATATCATACTTAGTATAATATGTATATATATATATATATATATATATATATATATATATTATATATATATATATATATATATATATATATATATATATATATATATATATATATATATGGAACAACCTCCTGGATATGTGAAATTCAGGGAAACAAAGTATGCAAATTGAAGAAGGCCATATATGGTTTGAAGCAATCTGCCCGTTTGTGGAATCAAACGATTCTTTCATATCTTTCGAATATTAATTTTAAAAGATCAAAATTTGACCCATGTGTTCACTACAAGAAGAGGAGCAATGATATGATTTTTATAGGTCTTTTTGTAGACGATTTATATATTTTTACAAATAATAAAGAAATGACAAGACAACTGGTATTAAAAACATTTACTATGTTATTTCTTAACTTCTGAAGGTTTGTAGGGATTAGGTTATAGCATCTCTCCTTTACCTAACCCCATATGAAGAAATCTGGTATGTTTAAGTCCAGGGAATATGAGGCCCACTCGATGGGACCAGCTCGATCTATCCATCTGTTGGATTCTGAGGAGTCTTGTTGAAAATATACAGTTTTCATTATTTCATCTTGTTGTAATTGGGGATACAAAAACTCCTCCAACATGTCGGTGTAAGTGTTTCCGTTAACTGTTACTTCATGAAAAAAAGGGGCTGTAGATTTTAGTTTTAGATACACCACACCAAACATTTACTCTAAGTGCATCTCTTTCAAATTCGTTGAACGCTCTTGGATTCTCATCTCCTCAAATCCTGCACTTATGTTTATTAACTCTTCCAATAATTTGAAATGTGACTTCGTCTGACATTTAGGCTCAAATTAGGCTGAAGTATTACCAGATCCAACAATGTTTCTGACATGAGAATATCTTTGTTGAAATGAATGATTCTCTATTTTCTGGAAAGTTTGTATTTTGTATGCTTTAAATTTAATAATTTTTAGGAGCCGGTGAACCTTACTTTTTGAACATTGTGTGATTTGGAATATTTTTCTAACAGATATGCTATTATTGTTAAGTGTTAGAATTTCCCTTACTTCCAGCATATCATTGAGCATATTGTCCTGGGCGTTTTCAGGTGTTCTCGTTTTCCTTGAGATTAGGCCCACTACACTTGTTGCATTCAAATTTTGCCAATATAATCGATTGCATGTTGCATGGTTATTAATTTATTTTATTTTATTGATTTAATTCAAAATGCCAGCCCCTCGAGAGCGTGTTGTTCCCAATTGCTTTAACCAATATCCAGATGCTCCAAGGTCAGTTATAAATACCATTATAATTAAAATGAGTAATTTGTATTAATATTTTACAGATATTTTATTCCCGTGGACGAGCATAAAGAAATATTTGGTTGGAACGAATCAATAATCCCAATTTATTTAACCAGTCAAGAAGCATTTTAAGGAGGAAAGCGGTTTGTGGTAATCATTTTTTGGATGTATGTAAAGAAAGGGGAATCTAAAAAAATAACAACTTCCTGTTTTAAATTTATCTGGTAAGAATTTTATAATAACACTATTAGATTTAAACTACTATGTATATTGTTTTTGTAGATTTCATTGCTGGGGATAATTTAGAAGAAAGCTGCTTTTCCTTTCCACTTAAACCACAAAATGAGCTTGCAACTCCTCCAAAAATAAAAAGTGTGACATTAATGATAAAATCTGTTAGGTATTTTTTTTTTTTTTTTTTTTACTTCCCAATTTATTTACAATCTGTAAATTAAAATTACAATAGGTAAATAGTTTGTCACTAATCACATTAACATGCAGAGCAATGGTCCTATAACCATACTCTATTCTTAAATATTTTATATAAAATATAAAATTATTTGTCTCTAGGGTATTGTGCACATTAATTTAAATATACATTTAAAATCTTGTTGATAAATCACTAATAATATAACGTTTTAATCTTCTTCTTGCCGGTATTCTCCTGAGGGACTTTGCTAAATTATTGGGGTGTTGCTGCAGTCTCTGTTGGTATTTTTGGGCGAAGTTTGATATTTCTTCTTTTACAGTGGGTATTTGGAGGTCATTTCGTATATAGTTGTTTGGGACATACCAAGGTGCATTGGTCATGACTCGAAGAGTTTTGGATTGGAACCTTTCTAAGATTTCGAGGTTAGAATTAGAAGCAGTTCCCCATAGTTGTATTCCATAACTCCAAATGGGTTTCAAGATTGTTTTATAAATAAGTATTTTATTTTGTAGACATAGTTGTGATTTTCGACCTATAAGCCAATACAAACCATTAAGTTTCAGTCCAAGTTGCTTCCTCTTCATGAAAATGTGTTTTTTCCAGGTCAGTTTTCTATCTATATGCATGCCTAAATATTTTACATCCTGTTGCTGGTTAAGCTGTTGACTGTTTAGGGTCACTGGTGGGCAGTTTCCCTTTCGGTTCGTAAAAGTAACATGCACCGATTTCGTTGCATTTGCTTGTATTCTCCACTTTTTTAACCAGGTTTGTATATTGTTCAGGTTCATTCTGAGTATTTGTGATGCTTGATTGGGATCTTCATGCATTGATAGTAGGGTGGTATCATCAGCATATGTGGCTGTTACAACGCCATTGGTGGTAGGTAAATCGGCTGTGTACAAGAGATACAACACAGGTCCCAGAACACTGCCCTGGGGAACTCCAGATTTAACAGGAAATATTGACGTATGCGCATCTTGATATTTGACGAGGAAATGACGATCTTCTAGGTAGGATTTTAGGGTTAGGAAGTAACTAAGTGGAAGGATTTTTTTTAGTTTGTAAAGGAGGCCGGTATGCCAAACTTTATCGAAAGCCTGAGAAATATCCAAAAAGGCTGCAGAGCAGTATTTTTTATTTTCTAGTGTTTGGCTTATGTTTGTACAGACACGATGAATTTGTTCAATAGTCGCATGTTTTGGTCTAAATCCAAATTGGTGAGTTGGTATAATTTTACGGGCTGTTAGGACTGGTTCAATTCTTGAGAGTATTAACTTTTCCAGGACTTTGGACATTGCTGGCAGTAAGCTGATCGGTCTGTATGATTTTACTTCTTCAGCCGGTTTACCAGGTTTAAGTATTAAAATTATTTGGGCTACTTTCCAAACCATGGGAAAGTGACCTATCCTCAGAATTGCGTTATATATTTGTGTTAAATATACTACACCTTTTCTTGGTAGTTCTTGAAGTACTTTTCCTGTAATAAGGTCATAGCCAGGGGCTTTTCTAGGATTTAAATTTGTTTTAATTATACTATTGACTTGCGCGATTGTAAATTTTTCTGCTGGTAATTCTAACTGGTATGGAGATTCTAGATCAGTTAAGAGCTGTGCTTCGATGTCGTTGTCGTTATTTGGTGGATTCGGTTGAAAGACCTTTTCAAGGTGACAAGCGAATGTTTCTGCTTTTTCTTCGTCGCTCTTTGCCCACTGATTGTTTTCTTTGCGTATAGGTGGATTAAGCAGTTGTGGCCGGTTGATTTTTTGAGTGGCTTTCCAAAGTGCATATTCGGTAGCTTCGGTTGCGGTGAGCCCTTTCAAATACTTTTGGATACTGTCATTTTTGTGATTATTTAGTAAATCTTTAAGTTGACGAGTGATTTGATTAAGTTTTGTTTTGTCTTGAGGGCACCTCGTGTTCTGCCATATTTTCCGTAGCCGTCGTTTCTCTACTATTTTTTGTTTCATTATAGTTGGCAACACCTGACGAGAATAAGTAGTTGTGTTTGTAGGTGTGCTGTTCCACACTGCTGCTTGAATAATTTTGTTAAGATTTTGCACTGCATTTTCTATATCTATGCGTGACTTCAATGGTATGTTTAATTTTAATTCCTCGTCTATTATTTCTCGAAATATATCCCAATTTGTGTTCTTGCTGCCGAGTTTTGGGGGTGTTTCTCGTATTAGTATTGTTGTGCTCAGCTCTATTAGTACGGGAGAGTGATCAGAAGACAAATCAAAACAGGATTCTGCTTTTTGCGATTCTTTTGGGATACCTTTGGTTACGCAAAAATCAACTAGATCTGGGATTTTACTTCTATCCGTTGGCCAGTACGTAGGTTCGCCAGTAGATAGGTGTTTGTAATTATTATCATTTATGGCCATCAGGAGTTGTCTGCCTTTCGGGTTGATTAGCCTCGAACCCCAGTGGGTGTGCTTGGCGTTGTAATCACCACCTGCGAGAAATCTATTACCAAGTTGCTTAAAGTATTGTTCAAATTCTTCTTTTTTGACAGCATGTTTTGGTGGGAAGTAGACGGCAGAAACTGTTAATGGACCGTGCCAGTCTTCTATTATTACGCTTGTTGCTTGTAAGAAGTCTTTTTTAAAGCTAACTGTTTCGTGATGTTTTATTTTAGATTTAATTATTAAAGCACTTCCGCCATGCGCCGTACCATCCGGGTGCTGGGTGTCATATATTACATAATTTGGAATTTTAAGGTAACTTTTTTTTGTAAAGTGGGTTTCTGACACCAGCATAATGTCGATGTCGTGGTTATATATAAAAGTTTTGAGTTCTTGTGAATGTTGGGCAAGCCCATTGGCATTCCATATTGATATTTTTAAGTACTTAGTCATTATTTTAATTTACTAATCACGGTTGTCAACAGATTTAGCATTGTGCCCATTTGCTCCATGAGACCTTTCATCATGTGTTTAAGTTCAGCCATATCATTTGTCGCTGGAAGGTATTGTTGTATATTAACTGGTTGTGTGTTATTTCCAGCGAATTCTTGTTGTTGTCCCTTACAAATTTGTGCATAGCTTGTTCCTGGTTGGTCAGTTTGTTCTCTTCTTTGCATCGTTGTGTTCGGTTTTTGTCTTAGGGGAGGGTACTTTTTCTTTTGCAGCTCCTTATAGATAGAGCAACCTTTATAATTTGCCGGGTGGTTCCCTTCACATAATATACATTTTACATTTGTGGATTTCTCTTTTCTTGGGCAATCAACTGTTGCGTGATCTTCAGTACATTTTACGCATCTTGGTCTGTGTTGACAGTATTTTTTTGTGTGACCATACCGTTGGCACCTTGCACATTGTGGAATGTCTCTCTTTTGTCGAGGTGGTTCAAAT
Organism: Galeruca laticollis; assembly: GCA_963921935.1. Taxonomy (NCBI): domain Eukaryota; kingdom Metazoa; phylum Arthropoda; class Insecta; order Coleoptera; family Chrysomelidae; genus Galeruca; species Galeruca laticollis. Next base: position 233,361,233 of record OY998177.1, read on the forward strand.
TTCACTTTGTAAAATAAAAGATTCTCAATATCGTATATTTTTTTGTTGTTTACATCTGGTTGTAGGTCTATAAAGAACATAGGTAACGGTTGCTTGGTCTTAAAATGTTTGATGTTCCAGATATTTTCGACTACGTGACCTTGCGCTTCAATCACTTCTTTTAATTCTGTTAGATTAACTGAATTGTGCATGTTTTTTAACACAACTCTAAAGCTACGTTCTTCTTTGGGTCTGTACGTATGAAATTCTGTTTTTTTGTCTATAAGTGCTTGGGTTATTGTTTTATAATATTCTACAGTCTTTGGCTGTACTTTTATTTGATCGTAGCCTAATACCTTTATTTCATATCCATTTTTAGTTATATGATTTAAAAGCGTTGTCAGCGGAGTTATATTTTTGACTCCTTTAATAAATATTGGAGGAGGCTTAGGTTCTTTCTGTTCTTCGTTATCCATTTGCTGTTCTGCATCTACATCATTTCCTAGTTGCTCAAACCGGTTTGAAGTGGTTGGCGTATTTAACCAATAATCATTGATTTTGGTTTGTTTAACTGAGCGTTTGTCTGGACTAGTTCTATTTCTCTTTTTATTTTCTACTATTTTCAATTCTTGGGATTCGTTAGTTTGTGATTGAGGAAGGGGAGTAGGATTAGTGTATTGCAGGTTTTGCATTGGATAATAAAAATTGGGTTGAATATTACCTTGCGGCTGTTGCTCATTTGCCATTTGCAGTTGTGAAGGATACGCCACTGGAAGCGATGAATACTGACCTGGTTGAAACATCGGTATTGCTGGACTCGTAGTGTAGTACATACCCGGTTGTGGCTGCGGTATTTGATTTGTTGACGAAATGTTAAAGTCCATAAATATTTGGTTGGAACGAATCAATAATCCCAATTTATTTAACCAGTCAAGAAGCATTTTAAGGAGGAAAGCGGTTTGTGGTAATCATTTTTTGGATGTATGTAAAGAAAGGGGAATCTAAAAAAATAACAACTTCCTGTTTTAAATTTATCTGGTAAGAATTTTATAATAACACTATTAGATTTAAACTACTATGTATATTGTTTTTGTAGATTTCATTGCTGGGGATAATTTAGAAGAAAGCTGCTTTTCCTTTCCACTTAAACCACAAAATGAGCTTGCAGCTCCTCCAAAAATAAAAAGTGTGACATTAATGATAAAATCTGTTAGATATGTATGTAGTTCGATTTTTTGTAGAATTATACTCTAAACTAAATTTGAACTAAGTTGTTGCAGCCTTTTCCCATTATAAATCAATCGAATTTAAATTTTCCAGCATATCACACAATTCGAATTAACCACCATTTAAAAGCTAGAAACGACGGCAGGACCCTTCTTTTAGTTTTTAGTGACAAATAAAGATGGCAGCACATCTGCCGCGGCATTTTTTGTCAGTGAGTTGCCCGTCTTACCTCTATTATTTGTCTGTGCTATTCTTATCTGACAAAATTATTGTTTCAACAACTACATTAGCAAACGCCAACTAAAAATATCGAGTCAAACTCGATTCAATAACCCCTGTTGACCTGCCCCTCCACTTTGTAGAAACAAAAAACATTAAGTAGCGCATATTTATGAGCTATTTATGAGCTTACATATCCCGCAAATTCTAATTTTTGAGCTCGTCATACTTCACAGTAATTGAATATTCTTTATGGGGGAATGTTGGCTCAGTCCCTCCTCCACCATTTAAAAATAATAAAATTGAATAAGTATTTACGGTAGAATTAGAAGCTATATAGTTTATTTACGATAAGAAGACGATGACGTTGCAAAACAAAATATTGTGATGTTGCCCAGCTGTAGTTTGATTCTATATTCGAATTAACATTTAATTATTTTACATAGAAGAGGGTTAAATGACGAACTGTAGGTCCTTATACCTTATTCTATGCTCTATAGAACCATCTTCAAGAGCAAGGGTTTACGCTAAAAGGAATCAATACAAGCTGTTTTCATCTTCATGCAAATTTAAATATTGTTTCTTTATACAATATCTATTATATTTATTATAATAAAAATAGAATGGAAAAGAGAAATATTGATACACAAAATAAAATTTTGTTACAAGATATAATAATAAAAAATCTCTCATTCAATCAGTTTTATTTATGTAGACATACTGTGGTTGTTGTTTTAATTTGTGTATTATAAAATAACTGTACCTAATTAATTTAATAATGGTAATTAGTGATTTTGAAAAGGTGGAAATAAAGCAATTGGATAAAAATATTCAAACATATAAAACACAAGATTTCCACTACTGTACTACAAAATCATCACTATCTTCATCGTCACTGTCAAAATTAATAATAAGTGGATGTACATCCTGTCTATCAAATACTACCTATCCTACCCATCTTGTATAATTTTTTCAGTGTGCTCTACTGTCTTTGACCAAATATCAGGAGTCACTTTTTCTAAAGACTTTTTCCATACACCTATTGTTTTTCTATTGAAAAACCATCAGTTCGCACTTGATCTCTATAAAAAAATTTAACTATGCCCCGAATATGTTCAGTTGGGTTGAACATACAGTGGTAAGGGGGAAGTCGAAGCACTTTGTGACAAATTTGAACTATTAAATGAGAACTCAAAAATATTTCCCATTCTAACTGTATTAACATAAGGATTAAATTATTTCGTTGGCACATCCTATACTAGACAAATAAAAACAAAACTTGATGAAACTTATATCCCCTATAATCATGACAAGGGGACTGCACTATAACACCCATTCATTATCGTTTTCTGCTTTGCAAATTCTTCTTATAGTTTCGCTTCTTTCCCTATCCAAGAGCGTTTTACAGTTATTCAGCGCAGTAGCGTAACTTCAAATCCGGCCTCCCCCCCGCAAGGATTTTACCGGGGCCCTTCATATAAATGAACAAATAAGTATATGTATTCACAAGTAAAGGGTAAGGGGTAGTCATGAACCAGCGTTTTTTAAAAATAATAACCCAATAGACATACATAAGTATATCATTTAGAAAATGAAATAATAAGGCACATATAGGAAAATAAATGTATACATTCCAAAATAAAAATGAAAAATATCACAAAACGAGGTATATTCATGTGTTGGAAATACCAAACAAAAGTAGAAAAATCTAACATATAATACGAGTACATATTTACATCTTGAGATAAACGAACAAACCCAGATAGCACGCAAGTTTGCTGCAAACTTACTTGATTTTTGATATTGAGTTGCTCAAGCAAATTTGTCATATTAAGCGTGAAACAAGTTTGCAACAAAATTGCCATGTCAAAGGTGAATATGAAAAATTGTTGCAAATTTGATGCAAATTTTAAAAAAACATTTTATTGTTTTTGTATTTAACCGTAATCAATTTTATCACTTATATGCGAATAAGCTCAAAGAACAAAAAAAGGTATTAGGTAATAGAATAATGTTTAAATATTCATAAAATTTAGACATATCATCGTTGCGACCGAATACTATTTTATTTAAAGATCAGAGTTTCACTACGAAAAGAAGAAGATTAACATAACCTTACACAATGAACTGTTCGTTGTTCGTTGAGGGTCAGACGCCATTAAAGATGAAGATTTTAATGGTGAGTTTTGGTGGTTTTATCTAGAAAAGAGTGTTTTCGCGCGTTATTAGTGTTAGTGATTCTATATCGTTATAATAGTTGCCAGAGACCCTGAAATTCTATCACGATTCTATATAGTGATTTTCGTTGTATAGATGTAAGTATCTTATTTTTATATATAAAAATAATGTTTGTGTAAGAATATGCGTCTATTAATATGAACTGTGTTTATTTAACTTCAATTTCCAATTACTGATTAAATAAAGTAGGAGAATAAGTTATAGAGCACGTGGGTTTCTTTTATTTATAATAGATAATTATTAATTTTTTGATTTCTGAAGTAGTTTATATAGTCATACAAGTTTTATTATTTTATTACAGGTTGTAATTGAAAAAACTAAGTTCAGCTGGCTACCCTATTCAATTAGTGACTGACCTAACAGAAGGCTTAAACAGAGTGGAGTAGAAGGTTGACTCCATTTTATCCCAAACAGAGAATACTGCCAGAGCTCCAAATCAAAATGACAATTGGGAAAATATGCAACAAATTTTTGTCTTTAAATCAAATTCAAATAGGCAGATATTGAATAAAATTAAAACAAATTGTTGAATTTGAATTACCCTTATATATTTTTTTGTTTAATATTTTCGTAAAAACAAAATTGATACACATTTTCTTATTGTAAACTTGTTTCTTTTTCGAAAAAAATGTCTTTCAATCAAACACAAATGAAATTGTTTGAATTAGTTTATCACAATTCAACCTTTGTTTCAGAGCTGAGAGACAACAACGAAAAAATGATGTTGTAAATAATATAGGTTAATAAAAGTTCTTAAATTTGTTTGTCTACTTCATTTAAAACTACAAGTGTGCCGTAGATGCTAATAAAAGTCGTTGACATCTATGATAAAGGAGGAAATGAATACCAGCAAGTCCCTGTGGGATATATACTATTCTGACATTTGACACCCAGTTGTGACTTGTGACAAGTTTGAGTTTATAAACTTTAAGCAAGTTTCATATGGCTGACTTGGTGCAACTTTGATATGTGGTAACTAGCAAGTTTGCTTTATACTTGCAGCAAGTTTGCTTTATACTTGCAGCAAGTTTGTGAACTTGCTGTAGCAAACTTAATGCAAGTTTAGAAGTTTGATGTGTCAAATATGATGTAAGTTTGTAACAAGTTTAAATTGCTATTTGGGAAACATCATATTATGTATAGAAATAGTATACCTATGCAAAACCTTTATTAGTTATTAGGTACTTTTGTTTCTTTTTACCATTGTATTGTCATGATAACACAATTTTAAAGAGAAACAAAGCAATGACAAAGGGTAGGTATTTCAAATCAAATTCTTTAAATAACTGAACAAGAAAATATTTGGAAAAGAAAAAAAACCTGTGTCAAATAAAGAAAAGATCAATACCTAGAATTCTCGTTTACGGGTCTTGTAGTTGGCAAATGCCTGAACTAATTCAGATACGCTCATTTTACAAGCTTCTATGGAAAGTAACCCTAATGCCTTTAGTCTAACTTGTGACATGGTGGAACGCATAAAGTTCTTTATAAGTTTGAGCTTTGAAAACGAACGTTGTGCACTGGCTACCGTAACAGGCAACGTCAAAAATAAGACTAATACGGAGATTACTTTAGTAAAACTAGAACTAATTTCCACATGTTTAATTAAGATTAAATTGAGTAACTCTCTTATCGTGAAAATTGAATCTAATTCGGATTTAAAAGTATTTTTTAAGAGAACTAATTGTAAAGCAAATCCTTCACTAATATCTTTCTCATAGTTTTCTTTTAATTTATTAGCATGTTCTATGATTTCTAAGTCATTTAGTTGCGATAAGTGCTAGAGTTCAAGAAACATAAACTTATCGCTTACATTCCTTCAAACCTAGTTTTTAATTGCTGAGTAACAATATCCACAACCCTATAAAAAACGTTTACTCTGTACATATCCTCAGCATTATTAAATCGATGATCTACTGATAATTCGTCATAATGTTTTTAACTGTTCTAGCTCTTTTATTAGAAAACTAGCTGACCCGACAGACTTCGTCCTGTCAAAAAGATTTGTAATGTGGCAGTTTTTTTGCCTACGTATTTAAAAAAATTCTCCTGAACAGAACCGTCACCCTGGTGATAGGGCGTTGTGAATAAAAAATAATTAAATAAAACATATATAAGGATTTAAAAGTAAGTAATCGCTTTATTGTTAATCATGTGAATCATAATTATTATTATTATCATTGTAGTGCTTTGTGGTATACGATGTTTTTTGTTTGATTACCTGGCGCATAGATAAACAAATCTGATGGTTTTCCAACACGGGAACAGGCAACATACAATTGACCATGTGAGAAACATGGTTTTTCTAAATTAATACCACAAACACTTAATGATTGCCCCTGGGACTTGTTTATAGTCATAGCAAAAGCAAGCCGCACTGGAAACTGTAGTCGTTTAAACTCAAATGGCACATCAGTCGGAATCATTGGGATGCGCGGTATGAGAACATCTTCTCCTTTATACTTTCCTTTGAGTATAGTTGCTTCTATCACATTGTTTAGTAATTTTTTTATCGCTAACCGTGTACCGTTGCAAAGACGCGGTTGGTTGATATTTCGCAACATTATAACCACCGATCCAACCTTTAATTGGAGATTGTGAGGTGGCAATCCTGGCAAATCCAGCGAGCTTAAAAATTCCGGTGGATAGTTGACTACATCATCTTGATTAGTAGCCGAATCAACTGATTTATATATCCTCAATTCGCCTGTAATTTGTTCTTGAATTTTCAAATTTAATTCATTTACATCTATGTTTTTTGCAGCCAGTATAGCTCGTTCGCTCAACCAATCATGGTTTCTGTAATTTTGAGAAACATCTGGAAACACCTTCTGAATAAGTTCATCTTTTGATCGAGTTAACAGACAAAAACTTTGAGGAAAGTTAATGCAGCCAGTCAACATGTCTATAGGAAATTTGCCATTACCAATGTCAATGAGTTGTTTAGAGAATATGTTTCCAGATTGGTCATTTTGCAACTCGACACGCATATTCTTGCTTAAATGAAGTACTTTGACATGTTTCCACAAATTGGAGGACTTTAGACATGCATTGAGTTCATCAGCTGGCGTTGATCGTGGAATCACTGGCAATGTTTGACGAAAATCTCCTGCTAATAAAATCATTGCACCACCAAATCGATTATTATTGCTCCGTAGATCTTTTAAGGTTCTGTCTAAAGCCTCCAAAGATTTTTTATGTGCCATCGTGCATTCATCCCAAACAATCAATTTACATTGCTGCAAAACCTTTGCCATTGCAGAGTTCTTCGAAACGTTGCAGGTTGGAGTTTCATTGCTTTGCATATTTAATGGCAATTTTAGTGCTGAATGGGCTGTTCGACCACCTTCAAGCAAAGTTGCTGCGATTCCCGACGAAGCGAGTGCAAGTGCAATTTTATTTTGTGAGCGAATTGTTGCTAATATCAATGAAATCAAAAAAGTTTTTCCTGTACCACCAGGTGCATCTAAGAAGTAAATCCCTCCAGTTTCATCATTTGTTACTTTCATAAGAGTTTCAAATACATACTTCTGTTGTTCATTTAACAGTGGAAGATTTGTTTGAATTAATTCTTTCAAAGCGTTGAGATCATACAGTTTTTCTCGATGCAACTCTTGGTTAAAAGTGTCATGCATTGGACGATTGGGCGCGATCAGGCCTAATTGAATTAATAGTTTGTTTGACATTATCAAGCACATGTCCTCAATTGAAATCAATGCTTCATTGTAAATTTCTTCACTGATTTGTATATTTGGATTTCCCATTCTATTCCGTATTTGATACAAAATATCATCACACATATAATCTTTGTACTTGATCCACAAATCAATTGGGTTTGATGGGAAGCATGTAGATATGATTATAGAAAACAATGTTCGTATTTGATGAGCGTGTGATGATATTACAGCATCATTGAGAGTTTGATCCCAATGAGCGTCATTTTCAAGCAATTGCAAACGTTGACAGGCTTCTCTGTAGGATCCACACAATTCACCATCAACAGTTCGTAACTGTTGGAATGATGTTGGGCCACGTACATTGACTAATAGCAGTCGTAAATAAAAACATTCATCATTGCTTGGATGTACTGAATAAATCCGGCCAATCGCATCGGTGGAATATACATCTATATAACCTGGAACTGGTTTTCCTTGTTTCCGTCGTATAAATCTCCTTGAGGATTGATTCCAGGTATAATATTTTGGCATTTCAGAATATAGCAATGTTTGTGCGAAATCATCGCTTTGGCATGTCTCAAAAAAACTGGTTAATGTAGTAGATGGTGGCTGAGCAGCTCTTTGTACTGCGTTCTGTGCTGTAAAATACACTTTTTGTCCATTTTCTAAATGCACAGCTAAGTGAACAACAGAAGGGTGTCTCTCATGAATAGGAAAAGAAAATATTCGCCAAACTGCTTCATTACTACTGACATAGCGGCCCATTTGGTATTGGGTAACTTCATCATTGGAATTCTCTGCACCAATTCCAATCACAGCCATATCACTCCCTTTGGTTACATATTTGCAAATGTATTTAATAGATTTCACTGAATGGCAAGATTCAACGTTGATGTGTGCTTTGAATGTCTTTGATAAAATGGGTGAATATGGAACAATCCAACGATTATCTATTTCAATATCTTGTTGATTTAATTTGACAATTGTTGATTTTCCATTGTCTGCTGTCGATCTGCGACGATACAATGGATAACCGTCATTACCAGTAATTGTTTCCGATATTAATGACCGTGGATATCGTTTTGAACATTTACCATCCATCATACACGGTGAATTTTGATTAAGAGTTCCACAGGGACCATGTATCATGTTTTTGATAACTACCTCATGCAATCCAGGATCTACTTGTACATTAGGGATTTCAGCTGATATCACTGCATCAACTTCATTTGGCCTTATCTTTTCAACCAACCAAATCAAAATGTGTGCATGTGGCAATCCTCGTTTCTGCCACTCCACAGAATACATCCAGCAGCGTGTCTCACCAAACACATTATGTTTTACGATGAAATCCATTAAAGATTTCAACTTTTGTCTAAAGACTCTGGCTGTAATATCATGACGATCAATGGGTGATTGCCCAGGGAATAACTCCTGCTTGATTTCTATCCATTGCGGATTGCATGTAAATGTGATGAACAAATCTGCTGTACCATAATGACGAACATACGACATGGCATCTTGAGCATATTCGTGCATATGCCGAGGGCTTCCGATGTATGTTGCTGGAAGAATAGTCATCCGACCGACATTCTGTGCATTTCCATCAGTATTAATCGCATCTCGAAGGTGAATATACTCTTCAGATCGGAGTTTGGTTTGATTCAACCTGATGAATGTTAATCTCTCCGTTTCAATTTTAACATACATGTCTACAACATATTTGTGATATAATCGCCGACATTTCAATATGTGATTTTCTTCATTTTCCCGAATCATTAGGCGGTATGAATAATAGTTCATTGAACTGACTTTTTTGTTGGTTTCAGAACCTGTAAATATATTTTGTTTTAATAACATTCAAATATAAAATTAAAATACATAATATAATGACTGAGATATTATCGCCATAGCTAAACTAATATTTTAGTTACCTGTAATGGGATTTATCATTTTTATTGAGAAATTGTAGCCATCTTCACCTTGCCAAAATATAATGGGATATTGCAGTGCATCATATGAGCGGTGTGTTTCCTTTATACGTTGTAATTGATCATTCCGACGATGTAAAACAATATCACGGGATTCCAAGTTTTCTCCAACTACAACGATAGCAACTTCATCAATAGTTGGTGCATTAAAACGTCTTGTATGTTGACCTGCAGGTGTTTTATCAGCTCTGATTACAATTTTGTGATTATCGGATGGCATCAGATCCAGGGCAGTTTTAAACAAAATAATCAATTGATTGTGTTGATGAAATAAAGTTTGTAATTGTTCTACAATAGACCTCTTTACTAAATTGTTATGTGCACAACGCAGATCAATTTCTTGTGGTGAATTGCCCATAAAATAAATTTGCAGGAATTTGTTGTCGCTATCTGACACTGGTAACAGTGAACCTGCTCTGTGATATATTTGCCCTTGTATCTGTAAATAAAAAAAAAATATTATGGTGTGGTATAAATTAATGGATTGTCAGTGATCAAACTTAAATAATATCTATAATATAAAAATTGTTTAAATAATTATGAGTAACTGCTATAATACATACCTTGAAAGTTGGCATAAAATTTTCCCGAACTACATTTGTTGCCCCAAATGAAGTCATTTGAAAGCAATTGTTATATTGTTGGATATGTGTCAAAAAGTGTATAGAATCTGTTCCTATTCCTGAAACCAATGAGTACAATGGTTCTGGTGGTGGATCCAATGGTATCAATTTTACTTTACCATTTGCGCAACACAATCCATTGGCTTCGTTTTTGTATTTTAATGCCTTACAGTGTGAGCAAACCGAGTTCATAGAACCAATAACAACACATTGGTAGTTACTGTAGTCAATTGACACATCGTAACTGAAAGCAGCTCGATTCAAACTTGCGCGATTATTAGTTGAATGTCGCCCTCTCGCTTCACGCGTTTGTGATATCCGAATTCTTTCACGTTCATTTTCGTCGTCACGTTCTTGTGCAGTACGATTAGATCGGTAAATAGCTTGGTTTGTAGCATTTCTGGTTCTTCTACCTAAATTGCTTCGTCTTATAGGAGGCATATCAAATATAAATTATTTTTTCACTAATCACGAACTAAACAAACACTAACTAAGTAAACACTCTGCACAAAACACGATATACGAATTTGTTTCGTGTATCAGTTGACAATTAAACTCCTCCAACTATGTATTCTGTGCTCCAACGCACACACGCACATTGTTTTGATAGATATGATCTTTGACGTTAGGAACACACCTACATTGCTTAGACAACAGTGAGTGCTTGTAATTTAATATGAACTTTATACCATAGCAATGAAGCTCAAATTGACTACGTTTTAGTTACAAATCATTTGTATGGGAAAAAGAAAAGGGCTATTTTTAGGGTTTTTCCAGCAATAATTCTAATTTTTCTCGCCGTAAAAACCATCCTTGAACTTCAACGAACATTTTAAAAAAAGATTTGGCCAAATTGGTCGAGGCGTTGTTGAGTTATGCGCTTACCAACACATTTTGCGATTCATTTTTATATTATAGATATGTGTCTCTCAATACCCCATTTCTGACAAGTTAATTTTGCCTCTGTGATTATGTTCGAAAATTTCTCTCTGAGATCTGTTACATTAGATAGACGTATTTTTTATAAATTGGCAGCATTAGATAAATCTTGATCGATTTTTTGTAATTTAGTAGAGGCCAAATTAGTTATAGTTAATAACTTTGTAACAATAATGAGCGTGATAACGAAATTAAAGGTTTCTATTTTTTTCTTAAGAGATAAAGCTGGATTACGTTCGTCGGCTTTTTTACTTTCAAAATTTATTTTTGTTAAGGCCTTTATGTCATCTAAGAAGCGCAATTTAACAGCTGTACAAGATAATAATCGTCCAGACCAACGAGTTGGATTTAATTTTTTTAGTGTTACCTCTGATTCTCCAGTGATGCTTGATAAAATATCCCATCTATTAATACTGAAACCAAAAAAAATATACAGCTCTTGCAAAACTGTAAAGAAATTTGATACTTCTTGAACACCATTCAGTGCATCGTTGAGAACGAGGTTAAGGTTATGTGCAGCGCAATGAACAAATGTAGCTGTCTTTTCAATTTGTATTATCCTAGTTTGAACTCCAGAATAAGCACCACTCATTGTGCTAGCTCCATCGTACACTTGCCCCCTACATTTCTTAATGTCTAAGCCTAAGTTTAAAATTATATCTAAAATTTGAGAAGACATATCACCAGCCGATTGGCCTGTTACTTTATAAAAGCCCAAAAAAGATTCTACGATATTAAATATCAGTATTTGTTTGTTTTGATCAATTTTTACATATCTCATAACTATGCTAAGCTGATCTACCTTACTCACGTCTTGAGTGGTATCGACAATAATGGAAAAAAATGGATTGCGCAATATTGAATTAATTAGGGTGTGTTCAAGGTTTTTGCCTAAAAGTTGAATCAGTTCATTTTGGATTTGCGGACTTAGGTATTTGATAGTTCCCTTTGGTAAGTTAACAACTCGTTTCATAACATCATCATATTCAGCTAACAAACATACATCGGAAATGAAATTTCCATTATATACATCATTGAAGTATTCTCTGTGACCTCGGAATGAACCACAATTTTAGCAATTTCAAGTGTAATTGTTATTAGCCTTTCAATGACCTGGGCCCAAAAACTACAGGCGTTTTTAGTCTGCTTTTCTAACTCGCTATCTAACGTAAAGCCTTTTTTCCATTGTTCATTTACTAAGCAAGCTTTTGCGTGATCCTCTGATTTTTCATGTTTTCTTATTTTTTTTGAAAGTACTTGCCAGTCGTTGATACCAGATATCCAGCCTGATCCGTCCGATACTTGCCACCGTTCTCAAAATAGGCAGCAAGGCTGACAATATACCAAGTTTAACTTAGGCTAGTAAGGAAGCCAAATATTTTGAACTTCAATACCTGCCTTTGAAGTACTTTTATAGTTTTCCTGAAAAACAACGATTTTTTAAATCTCTTGGAAACGGACCTTTTGGTTGACAAGGTTCCATACTTAATATTAACCTTTTTTGTACTGCAGTAGGTCTGTCGGGAAAGTTGGCTTTGTCGGAGGGATACAACTTGTTAGAATTAGAACTTGCAGTTGTGATTTTAATTAAATTGACTGTCTCGACCCTTACTTCGTGGAATATGCTCATATTAGTGCTCATCACTAATGTGATTTTAATTATTTTGTTTAAAATTTCACTATCGATGATACAGGTTTCTGAGGCCATATCAAAATCAGTCGATTCTATGTCACTCGTTTTATTGATATTTGACTGATGCTCCTCACAAATGCCATCATCATCATCATAAGCGAATCCAATTGCCGATTTATCAGTCTCAGTAATTTCTTTAATGGTAACATTTTCTTCATTTATTGACTCTTCAGACGTTGATGCCTTTAAACTTGTATCTTTTGTTTGTAAAAAAAAACTAGTTAATTTTGGTATTTTTGTTAATTGTTCATCTCTTCTTTGTTTCTCATTTTCTTCATTTATATGCACCACATTCGTATCTTTTTTTTTCTTGGCCAGCTTGCATTTTTACCTATAAATAATTTTAGTTTTAAAACATATATTCTATTTTACCTAATATTTTAATTATTATAATCACACACTTAATACACTGAATATAAAGTATGTTTCATTTGCAAGCAAAACTAAGAAAGAAACAACAATATACTTACTTAGTCAGTATTCCAGTACGTTCAATATTAACAAAATTATATTTCTTTTTACGTAATGTTTTTTTTTCACAAAAGATATAAACTATATAAAAATAACTAAGACAAATTAACAATACAGCTTATTTTATAAACCAGGAACTACAGTGATGACTGATCAACAAAAACTGAAGCGCTCTGCCTACACAATAAGGGACGAGAAACGACGAAACGAGAAACCATTTTTTACAACTATAAAGATAAAAATAAATGTGCTAGCCACATGTTTGTAATGTATCTCTAAAGTATGAAATAAACTGAAAATTTATTCAAAAAAACGTAAAAGAGGTCAATTGTTATTAACATTAGCAGATAGATGAGGGATGCGTAACTGATAATAATTATATCTCTTAGTGGAAGTGGGTGCTGCCATACTACCATTTACCGCGCCTTTGCAAATATAGTACCTAATTGAAAGTAAATTAAATTTAAAATTTTGAGGGTTTGGTCTGTAAAATAATAAGTTTTTAGTTTAGTACTTTTTCGTTGCGCTGACGCTTGGTGTCCCCGGGGCCCCCAAAACTACGGGGCCCCGCCGCAACTGCGGGCCCTGCGGGCCCTTAGTTACGCCACTGATTCTGAGATGCATCCTCATTGTTGTTCTGAAAGATGCTCTAATCATAAAAAAGTCCCTCGTGAATTTCCATTAAAATACGACTCTCTACCAATATATATTAATATTATAAATATTGACTTCCGCTTGTAAAATCATCTCATTTCAATCGCGAGAATGTCACACTACTCTATGAGTAATAAAAACCCATTGTTTGTACTAAGGAAGAGCCACTGCTCTAACTGTATCTCCCCGTTTACCTAGCAGTCATGCAGTTCGCATAACTGGAATGGTTTCTTGATCTGAAACATTTATTTGGAAACGTGCTCAAATATAATTCATTCAAAGTGTCTCAAACAATCATATTATCAACTTATAGTGATGCTATATTGAATTGTAAAATGATTATTAGATAATTTGACAGCGTGGAAAGAAGTGCAAGTAGCAATGGTTGGTTGATGTCAAAGAAGCCAGCGGCTGTAAATTTGGGTTGTAGATTTTTAGCTAAAGTTGTTAAAATATCTGCGTTTTCGTCTCCAATAGTCACTTGTAAGAAAATACAGGTTTCCAATAATTCTCCAGCCCTTTTCTCCACTTTGTCGCACGACATTACTAAGATGATGCAGAATATCTAAAAAGCAAATAATTTGGATCACTGAAAAGTCATTTTTTTTAGATACAGTTAAATTCAATCGTTCGATAGGGTTGTTGATCAACAAATATGACGCTCGGAGGATGGTGAGAGTAGTTTCAGTCGAATGAGCGGGTCGGAAAATGTTATGCCGCTTGTTTCAGTAAGCATCATGAATGTTTAACATTAAAGGATTAAAGGGTGAAAATAAAACTCACGTTTGCTAGATTCGATAACTCGCTAAAGACTGACATTATTTAACTCAAAGATGAGAGGCTGCTAGAATGTACAAGGTGCACAGTATTAGTAAGTCTCACATTTTTGGCAGTCTGGGCTTGAAAGAGCTTCCCTCACAGATCCTAGGTCTTCTACTGAAACTGGAAACTCTTAGGTGTAATTTTTAACTACAGCCAAATAACTAACAAAACCTTCAGATATTTTCGGTTTCCTTTCTGATTTCCCAACATTTTTTGACGTAAATCTCATCTTCACAAAAGTCACTTTCATTACTATTCACAATATCCATCATTGTCTCCTGGCTTCTTCTGATTCTAAATAAAATTGATGTCAGCCCGTTAGTTTCATTATCGATAATATGCACATCTCTAGTTGTGAAAATGTGACCAGTTTTGGATCGTATAGCCTGTAACAGTTCGTGGTTTCTGAAAAACCAATTAAAATTAATTTCACAGACTCTTTATCCCACTTTCTTTCCTTTTCGTTTGGAATATGGGTCATTGCAGGATATCTAAATATTCGAATATGACTGAAATCTAGCTTTCGATTGAAAAACATTCCATAAGGTGATTTTCCATGCTTATACACTGCACGTAGGAACTCTGACGTGATATTTAGATAATACCGAAACAATTGTCAATTTTTTAAAAATTTTAACATTTTTCAATATACTGTGGAGTTAACTAGAAACAGAAAGTTTCATTTAAAACACTAATATGAGTAGATTCCACAAAGTAGAGGTCGGGACAGTTAATTTCATTTTTGTCTCTTTGATCTGCAGTCTGGGTGAATGTTTCCCATGCATGTTTATTTTTCTTTACTAATTCTTTAATGTCCTCGTTCCACCACTTTGTCCTCTTCAATTTTCCGTTGTATTTTCTCTTCCCGCATATCTTCTCTTCATTTTTTAGTAGTACTCTAAATTTGTTCCATCTTTCTTCTAGTGTCCAACCTCCTCTGTGCTTGTCTAGTCTTGTCAACTCCTCATCTGTTTCTTTTTGTTATTTATTTCAAAGTTCGCTGTCTTTAAGTTTTTGAATTGCAATTTTACTATATTCGTTTTCCTTAACTGTCTTTGTCATATAATCCCGTAGCTTTGCTGTTACTAGTCTATGATTTGACCGTATTTCTCATAAATCATAAAACGACAATAACAACAAGAAAAATTGAAATATTCATGTATTAACAAATTAAATAACATTAATAATTATAAATACTTCTCCCCCACTTTTTGGTAATATAATTAGAGCACAGGTAATTACTATTATAAATGTTACTTGGGGTCTATTAAATTTCTAATATATTGTGGATCAACATTAAGTAAGAATGCTTTTACTTTTTTTAGATACTTAAAGAGTTTATACTAAATTCAATTTGTTGGGGTACTATATTGAACAATCTTGTTATCAAATGGACACAGCTGCATTAACTTAGATATTTTTAATATTCAACGATACAGCCACATTTAAAACGCCTTCAATTTTTCCAATGTCGCCTTAGTCAGTGTCCATGCTTCTACACCGTAAAAAAGAACAGAGAACACATAACAGCAAAGGAGTCTTATCTTGGTCTGTAATGCTATGCGATGGCTTGTGAACATGTTTCTCATTTTTTTATAGGTTAGCTTTGCGCTTTTTCAATTCGAATTTCTTGAGAGTGATCCTATTGTTCGTTGACATTAGTTCCTAGTTAGTTAAGGCTGCTCACTCGTTCTACTGGTTTTTGACTACCTAAGTTGGCAGTTGTGTATCCTTTCTTTGCTTGTGACCATAAATTTTGTTTTACTGATACTAATATCTAGTCTGTAAAGTTGGCTGCACTCTGTAAGTTTATTCATGGGTTCTTATATTCTCTCTTCGCTGTCAGCGAAAATGAATAGAATAGTAAAAATCTAGGTAATGTGTATTCACAGTGCCTAAATGTTTCAATACCTACGAAGAACATTTTAAACCGATGTATATATATATTAGAGAATAAATTCACATATTTATTTTCTAAAAGTGGACCTGCTTATTACTATAAATATACAAATACTCACCACATTCGTAATGTCCGTAAACATCGCCATAGATACTGCATCTAAATCAGGCTTTTCCATAAATAAATAGAGCTCCAAATCATCACAACACTGGATAAATGAAAAAGTTAAAAAGCAAAGATAACAGGTTCCAACCAAATTGTTGAATTTGGTTGATATTTGATGTAACAGAACCATATATCTTTTAATATTTTTCCATAACTGCTCATTAGAAACATCATTCGAACTTATTTCTTTGATATACTCGTTTAAAGAGTCATATCGTCTACTAATTATATCACAAAAATTCGACGACAAGAGAACTAGGAAAATAATTTCAAAATTTCCCAAAATATCCAAGAACCACCACAAAAATGGTCCATATAAACCAAAGAATATAAATGTGATAAATTTCATGATTATTATAAAAAATTTCAAAATATGACACGTACTATTATTCATGTGCGTCTCCAATTTACTCAACTTTGAGATGTTTTTAAGTAGTAAGTTGAATTGTTTTTTTTTGTATAATATACCAAAAACAAATGTGATATGAATGGCAAAGTATAACAGAAAATAGATGCGTATTCTAATCATAATAGATCCATCTCCCATATAGTAATTACAAGTGGTATAATCACATAAAACATAGAATAACACTGTTAAAATAAAATAAAATGTTCCTGAACATTTTGTTTTTGGACAAAGGCGGTAATCACTACATAAATTCACGATCTTCAAAATAAATTTCAGAAAATACAAGTCACTTTGCGGGGAGGAATTTTGGAAATACATGTTAGATAGCCAACTGTTTTCGATTTAATGGTTCTAAAAACCATTAGAAATCTAAATTAACGCATTGCTTTATTACATACATAATTGATTTTTTTTATGGGCTCTGTGACATTAACATGTTTCCCTAATGGAAAATTTGAAAAGTAGAATATAATGAGACTAAAATGTTATTGAGGTAAAAAATAAAGTAAATACTGTAAAATTAATGTTTATATCGAATGCTGAGAATGGAAGCGACGTTATACAAAATTTATGGAGATCGACTTTCACTCAAAAATTGTCCTAAAAGTAAATGCGTTTTTACCTACAAATTCAAAAACTGGCTTTTCTCCGCTACGCAACGCAGCAAGCTATCTCTGCTCTCTCTTTCATTTTCGAACTCCACGCGACCCCGCTATTGAGAAGAAGAAGATATAATTTAAGACCACGAAAGCCAAAAGATTCTGAAAATAATAAGTTTCTTTTTAATGTTTTAGTAGATGCTAATTCAGATCCACAATATTCAAATGATGTTTTGTCAAGATCTGACAAAGAACATTGGAAATCAGCAATGAAGGAAGAATTAGATGCAATGAGAGATAATAGAACATGGGAACTAATAGATCGTCCACAAGGAAAAATCGTTGTAAAAAGTAAATGGGTTTTTAAAATCAAAACGGGGACAGATGGATCTATTCTAAGGCTAGGCTGATAGCAAAAGGGTTCTCTCAGAAATATGGAGAAGACTATTTCGGGATTACATGGAAATTGTTCGTAGTGGCGATAGAACAAATATTCTATCCAGGATTGGAAACAATTATTGTTTCTCTTGGAACGTTTCTCGTTTATAACAGTAGAAGAGTGGTTACCAGCAAATTATTTAAAGGTAAATTGTTCTAGCTTACCAAAGTTCTTGTAGATAGTCACTAGATTTTAGTTTTTTACACTAATATTCCTTTAATCGTGCGATAATATGACTCTATTTATTATCACTTATGTTACCTTGTAACTTATTGAAGTTTTATTTATGTTATTATAATTCTTTTATTTGAAATTCATAAATTAAAAACCTTCAACATTTTAAATTGTTTTATTGTTTCTTTGTTGTTGGAATAAATAAATGTTTTTTCTTAGATCAACCCTATCCATTCTTATGTTCTTTTCGACATTTCAGCCGCGTTCTATTAGTTTTCGAAACCGCACTATTATCACTCCTTATCTACACTTATCTAATTATCCGCAAACGTCAATTCCTGTATGAAATATTATTCATTTGACATTACCTTACAAATTGTTCAAAATGTTTTTTACAATATACAGTGTTCATCGAAAAGTAACAATAATGAGAAAGGTATAATTATAAAATTTTGTTTTGGGAATTTATATTGTTATATACAGGGTTTATTGAAAATATATAATCAGAAATATAATTATTGAAATTTGCTTATAATATCCTATAATCTTTTTTGAATGAAGTATATGTCCCATAAACGACTCTTCAATGTATATAATGTGTGAGTCGGTTTATTTATTGATATGTTGAAATCATATACATTCAGACAACATGTCGTTATGAGAATTGTTATTGATTTTTATTGAAAATTAGTATCTATTCATGTAGTCTTATTGGTTTATTTTCCTCGTAGCCATATTTTGCTTTAATATATATATATATATATATATATATATATAAATATATATATTGTCACATACAGGTTGCCCCACCATGGTAGTGACATGTGTTGTACAACCCTATCTTGAGGTAAGGAAGCCATTAATTGCTGTGCTCTCTGTGCACGAAACTTGAAACAATTTACACATTTGTTTATGGTGTTTTTAACAATATTAGTAGCACTTATTATGTAATACTTTGTGGAGAGACTGGATAATGTCAACTTTAAACCAGCATGCAATAGGTTACAATGCTCGTGCCGAACAACTAAAATTGTGAAATAAATTTTTTTTGGCAAAATGATGGGGTGTTTTTGCGAAAATGGTATGTTAGCATTTTCCAATCTTCCCGCGACTCGTAACAATCCATCACTATCTACAAAGGAACACAATTTGTTTAAATTAGATTTGATACACTTATTGTTTTGAATGCAATCAATTTCTTTATTGAAATGTAAAGACTGAACATGCCTTATTATAACTTGCATAGCAAGTCCGTAGTCTGCAAAAAGTAGTTGTGTTGATCTACTTTTTTTTAAATCGCAACATGTAAGCAACAACACGCTGTAGTTTGAAAATTGAAGAAAATTTCGATATAGGAAGTACCTCCTTAAACAAATTACAATTGACAGTTTTTGATTTGTCAAAATCTTTATCCCGATGTGTGTCTATAATTACATTTCCATTTTTAAAATTGAATTCAGTTGGCGAAAAATCTAAGTTATTTAATTCTGGTGCAAAACAGTTCAATAAATTTCCGTTCCAGAAGCCGTACCTATGAAGCTCACACCAGACCATAACATCAAACTAGAAAAGCTGAAAATCCCAGAAACTCACGGTCAAATCCAACCAATTGCACCATTGGAAAGTCTACCACAAATATCTACGGGTCTCAGTGCTGCTCATTTCATTAATATCTGTTTTAGCATTTTTGTTTATAATTGTAATTAAGAAGAATTTCAAAATTTCTTTTTGGACCTAAACAGCAACCGGTCCAAATCCAAATATTGGACGAGTTATTCCAAAATATTCCCAAGACTTCGAGGACGCAGTCAGAACCAAAGGAGAGAGGAGAAATGTAACTATAAGCGAGAAGGAAGATGATAGCCGACCTACATGCATGACCAGCAAATAGGAAGTTATAAATTCACTTTATTTTCATATTTTAACGACTTTTTGTAGTAAGATCTTTGTTATATGTTGTGTTAATAAAATATGTTGGTACTATTAAAATTTCCAAAGGTATTTGTAATTAGTTTATATTTTGAAAATAAAAGTTGTTTTTTAAAAGTCACAAAGTGCTCCGAACTACATTTCTATATTAATACCAGCATTTCACAATCAGACTAAATAAAAAGGATGATTCTGTGAAACAATTTCAAATAACCGTTAATTCAGCAATAAGGTAGTAATATCCGTTTGTAGTTTTGGGACATTGTATAAAATATCATTTAGAGACTGAGCATTATCGGAAGGTGCACTTGCGTCAAGTACAATGCATACATGGGTACTAAGTTTTATGACAGAATGATGCGCAATGTAATATGCCCGCCCACTATCCGAACTATTGTTTACTATATGCATACGCCCATGATCCAAAAAATCCTGTATAACTTTATTGTAATCTAAACGTAAAGTGTGATCTTTTGCTAATGTTTTTTGCTAAAAAACTTCCCAATACTTGGTTAAAAGATGTTCAATAGATTGCTCTCCTTGCACCAAACAAGTACTAAAGGTGGTAAATTTAAAATAGGTATTTTTCCCATTACAACGTAACTGAAAGCCGTTTGTATTGCTACAGGTCAATCCAAAACTCCCACTATTCGGGTTTGGCGTAAAATCGTAGCAAACAACTCTGGCTCTAAAATACCATCCACCGTTCCGGGTTGGTCAAAACGTTCATCAGCTAGTGGAACCCCTTGAAAGTCGTGTAAAACATTGGAATCTACTTTAAACTTGGGTAGCCTATCAGTAATTTTCCAACTAAAATTGCATTAATAGTAAATTTGTTTTCCTAATTAAAACGCGATGCAATTGTTAACGTAGTTATACCCTTAACCGCTTGAGAGTTGTTGCCAAGACCTTGAATAGAAGAACAATATTTTGAAATTTTCAATCCTAACCTTTTACAACACTCGAGTATTAATAAATTTGCTTGGCTGCCCGAATCCAAATTTAACCGTACAGTGCTATTTTTAGCGGCGCTCTACCTTAACCACCACAGTCGAAAGTAAAGTCGTATAATTATTAACATTATTAACATTATTCAGATAATTACCTTTGGAACATAAGTGCGTATCTAAAATTTCATCATTATTTAGAGGAAAAAGAGTCCCTTGCAAAACCGCTGGGAATACCGCCTCTTCATTTAAACCACGACCCGACTCTGATTTACCTGTATGTAATAAAACATGCTGTTTTTTAGTATAAACACCGCAAGTCCTTTCCATAGGACAACTTCTCATCCCGTGGCGCGAAGATAAGCAATTAAAACACCAATTATTACCTCGTACCGTTTTAAAGGCTTTAAACTTGTCACATTTTAACCCCAAGGTAATGTCGCGAACTTAAATCTCCCCGATGGTAGGTCAATTATTAATTTAATTTCTACGATCATACCTCGATTGTACTAATTACTGCTACTTAAAGCA
Source organism: Galeruca laticollis (assembly GCA_963921935.1). NCBI lineage: Eukaryota > Metazoa > Arthropoda > Insecta > Coleoptera > Chrysomelidae > Galeruca > Galeruca laticollis. The sequence continues at coordinate 233,382,859 of OY998177.1, forward strand.
TTTTTAATAATATTAGAAGAAAAGACGTTAAAGCGTTGTTGTCAAACCGCTTCAGGAAAACTAAATAACCGTAAACAATATCTAATACGAAATTTGAACTATTAAATGAGAACTGTATATATAAGGATTACATTATTTCATAGGCACATCCTACACTAGACAAATAAAAGCAAAACTTGATGAAACTTATATCCCCTATAATTATGACAAGGTTACTGGACTCTATCTTCCATTTATTAACGTTTTCAACTTTGCTAATTCTTCTTATATTGTCGCTCCTTCCTTATCCAAGAGCGTCTTCCAGTTATTCTGTGATGAATCCTCATTGTTGTTCTCAAAGATGCTCTAATCATAAAAAAGTCCTTCGTCAATTTCCATTAAAATACGACTCTCTACCAATATATATTATTATTATAAATATTGACTTTCACTTGTAAAACCATCTCATTTTAATCGCGAAAATGTCATACTACTCTATGAGTGATAAAAACCCATTGTTTGTACTAAGGAAGAGCCACTGCTATAACTGTATCTCCCCGTTTACCTAGCAGTCATGCAGTTCGCATAAGCTGGAATGGCTTCTGGATTTGAAACTATTATTTGGAAACGTGCTCAAATATAACTCATTCAAAGTGTCTCAAACAATCATATTGTCAACTTATAGTGATGATATCTTGAATTGTAAAATGATTATTAGATAATTTGACACCGTGGAAATAAATGCAAGTACCAATGTTTGGTTGATGTCAAAGAAACCTGCGGCTGTAAATTTGGGTTGCAGATTTTTAGCTAAAGTTGTTAAAACATCTGCGTTTTCGTCTCCAATAGTCACTTGTAAGAAAATACAGGTTTCCAATAATTCTCCAGCACTTTTCTCCACTTTGTCGCACGACATTACTACGATGATGCAGAATACCTAAAAAGCAAATAATTTGGATCACTGAAAAGACATTTTCTTTAGATACAGTTAAATTCAATCGTCCGATAGGGTTGTTGATCAACAAATATGACGCTCGGAGGATGGTGAGAGTAGCTTCAGTAGAAAGAGCGGGTCGGAAAATTTTATGCCGCTTGTTTCAGTAAGCATCATGAATGCGTAACATTAACGGTCTTATTAATAAAAATTTCTTACTCCGACCTTTCTCTTAGATTAGTCAGAGAATAGTTACTCTGAGACTAGAGGAGGTTTAAAGAAGTAATAAAATTGCTATGCATAAACCCCGACTAAGGAAACTCTTTCTTTATTACTGGGTTGGGAAGTAACAGTGGTTTACAGTTTTATGGTAGGGTGGTATAAGAATTGACCAATAAAGTGACGTTATCGCGACATCTGTTTTAATTTTTTCCTCTATCGATTGATATGGATATTTTATCGACAAAGAGGGCGCCACAAGACGCGCTAAATTTTGATGTTAAAATTTTTTTTTGACCACCGTAGCTATATACCGAATGCGTATATACCTAAACACATCATCTCGAACTTCCACGTTCAATTTCAGTCAACCGCTGGAGGGCTCATTAGGGGGGCCCTAAAAATATTTCATACCCATAACGCCTATAGGCACTCCAAATCCGTAAGATCTCTCGAAAATCACGATTCCAGCATCAATATTTAGCGAATGCAGGACCCCCAAAGAAAGGGGGCGCAGCGGGTGCCCCTAGATATCATCGTAAAGGGTTGGCCTGATAAGTTATCCCATCATATTTATAATCCGAAATTCAAAAAAAAATTTTAATTTACCTGTGAATTTTTTCCTGTATATTTCCCCCATTAACCCCCCACTTTTATGTGTTCTATGTACGTGTCGAGTTATTCTCTTCAAAACGTATTTGGCAGTTTTTCGCTATCATTTATAGTAAAAAATGCCCCCGGTCCTAAGTATCAAAGTCGGTTTTTGACGATCTCTAGACACCTCAAAAAGGGGGGCAGACATATTATGTTATATGTTTTTCAAGAGGGTTTGACGTGATCTCTTACGCATCGATATTCGTTTATGAAAATTCGAAAAAAAAATATCAAAAATACTTTTTCATTTTTCCCTGTATAAATCTTCAAATCTAAAAATCGATTTATTAGCCCTATGTTCCAGTCGGATTTTTCTCTTTTAAATACTCCTCGGAGGGGGAAAGGGATCATATTTTTTGTCTTTAGCCGAAAATGTTATAGGTGTGCACCTGATATATAAAAATTCGATATCTCAAACTGTCTCTGAGTTAGCTATATGGGGGGAGGAGAGAAAGGGTATAAGAGTTTTTTTCTCCAAATTAAATTCTCTACACGTTAATATAAACAGTTCCCGCTTCGCGAGAATTTAAAATGGATGCTCTCGTTCCCTTTTAATGGGCAGTTACTCCGAGCTTAAACTACCTATTTCCTTAGATTAAAATTGCTAACTAAGTTAGTCCCAGACTAACGTCGGAGTAGCCTTTTCCTTGTTTAATATGCGTTTATTAATAGCGCATCTGTCAAACTTATGGTTTAACCATGGAATAAAGTTAGTCCTAGGTTATTCCGTGTTTATTAATAAGACCGTAAAAGATTAAAGGAACGAGAAATAGTGAAATACATAGATTAAACAAAACTTAAAAATACAATCAGACAAAAATCTTGGGATTTCTTATACTTGAATCCAGATCCTAACTATGCAACAAATACTTTCATTGAAACACTTCAAAAATATATACACGACTGTATATATACAAAAAAATGTAAAAGGAAAAACACGAAGATCGCCCCTTGGATGACAAATGCTTCACTTACCTCAACTACCACAAAAAATAAAATCTTTCAACTTTTGAGAAGAAACCCAAATGACAACGAGCTAAAACTACAATACAAAAAATATAGAAACAAATTGTTGACTCTAATTGAAAACACTAAGTTCAAATACTATAAAAACAAAATCGAACTCAAAAAGTCACACACAAAAGCTTTATGGAATGTGGTTCAAGAAGTGAGTAACACCAGAAAATCTAAGATCTCAATTGATAATATTGAAAATGAAGTAGGAGAGTTATTAACGAATTCTAAGGACATCGCAAACGAATTCAATACCTCATTCAATGGCACTGGGAAAAGACTTGCTCAAAATATAAACCCAGATCCTAACTACAAAATCAATAAACCCTCCCTTCCAAACTCAATTACACTCCTACCCACAAACACACTTGAAGTAAACAGCAATATTCAAGAGTTGAAAATCCACAAAGCTGTGGGATCAGACGAAATCAAAACAGAAACGCTCAAAGTTATCGCGTCATTAATAACTGAACCATTAACTTACATCTTCAACAAATGCATAGAAACTGGTATCTGGCCTAGAGCATTCAAACATTCAGTTATCATTCCAATATATAAAAAAGGTAACAAAAAACTGACAGAAAATTATAGACCCATTTCATTAATCACCCACTTATCAAAAATATTTGAGAAACTTCTAAAAAACAGGCTAGAAAATTTTATAAATAAATATAACATACTTTCCGAAAGACAATATGGTTTTCGAGAAAAAACGTCCACTCAAGATGCTATTCTGACCCTTACTGAAAAATTATATAACTCGTTAAACAACAACAAACCCTGTCTATGTGTTTTCATTGATTTATCGAAAGCATTTGATACTGTCAGCCACGAGTTGCTCTTTCAGTCGCTGGCGGACATCGGTATCAGAAATAATTGCTTAGATTTATTCAAAAGTTATGTTACGAATAGGTATCAGACAGTCCGAATAAACGGTGTCGACAGTAAATCGTTAGTCGTACAATGTGGAGTGCCTCAAGGTACGGTCCTCGGACCCTTACTTTTCAACATCTACATGAATGGATTGTTTTCTGTAAAAAGCAGAGGCAAGATTATCGGTTTCGCAGACGACACCGCGATTTTCTACTAGGCGGATACCTGGACACAAGGGCGTCGCCAGCCGATGGCGCAGGGGGGGGCAAGTTGACTTTACATACTACAATTCATACTTTTCTCATTCTCTATGAATGAGAAAAGTAGGTATGAATTGTAGGTAAAGTAGGTATGAATTGTAGGTATTCTGTGACAGTACAGAGTCCAATATGTAAAGCTACACCAGCACGAGCTCTTGACTATGCGATAAAAAACTTGTAAATAAGTTATAATAACATTTATTAGAAAAATAGAATAAAAAGGAGTTTGAATTTGAATAAGTGTACAGCGTACAGCGTATTTTTTTTAATTATCAGATTTTAATATTATAATGGTCGTTGTTTGTTTATATTAGGTTAATTAAAATATAATTTTCGGGGATTCATTGTAAACTTCTCGACCACTTTATTATTAAAATCTTGTAAGTTTCCATGTATAAGTTTTCGGTGCACACTCATCATGGCCAAACCATTGAGGCGATTTTCACTCATAGTGCTTCTTAGCCAGGTTTTTAGTCTCCTGAGGCTGCTAAACGATCGCTCTACCGTACACGTCGTGCATGGAAGAGCGATCAAAATTTTCAACGCTTTTTCCGTGTCGGGAAAGAAGGTTTTTGCTTCTTTTAGGATATCAACAACGGTTTGATCTGTTGAGTTTGGTTTATTATGCCAGAATTGCTGCCAAAGCTCGACTTCAATTTTTATGTTTGGTAAATTATAAAACTGAGCGATAGTTTCACAAGTTTCTGTGAGATTTTCGACTGACATCGTTTGCATTTGTGCGGGGTGTAATTTAGATAAAGCAAATGATGGAGTATTTTCTTCAGCAAAGCGTGTTTCAAGCGATGTAATAACGGAGTCCAAGTATGGTATTATTAATGATCTTTTCCAGAATTCTGAAGGGCTTTCTGCTGGGTGATTGCTTCGATGACGTTGTTTCCCAACAATGCGCGGCATTGAAGTGATATCCTCCTCCAGGCCGACTTTCTACGCAACAACAGTAGCATCCTTTATAATTTCATCTGTGACTCTTTCGGGATTATTACGGTGGCTCTTAAGCAATTGCAAAATGCGTTTGACGTGTTGCGAGGCCTTAACCACATCCAAAGCTATGGATTGGAGTGCGTTGACAACAGGTTCTAACAAAGCAGAGTATTTAGCTATCAAAGTAATACAAAGTATAAACGAAATTTTGAAAGCAGCCGCATGGAGTTGAAAGGCATTTTTTCGAGTAGCACTGTTTCCTTCACGTGATAAGTTTTCTAAGGCTTCCAATATAACAGGAAAATTCTCCTTAAATACTCTGATAGTTTTATGTTTTTCACTCCATCTTGTTTCGCAGAGCCTGGCAATATTAGGTACCAATTTTCTTCTCAAAACAGATTCCCGAAAAAAATTAATAATATCTTTAGTGGTTCCCATGGTGTTTCGAATTTCAGGAAGAATATTGAGATCATTTATCACCAGATTCAGTTTATGGGACGAGCAATGAAAGAACAGTGCTTTGGTATATTTTTTGCGAAGGATCGCTTGTACTCCACCGTCTTTTCCGGACATCGTCGAACAACCGTCAAATCCAAAACCAACGCATTTATCAGCAGGATTAAGGTCTTCTTTTGTCAGAAACTCATCGATGCAATATGCAATAGATTTCGCATCCAGACCTTTCAGCTCAACAAATCCGACGAACATTTCTTGGACCTCATTGGCTTCCTCGTCAAAATATCGCAGCCCAATCGATAATTGTTCAGTACCGGAAATATCAGCTGTTTCGTCTGCTAACACACTATAAGCTTCTGCTTCTTTTACTTTTTTCACAATGTCTGTCTTAATAACATCTCCACAAATTGCGATAATTTCATTTTGAATAGCAATCGATCGATAGCTTGCATTCTTTTTCCCATGCTTAATGTGTTTCTTCAAAACTACATCTCCCGCGTCAATTCGTAGCTTGTATAAGTCCTCGAGAATACCTTCGCCATAATGTTTTCCTCTCAGAGCTAAGTCGTGCGACCCGCAAAACGTAATGCAGGAAATAATAGATGTTATAATTTTTCGGTTTTCTTCAATAATGCCCCGGGAGTATTTGTTGAGTTGTAAATCTACAGGCACACTTCCAAGAAATGATTTAGCGGCTTCCAGTGCCATCTTATGGAAGTGGGTTTCCATGTGCTTTTTGCAATGCTCGTGAATATCTTTGAACTTACAAAACGGCCTTATGATAAATGACCCTAATACGCCTCTAAAAGAATTTGGATTTGGCGGGAACAATGTACAATATTTACAAAAGGCTCCTTTTTGGTGCCTGGAATAGGCCAACCATGGGGAGTACGTTTCCAACCATGAATAATTGAATTTCCTCTTCAAATGTTTAGCGTCTTCCGCAAAGTCATACGTCGCAGACGGAGACCAAGTGTTTTCAAGCAATTCTTTCTTCATTTCAGTCGATAACATTGATGCTTGTCCAATAAATTTACCGATGTCATTTTCGTTGCAGTCATTTATCGAAGGGTCGGGAACTAAGTTCGGTTCTTTGGATGTGCTAGGTATCGCCAGGTCACCCACGGAATCATCGCTGTCACTGCTTGCTCCTTCAGATTTCTTTCTTTTTAAAACTGCAAAATAAAATATTTGAAATAGCAACAACTTTTTCTGGTCCGCAATTCACATTGAAAGCATAAATGCCCTTCAAGACGGCGGCAGGCTCGAGCCCGCGCAAGGACTAGCGTCAACGATATTTTTTATATCAACAGTCCTAGCTATTTCGAGCGGCTTAACCGCCGCGGCTATGCTCGCGTGGTCTCGGGCATCCTCGCTCGAGCACTCTAGAGCGGGCGCGACGACACGCACGCACCGGAGTCTCAAGTATACGCGAGCCAACTGTGCCGAATCGGCACTGCCGATATTCATTCATACAATTTTCTACTTTAAGCTATGTTAATACGGTCCTATTTTCGATTGAACCATTAAATTGAGCAATTTTCCTTTTGGTTTAAACTGACGACCCTTAAGAATCGGATATCGTGCCTAGAAACGGATCTTTGCGATTTTAAAAACCGATACAAAATCAGCATTTATAATCAAATCAATTGACGTTATTTTACGGACGGAAAATACGAAAGCTAAACGCAAGAGATACCAAAAAATTTTCTGATGTCCATATTGATTATGTGGTCACAGCAACTATTAAGATGTGATAATAGCGAACAAAACAAACGTAAAAGCGGGCAGTGGCAACGCTTACGCACGAATAAATGACAGACAGACGATAAAACAAAGGCGGCTACATGTTGTTTTGCTTCTCCACTCCCTCTCTCCCTCTTCAACGATAGAGTAGAGCAGAGCGCAGCGTAGTACGGAATATTAAGAGTGGAATTGGTGAATTCATTTCGACGCACGGGAATGATTGTTCAAGGCTTGAACTTCAAGCAAATCAACTCAAATACTTAGGACTTTGGTTGCATTATATTTGGCAACTTTTTTAGAATCTCTAGGGGGGGGGGCAGCTGCCCCTCCCTGCCCCCTTGGCGACGCCCTTGCCTGGACAGAAGTGAAAGAAATAGTAGAAACAGACTTTATTAACATTAAAAAATGGCTTGCAAATAGGTTGCTAACTATAAACTTTCAAAAAACCAACTTTCTACGTTTCAGTTGTAATAAAACAAATCTTCCTCACTTTACTCAGCTCAACATCCTCGATGGTAAAAACAATCTTACAATTACAGCCGAAAGTAACATATAGTACTTAGGAGTCATAATAGATTGGCACATGAAATGGGACATACACATCAACTACGTAGACAAAAATCTACAGTGTATTCTTTATAAATTAAGATAAAAAAAATCCTTCCTGTTCATCATTTGCTCACACTATATCATGCACTCGTTAAAAGTCACTTTCGATATGGTTTATTAGCATGGGGAGGTGCACTAAAATCCCACATCCGACCTCTTGAAGTTCTACAACGACGATTCCTGAAAATTATTCTAAGTAAAAACTCAAGATATCCAAGTGATCTACTATTTCAAGAATCAGAAGTACTCGACCTTAAACAACTCTATTACTACAATGTCAACATGAAGTTTTATACAAAAAAACACTCGTCAAACTTACCAAAACATATCTATAACACTAGACAAAGAAATAACTATGTAATACCACAAATAACAAAATCACTGCTGAAAACTAGTTTTTCTTACAACGCTCCAAAAATGTTGAATTCTTTACCTCAAACAATTCGCGCTTTACCCAACTCATTCCAATTCAAAAAACAGCTGAAAATGTTTATGAAGAGATCTAAAGTTCGAGTCTTTTGAGAATGATTATTTTAACCAATCAATATTGACCAAGAAACTTCCTCGTTATATTTCGTATACATTTTTTATCTCTATTCCATTTCCGTGTGTGTTAAATATGAGTACGCCTCAAGAAATATTGTTATTTTATTACATTTTTACAGTTTATATATATTTTATCATTCACACTTTTACCCATATCAAAATTGTTGTTGTAACCGACTAACATTCAAATTTATATGTAGTATTATATATGTCTTCTGTGTGTTAAATGTGAATACGCCTCAAGAAATATTGTTATTTTATTACATTTTTACATTTTATATATATTTTATCTTCCACACTTTCAACCATATCAAAATTGTTGTTGTAACCGACTAACATTCCAATTTATCTGTAGTATTATATATCATAAAATGGTAAATAAATATTATTTTTATAACATTTTATTTTGTGATACTTAGTACTGTAGTTCGTTCATGTTGTTTTGTAGTTTATAACATTATTGTATTGACTTCACTCCAATGGATTATGTGCATAGTTCTACTGTATTTAGTCCTAATTATAATTTAAAATTCCTTGTGTCGTTGATTCAGTTTTATACATATAATTTATAGTGTTTTTATTTATATTGAATTTAAATAGTTTATAACTAATTTTGTTGTATATGATTCAATTGTATATTTTGCG